>CANTUR010000383.1:2142500-3342500 GCA_947683625.1 Mallotus nudiflorus
CCATCTAATAAGTCAGAAAGTGTTGCAAAGTCTGTCAGGATGCACAAAAGATCACGGAGGACATTTAAAACCATTACGCTTGCTGATTTAAACAATAAGAGGAAAACACGGTCCTCAACAACTGTGGAAAAATCGGGTTCAGGTAGTGCTTCACATAATTGTGATTCTTCCAATGGGAGTGAGATTTCTAAAGATCAAATGTCTGAGAAGGAAATCAAACTGCCTGACGGACAGAATAATGCATACTCATCACTATCTGCTGAACATGAATTAAGTTCAGATAATTTACCAAAGGAGGCAACTGAATCAATGAAATCGAAGTGTGTTTCCCCTCTGAACTTTACGACACCTGTGAATGCTGTATCTCCTGTCTGTATAGGTGATGAATATCTGAAGCAATCATGCAAGAAGAGCTTGTCTAGATTATGCCTCATGCAAGAAATTAATAGCCTATATTCCACGGCACGAGAAACTATTTCTCCACCAAAAGATTTGAGGAGGAGAAGAGATTTGACTAATGTTAGAGTCATGTTCAGCAACCACCTAGATGAGGATATAATTAAGCAGCAGAGAAAGGTAGTCCTTTGGCTTGCATGAGCTAGGTTTAGTTGTATAGTGTGCTGTTTTAAGTTGATCTTGTATGCTCATCTTGTCTTGCAGATTGTGGAACGTCTTAAAGTTTCCATAGCATCCTCTATTACAGATGCAACACACTTTATTGCTGATGAATTTGTGCGTACAAGGAATATGTTAGAGGCCATTGCTTCTGGTAAACCAGTGGTGACACATTTATGGCTTGAGAATGTTGGACGGGCTAAATATTACATTGATGAGCAAAAATACATACTTAGGGACGCAAAAAAGGAAAAGGAGATTGGATTTAACTTGGCAGTTTCACTGGCATATGCACGTCGGCATCCACTTTTAGAGGCAAGTGTTTTCTTGTGTTGTTTGATCTTGTTGGTGAGCTTTTTACTAAATTATATGCTTTCAGGGTCGAAGAGTTCTGATCACTCCTAAGACAAAGCCAGGAAAAGAAATAATTTCAGGCTTAGTTAAAGCAGTTTCTGGTCAGGTATGTACTATCGCGTGCATTGTCTGATTTGACTTCCTAAATTGATTATTGGACCCTTTTTTTTTTTTTTTCCAAATAACCATTACAAAGGCTATGCATGGTTTTGCCAAATTTTAAGATTACTAATTTATGCTTATGATCGCCATAAATCGCTGAATCCATTGACCCACTCATTGCTATTCTATATTTAGCACACTTTCATTTGTTTTACGTTGATATTTGTTGGTGCTTGGTTACTCTTTGACTTTTGGAATGCTTTTAAATGATACTGTGTTATCTGATATCTGGTGGCATGCTTCTTAGGCAGTGGAAAGAGTTGGCAGATCTGCCCTGAAGGATGATACAATCCCTGATAATCTATTGATTCTATCTTGTGAAGAAGATTATGAAGTTTGTGTACCTTTTCTTGAAAAAGGTATGAACATTTGTGCTTCTTTATCTCTTTAGATAATCCATGAAGTACATTTGATGAAAATTTTGCATACTTCATCTGTGCTTTCAGGGGCTGCTGTTTACAGTTCAGAGCTGCTCCTGAATGGAATTGTTACTCAGAAGCTCGAATATGAAAGGTAGGATTAATTTCGTTAGAAGACTGCTTACATGAGCATTGGAATTTATTTTGCTGTTTAGTAGGGTGCTAGAGCTATGGTTTTGTTAGCTTGTCCATGCATCTAGAACTGGATGTTTTTAATTGACTAGTTTTGGCAAACAACGACAATGTGGTCTAATTGATGGATAAGGTTCATATTCCGTAATAAATTTAGGTACAATTTTTGTGATTCATAATCGGTAGTTTTTGCGTTTCTAACCAACTGGCATTCCTTGATGACAGGCATCAGCTCTTCGCAGATCATGTGAAGAGAACCCGTTCTACAGTATGGCTGAAAAAGGGCAGCGATAATTTCATTCCCGTGACAAAAAATAAATAGCTTTCCCTTTTCCTTTTTCTCCTCCACCCATGCGCTTTTTCCTCTCTCTTTTTTTTTTCTTTATGTAATAGCATGTACATAGAATGGGCATTTTTTTTCTTTTCCTTGTACAAATAATTAAGGGGGATAACCTAGTGCTTAACGTATAATTTCGTATGTTTATTCCTTTACCACCATCTTTGTCAATCACTCTCCATCACTCTTTCATGATGAATTTGCAATATCATTTACACAAGCTCTTATGGTTGAAGACAGACACTTGAAAATACAGTAAACGATGCAATTTTATGGCAAATAGTTGTACTTTCTTCTATGATGCACATAAACTTCTATCACTGGATGTTTTTGAAAGTTTCTGTATCGTTCGTTTCTATAAATATAAAAAATTAAAAAATATATTTTTTACTTGAAAATAATTTATTTATTTAGTATTTTTTTAAATAACAAAGGAGACAAATTAAAAAATAATTTTATATTTCTCTTAACTAAACAAAATATTTTTTATAATTACACTATTAATTGATAGAATAAATAAAAATTTTCAATATTTATATATAAAATTTATTAAAAATATATTTTTAATATTTATTTATGTATCCATATACTTTTCATATTTACATGTATCCGTTTTTAACGTTTTCATATTTTCCCCTGTCCGTGCAACATATACTTTCTTGAATAAATGATGGAAGATCAAAAGACAAGCGTTCATTGAATATCGTTGTAATACTAGAGAATGAGAGCTGAACTAAAGACACACGGGACATTTTCTCATTTAATAGCAATATATAGAACAAAATTGTTTTAACGGTATTCATTGTCTGTTATGTATGCCACTAATCCACCAGCAAATAATCAGCATGTAAACTTGCATCTCCTGTATACAAATTATACAGGACTAGGGTTCTGTACAACCTGAACTCGCCAAGCATAGTATTGAATGTACAATGAGTTGAGAGCCATGGCTATCCCGAAACCCAAAACTGATGAAACCAAGATAGCATAAATGGCCTTCAGCTGAAGCTGCAAGATAATCACAAGGCTTTTATCAGTGAAATGAACATCTAAATTCATAGCCATGCGTACCATGATGTAATCCATTGTATTTTTCCTGCTCAGGTTCAGGAGTATCCTGAATGGGCAGCATAATCAGAAAAGAAACTCCAGGGCAATGAATATGGCAGCATTGTTAATTACAGAAAAAGAGAGAGAGAGAGAGAAAGAGGGGGGGGGGGGGGGGGGGGGGGGGGGGTTGTGGAAGGAAGAAGGAGAAAGAAACAATGAAAGTGAGTTATTTCACTAACCATGCTGTAGAACAGGTGAACGAAAATCGCCACAAGTGCAAACTGAAGTGCAGCATATGTCCATATATACTCTCTGATAGCTGCATGTCATTCAAGCATATACTAAGATAACTGCAGTCCAAAAAGAAACTTACTGAAATTTCCAAGGTTTAGGAATACCTAGGATGACAGCAAAGATTGATGACAAAAGGCCCAACATAAATGCAAATGGTGCAGCAATCATTATTGCTTGAGTCTTCATGTCATGAATCTACAAATATCAAAGCAATGAATTAACATTGACATACCAAATGCTGCAGGAAAAAGAAAAAGGCAAATTGACAAGTTTTTGTGCCTCAACAGCAGGCTATAGAACCATCATATTCTCTCTTATTAATAGGCTGTGTAAGAATTTTATTAGCTTCTAGAACTAAGGCAGGCCTTGGCATAATAGTTTTATACATTAAGAGGCTTCACTTGATCTATTGTCACCAGACTTGGGTTTACAAGGAGTGCCAAATTAGTTAAATCATTCATCAGCAGGATACATTTTATAGGAAATACACGAAAATCCAAAGCCTTCAGAAAGGAATTCGCTGCAAGTTTGGCTTCAAAACTAAATAAAGTTACTTTGTGATCTCTATCAGCAAGAAAACATACCAATAATTGCTCCAGGAAGAAGAAATAGCATATGGTGCTAATTATGACAAGCACTACAAAGTCCTGCCAGGCACTGTAATGGGGCATTTGCAGAACTATAGGTCAAAATTAGCATAAACTGGAAAATAGAACATTTTACAAGCAATATCAAAAACAACAAATTAAGAAGGAAGAAGCAGATCAAAATAAAACTAGATTGTCCAGTTATTTAAAAAAAATTGACCTTGTATTACATTACCTAATAGTTTGCGACCTCAATCTTTGATGACTTTGACCCTGCCTGTTATTGCTTTGAGCAGAGCTTGTCACCCGTAGCAAAGTTACAGGTAGGTTCTTAACCTCTAGCCCACATACTTCACAGTTCTTGTTTCCCTTTATGCTAAACCACCTAACAGCACATTCTTCATGTACAAGTCGAAGATCACCTTTGCAACTACACTCCATCTTGAGTGTATTTCTCTCATCACATACATCAAGACAGATTCTACATACAGCTTTCTCTTCAGGAATTTCTTCATCATCAACTTCCAATGGAGCCGAAGATATTTGATCTGTTTTTTCAAGAAGCACAGTTTTATAGGCATGTCATTGAGGGTTAGTAGTGCAAGGATGGCATATAGAAAGGGCCCCTATGCTCTTTCCTTCAATTTCTTCTATGAGGCAGATAATTACTAAACATTCTGCCATTGTCTGGATAGCATGCATTAAAAAATGTATGGTTGAAAACATTTGTCTATCAAACGAAGGAAAACCTTTGAGTTTAATTTATTACAAAACAAAAAGTCCTTGCTTTGGCAACTTCAAAATTTTAAAAGTGACTGACAGAACATCATAACAATTAAAAAGTGAGTCTGCACATGCACGGGGGATAGTTTCCACTGGATGCGTAAAATCTTTTATCTGACTCAATAGAGAGCAGAATGTCGTGCTAGGAAAATATCATAAAATGTAGTCCATCTAGAATTTCTAAACTGAGAGTAGCTTGTTCCAGCTTTATTTGCTAAAAGCATGTTTGTCAAAGAACTCAATAACTCAACAAGTGGAAGAAGCACTAACTGTAGAGTACTAAGTAATGAAAGACATGCCACTGTATACCTTCACTAGGAGTTTCCGGAACATTCTCAGTGCGAGTAGCAAAAGATGCAGACCGCACAATTACTATATTTCTCCCAGGCACTGAGAGGGATCTTGAAACAGCTCCTTTCTGAACAAAGATTACCAGTTATATTTAGAAATATGCTGGTTTATAAAATCTCCACGTCACAACCTTCATTATATTAGATACATAATCCGGGCTAATGCAGGGAGCGCGACTTTAAAAGCCCAGAGAAATTGAAGTATTTGCTTTAAAGTCCATAACAGGCAGGAGTAATGATACAGTACAACTTACACTACTATTGATAGATTCACCGGGCAATCTTGCCGAAACAGGTGTTGAAACTGAAGGTGACAAGTTTGATGCAGGTGTAACAGGAAGAGATGTGCATCTTTGCCGAGAAAATGCAGATCTGAGACTGGCAAGAACAGGACTCTCTGGGGCTGTCTTAGGGTCTGAATTCAGGAGAAAGCTTCTCTCTGCATCAGGTACAATGCCTTTTTTTTTAAAGCTTAATCCCCGCAAAAAACCACCAGTTGATGAACTACCTTTGCATGAATTTTGGGAAGGCAATAAGCCTTTTCCACTCCTGCTAGTGCCAAAACCTACAGGTCTAGGTGGTACCTGAACTGAAAGATCAGAACGCCTAGCATTTGGTTCTGGATTTGAAACTTCGCCACTGGAAACTTCTGAAATTTTCACATCAGCCTGCAAATCATACAAGCATTGACCACTAGTCATTTGATATATAAGTTTCCATAAAAACATGTCATAACAAAAAAGAACGTATGAGTATGAGCCTTGTGACTAAATGGCATGCATATATCCAAAAGGATGTATCATACCAGAACAAAATATACGGCCCATCTGACATAACTGTATGGTTATGCACTTATGCTGGCCAAGTCACATACAATATAGCTGATGTCTTAACATAAAACAAACAGAATGGAAATGTCTCATGTCTTAGCATTGTGGGTCTAGTCACATACCATGCAGCTGATTTGCAGGAATGTAGATATAGGTATTCCAATTTGAAGTGTAATAGACCTTGACTGGATCTCATAAAGAACAACAAAAGAAATGAATGTACCTAAAAATGGCTCTAAGAATTAGGGATGTACATGGATGAAGAGAGTCCTAGTATTGAGTTGGCAAGTGAGTATGCCCTCCATATTCTTTAACAAAAGTTTGATTCCTAAGCCAGGCCATGAAGAATCGAAAAGGCATTTTTCTTTCATATACCTATGGACCAGCACTATGGCCAGCCTTTGACACATAATTAGACTATTCCTAACTACAGTTACTTCATACTAAACTGCTAAACTTCCAAGGGAAAAAAAGACAGAGAGTTTAAAACTACCATCCAATTTTTGAAATGCAAGATTGATGTCTGGCAGTGCGCTATAATGCAGCAAATTTACAGGTACATCCAGAAGATCCCATTACCTACCCAAACTTTATAGCCCTGCAATCTTTAGAAAGCCAAGAAGCCAAAAGCAAATCTGTCTCCAATGGTGTCCTTTGAGAATGCAGAGCAAGTTCATATATTATATAGCAGAAGCAAGTTCTATGTGTTCATGTAAAATACTATGTCTGTCTCTTTGATAATTCATCCACAACAAAGAATCTAATTTCAATTTTTGCCACAAAAAAAAGAAGCAATTACTTCATGCATCCGGGTTCTGAAAGAAATCGAGTAGACCTGATTCCAAAATTACTTGACTTAGGATGCAATACCACAAGTACTTAAATTGCCTACAAGTGTACCATAGTCCTTCAAAAACATCTAAACTCTATCTGATAATTAAACTCCTGACAACTGATACCAATAAGGATGTAATTATATAAAATACCAATACTATCTATTGTTAAATAAACTAAGAAAGTCACACCAACACGAGATCAGCAAAAAGGAACAACAGAAGATCAGATCATGAAAGCACCCAAAGAAACCTTTTAAAGAGAGTCACTTCAACAGTTACAGATGATCAACCAGTAACTAAAAGAGGAAAAAAAGGTGTGTATATATATTATATAAATATATTTTTTCATACACAGAACTGGAAAGTTTATATAAAGCTTTGAACTGTATAAATATTCATGAAAAGTTGCAGTCTTTGAATTATGCTTCTAAAAGTAAAGCAACAGAATTCCACATGCCCAGAAAAAAGCAAGCAAATCCATGGGAAATAAAAGCATAGACAACGCAAAAAAAAAAAAAAAAATACAAAATACAAAAGTAGTGATAAATAGGCTTTAGGAAAAAGAAAACCTGTGAAGAAACCTCAGCAACTCCATTAGCATCTGGTTCAACAGCAGCTTGCATTATTGGTAAGCAAGTCTCAAAGATGTTACAGAAGAACCCAGATTAAAAAAATTAATACAAAGAATCTGCTATATGAATAGAGATAAAGCAAACAGATTTACAACCCACCAACAAATACTTAAAAAGATTGAGAAAGAAGCAATCTTTAGAGACAGACAGAAACAGAGAAAGCGACTGTGGAAATGCAAGAAACAAATAAAGAAAGGAAGCTGCTTTAGTTTATATATTCATTTATCTTTTGGTTTTTTTGGAACAAATGTGGAGGTGTTCTTTTAGCTAGAGCAGTAGCCGTCAAGTCATGGGCCTTCTCTTGCCATCCCAACCAGGCATGAGAAGGTATTTATCTTTTTGTTATGGGTATTGAAGCAAATATAATTTGATGTTGTGATTTCATCCTATTTCAGGAAATGATTATTGGATTGGGTTTAGCGTATGTGTGAATGTGTAAGTGTGTGTATCATGTGGTGGCTGTTGTGGTCAAGACAGGTCGCTAAGAATATGACAATACAGTCCCGTGACTGGTTTGTTACATCTACTTCTTCTCTACTGTCTGCTTTCTGTTATACTTTTTTTTAAATGTCAGTTTAATTACAGTAAAAATTTTTAATAATTATTTTATTTTAATAAAATTTAATTTAAACAAGAATAATACTCTAATTTCACTTTTTTTCATGTTCATGTCTTTTTATTTTTCTCGTTTCACACTTTTAATTTTTAAGGTTATAAATTTCTCATGTCTGATAATTTTTTTTTCAATTATTTTTCTGCTCAATAGCTAAATAAATTAATTCATTTATGAAGTTGAAAAATTAAATTCATAATCTTTCTTAGTATTTACCTACTGCATCAATGGTTTTTTTTTTTTTTCTTTTTACCAACAGAATCAGTTCATTAGAGGAAGATTAAGATCTCATACAACCCCAAATCCCAACGGATCTCTAGCTAGTGTGATAGTTACATTACATGTGGGTAACATCACAAACTACTTGAGCATCACTAATGCATTTTACCAAAATAGGGCTATTGTCTGCATAGTGACTTAATCTAATAGTTCAGACTCTCCTCTTGCTGCCCAACAATTCAGTGAGCGACTCTACAGTTAGCAATAATGTTACCACATTATCAGATAGATGTGCATTGCTTAGATTTCCAATGGGCTTTCCCTGATGGTTGGCCTTCTAGTTGGGCTTGATAAGAGGCTTGCTCGGCCACGCTGAGGGAAGATGATGTTTCCTTACAGTCCAATGTGAACTGATGAGAGTTGAATCTGCACTTATTGCATCACTTTGATAGACGCTTACTACTTAAACTATGAATTCTTGAGCATAATTAAGTACTTCTAGCAAAGAGAATTGTTAAGTCAGCCCCAGCCTCCCACTAATTTAGTGGCAGTAAGCATGACACCTTTATAGGCGGCAAAGATTTGAATCACCCATCCACTTTTTTCTCCAAATATGCTTGGTTATAGCCAAGTTTGTTCCAAAAATAAGCTACGTCAGCCGGCCTCTAGAATCAATTACAAATACAAAGATAGCTACCTCTAACAGAAAAAGCAAGCTGATCATTAACACTCAACTGCTCCATTTTGTCGTCACTTCCATTCTTCACATCAATCTTTTAGCCGTTTGGCTTGTAAGCCATTGCGGCTCATACAACTCTTCCTTTCCAATTCATCACCGACCTTGTGTCATGACACCAAAATTTACTTCATTATTTCTTTAACAATATTGTACACTCTTTAGAAGACATTGATACAAGCACCATTTGCAAAGAGGTCATCATCTGCCTTTTATTTGACCTCTGCAAGTGCTGAAGGTCTGACAGAAGTTCCCCATTTCTCACAGCCACTAAAGCAAGGATTTCTCATTTCAAACTCAAGAAAATGTAACATCTTACATAACTCCTCCGTGGGTAGATGCAAATTGTTTCCTGCAACAAAAGATGTCACCTTGTTCCTCACCTCGATCCAACTGCAACCAGCCATTTTCTTCAACCCTTCATCCACCATTGCCTTTCTAATAGTCTCTGCTTCCTTCCATTGCCCATTCGCAGAGTACAAATTTGATTGAAGTACATAGCTAATCTCTTTATGCGGCTCTAAGACCTTCAAAGCATCCCCCAGACAAGTACCCATTTCTACTTCACCATGTGCAGAACATGCTCCAAGCAGAGCCTCGCAGGAAGTGGCCTCAACATCACCTATTTCTGAATACTTACTAGCCATCTCTCTTGCTTCTGCTAAGTAGCCACCTCGGCCAAGCATATCCACCATGCATGCGACATGCTCTGCATCGTAGGAAAGTCCGTGAACTTTCATTGATTCAAAAAACAAGCGACCTTCTTCTATAAGCCCTGCGTGACTACAAGTCATCAACAAGCCAATGAAAGTCATTTTATCTGGCTTGAGCCCATATGTCACCATGTCTTCATATAATTGTAAAGCTTGGCTTGCCTTTCCATGCAAACCAAATGCAAACAACATAGCATTGAAAGAGACCGCATCTTTTGCATAAATATCGTGAAATGCTAGAATTGAACCATCTAAATCTCCACACTTGGCATACATGTTAACTAAACCATTGCCAACATACACATAGGCATTGAAACCATGACGAATTGCACATCCATGGACCATCCTACCATGCCCTAATACTGCCAAACTTGAACAAGCATGGAGGACAGCTCCAAATGTAAAATCATCTGGTATAAAACAATTTCTTGCCATGTCAACAAAGAATTTAAGAGCTTCTTCTCCATACCCATTTCTAGCATATCCTGTAATCATAGATGTCCATGAAACAATGTTCTTTTCTGGCAAGGACTGAAAGATGAGAAAAGCTTCATGGATATTTCCGACTTTCATATTAGCATCAACAATAGCGTTCCAAGACACTTGTGTTAGCATTCCAGTAGAATCAACCACCTTCATGGCATCATTCAGGGAACCAAGTTTTGCATACAAGCTAAGAATTGAATTATTTGCCTCCGCTGCAGTGTTCCAACCACTTTTAAGAACAAAACCGTGCAGCGCACACCCACATACCAACTCTAATGATTCAGTACAAGCACTTATAAGGGCACTATAAGTCCATTGATCAGGCTCACACAAACTCTGTCGCATCTCTCTAAACATTTCTAAACATAACTCAACTTCACCATATCGGCTAAGTCCAGAAATCATTGTATTCCAAGCAATTTCTAACTTTCTAGGCATTACATTAAAAATCTCCCGTGCCTTTTTAAAATTACCACAATTTGTATATGCAAACAAAAGCGAACACCATGATACTTCATTTATATCATCCATGTCTTGAAACACTTGACTAGCACTAAAAGCATCGAAACACTTCCCATACATATCTATAAGAGAGTTATTAACTGGTGTTGAAGATTGGTATCCCAAAACAATAACTAAAGAATGAATTTTTGTTCCATTTAGAAGGGAACCAGCACTTGCACATGCACTTAAAGTTGCTGTAAACGTGAAGTGATCTGGTTTCTTATTGTTGTTTCTCATTCGATAAAAAAGAGAGAGCGTTTCTTGATGAAAACCTAGTTGAGAATAGCAAGTAAGCATTGAATTCCAAGCAACCGTGTCTCTCATCCGCATTTCATCGAATAGTTTGCGAGCGTGTAAGATGTAGCCTGATCTCCCCATAGCAGCAATCTTTGAAGTGATTCGAAACAAATCAGAGGGCATAATATCATTGTTATTCTAATTGAATTAATGGGGTTGACGATCTCAACGAGAATTCCTAAATTTCCTTCATCAATTCCTCAAATTGATGAGATAGGATGAGCGGGAGCTTTTGAACTACCGTTAACCTTTATGGTCCAACATGGGCCGGTGATTGTTCAATAATGCTTTGGGCCTCATAAGATGACCCAAAACGTTTTTTTTTTTTTTGGATGGATTTGTAAGTGTCGTAGGGGGTCATTGACTTGAGCTCCATAGCACATAGCACAGAAATACGCAGCAGCAGCAGAAGAAGAAGAAGGAGGAGGAGGAGAAGATTGCTTCTGCAGTGAGGATGAAGTTTTTGGATTGGTATGTGAAAATAGCAATTGGGTCTGCTTTAATTGGAGCTTCAATGGAGTTGTTCATGATCAAGACCGGCTTCTGTGTGAGAACCCTCCTTCTCATCTCTTTCTTTGCAAATTTTACTTTTTTTTTTTTTTTTAAATTAATTTCTTGATTTTGAGCTGAAATGCGAGAATCTGCTTCATCTTCTTGAATAATTTTGTAGATTTTATGAAATTGTTGGTGTTCGATTATCTCAGTAGTGTAGCACACAGCAAATTGCCCTTCATATCGAGAAACAGTGTTTCATTTGTTAAAAAGAAAAAGGACATAGCTTTTCTGTCAGATTGCACTTGGAATTGCTTAAATAATTGATTTTTCAAGAATATTCTGACCAGGAATTTATGGTTTTGGACCTTAGAAGACTGGATTGATAATGCCATAATGGTAATGCATATAGTGTTGTAAATAAGATATGTGTTATAAAACTATGATGAATACATCTGTTGATGTTTTTATTTGTAGTTTCAGGATGTTTGTATTCCAACGAGTGCTCTTGTCAAGTTTGAAACTTTTGTGATGGTAATTTTATGAATAGAAAACTGGCTCAGCTGTTGAAGCCCAAAGTACTGATGAGTGCTTTTGAACGTGAATTCAGTTGGATGTCAAATTGATCCATGTACACACTTGATGAGAGACTGATGTATTGGAAATGAACTTCCAATTGCGTCTGTCTGATTGCGATGCTTGTTCCTGTTGTTTCATGCCATATGGTATAACTGTTACTTGTCACACTGTATCACAAGCACTCGTCACATTCTAACAATTGATTTCCAATTTAAATTTACTTGTTATGGTTTCATTCAGATGATAAAGTGACTGTTCTGGAGTCAGAAAAACGTGCTTGGGAAGGCTCCCCTGAGGGTCAGGCAATTAGAGAAGCTTTAAATCCTTGGAGAAACCATGATGCAGGAGCAAGAAAAGGTCCATAATTTTTAGTCTTGGCACAGTGGTTTTGTTTTGCAAGGTTTGTTTATTGATGGTTTATTTATATCTTGAAACCTCAAGTTTGTTACGCAGGACTATACAATTTTCGAATTAGTTTGGCTACTGAATATTGATTCTTTTTCTTTTTATTCACCTTTGTTTATTTGGGGCCAGATTTTGTTCTTTCATAGGCCACAAGTATATTTGGCACTTAAAATGCTATTTGCTCCACATTTTGTTGTAAGATTTTACCCTGGTCATGAAAGATCAATAATAAGTCATGGGAAATACAATGAAAATCGATGGTGTGACTTTTTACTTTGTAACATGCTTCTTGGAAGATTGAGGATGGCACAAGATGTTTCAAAACTTGGAAGTTTGCTGTTTTCATTTAGATTTGCAGAGAATCGGCTTTTTATTTGCTGGGAAATTAATCATCTGATTCTGACTTGCTAGTTGTAGCTGGATAATTTTGGGAAAATTTTGTTATATTTCTTATCTAGCATCAAATTTCAGATTGTTGTTTCATCAATTCAAAGAGTGCTCCATTGTAAAGGCAAAATTGTTACAAAATTGCTTCAGCCTCTGAAACAGTATATCCAAGAATTGCATACATTCTTGGCTGTGCCAGTGCACTTGTTGACTGTATTATTATATGTATTTCTTCTCACAAACTAACTGTAGTAAGAACATATAGGAGTGCATAAGAATTCTTCTCTACTTTCAATGGATGTATAAATGAGTGCTGTTAAGTTTCTTTGCCTTGATTTGATTATAGTGTCAATGCAACAAATTGAAACTGTTAACTCAGAAGATCCCCAACCCAGTTTTTTACTGTTAATTTATGATTGTGTCTCTGAGCTGCCTCCAAAAGAGGAAAGATCTTGCTGACTTGCTGTAGAGGCCGCTGGAGTCCTGTTACCCATGCTTAAACTGAAACCATTTCAATGTTTAAACATGCTTTTTCTAATGTCATTTTGAGCTCCTTAATCATAATTAGTGCTGTCAAATAATGTCATTTTGAGCTTCTTAATTATAATTAGTGCTGTCAAAAAATGGGGTTCATGACATCTACATGACAGCATTAGCATAATAATGAAAATCTATAATATTCTATTAGGCGGCTTTAATTAGTGGAGTTTCACATTTGATATGAAGCATGGTGCTTCTATCACTAACAAGCATCATTTTAGCTTTTGAATGAAATGTGCTGAAATAGACCAGTCGGTAGAACCCTGGCTATGACATGCTCCTTCAACCATTTCTGTGAAAGAAACAGTTACTAGAGTATTTGGCTACTTCGGTATTACCTTACTTTTTCTAAGATTCCTGTTCTTTTTCTAAGCATTGAGTCTCTTAGTTCTAAAAACTATTATACATATCACTGAGCTAAAGTCATAACCTACAGTTATCTCTGCCGGTGAGCCTTGATCTAGTGGTCATAGAGCTCCCAACGGCATAAAAGGATTCCTGTTCGAGTTCTGCTTCCCCCTCTCCATCCCAAGTACCGGGTTTGTACTTTGTCCAAAAAAAACCTGTAGCTATTTCCATAATACAAAATTATTGGACTATGCTTCGGATTATGATAATTTAAAACTTTTATGTCGGTACCTTGTACATACGTATTTAGCTCATTTCATACACTGCTGTTTCTCGATATCTAGATTATATGAGTGAATTAGGCAAGTACAGAGCTAACAGTTGGTGAGTAAATTGCTCTTATATCACAAAGTGATGATGTTTAGATTAATTGTGATTAGCAATACATGTTTAGATTAAGCAAAGGCTAACCTTGTTTAACAAGTAGATTATCTTCAGCCACAATTGCTTATTTCAATTGCCACATCTTGAAGCTACTTTAATTATATACGAGTCAGTCAAATAGCATTAGAAAAAGAGAAACAAAAGTATTATTATCTATATATGTAGTCGCAAACATGAAGTCATCCTAACATCAAAAGACTCTTCTGAACATAGCACAGGTCAATTTATCAAACTTAGACCCCAAATAAACAATAAATTGGGAACTTAATAATTTACCATATGTCCATTCCACGGCGGAGAAATAACCATGAAATTTTCACCAGGTTAGATGTGGACATAGTCATTAGACTATAATCATTGCATTTTTTTTTCAATTAGCACAAGTATGTTTTTCTAGAATCTCAATTATACAACAAACATGACTCTATAGTGCTTCTATATATTATGGTGGAATAAATCTGAGCTCCATGATGATAGGCAACCAGAACAAACCCAATAACATTGATTGACTTCTGTCCACCAAAAGGGTATTGTTGCTTTCTCTATTTCATGCTCAAATGAAGACCAAAACAAGAAGATGACATGAAACCCACCAAGAAAATTTGAGTCACAAACAAGAAAAACCTAACACCTTTTTTTACCCAAAAGGTGAAAACTGGTCGGTGTTGTCTCATCACTAATTAACAGGAACTTATTAACAAAGTATATAACCAACAATAAGCAAAAGATACATTAAGCATATATATAGGGTTATATAATATCTAAGCCAAAAAAAAAAATCACAAGTCTTGTTATTTTGTCATTAATGGAAAAGAAGAATGGAGTGGTGGATTTGTCCTCCTTTCTTCTTATTGAAGGCAGTGCAGACTCAGAGGCAGACTGTGAATTCTTGAAGCTGTATTGTCAAGATGTGATTATGGCCTGTGATTATGATGGTGAACATGAAGATGATGCTGAGTCATGCAGCTGTGATACTGGTATAAGTTTTCCTGAACTACTTCTTGATGATGGTGGTGAACATTATTGTAGAGACTCTGATCATGAAGCTGATAATAAAGATAAGTGTCGTGGCAAGCAAAGTTGGTGCAAGATGTGGTTAGGACATGATGAGGAGTTGGATTACATGGCTACTGAAGGTGGTGAAGAGGCTGAAAATGGTACTAACTTAAGCAAGAAGGCCATTGATCAAATGGAGGACAGCCTCTTTTGGGAGATTTGCCTAGAAGTAGGGTATCCATGAATTCTCTTTTTTTTTTTTTTTCAATTCCTACTTTTCATATTTTTGAGAAACTGTTCCTTGCATTCAGAATATTATATTTAGTGGTTGGATGAGTAATATATATGCTAAATATTTTACAACTGGCCGAAAAAAATATAAGGCGAGTCTATATATTACAAATTTAACTATAGATGTAATATATCTGAAGACCAAAAACTTTTGGTATTTTATTTAGTAATTTTTTAATTATTTCTTTTTAATTTGTATTTATTTTCATATGGTGGTGATATAAAAAGTTGCACAAACTAATACAAATTTGCTTTTTATCTAATTTGAGCAGAAGATTATAACTTATAGTTGAAATTAAGGCCAAAAAATTAAGAAAGAATTTTTTTTAAAACAAAGGTGATCAGTCAAAGTTGTTTTTGTTTTACTTTAGATTTTTTTTTTTTCCAACTTGATACGGTTTCAGAACCATGGAATTAGGGAGACGGACAATTAATAGTTAATATTTAAATATATTTTTGTGAGTTATCACCATAAATGAGTTTCACATGTTTAGTAAAGAGAGATGAATCCAACCGAAAACCTTTCATTCTAAGAACAAAATCTCTTGTTATCAAGCTTCTTTAGAACTCTTTTCTCAGTACTGTTTTCACATGAATTAATATTTTCATGCGTGTTCAAACGCACAAATTATTGGAATTGGTATGCTGTTTCTGTCTGCTTTTAAAGTTTTGTCATCTATATTCATAGAGTATCAACCTATAACATTTTAATACTAATTTAAATACCTTTAAAATAAATTTTGCAATCATTAGATTACACCATAAATTTTGCAATTTTATATTTTAAATTGATAATAATTTAATTAAATTTAAAAAAATATATTTAAATATTTTTTAAATTTAAACAACCATAAACACTCGGTTCGATCAGCTTGTAATAAGAGATGAACTATGAGTATTTGGTTTGATTAACCCACGATGAAATCCAGTGATGAGAACATACAGAACTTGAATGTAAGAGGCCAAAATCTTTTTAAAAATAGACTTAAGAAATTAAACCCTAAAATTCAAGTTCAAATCCATGCAAAATAAGACCTAAACCCATAAAAATGAACTCAAAGACCCAGTTTAGAGCCAAGGCCAGAAAGACGACACCTCATTGAAGAGGCACTATTTTTATGGTAGCAACGCCTCTTTATCTCATCAAAGAGGTGTCGCTTCTATAACAGCTATTTATCTCTGCATTAAATGCAAAGATAACAATGGTGGTCAAATTTTGAGCCTACCTCCCACTTAAACTGAGTTTATTACGTGAGGAGAAAATTTTTGAGAAAAGGAAAGGACTAAAAAATGTAACGATGAGAGTGAAAAATGAGGGTTATAGTTTAGGCATGGGGTTTAAAAAGAGGAGTGGAGAGAGAAGAAGAGAAGAAGGTGGTTACTATTAGTAACTTTAGCAAACTTTTCAAAAGGAGAACAAAGAGAGAAGAGCTATAAAGAAAAAGGGAAAACTTAGCTTAAAAAGGCTTTTTTTTTTAAGGCAGAAAAAGATAACCTCTAGCATTTAAGTGGAACATTGGACCAAAAACAACTTCGTAAGGTTAACTATTTTGGAAAACAAGCTTCATAATCAGTAATAATCCTCATTTTTCTAAATCTTAAGCTATAGAGTTATAAAAGTCTTGTTAGCTTACTTGTTTCAGATTTACTATTTACTGTAATAATCCTGATTTTTAAATTATTTTATTAAATAATGAGATAAACAGTGTTAATAAAATTTAAAAGTTATATTTAATTATTTTACTATTTGGTGATTTATTATCATTATTTTATGTTTAATTGAACTTTCTACGTAAATATATTATTTTGAACGTTTAAATTCCATTGTGTATATTTGTTATTTTTGAATACTATTATTTTATATGCATTAATTTAGTGCATGGATATTTTAATATTATTTGTAAGCACTAACATTATTTTATTAATTGACGTGATTTGTATATTATTAATATTTCTAAAGTATTCTACCACCATTATTAATGTTATTATTTTCATTGTTATTTTACGTGAGTTATTATTATAATTATCGTATCATATTATTATTACAGTATTATTTTAATATTAATATCTTGAGGACATCACAGTTTTTTTTTATTGATTTACATTATTTCATAATTAAATTATTTCATAAATATTATTTATTTAATAACAATTGTGCGGTGTTATTATTATGACGATTACTATTTTATTTTTATCATTAGTATTATTTTAATAACACTAGTTTATGAGTATTATTATTTCTATTATTTTTATTTTATTAAATATACATCATTCACATTATTAATTATTTAATAATTATGGTTTTTATTATTGTTATTTTTAAATGATATTATATGTGGTTATTTTTATGTGGGTGTGAGATTATGTGTGTGTATATATGTACATAAAGATATTTATGAATAAAATAATATTATTTATTTTTGTGTGGTGGGAGATTTTTAGACATAAAATAATATTATTTTCTAACCTAAAGTTTATTAAAAGTATATATGTATATATATATATATATATATATACAAAAAAATTTTAGCAAAAGCAAGAAAACAAGTTGCAGCTCTTCTTTCCTCCCCCTGCGTGTCTTTGTCCCAACGTCCCCTGTTGGTGTGCCTTTCACCGGACCACCTCTCATCGTCACCAGCATCTCCTCCTTCCTCTGGACGCCAACAACCACTGGAGAGGCCTGTTGAAGCCGTGGGATATGTAATATCCCGTGTTTTTAAATATTTTAATACTGCATCGGGATATGCAGTGTTAATAATTTTTGTATATATATTATGATATTTTTACGAGTTGATATGTATTTAAAACCTATTTTAATTATTGTGTATTATTTTAAGTGTTTTACATAAAATTTTTTCGAGATTTTTATTTTCGGAGAAATTTTCACGTGAATAATTTCCTATTAATTATTTTAAATATATTTACGGACTTGCATGAACTCATACATATTTTAAAATATTAAACACCGTGTATACATGTAATTATTTATTTAATTAGGGTTTAATATTACCCTAATATTTTATTAATTATTTATTAGTTTTATTGTTATTTAATTATTTTTATTTAGTATAAATTATTAAAATATTAAATTATAAGTGTGTGGTGTATATTTAATGTGTGTGATTTAATATTATTTTATTATATAGTATAAAGTATATATATATACACATTATAAGGCAAAAATCAAAAATTTTGGAAAATGACGTTTTTGCCCCCGATTTCTTCTTCTTCTCCGATCACCTTCCCCACACAAATCCAGTCGCTGCCGTCCCGATCCCTTGCCATTGGTGTGCCATCCGGTGTGCCACCACCTTCCCCAGCCTTCCTCGCCACCTGTAGCAGTCGTTTCCGGCATTTGGAAGCCATTTTTGGCCGGAGAAGCCGAAAGTTGAACCACCGTCGATCACAATGATTCCGGCCACCATTTTCAACACCGCCTGTCTCTTTCTTCTCCTTGAGCTCCGGTGAGTGTAATTCTAGCTTTGGTTTGAGCTTAAATGGTCTTGATTTGCTTAGGTTTCGAATTTTCAATTTCGGCCATATTGGGGTTTTTGATTTTTTTGAACTTTGAATTGATTGATTCATAAAAACTCCCTTCACAAATGCTGATCCTAGTATCTTAATATACATTTTTGAATTTTTGTGGAATTTTTTGAGATTATTTTGATTTTTGGGTATTTTTGAATATTTTAATATTATTTTCTAATTTTCGGAAATTAATTAAATAAATTATGAAATTGTGTTTTATGATAAATATAGGTATTGAAATGAATTATAGGAATTTATTTGGAATTTTTATGAATTTCTATGTATTTATTTTGAATTATTTAAGTTTATGTAATTTTGGAAAATTAGGGTTAATTTTGTTTTAAATTGAAATTAATTGGTTAATTGAGTTTAATTATTGATATTATTGATAAATATGTTGAGAAAATTAATTTTGGATAATTATACTATTTTTGGTGAATTTTTGAAGTAATTATAGTATATTTATATATATAGGGGTATTTTTGTAATTTTACACAAAATTGGCTAAAAATGTAATTTAATTGTTTTTAATAGTTATTTAAGGTATAAAAATGATTTCTACAAATTATTTGGTATTTTTAACTAATTAAAACTATTTTTTGTGAATTATTTTCAATTATATATATAATATACGGTTTTACTAATAAAATAAGTTTTTATCAGTTTTTACAGTGTTTTAAGGTTAATTATGTAATTTTTACTTATAAAATGAATTTCTATGTTATAAGGGTATTTTTGGTATTTCTAAAATTGTTCTGTGATTGTGGACCCCGGTCGGTAGACTGTAGTTTTGAGTCCGACCGAGGGGTTGTCGATGAGTGGTTGAGCCTATTTTTTGAAGTGTGTTTCTTTGTAGGGTCGGCTCTACTCTTTGAGTAGAGAGATGTCCGTTTTACAGGGGAGGTTCTGTCGAATTTTCGGTAGAATTCTCGTAAAACGTGATGTCTGGTCGATCCCTAATTTCGTTTCTGTGTTTAATATTCTAGATCGAGTTCTAAGATTTTCTGTTAGGTTTATTCTGATGTCTATTATTTATTGTTTGTCTAGTTACGCCGAGACCGAGGCCTAGTGGACCAGGCCCGTCGGACCCATCTCGTGGAATGCACTAAGTGTGAGTTGCTATTTTATATATATATGCTTAGGGTGCATGATTTTAGAAATATATGTTTATTTTGATTAAAATGCATAAATAATGTGATTTATATTTAAGTATATCCTTAGTTTATTTTTGGTTTACTTTTGGTATATATTAAATTATATGCATGTTTTGTTAATAAATTATATTTAAAATGCTTTTAAATATATTTCTAGCTTAATTTATAATTTGATTAGATTTATTTGACGTATATATACTCGAAATATATCTGGTTTACTTTTGATATATTTCCAGTATATATATGGTTTATAATGTTATTTTATTTAAATTCATGCATCATTTATTTGTGAATGAATGTTTTATATTTATTAATGAAGGATATCAATAGAACGTGCGACCTAGTGGGCAGCACTAGGACCGAGTATGTACCGGTGCGCCTATAGCATTTAGGCTATATTACTAACCATTTGTGGATATTGATTGGGAATTGATTTATTTGATGTGTGAGATATGGTTTGGAGGTGTGATTGCTGGAGCTCGGTTGACCAAGTGTCTCGGGGCCAATCACACTGGCAGTCAGACTGTTGGAGCTCGATTGACTTAGTGTCTCGGGGCCAGTCTACTGTCTAAATGGATTAAGTGGATATGTTTGGAATAAGTGAGCCTGTATGGCTAGAGTGTTGTCTAACACTGTTTGAGGTTGCGATATCATAAGGTTCTATTTGATCCTTATTTTTAATGAAACATATAAAATGATTTTATTGCATCTGTGTGTATTTGCTTGTATGTATACATATTATATATACTTTTGACTGTGTGCATTGTCATTTAGTATGCATGTATATATATTATAGTAATTCACTCAGTGAGGTCTGACTCCCCTCCGTTGACTATTTTTCAGGAGAGTCATCGTCTTTAGACCTCAGTAGCAGGCCTGTACGCCGGATTTCTTCCGCCCCGGCTTCTTTGTGTAAACTGCTTCTCTGAGTCTTGAGTTTTATTGTATCTAGACACTGCAGTAGTCATTAAATATTTAAAGAGATGTTGTATTATATATTTGAACTGGATTTGTATTAAAAGATTTATATATATGAAATGATGAGGATTTGATTTAAATCCAGTTGGTGCAAATGTTATTGTGATATTTATGATTTTTATTTCCGCTGCATTATATATTGTTATTACTATTGCATGTTTTATTTTATTTTTAGGCTTGCTACGAGTTCCGGATTCGAAAGAATTCCCGTTCCCTAGCGCCGGTCATGGCCCTTGTTTTGGGTCGTGACAGGATAGTAGCACCAACTGCAGCAGCTTCTCCTCGCGTGAAGACCATCAGCCGCCGCCGCCTTCCGCCATGAAGTCCAGCTCCACCACCACCGCCATCTGTTGTCACCGGACATGGCAGCAGCTCCAGCATTTTCAGCATCCTTCTGTCTTTGATCTTCTTGTTTGGTAAGTGTGTGTTAGTGTTAGTTATGTTAGTTGTTAGGTGGTTGTTTTTGGTAGTTTTTAGGTTGATTTTGAGTTTTAGTTAACTTACATATTATTTATTTAATTATTCAGTATTTAGTTTAATTATTTGGTTAATTTTGAGTTAATTTAAGTTATTTTGGTTAATTTTTGACTATTTTATATTTAATTATTAATTATTAAATTTTTTTGTTAATTAATTATTTTAATTTCGAATTTGGGTAAATTGTTGTTGTTATATATTGTTAGTAATTATAATGTTGAGAAATTAATTTTTGGGAATTATTATATAATTTTTATAAATATTTATAGTTTATGTAAATTTTGGAATATTGAATTAAATGTGCATTTTGATTGAATTTAAAGTTTAATTTTGTGTTTTAGTTAATATTAGAAGGTTATTTATTGATAAAATAATGTTAATGAATTTATATAGTTTTTTATGGAATTTTATATAATTTATGTGTATTTTGAATTATTAAGTTAAATAAGTATTTTATTATTGGTTAAATATGTGTTTTGGTTGATATTAGTATATTGGATATTTTTTTTATATAGGGGTAAATTTTTAATTTTGTGTTACTTATAGCTAAATATTATGTTTTAGTTGATTCTATAATTATTTAAGGTAGTAAAATGATTTTTACAAATTAATTACTATTTTTCACTAATTAGTACTATTTTTCAAAAATTGTTTTCAAATAATATATTATATATATTATTTTGGAAATAAAATGGGTTTTAAACTAATTTTATTATATAACTAAGCTATTTAAGCAATTAAATGTGAAATTTTATTATGTTATGTTGAATAATTGTAAAATTGAATTTTTATTAATATTATATAATATTTGAGATTTTATTAGTTAAATTGTGATAATTTTGGAATATTATGTAAATAATAAGTGTATTTATTATTTTGAGGCTAAATGTGTATTTTATTAATTTTGTGATGTTAAATTGTGATTTTAAATATTATTTACAATTTATGTTAATTTAATTGTACAATAGGAATTTTATTTCACTTATGAATTTTTATTATCAAATTGTCACGACCCAAAACAGGGGTCATGACCGGAGCTAGAGAACGGGAATTCTTTCGAATCCGAAACCCGTAGCAAGCCTAAAAATAAAAATAAACATGCAATAGTAATAACAACAGTATATAATGCAGCGAAAATAAAAATCATAAATATCACAATAACATCTCCACCATTGGATTTAAATTAAATACTCATCTCATATATATATAAGCTCTTTTAATACAAATCCAGTTCAAATATATAATACAACATCTCTTTAAATATTTAATGACTAATGCAGTGTCTAGATAAAATAAACCCAAGACTCAAAGAAGCAGTTTACACAAAGAAGCTGGGGCGGAAGAAATCCGGCGTACAGGCCTGCTACTGAGGTCTGAAGATGATGACTCTCCTGAAAAATGGTCAACATAGGGGAGTCAGACCTCACTGAGTGAATTACTATAATATATATACATGCATACTAAATGTCAATGCACAAAATCAAAGTATATATAATATGTATATATATATACAAGCAAATACACACAGATGCAATAAATTCATTTTATATATTTTTATTGAAAATCACAGTTCATGAAGGATCAAATAGAACCCTATAATATCGCAACCTCAAACAGTGTTAGACAACACTCTAGCCATACAGTGATCACTCAGTGTGATTGGACAGTAGACTGGCCCCGAGACAGTAGGTCAACCGAGCTCCAGCAATCACACCTCCAAATCATATCACACATCAGACAAATCAAATCCAATCAATATCCTCAAACTGGTTAATAATATAGTCTAAATGCTATAAGTGTACCGGTACATACTCGGTCCTAGTGCTGCCCACTAGGTAGCACGTTCTATTGATATCCTTCATTTAAAATATAAAGCATACATTCATAAAAATAAAATGATGCATGAATTTGAAATAAATAGCAACATAAACCATATATATACTAGAAATATACCAGAAATAAACCAGGTATATTTCGAGTATATATACGTCAAATAAATCCAATATAATAACAAAATAAGCTAGAAATATATTCAAAAACATTTTAAGCATAATTCATTAATAAGACATGCATATAGTTTAAAATATACAGAAAATAAACCAAAAATAAACTAAAAATAAACTTAAATACTAATCACATTATTTATGCATATTTAATCAAAATAAAAAATATATTTCTAAAATCATGCATCCTAAAGCATATATATATAAAATAGTAACTCACACTTAGTGCGCTCCTCGAGATAGGTTCGACGGGCCTGGTCCACTAGCCCTCGGTCTCGGCGCAACTAAACATACAAAAATAATAGATATCAGAATAAACCTGACAGAAAATCCTAGAAACTCGATCTAGAATATTAAACACAGAAACAGAATTAGGGTTCGACCGGACATCACGTTTTACGAGAATTCTATCAAAAATTCGACAGAACCTCCCATGTAAAACGGACATCTCTCTACTTAAAGAGTAGAGCCGACCCTGCAAAGAAACATACTTCGAAAAACAAGCTCAACCACTCATCCACCACCCCTCGGTCGGACTCAAAACTACAGTCTACCGACCGGGGTCCACAATCACAGAATAATTTCAAAAATACCAAAAATACCCTTATAACATAGAAATTCATTTTATAAGTAAAAATTACATAATTAACCTTTAAACACATTAAAAACCGATAAAAACTCATTTTATTAGAAAAATCGTATATTATATATATAATTGAAAATAATTCACGAAAAATAGTTTTAATTAGTTAAAAATACCAAATAATTTGTAGAAATCATTTTTATACCTTAAATAACTATTAAAACCAATTAAATTACATTTTTAGCCAATTTTATGTAAAATTACCAAAATACCCCTATATATATAAATATACTAAAATTACTTCAAAAATTCACCAAAAATAGTATAATTAACCAAAATTAATTATCCCATCATATTTATAAATAATATCAATAATTAAACTCAATTTACCAATAAATTTCAATTAAAAACACAATTAACCTAATTTTCTCAAAATTACATAAACCTAAATAATTCAAAATAAATACATAGAAATTCATAAAAATTTTAAATAAATTCCTATAATTCATTTCAACACCTATAATTATCATAAAACACAATTTCATAATTTATTTAATTAATTTCCAAAAATTAGAAAATAATATTAAAATATATAAAAATACCCAAAAATCAAATTAATCTCCAAAAATTCCAAAAAAATTCATACATATAGATTAAGCTAAGGGTAACAACATTTGTGAAGGGATTTTTCATGAATCAATCAAATTGAAGTTCAAAAAATTCAAGAACCCTAATAGGCCGAATTCGAAAATTCAAAACCTAAGCAAATCAAGACCATTTAAGCTCAAACCAAAGCTAGAATCACACTCACCGCACGCCGGACGGCACACCAACGGCAAGGAATCGGCACGGCAACGACCGGAACGGCGATGGGGAAGTGATCGGGGAAGATGAAGGAATCGGGGGCAAAAATGTAATTTTCCAAAATTTATATATATATATATACTATATAATATTATAATGTGTATATATATATACACATTAAATAATATTAAACTTATAATGTGTATATATATATACTTTATACTATATAATAAAATAATATTAAATTACACACATTAAATATACACCACACACTTAATATTTAATATTTTAAAATTTAATAATAAATAAAAATAATTAAATAACAATAAAACTAATAAATAAATAATAAAATATTAGGGTAATAAATTAAACCCTAATTAAATAAATATATACACACATAGGCTTTATTTAGTAATTTAAAAATACGTATGAGTTCATGTAAGTCCGTAAATATATTTAATATAATTGGTAGTAAATTATTTACGTGAAAATTTTTCCGAAAATGCAAGTCCCGGAAAAATTTTACTTAAAGCACTGTAAATAAGACACAATAATCAAAATAGGTTTTAAATACATATCAACTCGTAAAATATCATAATATATATACAAAATTTATTAACACCGCATATCCCGATATAGTGTTAAAATATTTAAAAATACGGGATATTACACAAATATTATTTAAATTAGACTTTTATGTTTTAATTAGAAAATAAAGGTTTTTAAATATTTTTATGGGTTTTTGATGATTTTTATTATTTTACTATTTGATACTGTTGGATTGTGAATTGTGAATCTCAGTTGGAGATTTGTGGAGTCTGGGGTCTCAACCCAAGGTGTTGAGTATTTTGTGATTTTAGAAGTGTGTTTTCTGTGCAGGATTGACCCTACTTTTGTAGGGAGATGTCTATTTTATAGAAGAAATTTTGTCGAAATTTCGATAGATTTTTCGTAAAACGTGACAACTAGTTCGAGTCTAGTTTTGAATTTTTGATTGAGTGATTCTATAATAATCTTTGAAGTGTAGAGTTAGAATTTATTCTGATGGTTGTTGTAATTTTATTTTTCTAGCTGTGCCGAGACCGAGGCCTAACGGACCAGGCCTGTCAAGTTTGTCTTGTGGAGTGCTAATCTGTGAGTTATTATACTGTATATATATGCATTGCATATAGGATGCATGAATTAGGACTTTTCATTCTCATTATATGTTTTAAACAGTAATTTAATTTATAATATGATTTGGTATATTTTCAATTTATTTTTAGTATATCTTGATATATATATGTTTGCATATTTTCTATATACATTTAATATATCACCGGTATATTTAGAATTTATTTTTGATATATGTATGTTAGATATTTAGGTTTATTTTTAGTATATTTTGGATATATGGCAAAATTGACTACATGTTTTAAATGTATATTTATTCATAATTGTTTTATTAAATGATTAGTATACTTTAGGTATATCTTTAGTATATTTAAGGTATATTCCTAAATAATTGCATGTCATATTTTTGATTTATACTTAAATTTTTTTTAAATATATGTTTGGTATATTTCCAAATAAATTCATGTTATATTATCAATTCATACTTAATTGTTTTTAAGCATTTCATGGTTTATCTTTGGTATATTTCATATTTGATTGACTTTATTAGACATATATATTCGAAATATACTTCGTTTATTTTAGCTATATTTTTAGTATATATATGGGTTATTTTATCATTATGATTATTATTCTGCATTATTTGTTTGTCCATATGAATGTTTTATTTTAAATGAAAGATATCGATAGAACGTGCTACCTAGTGAGCAGCACTAGGACCGTGTACGTACCGGTGCGATAGATTTAGGTTTGAGTGAGAAATTATTTGTGGTAATTATAATATGATTAAGATGATTTGATTTATTTGATTGAGATGTGATATGATTGATGGTGTGATTGTCGGAGTTCGGTTGACCTAGTGTCTCGGGGCCAATCACACTGACAGTCAGACTACTGAAGCTCGGTTGACTTAATGTCTCGCGGCCAGTCTACTGTCCAAAATGGAACAAGTGATCCATTTGGATTTAAGTGAGCTTGTATGGCTAAAATGATGACATGATTGATTGAGGTTACGATTGATAGGGTTCTATTTAAAACTTCATGTATTAAAAATAAATGTTTTCTACATTCATTATATTTATTAAAGCAGAGTTGACATTCGTATGAAATGCATGTATATGCATATATATATAAGAATTCATGACCGGATATAGTTAGATTGCATGTATACATAGTATAATAATTCACTCAGTGAGGTCTGACCCCCCTCAATTATTTTTTTTTCAGGAGATCCTATATCGTCAAACTTTAGTAGTAGAATTCTTCGCCGGTGTTCTTCTGTCCCGGCTATTTTATGTAAATGTATATTTTGAAATCTGTTTTGTATTCTATAAATTGCAGTAGTAGTGTTATTGTATTAGAAGAGTATTATTTTGTTTTGATATTTTATTCTCTGAGAGTTGTATTTGAACATTGTATGAATATATTTATTTATGGAAGGATTTGGAGTATCTATTGATTATATTAATTCAAAAATTTTTAATTTTGTCGTACTTTTTATTTATTTATTGCATGATTTTATTTTCTAAGGCTTGCTACGGGTTCTAGATTCAAAAGAATTCTCATTCTCTAACGATGATCATAACTCCTAGTTTTGAGTCGTGACACTTACTACTTGTTATATTCATGGCGTGATCACTTAAATTACTGAATATAGTCACTGATATTTAGTTATTTGCATGAGAAGTTATTTTGTATGAGGGACAAAAGATCTAAAACTCGTTACTTTGTTTGATAATCGGGCAACACCTCTTCAAAAAGGCGCCACTCCTTAGTCTTGAGGCGAAATAAAATCGCCTTTTATAACTAAAGGCAATGCTTCATTGATAAGGTGGTTACCACATCAACAATGCTATGTACAATTCTATATTGATACTCTTCATATTTTTTTTATGATTCATATTTCCTTGTAACTTTATCTTTTCACATCTTAGTTTTCTTTACATGATCATTTCACCATCTTTTATAATTAATATTTAAGTATTTATCATACCTATTTATGTTGATTTGATCCATGAATTAGCTCTATAGTTTTGTGTGGTAGAATTTTTGTTATTATGAGAAATTAATGTTTTGAATTACATGTAGGAAAAGTGACTGGGTGACTCACGATTACCAATTAATTACTCTTCTTTGAACATTTTTATAGTTCGTTTCCTTTTAGTTGGTTTAATTTTAGTTTATTTTCAATTTATTTCTTGTTTATTATATTTTCTTTAGTTTATTTTGGTTTATTTTCAGTTTATTTTTTGTATGTTACACTTTATTTGCATGAACAAAGAGTTTTACTCATTTCTCCTTCCCCATTTCTTTACATACTTTCATGTTTGTAAATATTATATATATATTTTGCAATAAAATTTAGTGAATAACCTTTAAATGCATAACTTTAAACTAATGTGCAAACTTAGATTTAAAGTATAAAATTGAAAGTTGATTGGAAACAATTATAATTTGCATGTTAATAATGAGATAACTGAATAATTAAAGGTAATAAAATACAAAATATAAATGGAGGCCAACCGTAAGGTTTAGTAGACATTCCAAAAGCCCATACTCAATTTTTGAACATGTTCTCTAATGACAGTTTTTGAGAACCTCCGTGGAATTCAGTTATCATATAGTATGTCCCGACTCTCATCCGAGTAGCGACTCTTACTCTAATTTGAGCTTTAAGCCTATCTTGTATTATCTAATAGGCCTCAAGCTCACACAATATCGTGATCGTAAAATATTTGAGCATACGCTAAACCCCACCACCTACAATTAATATTTAAAATCTATTAGATTCTGACTAATCTATTCAACTTCTATTTTAAATTCATAATCTTATCCATTTATCATCAAATTAACAATTGTTATATATTTTAATTTAATTATATACACTTATTTTCTAACGTAATTATAGGGCGGTGGGTGGGATTATTATTTAGTGTTTAGAACTAAATCTAATTGATCAATTGTTGTACTATATGATCTTAGCCTAGTATTATACATAACCAAATTAATTGAATATTGATTTTATATAAATTAATTAAGCTAACACCAATCCTACATGTGTCAAACTGTATACTTATATATAATTAAGATGGTCATCAATAACTTTGCATGAATCGCATAATAAATTAATCTAGAATAGAATCTCTTAATTTGACAATTTTGGTCTCCTCAAAATTTTATTTACATAATTGTCTACTTAATTTGACATTTTTGTGTTGGTTCATTTGTTATAGTTATTAATTATAATAAATTTTCTTGTTTCCAAGACCATAATAAACAATATCACGTTGTTTCATGCATGCATTAATGCAATATATATAGGGAGGGCTTTTATATTGAGAGCAGTCGAACGACTCCATGTGGATGTATTTTTTCAATCCATTTACTATATGCATATATATAGTTGAAACGTTAGCCTTCAATGTGGTCACGAAGCAACGACGCAAGAGCTATACTTCTAAAATCAACCAAGAAAGTGTCCAAATATCTATAGCATAGCTTGGTTCGTTCTCCTTTAAATTAATAACATATTACACTAATATCATCAATTTTTTATTTAATTAATTGATTTATAGATTAAGTATCATTTGTAAAGGTCAATGAAAGCTTAAATTTCATTTGCTAGAACTCAAAAAAAAATATATATATATATATATATTAAATCTTGAGTCCTAAAGTCATTAAACAAAAAATTTAACAAGTGTACACTTTTATATTTGAGTATTCACTAGAAAAGCAAATTTGTCAAACTATCAAAAATTCTAATCTTTTATTAAAAATAAAATTTTTTAATAGTTATTTAATATTATTTTTTTAATTAAAACACTGTTATACATATTTCAATACTATTCAAATTTTAAAATTATTTATATATTATATATATTTTTACCTTAAATTACTCAAAAAAAATTTTTAAACCATTAAAAAAATTACAGTAATTATTTAATATTATCTTTTAACTAAAACACTGTTATATATATACTTCAATACTAATCTAATAATTCTAAAAAAATCTTATTAATTTAATAATTCTAAAATCAAATCTTATTATAACTAAAAATGGTAATAAAAATTTTTAAAAAATAAATATAATTTATTTTATTTTTAATTTTTTTAGTTATTATTTCCTTTAAATTATTTATACAATTATTTTATTTTACAATTTACACATTACACACAAGCACACGACTAATTGATATGTAATTAACATTGAAAAAAAAAACATATGCTTAATGTATAGCTAGGAAGCATATAATTACCTTTAAGCAAAATGACAATTGACTAGTAATTCTTAGGCACATGGTTTGGACTTTAGCCTTGATTCCCTAACCGCAAGTTTCATGTACTAATTGGTTGTTTCAAAAATTAGGATATTGACACTTAAATATTATACAATATTTAAGCCTTTCACTCGGTTTAGAGGCACCATTTTAATCTGTATGTATAATAATGAAATTGATCTTAAATCATCTAAGACGTAATGACTATCCTACGTGGATTAATTACTTATATAAAATAATAATAATGATATCAGCAACTATTAACATCAACTGATAAAAATTGTTTCTTTTAAACGAATTGGAGTTTAAACTGTGATATTTATAATCATATTAAATTAATTGTTAAAAAAATTTTACTACTCTTATAATCCTGTCAGAATCAAATCAAATTAATTGGAGTTTGATAAATTTTAAATTCTGATGTGGTAAAAACTTTTAAATTAAATTAAGGTATAATTAATAATATATTTGATTCGTTTTTTTTACAATGGATTGGATCAAATCTGCTCCAGCTACCTTGTCTCTAAATTAAATGATCTCATTTTCCTCTCCAAATTATATAATCTATAGGTTAATTATCACCAAAAATGCCAATAAAGCCGGTGGATTATGGATGCGACTAATTTTGTTGCTTCTCATGATCAAATTAAGAATAAAAAATGCACAATTTTAATTATTTGGTCGGAAATATTGATTCCAGCTGTTTAGTACCAACTTTGTTATATATATTTTTTAATTCACATATATCAAGAAATTGATAAAATAAACTAATTAATTAATAAAAGGAGCACTGCTTGTTCAAAGCATAGATTATGCATTCAGATAGCAATGGAGCAACTGCAATAGATCAGCTGAACCCAGATATCAACTTTACATCTAGTTAGAACTAAGCTAACTTGCCAGTGACTATTATAGATATACATACCAACTCTGAATTAAATAGATTTGAACATTATATAAAAGTATGGATTAGCAGGTAATGAATTACATCAAAAGTCATCCATGATGTGATCGAATTGAGACCAAATAATGTGCAATTTACACATCGTCAAACTCACATAAATTCACTCGACAAAAACCAATTATTAATCAACAATGTCCATTTCTTTTGAGTCCTTCCATCTTTTAACTAATACCCTTCTTTTTAATATTTTAAGAACAAACTATAACATCAACATATTGCTCAAGTCAACCTGGATAATTTTCTTGTCATTGCAAAGCATGGAGTTTTCTGTGTGTATAAATAGGGAGGCATTGTGTTGTAGCTAGTGCACATATCAAGAGTGTTAAGTAGGAGAAGATGAGGAGGACTAGCTTAGTTTTGTTTGTTATCTCTATTGCGTTAGTTTATGGAGTAGGAGTTTGCCATGGAGGGGGTTTGAGAAAAAACTTTTACGAGGATTCTTGTCCTCATGCTGAGGATATTATAAGGAGAATCATTTGGAAACGAGTCGCCTCTAATTCGACACTGCCTGCGAAATTTTTAAGGATGCATTTCCATGATTGTTTTGTTAGGGTAATTGCTCTGTGTTCATGTATTAGAATTGTTTATTAGGTGGTTACAAGCTCATGCATGCACATATATCTAATATCTAATGTATGTATGACTATGAAAAATGTTGGCTTAATTTCTTGAATTACCATAGTTATGAGCATGAATTGCATTATTTGATTTGATATGGATATGGTTGGCAGGGTTGTGATGCATCAGTATTGCTGGATTCAACAGCCAATAGCGCAGCCGAAAAAACAGCAATTCCAAACCTGTCTCTTGGAGGTTTTGATGTTATAGATGAGGTGAAGAATGTGCTAGAGAAGGAATGCCCTGAAACTGTTTCTTGTGCAGATATTGTTGCACTAGCTGCCAGGGACTCTGTTTCCTTCCAGGTAACTTTAATAATAAATATTTTAATTATTATACATGTGACTAATAAATTAATTTGTGTTTGTACATATACATATATATATGATTGTGATGATTGCAGTTTAAAAAGCCAATTTGGGAAGTACTAACTGGTAGAAGAGATGGATCAATCTCCAGAGCATCAGAGGCTTTAACTAATATCCCTTCACCATTCTTTAACTTCACCCTTCTCATGCAATCTTTTGCCAACAAAAGCCTGACAGTTCATGACCTTGTTGTCTTATCAGGTAACAATACAATTATATAATATGATCAGCATGTGCCCATTTTTTCATTTGTTACAGATAGGCCAATCTATGTAATAATTTTTCTGTTTTTTAAACGGGTGTGATCAGGCGGACACACCATTGGAGTAGGACACTGTAACTTCTTCAGCAATAGGCTATACAATTTTACAGGAAACGGTGATGCAGACCCTTCTCTCAATTCAAATTATGCTGCTTTCTTGAAAACACAGTGCCGAAGCCTAGCTGATAACACAACAATAGTACCAATGGACCCTGCTACCCCTTTATCTTTTGACAATAATTACTATCAAATCTTGAAGCTGAATAAAGGCATTTTCCAATCTGATGCTGCACTGCTCACTAACAAGGGCTCGAGCAATATCATCAATGAGTTGCTCGATTCTAGCAAGTTTTTCACTGAATTTGCGCAGTCCATGAAGAGGATGGGAGCCATTGGTGTGCTTACTGGAAGTGCTGGAGAGATCAGGAAGAAATGTAATGTGGTGAATCCTTGAAATACAGGAAACCATTTTATAATTTGGTATGTTTTGTATGATTTGAGGTTGTAAAATTATTTTGATATTTGTAATGTGTCAAATAAATTTATTTTCTTGTTTCACATAATTCGTGATGTTGAGTTTTTTTTTTTTTTTTTAATAAAACTTAAACGAGTAGCAACTCAGAGCACATGGATTAGCGCAATGATGGATGGGATCATTTACATAGCAATTTATATATATTGATCATGTAGTTAGTTTATAATTTGAGACCGGCCAACAAATAAATTAGTCTGCCTTTGATCCTAAAACCGAATTCATGGTTGGACTATAAATATTAATGATTTAAAAAAAAAAGATATATTTTTTAAAATTAGATCCACATGTATATTTTTGGAAAAAAAATACATGTAATATGTATATCATCAAAATATAAATATATATACCAATAATTGGTAACTTATCTTCAAAAGCATTATGAAGTGTAGGGCTCGATTATTGTCGTCCTCGATTTAAAGGGGAACATTGCTTCCTATTATGCGGTCAATTAAATTTTAGGTCATATGACCTCTCAATTAATCAAAAAATATATATACCAACAATTATTGAAACAATTGACATAAGTTGTTACTGCTCAAGTGAGGTCTTCAATTTGAATTCTATATTTTTTTTATTCATAGAGATGTTTTGCAACTTATGCATTGATAAATTGCAAAATGAGTCTTTCCTTTGAATTCAGTGGAAATAAATTTCACAAATATAAAAAAAGTAGCTTTTCCTTTTTGAATCAGGTCGAAATAAATTACATCTCATGGATGTTTTACTCCATCAATAAGCCTTCAATAGTAAATACTTTGCCATTTATACTCACTCTCACGATGTCCATTTCAGGTGCATCCTAAATCAATGACAAAAAAATTTGAATTTTACATCTTAATATATTATTAAAAAAAAATTAATTCTTATTGCAAGACAATGCAGGTCTATTTCTTTTCACTTTTTCAAAAGTGATCAAAGATTCGTTTTCAGCTGCTATTGCTGAGTCAATGACGTAGTGGAAGGGTGAATAAAAAATAATTGAATATTGTTGAATCGCACACGACTGTCAATAAACGATATTCTATAAAAATTTAGACTATAGACATCAAAATTTCAAGAAATTTTGAAAGAATAAAAGAGGATTCAAATTATCATAAAAACTCCATCCAACAATAACAAAGGAAGTTTAAATAGTAAATCCTTAAAAAACCCTAAATAAAAATAGGAAAATAAAACCCTAAAAATAGGAAATAACAAAAATTGCCCGTTTAAGGGCCTAAATGATAGAATTTGATCGAAAAGCGATGGATCACACGAGCAAAGCTCGTGATTTCGAACCATTGCCCTGTTTCCATATGAAATAGGCTTTTGAATCATTCAAATCTGATATTTGGAATTTGCCTAAAATTATAAAACTGTCACTACCGTAATTTGTCAAATTTTTACATAAATTTTAGAGGTTGTTACTCTATATGGCTTGCATCACTCAATTTGTTTGAAGGAAGCTCCCAGCTAGTTAAAGATTGGTGGTTTTACAAAAGTGATAGTCGAGTTAGATGTCAAAGTAGTGGTTGATTGCTTTTATGGAGTGAATAATGATCAGCCTGAGATTGGCTGTATTATTAGCAGACGCCGGTCTTTTGCAATGGAAATCCAAGATATTGTTGTTTCTTTCACTAGGCGACGAGCCAATGAGGTGACTCATGCTTTTGCTAAGTCTGCTCATTTTCATGCTAGTCCCTCTTTAAGGCAACAAGCTCCAAGTTTTGTTGGGGACTTATTACTTAACGATGTAATGTTTTCTGATTAATGCATTTTATCTTTTATTCTCAAAAAAAAGAAAAAAAAATTAACTGCTCTCTGGCTCTAAAAATATACTTATTTAACAGTTGAATAAAACACCCAATTTAATAAAAGGTAATTGTCCTTTGAAAAGCCATTTTTCTATTGGAGACGACTCAGGATTAAGCCATTTTCACTCGGACAAGTCTCTTCTATTGCTCCACTTGTTTTGCAATATAAATTGCGATCATTTACATCCCAATTTATATATTGATCATGTAGGTGGTTTATGCCACAAATAAATTAGTCTGCCTTTGATCCTAAAACCGAATTCATGGTCAACTCTAAATATGAATGATTTTAAAAACTACTTTTTTTTTTGAAATTATATCCACATTTATATTTATGAAAATAAAATACATATAACATGTATATCATCAAAATATAAATATATATACCAATAACCGTTAGGACAATTTAAAAGGTTGTTTCCACTTAAATGAGATTTCAATTTTGAATTTTGATATATGCAATTGCGTTGAATAGACCGAAAATAGAGAAATCAAGTATAATAACAGTAGTTTTCCTCCTTTGAATCAGATGGAAATAAATTAAATCTCACGGATATTTAACTCCATCAGTGGAGACATGTCATCTTCAATAGTAAATATCTTGCCATATATGTTCACTCTCACCACGCTCACTTGAGGTACATCTTTCATTACAAATTGATGATAATAAATTTTGAACTTTACATCATAAATTATCTTTAAAAATAAGTGAACACTTATCCAAACTCTTACTGGCAAAATATACTTATTTAATAGTTGAATAAAACCCCAATATAAATAAGATATGGTAATTGTCCCTTGAAAGAGCCATTTTTCTATTGGAGAAACTCAAGAAAAAGCCATTTTCACTAGGTTAATTATATTGACGGTGCTTAAAATATCACAAATTTCTATTAAAAGATTCAAATTTCATTTTGTCACTTACAACTTTTTAAGTGTCTTTTTAGGTTCCACGAAAGTGTCTTTTCACATAAAATGCATTATAATTGAATCTGTAAAATAATCTGTAAAATTTACTAATTAAAGAATAAAATAAATCTACTTCATCTATATTTTATAAAACCAAAATACATATTTTATCTGCAGATGCATTTTATGCAAGGAGATACTTTTATAGACCATACACAAACACTTGAAAAATTTTAAGTGATAAAATAAAATTTAAATCTTTTAATAGGAATTTATAATAATTTTAGGTACCATGAATGTAATTAACCTCATTTCTCACTCGGACAAGTGTCTTCCATTGCTCCACTTGTATTGCAAGTTTTGTTCGCAATAAGGTCAAATTAAAATGTCAACATTTAAAGGAACAACATCAATGTGACACACACACACACATATATATATATATATATATATCTCTTATGGCTAATAGCAGTAGTGTAACAGAGGGTGAAAATCTCAAAAGTATCCTCTCCAATTCATGAGCTTTATTGAGGGCATATATATTAGTAAGTATTTCATACATAAATAAAAAATTTATTAGATTCGTGGTATATAGAAAATAAATAATTAAATAAAATAATAATAATAATATATTTTATTATTATTATTCAATAAAATTTTTAAAAATAATATTTATATAACAAATTGATATTAATTTAATATAATTATAATTTATTATAATTTTTATAAATTTTTTATTTAAATAATTATATAATATTTCTAAAATATTTTTTATTATTAATTTTTCTTTAGTCTATAACTAATTTTATATAAAAAAATATTATAATCATAATTAATTATAAGAAAATAAAAAATTATTAGTTATTTTTTAATGAAAAATTTAAATATAATAAAAGTTATATTTTTTTTATATACTAATTTAAATATTATAACCCATTAAAATTATAATTTATTACAAATTTAATAAATTTTTTATTTGAACTATGACACTTTATTTCTTCAATATTTATAATATTAATATTTTGATTCACTCAAAAATTAATTTATCGTAATTTTTTACATTCAAATAATAATTAAATGATAAATATTAATTAATTTAATTATAAATCTTTTTTGTTAAATTTTATAAAAATATTTAAAAACAATAATTATACTATTTTTCTTATAAAAAATATATTTTCAAACAACTTATATGTTGTCACGATCCAAAACTAGAAGTCACGATCGGCGCTAGGAAACGGGAATTCTTTCGAATCAGGAACCCATAGCAAGACTTAAAAATATAAAAACATGCATTACATAAATTAAAGCACAACTAAATTAAAATTTTTCAAATCAAAATATAAAAATAAATACTTAATATCTTTTCATAAATAAATATACATTCATACAGTGTTCAATTAAAATTCTCAGCGTACAAGTGTTAAACAAAATCATGCTCTTCTGATACAATAACACTACTACTGCAGTTTCTAGAATACAAATCATAGTTCAAAATATACATTTACATAAAATAACCGGGACGGAAGAACACCGACGAAAAATTCTACTACTAAGGTCTGACGATATAGGATCTCCTGTAAAAAAATAATTGAGGGGGTCAGACCTCACTGAGTGAATTATTATACTATATATACATTCAATCTAACTATATCCGGTCAATCATTCTTATATATATGTGTAGGACCTCAAATGGTCAACAATATGCATATACACGCATTTCATACAAATGTCAAATCTGCTTTAATAAATATAATAAATGCATAAAACATTTATTTTTAATACATGAAGGATCAAATAGAACTCTATTAATCACAACCTCAATCAATCATATCATCACTTTGGCCATACATGCTCACTTAAATCCAAATGGATCACTTATTCCATTCTGGACAGTAGACTGACCCTAAGACACTAAGTCAATCGAGCTCCAGCAGTCTGACTGTCAGTGTGATTGACCTCGAGACATTAGGTCAACCGAGCTCCAGCAATCACACCATCAATCATATCACATCTCAATCATATTATAATTACAACAAATAATTTCTCACTCAAACCTAAATTTATTGCACCGATACATACACAGTCCTAGTGCTGCCCACTAGGTAGCACGTTCTATCGATATCCTTCATTTAAAATAAAACATTCATATGGACAAACAAATAATGCAAAATAATAATCATAATGACAAAATAAACCATATATATACTAGAAATATACCTAAAATAAACTAAGTATATTTCGAGTATATATATGTCAAATCAAATATGAAATATACCAAAGATAAATCAATGATATACCTAAAAACAATTAAGTATGAATTGATAATTTAACATACATTTATTTGGAAATATATCAAAAATATACTTAAAAATAATTTAAGTATAAATCAATAATATGACATGCAATTATTTAGGAATATACCTAAAATATACTAAAAATATACCTAAAGTATACTAATCATTTAATAAAACAATCATGAATAAATATACATTTAAAACATGTATTTAATTTTGACATATATCCAAAATATACTAAAAATAAACCTAAATATCTAACACACATATATAAAAAATAAACTTTAAATATACCAGTGATATATTAAATGTATATAGAAAATACGCAAACATATTTATATCAAAATATACTAAAAATAAACCGAAAATATACCAAATCATATTATAAATTAAATTACTGTTTAAAACATATAATGAAAATGAAAAATTCTAAGTCATGCATCCTATATGCAACGCATATATATACAGTATAATAACTCACTGATTCGCGCTCCATGAGACAGACTCAGCAGGTCTGATCCGTTAGGCCTTGGTCTCGGTGCAACTAGAAAAATAAAATAATAACAACCATCAGAATAAATTTCTAACTCTACGCTTCTAAGATTACTATAGAGAAAGACTCAATCAAAAAAATTCAAAACTAGACTCGGACCGGTTGTCACGTTTTACGAGAAATCTACTGAAATTTCGATAGAGTCTCCTCTGTAAAATAGACATCTCCCTACAAAAGTAGGGCCGATCCTGCACAGAAAACACACTTCTAAAATCATCAAATACTCAATACCTCGAGTTGGGACTCCAAACTCCACAAATCTCGAACCGAGGTTCACAATTCACAAATCAACAATATTAACAGTAAAATAATCAAATCATCAAAAAATCAAATAAAATATTTAAAAACCTTTATTTTCCAATTAAAACATAACAGTCTAATTTAAACAATATTTGATAATAAAAATTCATAAATGAAATAAAATATCATTTTACAATTAAATTAACATAAATTGTAAATAATATTTAAAATCACAATTTAGCATCACAAAAATAATAAAATACACATTTAATCTCAAAATAACAAATACATTTATTATTTACATAATATTCCAAAATTATCACAATTTAACTAATAAAATCTCAAATATTATATAATATTAATAAAAATTCAAATTTACAATTATTCAACATAACATAATAAAATTTCACATTTAATTGCTTAAATAGCTTAATTATATAGTAAAATTAGTTTAAAACCCATTTTATTTCCAAAATAATATATATATAATATATTATTTGAAAACAATTTTTGAAAAATAGCATTAATTAGTTAAAAATAATAATTAATTTGTAAAAATCATTTTATTACCTTAAATAATTATAAAATCAACTAAAATATAATATTTAACTATAATTAACACAAAATTACACATTTACCCCTATAATATCAAATATCCAATATACTTAAATATACAAAATAATTTCCTAAAAAATTATAGAAAATCATTAAAATTATTTAATCAACATATAATATACTAATATCAACCAAAACACATATGTAACCAATAATTTCAACAAAACTACATATTTAACTTAATAATTCAAAATCCTCATAAATTATATAAATTCCATAAAAATAATATAATTGCATAAAAATTATTTTCTCAACAACTAACATTCTAATATCAACTAAAATACACAATTAAACTCTAATTTCAACCAAAATACATACTTAACTCAATATTTCCAAAATTTACATAAACTATAAATATTTCTAAAAATTACACAATATTCTCAAAAATTATTTTCTTTACTCTAAAATTAATATTAACTCATAATAACACTAATTCAACAAATTTTATAATTAAATAAATTAATTTATGAAAATTAGATAAATAATAATAAAATAATAAAAAATTAACAAAATTTCAAAGAAATTCTAAAAATATATATATATATATATTTTCATATAGATTAATCATCTAGGAACAACATTTGTTAAGGTAGATTAACCAAATCATACAAGATCAACTGAAAAAAAAATGAAAAGAACATTAAAGCTAAAATCAAAAATCAACTAAAACTCACCAAAGATCAAGTTAGAGCGAAAACCAAGCTCAGAATCATCCTCCTCAGAGCTTATGGAATCAAATGGCACTGAAAAAGCTCAGTTTGGTGGCCGGAAAATGATCGACAGCGAGAAGCTCCACCAACTGCTGTTGCTGCTGTTTCTACCATCTCCAGTGAGCTGCTGGCTGTCGAACGACATCAAGGAAGAAAAGGGGAGAAGGAGGAAGGAGATGGTGGCCGGCCAGAGGCAAGGGAGGCACACCAACGGGGAAAAAGTCGGGTTGCAGCGGCAATGGAGGGTGAGTTCTGTATTTTTTTTTCTTCTTTGTTTATGTACATATATCTATATCTAAATATATTATATTATAACTTTATAGTATAATATAATAAAACTTTAGTTTAAAGTAATCTCCACCACTCAAAAAAATAAAAAATATCTCACTTATATATATATACATACATACACACATATATTTACACACACCAAAAAAAAAATAAACACATAAAAATTAACTAATAACAATACACAAAATATCATTTAAAAGTAACAATAATATAAACCATAATTATTAAATAATTAATAATACAATTAATGTATATTTAATAAAATAAAAATAATAGAAATAATAATGCACATAAACTAGTGTTATTAAAATAATACTAATGATAATAATAAAAATAATAACCATGCACTAAATTAACGTTATTAGAATAATAATATTCAAAAATAAATTCCAAAATAATATATTTACATAGAAAATTCATTTAAACATAAAATAATGATAATAAATCACAAAATAGTAAAATAATTAAATATAACTTTTAAATTTTATTAACACTGCATATCTCATTATTTAATAAAATAATTTAAAAAAAACAGAGTTATTACATATGCTCTATTTGTTATTCATTAATTTTTAATTTATAAATATCTACTTTTAAACAAATTATACACTTTTCCTATTTTCATAAAATTTATTAATTTTTATTTTAATTATTTACTTATTAAATTTAATATAATAAGACTTATAAAATTATGTTATCTAATTTGTTTATATTAGATAAAATATAAGTTAACCTAATTAAAATAGAAAAAAAAATATTTTTAATAAAATTATCACTAAAATTTTAATTAATTTAATTTTGTTAGAGATAAAATAGAAATTAACATAATTAAAATAGGAAATATATTTTTAATTATATTGAAATTATATATTAATTAAATTAATTTTTATTAAAAATAAAATAAAAATTAATCTAACTAGAATAAACAATATACTTTCAATAAAATTAGAATTTTTATAAGTGATAAGATAAAAGTTAACTTAATTAAAATGGAAAATATATTTTCAATTGAATTATAATTATATTTTACTTAATTTAATTTTTATTAGAGATAAAATAAAATTTAATCTAATTAAAATAGAAAATAAACTTTCAATCAAATTAAAATTATATTTTAATTAATTTAATTTTACTTTTATTAGTAAATGACTAAATAATCTAATTTTTATATAATAATAAGTAAAGATTTTTTCATAATTTTATTTGTCCCTTTTCATATATTTATATTATATATATATATATATATATATATATATATATATATATATATATGTTTGCTAGGGGAAGGCAACATGGGAGGCCATATGTTGGGGACGTGCAAACTCATGAAGTTTATAAACAAGTCGACCTTCTTATTTAATCGGCAGTATATCCATTTTGCTTGTTTATTAATTAAATTTATTTGTAAAGTCAAAAATACCTTGAACTTGGAGCAAGTTTATGCCATCTAATTCCAGCTCCCAAAAGAGATTAATTACTCATTACACAAATGATTATAATTATCGTAAAAATTAGAAATTAATTTATGATTTTTACAAAATTAATATTAATCTTAATTAGAACAGAATTTATTTTTAAAATAAAATATATTGTACATACACATATATAAGATTATTAATCAATAAAGCATAATAACGTTCTTCAGGATATACATAAATGGAATTTGCTCAATTTTTTTTTAAAAAAAATATATAATATATCGTCATAAACAATTGCAAATGAAAGTGATTCGATTATTTTAAAAAAAAAAAATCCAATAGCTGAATTGATGAGCAATCTTGAATTTTTTTTTTTTCCATTTTTGTAATTTTGTTGGTCACTGGATGCAGAATGAATTATTAGTTTCAATTGAGAATAAAATATGAAATGATTAATCAGGTTAATTGAACTTAAAGTTAGTCGACTTTACTAATGATTCTTCAATATTGCTTAGCGATGATCATGAAGAGAAGTTGCAGGGATAAGCATGTTTAAATATTTTATTGCCCAGAGCTCTAAGAATCATGGCAGATGGCCTGTTTCATCACGCCTATATAAAGGGTCTTTTGTGGGTTTCAGTGTTCATTCAAGTCAGGCACAGCACAACAATTTTACATTATATGCAGCATCTGATCCAGTTTGATTTCTATCAGCAAAGATGATGTCTAATAATAACTTCATTGTTGTCTTGTGCATTTCTCTCTTTTTGCTAGCCGGTCTTAAGGTTTCGAGTGGAAAGGATCAAGGCCATAGTGGTGAACATCATCATGACCCGCAACCTGAGCATGGTCAGCAACAGGGACACAAAAAGTGTCCCCAAATAAAAATTGAAAGAATTTCAAGGGACATTACATGGAAGAGGGTTGCATCTAACCGTACCTTGGCAGCCAAGCTACTAAGGATGCAGTTCCACGATTGTTTTGTTAGAGTAATGATCTGTTTATTACTTTTTTTTTTTATTGTTTAAATAGAACTTCAAAATTATTGAACGTATTTATCAATATTGTACGTACTAAAAGAATTTTGGGTTCAAGTCTTGTGCATAGAAAACCAGTTCTTGATGAGTTTTTCACAAGACTTGCACTCCAAAATCGTTGACATCTATTATACCATCCAATACTGAAAGCATCAAATGGCGCAACAAAAATATCGAACACAGTTATATTTACACAATAATGTGATATTCTATATATTCTCATATTAGAATTAGAATTATATATATATATATATACGTTGTGTATTTCAGGGCTGCGATGCATCGGTGTTATTGGATTCAACAGCTAACACTACAGCTGAGAAAAAAGCCATACCAAATAGATCTGTAGCAGGATTCGATGTTATTGATGAGATAAAAGCCAAAGCAGAAGAAGAGTGCCCCGGACAAGTCTCATGTGCTGATATCATTGCCTTGGCAGCACGAGATGCTGTTTCTTTTGAAGTAAGAATGAGATCATTTAATTAGTCAAGCAATAAAATTGCACTAATATAGCCAGAAGCTGTTAACCGTAGTTGTAATGACATTTCTAGCTAGCATCTCTAATAATATTATTATCATTGCGTATGTACGTAGTATAAAAGATCGTTATGGCCGGTTTCTATTGGAAGAAAAGATGGTAGAGTCTCATTGGAATCTGAGGCTAATAGAGACTTACCACCCCCAACAGCTAACTTTACTACTCTCCTTCGACAATTTGAAAGCCATGGATTAAATGTGGTGGATCTTGTTGCTTTATCAGGTAATTAGTCCCACTCATCATTTTTTCATATATCAGGCCATCGAAAAATGTGTTTCAATAGACTACTATCTGAGCCCATGTGATGGCCAAGCTTCTTCACGGGTACTGCAGGATCTCAGGTTTTAGACCACGCGACTCCTAATTGGTGTTCTCTCTTGCTTAATTATGTATGATAAAATATATATATATATATATATATATATATATATATATATTATCTGTATGTACAGTAAGACAGATACTTGATCATTTTACCAACCAAAGTGGACTGTATATTTTTGCAGGGGCGCATACTATTGGAGTAGGACATTGTGTGGTAATTGCAAATAGGCTATTCAATTTCACAGGAAAAGGAGACACAGATCCATCACTTGATAAGGACTACGCAAATTTCTTGAGAAAGAACTGCTCTTCTAATGATCCCACTCTGACAGTAGATATGGACCCTGAAACTCCACTCTCTTTCGACACCAAGTACTTTGTAACTATAAACCAACATAGAGGGTTATTTCAATCAGATGCAGCTTTACTCACTAACCCTGAAGCAGCTAGTATAAGCAGGATCCTTGAAAATCCAACAATTTTCTTTACCCAGTTTGCTCAATCAATGATAAAAATGGGTTCAATTGGAGTGCTTACAGGAGATCAAGGAGAGATCAGAAAGAACTGCCATGTTGTTAATAAATGATTCTCATGTATTAGCAGGTTATTATGGTTTGCTTATTTTCCTTTGTTATATATTACCACTATTGATTGGTTGTAATTGGAAATGTAATTATGCTTGTAAATTAGCAAGCAAATATTAAGCACAAATAATATTTAAATAACTTATATTGATTGAATGATTTTCTTATCGTATTATAAATTAAATTACTTTATTTTTTTTTACACTTTATGTATCCGTAGTTTATAAACACTTAATACCATTTTAATATCTTGACATGTTTTGTCAATTTGATCCCTTTAACTAATAAATTGACCATTTTAGTATCTCCAACTTGTTAAAAACATCATTTATAAATACTTTCATCTAGTTGAAATCATGATTTTAAAAAACGGCTGATATCATGCATGTCGGTCGTTTTGTAATAGAATTTAGAGGGGGTGAACCATGATTTGATCGGATCAAAATGGCTAAATATGGCTTTCGGAATTTGATGTATGAACTAGCCATTTACCTGTTGGTTCAGCCGTAATAACCGTTATTTTCCGTGATTTTGACGCATCGACTTTACTGTCTCAACGTCAAGAAGAAAAGAAGCAACATCAGCACCAATAGCCCAAAAGGGAAGTTTGGCCCATTAGTCTAACTTTGTTATTGTTTAATTATTTTGTATTTGTTTAAAAAAAATGCTTTGTAATTATTTGGTAAAATAAATTTATCTTTTTTTAAAAGGAGTAAAACAAATTTAACTTTATTTTTTTAAAAAAAACTATTGTAATTATTTTTAATTTTTATTTTTTAGGATTATTTTTAATTGCAGTTATCAATATATTTGTTTAACTATTTGTAATTATATTTAATGTTATTTTTTTTATTTGTGGAAAATTATTTTTATATTATTGAAATATATATATATATATATATATATATATATATATTGTATTTATCTTCTTAATTATGTATAATTAATTTTATACTGTATAAATAATTAGAATAAACTTTTTTTTAAACTAATAAATTTATATTAGTGAATCATTAGACATTAAATGATTTTTTTTACCACATATATTACATTAATTATCTTCTTTTGAATTGATACAACCCCTATTATAATCATTCAAAGTTTACAAAATTTGCTTTTTACTATAGCATGAAAATTATTGGAAGAATACAAACTTCATGGGAATAATTCCAAAAATTCTTTTTAGAAATCAACCTGGAGAGATATTATTGCGACTATACAAACTTCATGTCCAGAAATCAACCGAGAAAATCTCTGCAATTTTTTAATTATTGCATGAAAAAAGTTGCCAACATAATAATTTCACGTCCAAAAATTGCAAAGAGATACAATTGCTACCATACAAACTTCATGTCCAAAAATCAACCGAGATAATCTCTGCAATTTTCTAATTATTGCGAGGATAGACTATACCATGAAAAAATGGCAAGGATACAAAGCAAAGAATGCAAAAAAAGTTGCAGGGATATTTTTTTCAATTCCAACATGTATTGAACATTTGTTTGTAGGGCAAAGATCACATCTATAAATTTATTACTTCTTTTTAGTTCTAAGGCAACCTTTAAAAATAAATTTTTGCAATCAACTTAAAAAATTGTATTATTTATAATATTGAGATGTACATATTTAAAATTACCTAATTATATATAAATATATATATATATATATATATATATATATACACACAAAAATCAGTGGAGGTGAAAATAGTTCTACTTCGACTACTACAAATTAAGATTATTGGTTGAGTCATTATATGAATCCATTTGATTCTCTATTATATTATGAAATGAGCTCTGATAATTGGAATTATCAAGACCCATGCCAAAGTTATTGTAATAACTCTAGATTTTTAAATTATTTTATTTTAAAATAGGATATGCAGTGTTAATAAATTTTAAAACAATATTTGATTATTTTATTATTTTGTGAACAATTATTATTATTTTTACGTTTAATTAAAATTTTCTACGTAAATGTATGTATTAAAGTTTATTATTTCAGGAAATATTATTTTAATAATACTTAAATTGGTGCATTAATATTTTAATATTATTATTTTAATAAATTACATTATTGACTTGTATTTTATAAGTTTATATATATATATATATATATATATATACACATATATAATTAGGGTTTAATATTACTATTATGTGTGTATATTATTAATATTAGTGTGTAATATATTAATATATGTGTGTATATATATATATATGTGTGTGTGTGTGTGTATTTAAGTGTGTGGTTTAGATATACACACATTATTTTATTTCATAAACTTATAAACTATATTATATAATAATAAAATATATACACATAATATACAATATATATACATAATACAAAAACACCTCCCTATCTCTCTTCTCTCTCCCGATCCCCCACCCTTGCCGCCTATCACTACCATTCGCCGACTGTCAAAGCACCTCCCCCTTCAATCCACACCTTCTGCCGCCTTCCCTTCCTTCTCCGGCGCCGACAACAGCTCCAGAAGCCGTGAGAAGCCGAGATTTTCCTCTCCTCCATTCAAGACGATTTTGGCCACCAAATTGGACATTTCTGGTGCCATTGGACTCCTGGAACTTCGAGGAGGAGGATTCCAAGCTTCTTTTAGCGTGAAATCACGTTTTGGTAGGGTTTCTAGCTCATTTTCAATTTCGGCCATTTTAGGATTTTTGATTTTTTTTCGAGAATTCTTGCTTGATTCATGAAAAATATCTTCAAAAAAGTTGTTTCCCTTAGCTCAATCTACATCCTTGAATTTTTTTGTAATTTTTGGAAATTATTTTGATTTTTGTGAATTTTTGAATTTTTTATTATTATTTTATTATTTTTGTAAATTAATCATATAAATTATGAAATTGTGATTTTTGGTGTTATTGGTGGTTAATATTAATTTTATAATTTTTTTGAATTTTTTGTAATTTTTATAATTATTTTTAGTTTATGTCAATTTTGAAAATATAGGTTAAATATATATTTAATTAGAATAGTTGGTTAATTATATGTATTTGTTGATATTATTGAGAAATATGTTGAGAAAATAATTTTTGTGTATTTATATAATTTTTATTGAATTTTTTAGTATTATTTATATTTTATGTGTATTTTTAAATATTAGGAGTAATTTGGTAATTTGGTGATAATTTTAGTTAAATATTAATTTTAATTGGTTTAATATTATTTGAGGTATAAAAATAATTTTTACAAATTATTTACTAATTTTAACTAATTAATACTAATTTTTGAAAATTATTTTCAAATAATATATAATATATTATTTTTGTAAATAAATGGATTTTTAGTAATTTTTAATATGTTTTTGGACTAATTAAGTAATTTTTATTTATAAAATGAATTTTTATTAATATTTGTGGAATTATCAAGAAAATGGATTTTTAATAATATTATATTATTAATTAGGGTTTTTAAGTAATTTTTAGGAAAATAATTATTTTTGGTGTTTTAATGTAAAATATGTTATATTTTGATATTTGAAGGGAATTTTTGATATTTATTGAATTTTAATATATTTTATTGTGTTATTTGAATTTTTGGTGAATTGTAGACCTCGGTTGGGAATTTTAATAGTTCGGGATCCCAACCAAGGGTTGTTTGAATCCTGGTATTTGAAGTGTATTTTTCTTGCAGGACCGGCTCTACTTTTTAGTAGAGAGATGTCTGTTTTACAGAGGAGGTTCTGCCGAAATTTTGGTAGAATTCTCGTAAAACATGACATCAGGTCTAATTCCTATTCTGTGTCTGTTTGTGTTTAGAATTCTATATCGAGTCTCTAGAAGTCTAAGTTAAATATATGTTCTGATTCGTGATCATTTTTATTGTTTAGTTGCATCGAAACCGAGGTCTAGCGAATCAGGCCCGTCGGACCAATGTCGAGAAGCGCATCCCTGTGAGTTATTATGATATATATAAATTGCTTTAGGTTACATGTTTTAGATTTATATGTTTTAAATGTAAGATTTTGCATAATTTTTTTATTGAATGCTTAGGTATATTTTTAGTATATTATTAGTATATTTTAAAATAAATGCATGTTTTCTTTTTGATTTATATTCAAATTATGTTTAAGTCTATTATTGGTTGATTTTGAGTATATTTCATGATTTAATTAAATTTATTTTACGTATATATACCTGAAATATATTTAGTTTATTTTAAGTATATTTCTAGTATATATATGGTTTACTTGATCATTTTGAATGTCATTATATATATTATTTATTCTCGAATGTATGTTTTATTTTTAAGATGAAGGATATCGATAGAACGTGCTTCCTAGTGGGCAGCACTAGGACCGTGTACGTATCGGTGTGATAGATTTAGGGTTGAGTGAGAATCATTTGTGGTATTATGATTTGATTAAGAATGATATGATTGATTTGATTGATGTGAGATGTGATTGATGGTGTGATTGCTGGAGCTCGGTTGACCAAGTGTCTCGGGACTAATCACACTGACAATCAAATTGTTGGAGCTCGGTCGACTTAGTGTCTCGGGGCCAGTCTACTGTCCAGTTGAATTAAGTGAATTTACTTGGAACTAAGTGAGCCTGTATGGCTAGAGCGATTCCTATTGATATTTGAGGTTACGATAACTTAGGGTTCTATTTGATCTTTCATAAACTGATATTTTTCAGTATTAAATATAAAATGATTTTCTTTGCATTTGTGTATACATGCCTGTATATATATTTATTATATACACATATGAGTGTTTGCATTTGTTATTTAGTAATACGTGTATATATATTATAATAATTCACTCAGTGAGGTCTGGCTCCCCTCAGTTGATGTTTTTATAGGAGAGTTTTTTTCTTCAGACCTCAGCAGTAGGCCTATCCGCCGGATTTCTTCCGCTCCGACCTTATTATGTAAATTACTTACTTAGTTATTTATTATTGTACTTTAGAGAACTGCAGTAGTTATATTATGTATCAGTATTGAGTTTATTTATTTTGACGTATGAGATTTTAATTCAGATGTTTAATATGAATAATGTACTAAATTATTTCATGATATGAAAAAGATTATCTATTTATGTAAAATTGAAATTTTAATTACGGTATATTTATTTTATTTATTGTATATTTTTATTTTTAAGGTTTGCTACGGATTCCGGATTCGAAAGAATTCCCGTTCCCTAACACTGGTCATGACCCCCGGTTTGGATCGTGATAGTTATCCAACTATATTTGAGAATCAAGTGAATACTTCTCAAAATTATTCCATTAATGTGTTTGAATTTCAAAGAAGTCATTCTAATGCATTCAAATAAGGAAGTTTATTTTTTAACTTATTTCTATTTAAAATGAGCAACCAAAATGTAAATGATTATAATATTGGGTCTAGTAATTAAGATCTTTCACGCTACTTTTTCAGTTTGTAATAATATATATTAATATAATATAATTATTTACATATTAAAAGTTTGAAGTACTCTCTTATATCTTAAATAATAATTTTTATATTATATTTGATATTTTTTCAAATGTATATTTTTTTAGTGCAAATATATATATTTTAAATAATTCTTAACCTATTATATTAGCTATTAAAGTTTATTTTGCATTTTTTTTTATTAATATGATACATTTTTATTGATTATTTTTTGAAATAGTAGTGTCGAACGATATGATCCGAATTGATTGATCTGATTCAGCCCGATACCATTATAACGTTACTGATATCGAAATAGATCACGAATCCATTATTTAAAACCATGGTTGTAATTGGAAATGTAATTATGCTTGTGAATTAGCAAGCAAATATTAAATAGAAATAATATTTAAATAACTTATATTGATTTAATGATTTTCCTTGTTGCTTTATAAATTAAATTATTTTATTTTTCTTTACACTTAATGCATTTATAATCCCTTAAATTTGACATGTTTTGTCAATTTAACCCTTAAACTTATAAATGGATCATTTTAATACTTTAGCTTGTTAAAAACATCATTTATAAACACTTTTCATGTAGTTCAAACATTTAAATAATTGTGTTTCAACTAACAAAAAAATCATTCAAAAACTCTTTTAAATGGTACAAAAAATGTCGGTAAAACTGTTTTTTAGCAAGTTTAAGTGTCTAAATAAATCATACTGATAAATTAAGAAGGTAAACTGATAAACTATGTCAAGTTCAAGAAGTCACATATGCATTAAACCTTTTTTCTTTGTATCTATAATGCAAGACAGCCCATATCATATATATCTATAGTTAGCTCTAACAGTAATAAAATATGTTCTATTGAAGTTGAAGTTAAGGTGATGAATAAATTACATGTTCATTTTAAATTGATGGATAAATGAATTATATCTTTAATCATATGCTTATGATATATAAGTAAATGGAAATTCAATTAGACTGGAGCTTTGTGTTTGTAATGCAAGTAATGTGTGTGTTAAATAGATCTATATAATATCCAATGGCGGTGGATTTTTTTTTCTTTCTGGCAATACTATTTTAATGGCAATTAATCTAGCTAAGTATGTTACCTCCAGGAAAAAAAAAAAAAAAAAGCATCTTTTAGGAAACATGTTAATCCAACTCATTAGAGATTTGCATGCGGCTATCATTTTATATTTTATGAACCTAATGAATCACATTTTGCAATCCTTAAAGCAACTAGCCTGTTAACCTTTAAAATTTAATTAAGCAATGCAATTTTTTTTATGACGTATTCAGTAAGTTTTGATTAATTTGATTTGTGTCTAGTAAATTTTATAAGAGAATAAAGTTTTTTTAAAATCTTCTTTTATTAGACACAAAATTAGTAATTGAAATTTTATTTAAGGAAATTTATATATTTTGATTTTTTTTTTTTTAACAACTGGTCATAACTTCACTTTATAATATTTATCACCGAAATCACTAGATTACAAAGGAAGGATCATACATTTTGATTTATTTTTTTTAACAACTGAAATATTAAGAGAAGAGTGAGGGAATCAAACTCATAACCTCACCTTACAATGTTCATCACCTCATCTGACCCATTAGACTACAAAGTGAGAACACAATTCGATACTTAAATATTGATGATTGTTCAAAATTTTTTAAAAATAGTTCTAGAACTAGCTACTACTTTTCATATATGAAGACAATACATTACAGACAACATAAAATTAATTGTTTAATTTAGCAGAAGACTATAATATTCTTGTCATAAGTTAATCAAAATGTAGAAAAACAAAAGATTTAAGCAAAAGAAAAGAGAAATCAAATGCTCGTTAAAACATCAAAGTCAAATGAAGAAGAGGTTTTCATGGAGCACATCTTTCAGAATACAAGGAACAAGACACCGCGTGCCACCTTCATTACAGTTAGGATGCACACAATTAAATTAACTAAAATACCAATTTTAATGGGGTCTCTATATATTAATCTCAGATTCTAAGCTAAGTTTTTGGTTGACTAAATCAAGGTTGATTTTTTTGTATTATTATCTAGTAGTCAATCAAAATTTCGGAGCTCAATCAGTTAACAGATATCAAGACTATCAAATATTAAAAATAAATAAATTTAAAATTTTTGATCATACAAAATAATTTTAGTGTTACTGAATCAAAATTTTATCAATATACAATATCATGTGTAGGCGTTGAGAAATTATATATTATTTTAGAGTATTATATATACATAATTCTCATATAGATAAGTAAATATTTTATATTTACAGGCATGATACATGTATTATGTATATTTACACACTTTGTTTAAAAAAAAAAGTGAAATTGAAAAAATTTTATCATCCTTATAATTTTGCTAAGATTAAATTAAATTAATTTGAATGAGTTCTAAATGTCAATATATAGTTTAGACAAAAAAAAAAAAATGAAAGAACTTCTAGTTGTAGCTACTACCTTAGTCCTCCTTGGATCCTTATCCATGCATATAAATTACTTAATTGGTAATCAATCTGCGGTAGCTACATTGATTATTAGTTTACATAATTCAATTACATATACAATATCCTTAATATGTTTGATCTTCATGGAAGGAGCCGAAATGTTTGACAAAACTCACAAGCTAAGATTATGCAGAAGTTGAGGTATGGTTTTTTTAATAAGATTCTTAAATTAATAACGTTCATCAGTACTAGCCAGTCGACGACCTTGGAGTTCAATATTGCCTATAAAAGGAAATGATTTGTGGGTTTCTTTCATCATACATACATACTCGAACAAAACTGCCTTTTTTTTTTTCTTTTTTTGGTTTCTTTGATTCTTGAACTAGCTTGAGCCAAAACAAAATGATGGGTACTAGAGATTGCATATTAATTGTACTATCATCACTTGTTGTTTTTGAGGCTCTTACGCCTTGTAATGCTGATGGGTTGAAACCCGGTTTCTATAACACAACTTGCCCTGGTGCTGAGCTGATTGTGAGGAACATCACAGGGATTAGAGTTCGAAGTAACTCAACTTTGGCTGCTAAACTGTTGAGGATGCACTTCCATGACTGTTTTGTTAGGGTATATATATATATATACACACACACATAAAAACCTTAATTCATGCATGTATATTTATGATACTTATTGTTATGTGTATGTTTGTCAGGGATGCGATGCATCTATACTGTTGAATTCAGTTGGAAGCACTCAATCCGAGAAAGATGCCATTCCAAACCGATCGCTTTCAGGCTTCGAGGTCATTGATGAAATTAAGGCTAAACTCGAGCAAGTTTGCCCTGACACTGTTTCCTGTGCAGACATTCTGGCTTTGTCTGCCCGTGATGCTGTTTCTTTACGGGTAATTAAAATTTTTAAACATTAATAATGCAAAATGAGTATATTATACTTTAAGATAAAATTTGTTACACATTAATTAAGTTATTTATGTTTGTCCATTGAAATTCAGACATGTACTTTTTTATTACAAATCTCACTATTAAATACACCTAATATAATAAAAAATTTTAAATAAAAAATTATTTTATATATTATATTCAATAATTAAATTTGTAACGCATATTTTATTATATTTTTATTAATCGAATGTAAAATATTCAAAATATATGTCACTCATTCAAATATTGAATATAATATTTTAAATATAAATATTAAAATCTCATTTCGTAACATGTATGTATACGTTGATTAACAGTTTAAGAAATTATTATGGGATGTCCCAACCGGAAGGAAAGATGGCACTGTTTCTTTAGCATCTGAAGTCAATGGAAACATTCCTTCCCCATTCTCAAACTTCACTACTCTCATGCAAATATTTACCAACAAGGGTCTTAATGTCAATGATCTTGTAGCTCTATCAGGTTTAAATACTAACTACATCTTCATCAATTTGATTATCTATATATATATATATATATATATATATATATATTATAAATTGTCTTAAAATAAAGTCTGTAATTTAAATTCTTGTTGAAGTTTCAAGGTTTGACTATCTGGAACTCATCATTTGATTTTTGTGCAGGTGGACACACCATAGGTGTAGGTCATTGTGCCACTTTTACAAATAGGCTGTACAACTTCACAGGCAATAATGACATGGATCCTTCTCTGAATGTAAAGTATGCAAAAATCTTGAAAGAAAAGTGTCCAAATCCAGCAAATTCCTCAACTCCAGCAAATCCAGCAACAACTGTGGACATGGACCCTGAAACCCCGCTTATATTTGACAACAATTACTACAATGTACTTGTTCAAAAGAAGGGTCTGTTCCAGTCTGATGCTGCACTGATGAAAAATCCAGAATCTGCCAGGATAGTCGGGCAGTTGCTGATATCGAATGCGTTTTTCACTAAGTTCAAAATATCAATGGAGAAAATGGGAGCCATTCAAGTGCTTACTGGAAATGCTGGACAAATTAGGAAGAAGTGCAACGTAGTAAATCCATAAAGCTTCATGATTATGGTGATAATTTGATTAATGGTTGTTGTTGTAAGAATTAATTAAGATCCAATAAAAATTAATTATGAATATTAATGAATTATATAAGTCTCACTTAATCAATAATTATTATTCTTGATGGTGCACTCAATCTCACATCGGTTATAAAACGAGAGGTTTGTATCTTATCGCACCACCAATTCTCTATGTATTGAATTAATTATCCATTTTCCTATATACTTATATCTTTTCGTTCAATTCATATCAATCTTCATTGTTATCTAGAATTAAATATTTCTCTTGTATTAATGAGAGACAATTCCTCCAAGAATTGAGGAATTGCATGTGACCCTCCAAACAGAAGTTGTATAATTCACTTGAACTATAAGGCTTAATTGGTTACTTTTGTCTGACTTTTGACAAAGATATTTTATAGGGAAAAAATTACTGTCGCTCTCCAATTAATCGTGCTAAGTCAATTGATGAATTTTCCTAGTGTTTCTTTGATTTTAATTCATTGCATGCATGCTGGCTCAAATTTGAAAAGCTGAAAAATATAATTTAAAGATTTTTAGGTATGTATACCTAAAAGTATTATATTAAATTATTGGAAGTATTTCTATACATTTATAATATTACACCAGATCATAAGAGTGATGTATATATATATATATATATATATATATATATATATTGAAATATGAAGTGTAATATGACCAAAATAGATTAAAAAAAGTTACATAATTTTTCGAATCATATTTAAGAAAAGGGTGAAAGGTTTTGAGTTGGAGATTTTTTATATACTGACCAAGTGTCGGGGCAATTTTTTCAATATAATTAGCATGCTACAGAATCAATATACTATTATGGCGACAACAAAACATAGTTTGCTTAATTTTTCAACAAATCCATCCCTTGGCCGGTGTTGATGCATTATATATCACATCAGCAACAACATCAGCAGCAGCAGCAGAGTCATCAGGATGCATGCATGAACATAGTTTATGCCAAGTATCCATTTGCCAGCCACAAGCCAATGTTAACACCATAATAGTAAATCCCACTAAAATCTCTTGTATGTCTAGGCCTCATTGGCTAGTTTAGCCTACACTATTATTACAAGTTTTTTATTGCTTAATTCGGTTCCTTGCCCACATCTTTGAATGGGATTTTTTTTCGTGACTCGTGATTTTGAGAAAGTAAAGCCAAAAGTTGGCTCTCTTATCTACTCACATTCATGCATATCGTTTTTAAGAAAATGAAAATGATGAACCCATCAATTCCATTTTCTTATGACCTTATTAACCAATTAACATCTTCCACAAGTCAAATGACAACCCAAAATTATTGGATTTCAAAACTATACACTCGCAAATATTATTTACTAATAGTCTTATGACCTATTTTCGTTTAAACCTTGAAACTGTAATGTTAACAGTTGTGTTTTATAGTTATTGTAAGACTTTTGTAGTTTTTATAGTTACGTTCGAATCAAATTAAATTAATTAGAGTTCAATAAATTTTGAATATTAATAATATAAAGAAAAAAAATTTAAAATATTATTGAACAGAAAGAATATCAAAGCAAATTCTAATTGGAAAATATGAAAGCAAAAATTTTTTTGGCTTTTCCATGAATACTTTTGAGTTGGCATTTTGAAGCACCGCCCCACCTCATTTTGCCTCATTTTGAGTGGATACAAAGGTTCACACATGAGATATAATAATATAAAGTATAAAGATCCTCCACAAGACCTGTACTCCTATCTTATATGTATATAAGACGCATTTAGGTAAAGTTTGACATGACATATTCCTGTATGACCATTAACTTATTGGCACTGATCAGCAAACATATATATACATTGTGTTGAATCCATTGTTAATTTCAGTGTTGAATAATATAGTGGCAACATGGGGAAATCCATCTTCCCTTTGTGTGGTCAACTGATAACTTCCACTTGCCAAATGCCAGTTGCCACTAACTTTACTTCTCAATGCTGAATACGGTTTGGTTTCTTTCACTTAAAAAATTGAAGGACTTTTTCTTTTTTCAATTGTAAGTGGAGAAGCATGGAGTGCAGGTGTAGACAGGATAGCCACAGCTGATGATAATGCTTGTGAAGAAAATTTTATTTATCCTGACAAAAGTTGCTAGCTACTCTTGCATTATGCTGCTGTACTAATTCTAACACTGCATTTTCTTTTTTTTATACACAAAATGGAAGCTGATAAAAATAAATCTTACAGTTATTTTTTCTATTTTACATTGTTGTAAGAGTGCAAAACAATGGTATGCATTTCCACTTTCTTTACGCTGACATTATCTGCAGAGCTTCTCTTTTATTTCCAAGGATGTTCAATATTGTTGCTGCAATGTGTGATGGCGTTAGACCTGCCCCTACCAACTGGTCAGCTGGCGATCCATGGTCAATGTACCTATCAGGAAGAACGACAGGCCGCCACTGCCACTCAAGAAAACACACAGTAAGCATAAGAACACAACTAGAATGCTTTTACAAAATACAGAACAGATTAAATTTAGAAGCCTCAGCTAAATGTAAAAAAGATGTTCATCTTCAAATCTTTCCCAATTCGAAGCCATTTCAAAGGTTCACACGAGTATAATATTCATTTTAAGAATGCATATATATATATATATGGAATATAAGTAAAATTCAAAGGCTTTCGGCATTTGGAGCTTAAAGTGTTTATCAAGGTATTAACTAGTGGTTTGGACAGAAATCATTTAGAACACTACCTTAAGTTTTCCATCAAGAAGACCATCAAGAGCCAGGAAATGGGCAACGTGTGATCCAAAGCCCCCAATTGAACCTTCTTCAACTGTGATTAATACTTCATGTGATTTTGCTAGACTTCGAATAAGGGCATGATCCAAAGGTTTGCAGAATCTAGCATCTGCAACTGTTATGCGTAAGTCATGGGATTTCATTAAAGAGGCTGCACCTAAACAGCTCTGAACTGCCGATCCATAACCCAAGAGTGCAACTCTTTCTCCTTCAATTAATATCCTGCCTTTGCCAACCTATGTTAAAAACACCATGATATATATTAAAATCAAGTTGTTAATTGGTTTGGCAATTTGTCTTCACTAGATAGATGATGTAAACGTTCAGTTTAGCTTTACCTCAAGAGGAATGCCTTTATTTCCTTGTGGCAGCTCAACACCAATTCCATTACCTCTTGGATAGCGGAAACAGCTAGGACGATCATCTATGGCAGCAGCAGTAGCAACCATGTGAAATAGCTCTGCCTCATCAGAAGGAGCCATAACCACCATGTTAGGGAGGCATGCCATAAAAGTGACATCAAAGGCTCCACAATGTGTGGGGCCATCTGCTCCAACCAGCCCAGCTCTGTCCATCGCAAACCTTACAGGCAATTTCTGCAAATCCACATCATGTACCACCTGCAGTTACCATGCAACAAACATTATAAGTACAAGTATTCAATATACTAATTTCATAAGAATTAACTAATAAAAATAGAGTTGAAATTAACTGAAAAAAAAAAAAGGCAAGCATGTGAAATGGCCTGCCTGGTCATATGCCCTCTGCATGAAAGATGAGTAGATTGCACAAAAAGGTTTGACGCCCTCACAAGCCAGTCCTGCAGCAAATGTAACAGCATGCTGTTCTGCTATCCCAACATCAAAGCATCTTGTCGGGAAACGGCGGAGGAAGAGATTTAATCCTGTTCCACCTCCCATTGCAGCATGAATTGCAACAATATCCTTGTCCTTTTCAGCTTCTGCAATCAAAGCTTCAGCAAAGTATGTTGTATAAGACTGTGTACTTGCACTGCCCTTGAATTGCTTGCCAGTCGCAGGATCAAATTTGGCCACTCCTGCAAAACGAACATGATGTGATTACTCTTTCCTAATGATAATAATTTAGATAAGATGCAGGACATGTCATTGAATCTTTCTCTAAAAAATAATGGTTAGTCAATTCGAGTCACCATGGTACTTGTCTGCAGCTCTCTCAGCATATGGGTAACCCCGGCCTTTCTCAGTTACAACATGGATCAATACTGGACCAGTTGTTTTGGTACTCTTAACCTCATTCAGAATAGCAACAAGATCATCAATGTTGTGACCATCGACAGGACCAATATAATATAGTCCAAGCTCTTCAAAGAGGGTTGATCCGGAACCACTGATCATTCCACGAGCATATTCATCAACCTTTGCTGCCAGTTCATGCATAGGTCCACCAATCCGCTTTGTAACACCCTGCAACAATTTCAATTGCAGGAAAATAAGTTTTCAGCTCGAACTAGCTTACCAAAGCATTCTATTCTCTAATCTCCCCAGTGTCTTACCTTAGCAACCTCTCTTAATTCTCTGAGAGGCTTGTTTGATTGCAACCTACTGAGAGCACTGCTCAAAGCTCCGACTGGTGGTATTGGTCCATCAAGAGTAGCAGTCGGTAAAGAAACTTGTTTGTTGTCATTAAGAATAACAATCATATCAGAATCAAGGTACCCTGCATTATTCATAGCTTCATAAGCTTGTCCTGCTGTCATTGCGCCGTCACCTATAACAGCAACGACATTGTTCTTCCTTCCTTTTAAATCTCTGCCCACAGCCATTCCTGTCCACCCAAAGGGAAAAAATAGTTAAAAGACAGATTCAACCCTATTTATTCATTTCAGTAGGAAAAATAAAAAAAAAAATCTTATCCGAATGGGTAGAATAGCCAGATAGGGAAATAATACAAAAACACTGTTATTAAATAGATTAAGAGATTCAGTGAATTCGGCGATCCATTTTAAGGTTGTTTTCAAGAAATACTTAGAATTTCATAACGTTGGAAAAGAAGCATAGTAACTACCCAAGCCTGCAGAAATAGTGGTAGAGCTATGGCCAGTCCCAAAGCAATCATATTCGCTCTCTGATCGCTTCGTGAAACCGGAAAGTCCATTTGTCTGTCTCATTGTGTGCATCTTGTTTCTTCTGCCAGTCAGGATTTTATGTGGGTATGACTGCAAATTTATGATGGTAAATTTTACTTCTGAACAGTTCAACATAATAACCGAATATTATTTGCTTCTCTTGAGTCTAGACATGGAGATTAGTTACCACAAAAACATAAAAATTAACCCAAGAAAGATTTAGCAGAAAACCTGATGGCCAACATCCCACAGTATCCTATCTTTAGGAGCATTGAAAACATAGTGAAGAGCAATAGTGAGTTCAACCACACCAAGGCTTGATCCCAAGTGACCCCCAGTTCTAGAAACATTGAAAATGACATCTGACCGTAGCTCATCTGATAGTTGTTTTAGCTCCTGTATTAATGATGATGATGATTACCATCATACCATGCATAAAATTTACATACGAATTCTGTAAGAACATATAAAGTTACTCTTTTTTTTTTCATGAGTAAGCAAGGTGATATATCATACATATGATACATGGTCTTGGTTTTATACCTTGATTGATAGATTTTTCATGTGAATTGGATAGTTTATGGTGTCAAGAAGAGGTGTTGGCGGTCTCTGTGAGTGATACTCTCCTGCCTCTGATAGTGATGCACAAACCCCAACTGGTCTTTTCTTGCTCTTGGCCTAAACAGTACAAAAACACCACTTTCTTTCAATTGTTTATTTTCTTTAATATTCTTCAAACGAAGATAACTGAAATTCCAAATAAAACCAAGCGAGAAAAAAACAAAATAAAAAACATAAGAAAGAAGACTGAAAAAAAACACTGATGGGTACTTTTCTTTCATTAAACAAGATTCATATTAATCAAAATTCTGAATAAAGAAACAAGAACCAGCACTCTAAACTCAATTCTGAAACATGGGTATTACTCCAAAAGCTCAATGAGCCTTATAAAAGCATAACAAACCTGATTAATTCTATGCACAGGTTGGCCCAGCAGATCTGTTCTCAATAAGAAATGAGAAGAAATATAGCTGCTAAACTTTTGAAGATCTGAACTTGATGAGGCTCTGCTTGCATGAGCAGGAAATGAAAATGCACAAAGTGCCATAGCAAAACAGAAGCAGAGAAACAAATTAAGAGAGCTTAAACTAGCCCAAAACCAAATATAAAGAAGAAGAAGAAAAAGAAAAAGAGCCCAGAAACAAGAACACAATAAAGATTGCAGCAATGGGACCAAATGTCCCAATGATACAATATTAAAAGTTTGTGGCTGACAATGAGAAACGAGTACTGAGACAGTGGGAAAGAAAGAGGGGGGCAGGTTCAGTGCAAAGGGCGGAAGCTTTAATCTTGGTGTCCATATATAGTCATTTGTAGTCGAGCAGTGTCCATTAGCAGCAACAGCGCAAAGCAAAAAAATAGAAATAAAAAGAAAAATAAAAATTATGGCAGGACCAGAAAATGGCTGGTTTACTATCATTGGGCCACGTCATCAGAAATCACAAATGGATAGATCAAATAGATACATAAGATAGATGGATAGATATATAAGTTCTTTTACACACACAAAAGAACTCTCATTTCAATATCTATCTATCTATTTTATGTATCTATTTGATCTATATATATATATATCTTAATATTATGAGGTGTAACGTTGAATTTTTACTATTATTAATTTAAAAGAATAAAATTATCTCATATTATGTAATTTATTAATACTAAGATTATATAATTTTTAAATTTATTAAAAAAATAAAAAATTTAAATTTTTTTAAATAAAATTTTAAGTTGGAGTTTATATATATATATATAATAGATATTTGATAAAAACGTGTTTCATGTATAATAACAAAAGTATCAAATAAAAAAATATATTCATACTGTGGGAAATCTTTATCATAAATTAAAATAAAAATTTTATTTTTTTTTATGGTTAAATTTTTAATATATAAATTTATAGATTATTTAATTAAATATAAAATATTCAAATTATATGTTATAAATTTGATTATTTGGTATATATTTAAAATAAAAAAAATATTATAATAAATAATAATAGTATAAATAAAAAATTAATAATTCACTAATAAAATTTTTTTATACTATTAAACGTTATGAATTTAATTCTTAGTGTTGAAACTCTCATTCTCAAATAACACAAAGATAACACTATTTTTTGAGAGGTGATTTTGATAATTTTATTTGGCTAAAAACTACCTTCTTCCTCTTTTTCTTATCACATAAAATTTTCCTTTATAAGTCTACGTTTTATACTAGGTTTTATGATGCTTGCTCCTTTTTTTTTTTTTTTTTTTTTTTGGAACTGAGATGCTTGCTCCTTTTAAATGAGACTTTTTATTGATCTTTCTCCAAATGATAAAGTTGGAAGATTCCAAGGCATGGGATACCTTTCAGACAGACAGAAGATGTAAACCAAATGCTTGCCAAATTTCAACTTTAGCTAATTGTCTTCTAAGATTAAATATGGTACCCTTCCCTTTTTAGGAACAACCGGAAAGTTGATAAAGAATCGAACCATAACTTCTTTTAAATATGAGCAAATTGTGTGTTTTATATCAGCGATTGTTCTCTTGACAGTAGTATAAGAATTTTTCAATCTAAAAGCATCACTTTATAACTGTAAGTAACCAACTTGTTGAGCACATGTAATGATTTTACGATGATTTCGTTTTTATCCTTTTACATAATTAAGTTTTGTGTTTGTTTTTCATTTTTAACTTTTAAATTTGATTTGAATACTTAATTTTTTTAATAAATGTAGGCAAATTTTACCACCTGCAATGTTAAAAATTCAACTCTTAACTTTTAATGCCTTGAAGAAAATTTTTATCATTTGACCGTTCAATCGAATTAAATATGTTCATATTTAATTCATGTCAAATTTTTGTTTATTATGTGAAATGAAAATTGATAAAAGCAAAAAAAAAGAAATAAGAATTAATCCAAATAAATCAATTGAGTGGGTATTTTATGCTTTATTTTATTTCTTTTTAATTAGGACAATAAAATTACTGTAATAGCATTATGAAAGTGCAATAGTTAAGTCAACAAATTTCTATGTTTTACAGAGCTCTTGATTTAAAATAGATATGGAAGTCAACATAAAATAAAATAAAATGATATGGAAACGCATTGTAATAAGAACTATTTTAGGAGGATGATATTTTGGAAATATTGTTAGCATTTGATCATCTTTGCATTTTAGGTTGTTATTGGATCACATTTATTCTAATAATGTACAATTTAATAATATACATTTTAATTGTTCCATTTCAATGATATGCGTTTCCTTAAACTGTTGTTGTATCACATTGATTTCTCATAATACACATTAATTTTATTACACTTTATTTTTTGGCCAATAATTTTAAGACACTTTATATACTTTATATTTTATTATATTTAATTATTGACTTTAACACCTTCAATTATATATATATATATATATATATATATATATATATATATTCAATCTAGCATAATTTTTTGAACAATTTTGAATAAAAGAATAATTTTTTAAAAAAATTAATAGGCATATTCAAATATGCTAAAAAAATATGAGTGTTTAAATAAGCAAATTATAATGTAAAAATAATAAAATATGACTCAAAACGTGTTAAAATAGAAGGATCTTGAAAACATTACAAGAATATAATTTAATTTTGTCATATTTGTTCTATTTAAATTAACCATAAAGTGTAAAAAATGTCTTACAAATAGTAAAAGCATATAAAGGAAAAGAATGATGTGAAGGGTAAAACAAACAAAGCCATATAATACATTGAGAGACATGTCTATGATGATTCAGTTAATGGGCAGGTCAAGCTGCATTTAGGTGCAGCTGTCTGTATTGAACTGCTGGCAGGCTGAGCTGTGTAGAAGATAAAGATCTCGTTCAAGATACACAAAATAGAGTTTGCAATGTATAATTATTTCTTTCTTTGACAGGTTGATGTAATGTTTTAATTGAACTTGTGATATTGTAACCCTTTCTACTTGTGTATTGAAAGTTCCGTTCTGATGTCTACATGCTGAGGCAGAAATGGGAACCTTGTAAAATAGTAGCAACCACAGCATGAAAATTTCAGAAATTTCGTTTTTATTATGGATATAAGAGACTAAACTAATATGTTCACATGCCTATTTCTGGGCCAGTCATAATGAACAAAGCAAGGACTTGGGCGAGATGTTTTGATTTGGATGCATTAATTTACAACCCTGGAAGTACAGCACTGCATGCTAGCACTAGAACACCCGAAGAAAACTACTGTGTAAGTATGACTCAAACAGTTAGCTTCTGGATCAGGCTATGCACATTGCCATATGCCATAATGATTTAGTTCATTAATGAAAGCCGATGAAACTCCAGGCTGTAAGCGGTGGAATTCTTCTAAGTTTTCTTGCGCCATAATTGGGAACTACTGGAGTTATGTGAAACTTCATAGCTCTGGCGAATGCAAACAAGACTGAGATCCTGGGTGCAATAGTCTGTAGCTGAAAGATTATAAAGTCTAATTTGCGAGGTTTCTTTGACAGGTTCAGACTTGGGTAAATGAACTTGTGTTCCAGCCCACTCTGTATAATGTCTAGGTTGAGTAAAATTCACATCAATTCACCCAAAGGTTTAAGAACCAGAACAAGACGTGCAAGACTGCACTGATAGCTACGGAAACCAATGTGATACACGCCAAGGAGGACACGCATTAAAATTGCACCATCCTCATCATTTTGACATTAGAGACAAGAAATATTCAAATAGTTATCGTTGGTGCTCCAGTACAAATCAACCGAACTCCACTATTATTTACAGGCCACACATTTCCATGAAAAAGACAAGGACTTGAACAAGAGCCTCAAAGCCACAAATTTAAAGCTGTTCTTGTTAGGAAGCATCATTTCACGTCCCTATCAGAAAACCTATACCCTAGATGCTATAATATCAAGGAACCAATTTACACCACAGGACCAAAAACAGTCTCTTAACTTCAATGACTTTTGGCTTGGCCATGCAAAAAATGCAATGCATCCTATTGATTTAGCACATTCAATAAAAGTCAACATGCATCCAACATTTCAAACTGAAGGCAACACAGGAAAACAACTTCTTGGGGATTGGTGCGTTTACATGTAGTGATGCTGATGCATCTTATTCTTGTAGTTGAAAAGAACCTTTACAACCGAGATGTATGAAGTCTCAAGTATAACAATACATTCATGAGAAATAACTCTGTAATCAAGAAAAACATCGCTACAAAATGAGTCATGCTAACGAGTAAATTTAAAAAAGTAAATTTTAAACAGCAAGCACTACGGCGTTAATAAGATGAGCATGACTCAAGAAGTCAGATAGGAAGAGAAGGGTGAAGGGGTAGATTATAGCACGAACAATTGCTTATTAGCCTGCTGAAATTGAAAATTATCCACCATAATGCATTACTGATGCAATAATACAAGTACATAACAACAAAAAATCTATAGCTTCAGTTTCCACCTCATTTCATTTTAGCCTCCGTAAACAAAACATGGCGATTCACACGAGGGTCGTATTTCCGAAATTCAAGTTTCTCAGTTATTTTCTTAGCACTCTTTCTCTTCACATAGAAGAATCCAGTCCCAGCAGCCGAAACAAGCCGGATAAACATGAATGTCTTCTTCTTCTTGTCACCCATTTTCTAATTACACACACATTGCAAAGCCGTCAAAACAGTATAATCACAGGCACTAAAAAAATGAAACATGAATTCCATACAAATAAGCATCAACAAGAATTACTAGTACGCGGATATCAGTATGTGCATATGTGTACATCCGAACTCCAAATTCAAATACATTGCAGACACAGTATTACATAGTGATTGATTATAGTGATTTATAATCCATAAGAGATCTCAATGAGTCATTTTATCGAACCCCTTGAGAGCAATATTCATGAACAAACCATAATCAATTTCAGGTCTAACCAGTCACATACTTCACTCAGCAGAGAAAAAAAAAAGTCGAAAGAAAACGGAGAAAGCTAGAAAACGTAACCACGAAATGAATCGATTTGCAATACAGAGAAATTGAACTTACTTGTCAATCTTCGTTCAAGCAGTGAACAAAAATGGCAGAACCAGGGGTTTTTTGTACGATTAAGATGGCAGCAGTAAAACCCCAAAATAAAACCCTAGAGCTTCTCTAAACGCGACACGGCGACAGTTCTCGCTAATGTTATGAAAGTACATAATTGCCCTCCTTTAAACTGCGCTACTCAATTCAACCCCCAGCGCACGTTAGAAGAACACACTCCTTCACTCTCGGCTTCTCTCAGCGCCTAAAACGATCTCGTTTTCCTTTATTGCTCTCTTCTCTGAATTCTCTATCTTCTCAGAGCATCTAGGTGGGTTTAATTGTTCTTTTCTTTTTGAGGTTTCAGTTCAATTTGAAATCTTTATTTTCTTTTTGCTGTTTAGTAAGTGAGAAAATGCGGAAATGTTGAAAAAGAATTTAACTTTTGTGTGATTTTGATTAGGTGAAAACATTGTAGAAATCGATTGGAGATGGCGAGTGCGGTGGATGCTGTAGGGAATCCGATCCCGACGTCGGCGGTGCTGACGGCGTCGTCGAAGCATATTGGGATGAGGTGCTACCAGGAGAATGTTGAATTCCTCAAGTGCAAGAAGAAGGATCCGAATCCAGAGAAATGCCTTGATAAAGGCAAGCAAGTTACTCGATGCGTCCTTGGCCTGTAAGAATATGATTCGTTTCTTTTGATGTATTGAATGATTGTGTCTTGTTGTTGAACATCATATACATCCCACGTTCTTGAATCTCTAGAATGTTTTATTATATTACCATTACAGAGGTACTGTGAGTACTGTAGCAATTGCTTTGTCTGCTCGGGGATTTACATGCCTCAATTTTGGTATAATTGATTTATGGTTATTGGGTTGTAGCTTTCTGTAAGGTTCGTGCTTCAGGTTGTTTTAAGATTCACAGTGTTAAGTCGCAGCTTTGTGAAGTTTGTGCTTCACACAGTTGTAATTCAAGCATGAATCCCTTTCTTTTGTGGCCTTGCACCATGCAAAATGGGATGACTTTCCACTTCCTGTTACTCTTTCAATTCCATGTCTTATTGCATTGGTAAATCTTTGGTGAATTCCTATGGATTCTTTGCGTTTGATGCTTCTGCATTTTTTTTTCTTACCCATCTCTTATGAAAGAATGGGGAAAATATCTTCTTAGGAGTTTTATACTTTTTTTTTTCTTTTCTTATCATAATTGAACACTTTAGCCATTTTAACTTCACAGCAGATACAAAGTCCAATCGTGCATGCTACTTCCTGTGTAGAAAGTTGTTGAACAAGTTTCGTTACATTGAATTGTTGGCAACATTTGTTTAGCAAACTTTGTTCTTTTTTAATCTAATTTCTGTCATTTTTGTTTATTTTCTTAATAGTTTACTAATAAAATTTCATGTTTTATTGTTTGTAAGCACATGCTAACTCCGACCATTTTGAGATTAAGCTTGGTTGGTCTGTGGAATTGTATTGCAGTCATAAGTCTAAATGCTAGTCCATAGTCTATTTATTACTTAAAAAGATATATATATACACCGTTATAAGTTATAACTAAAGCTTGTGTAGCCTGTAGGTCGAATTGCAACAAGCTCAGAAGTCATTGCACACACATACATAGAACTATTATTATCTCCTTTCTAAAGCGCTGCGACATTTGGCATTGCAGGTTGAAAGATCTTCACCAAAAGTGCACAAAAGAGATGGATGCTTATGTTGGCTGCATGTATTACTACACAAATGAATTTGATTTGTGCCGCAAAGAGCAACAAGCATTTGAGAAAGCTTGTCCTTTGGAATGACTGGCAAATTTGTAATGCCATGTTGACAATAATTTAGGGCAGTTTGCCATGAGCAATTACTGTTGTTGGACACGACTTTTCTTTTTTCCTGGAATGAATGCCTCCCTTTTGTATCCAGTCAGTCCTTTGGTGATTGCTTGCAATTAAAATGTGACCTTGCGCTCTTTTAAAGCGTAAGTTTCTATGATTACAAATGCTTTCAGAATAATTGGAAATTCTCATTTTTTAGCTGACTGGATATTTTCAATTTGGCTTCTCATAGCTTTTTGCTTTGACTGCTTTGCTTGATAATACAGTAGCAATTGCATGATAAAGCATGAAACTTTGTAACGCCAGGTTGCTGAAGAAGGATAGCATTTGGCAATCTTATGTTTACTCGTGCATAGCAGGGAGGAGTAGATGATACAAAAAGATTTTGTATTATGACTGGATAACAGGTTTATTCAGCAGCAGGCTCAATGGGCTCACTAGCATTGTACGCAAACTCATAGGGAAGTTAAAGGTGTAGCTTATGGGTTACTTTGTGATTATTTTATTTTTTACAAAGTAAATTTTACTTTTTTTTTTTTTTTTTTTTTTTTAGGAAATTTTACTGTGAAACCATTGGGTAAAAGCACAAGTATGCAGCAGACGATTAAGATAACCTTGAAAAGCATGTCAGTGTTTTGTTCATATAGACAGCAAAACCGTAGTGCAAAGCATAACATGAACCTAGATAAATGCAAATTCCAGTACAATGGAGTGCAGGTACTATCAACTTCACATGTTACACAACTGCCAAAGACAAGGCAAAAAAGAAAGATCTGCAAGTGGGATCCAAATACACGATTTATCTAGCTCAAACCCCAAAGTACACTTTCCAATGCAAACATCATGAACTGAACAAGATACTAACGCATAAGTTACACCAGCAATCTGCGAGAACTGCCAAAAAAGAATAAAAATGATCAGCAATCCAGCATCCAAAAGTATTATTCAGATTGCAAAATGCTCATTAGTCAACTATCCAGTTTCCACTTAGAGAACCATTTAAGATTCAACCAGAACAAAGTACATGATAAATTGGAACAACAAACCATCTGCCCTAATCTTCTACCTATGATAATAGGTTTAACATAAGAGGCATACAGCGAAACTCCAAAACTAACATAGCATTAGCCAAAAAGCTTAATTATGCTAACTAATGTTGACAATGGAGAATTGAAAATGACTTGTTTAAAAAAAGGGAAAAGGTGCAAATACCCCTTAATGTTATAACCTCATTGCAGATAAACCATTAATGTTTTTAGGGGACCCAGAAACATTAATGGTTCATTTGTGATTAAATCAAAACATCAAAGGGGGTATTTGCACCTTTTTCCTCATTTTATTATAACTTGATATATTTTTGTAAACTATCACTATTTTTTGTTAATTTAAAATTATTTTATGTAAAAATAATTAAAACAATTTCAATTTATATAATTAGAAATACTATAAAGTTAATTTCATAAAATTTGTTAGTTCTGATTTTAATTATTTACTTATTAAATTTAATATAGTAAAACATATAAAATTATGTTATTTAATTTGACTTATATTTGATAAAATATAAATAGACCTAATTAAAATAGAAAAAATATATATTTTTAACAAAATTATTACCAAGATTTTAATTAATTAATTTTGTTGGAAACATATTTTAAATTAAATTAGAATTATATGTTAATTAATTTCATTTTTATTAGAGCTAAAATAAAAGTTAACTTAATTAGAATAGGAAATATATTTTCAATTAAAATACAATTACATTTTAATTATTTTAATTTTTAGAGATAAAATAGAAATTAACATAATTATAATAGAAGACATACTTTCAATTATATTATAATTATAATTATATTTTAATTAATTTAATTTTTATTAGAAATAAAATATAAGTTAACCTAATTATAATAAAAAATATTTTTTCAATTAAATTAAAATTTTTATTAGAGATAAGATATAAATTAACTTAATTAAAATAGGAAACATGTTTTCAATTAATTTAAAATTATATTTTAATTAATTTGATTTTGATAAGGGTTAAAATAGAAGTTATCTAATTAAAATAGAAAATAAACTTCCAATCAAACTAAAATTATATTTTAATTAATTTAATTTTTTTAATTAGTAAATAACTAAATTGATCAAGCATTATATAATAATGCCACCTCCCCCTTTCCCCCTCTTTTATACATTTATATATATTATAGATATTTAGTTAATGTGACAATAAGCCCCATCAATAGTGTCATCTAAAATGTCATGTCAACACCTTCCACACTTAATTTTGACCAAATTAATTTTGGGCTAAAATTACTGCTGATTTATTAAAATTTTGACATTTTTATCAAGATTTTAAAAGCGGATTAAAATCACAAAAAGTTAAAAAAGTGTGAATTTTATAGACCAATAGAACTTTATATAATTAATCAAAATTTTACCTTCCTACATCTAATTTTTGTATTATAAGGTCTACTTATATTTTATCAAATATAAAACAAATTAGGTAACATAATTTTATAAGTCTTACTATATTAAATTCAATAAGTAAATAATTAAAATCAAAACTAACAAATTTTATGAAATTAATTTTACAGTATTTCTAACTATATAAATTGAAATTATTTTAACTATTTTTACATAAAATAATTTTAAATTAAAAAAATAGTGATAGTTTACTAAAATATATCACGTTATAATAAAATAGAGAAAATGTGCAAATACTCCCTTGATATTTTGACCTAATCGCAGATGAACCATTAATGTTTATAGACCCCACAAGCCATGTAGATGGTTGTTAGTGTCTAATGGAAAAGGGTGCTTATACGGTCCAATTTTATAACGTTAAGGGTGTAATTGAACCCCTAAAAACATTAATAGTTTATTTACGATTAGGTCAAAACATCAAGGGGATATTTGCACCTTTTCCCTTAAAAAAAATGTTAATTAGTCATTTCAAAAGAGATCAAGAATGAATCTTAGAGCAATGATGAAATTGTACATTATGACCTAATGCTATCAATTCACACCACAGAAAAATTTCTTGTAACACCATAGGAAAATTGGTAAACGATATTATTAAAATGAAAGCATTAACATTGACAAAAAAAAAAAAAAAAAGATCATGCAAGAGTAGTTAATTCATGGGATAGTAAGAAATAGTTCTGATAGTATGCAGAATATTTCATAGGTTTTGTCACTGAATTAAGATGCAGAACTTGACACCACTAAACCTGAATTCCACTTTTGTGCCTCAAGGTGCATATGTGAAACTCGAAAAAAGTTCATCACGAATGCATTACACATTCAAAACTTTTGTCAAGCACCCCAAATTCCTAAAGACATCATAATAAGATGATTAATAGCCCCCACATTATCTAGACAGGGTATTCCAGATATCTTAACAGACTGAACCATTGAAACAAGACCAAGCATGTACAAACAGCAATCATTCACATTAGCTAGACAGTGCACTTTACTTACCACAGCAGAGCTGGAGATTAGATGACATCTTATTCAAACATGAGAAAAATGGAAGGCAGGAGCTACTCACCACTATGATCAAGAACGAGACCGTGATCGACCATGACCATTGCCCCTTGGACTCCTTGAATCACCAGATGCATAATCCCTTTCATCACGAGGACTCCGTCCAGTCTCCCTTGGGCTTGGGGATCTCTGGGTTGACCTATAAACCCTCTCATCTCGTGGAGAACGAGAACGTGAAATAGACCTGGACCTCCCTGGAGAGTGATAATCATCTCTCATGTCATGCTCCCTGTCTCAGTGACAATTAAAGGCTTAAATTAGAAAATTTAAATAAATTACCTAACCAACAATGAACCTAAGCAAAAAGACACAACACATAAAAAAAGTACATCCATTTCAACACAGGATAGGCTCTCCATATGCAACATCATAATACAAACTATTTCATCACAAACTCATCATTTACATTAAAATGGTATATTGTAGGAAACTTAAAATTTCTAGCTACATTCTCTGCAATGTCAAAAACAAAATACTTACATCTTCAGTCAAATTTAGTCAGCCAAAATATGACCTTTACCTGAACCTTATCATGATTCCTGGAAAAAAAATTAAGACACTTGGATCCAAACACTTTCAGAGTTGGGCTCTATAAGGTGTACTGGTTGATCAGCGTCTGATAACTTCATAGTTCTCTTTGCCCCAACTTTATAAGACCTCAAATTATCTTTTTCTTGGATATTGCCATCATATCTCTAACAGTAAAACTTTGAATAGCATTCCTTCTTTGAGGGTGATTTCTTTCTTTGCCCAAATATAAGCTTTATATTCTTTCTTAACTGGATGGTATATGCAAAAGAAGACATCAAACTTAAAATGTTTTCCTTACTAAAATATTATTTAAGAGAAAAAGTAAAGCACCCCTATTATTCTAATTATCTCTAGTACCAAGTTTAGCTAGTCACCTAGCAAACCTCACAAACCAAAAGTCAAAGAATATGAAACCAACACAAAATGTAGATGCTAGCTGATGAAGGTGGCAATATGGTTAACACTTATGTTGAGGCTTTTCATTGAAACATGGGCATTTTCTCCATCACTTTATGATTCTTTTCGTGTTAATCTTTATTAATCCAGAAGTCTTTAAACTCTTCCATTTCACTTTACTATCTGCATCAACAAGACCATCAGCAGACAACATTCAAACTCAAGGAAACAAATTCCATATTAAGTCTAACAGGCAGGAGTCTGTGTCCACAGCAAAGTTCAAATAATCAAAGCAAGACAGGTTAAGGTTCTTAAGGCACTTTACATTCAACATTTTATCCTTGTGCGCTGGACCTGTGAGAAGTAGTAACCCATAAACCACAGGTCAAATGGGTACGCTGAGCTTGCTACTAATTTTGTGATACACTAACAGATGAATCAACAAGCATATAAAAAAGGGACACAGTTCAGGCCAAACTCATAGATATTTTAAAGCAAGCCACTTCACAGCATATGGAAAAACATAGGCTATTCTATTCATCAATGATTTCATGATGCACCAACCAAGCAAACGAAAAAAATTATTGAAATCAAGAATTCAGTCAAAAGACACAATGAAGAAGTTGAAACACCAAAAACAGAAAAAGTTAATGGCAGTAATAACAACAAATAAAAGTAACAAATAAAACATAAACAAAAGCGCTCCTAGCATGCAAAACAAAACCTCAATTTGTACCTGACAGGAGAAGGCGAGGGTGAGTAAGCTGCAACGAAGGGAAAAAAAAAAAGAGATTTACTGTTCAGAATAGTTATCAAGAAAGCAAACCCTGTACTTGATTATTACTATGTACTGCTTTGAATTAAAGTATAGAGCCATAAGAACTTGAAGATGTTGACAAAAACTTCACAAAAATGCAAAAATAAGTTTGAACTGACAATGACGTCGCCGTCTTGGGGACCTTGGTGGTGTTCTCCCTCTATGGTTGCCTCCATATCGACCACTAAATATAAACAAAAATTATTCAGAGAGAAGTTACAAGAGAGATTAACCAACAGCTAAAATATAGTTTTATTTACATCACAAAAAAGGTCTAAAATTAGTAACAAAACAATGAATCAAAGAAGAAAGAGTAACAATTTCAACACCTCGTGCGTGAAGTCACACGCATTTCCTGAGGAGTTTTTCTGTTCTCCTCAGCAAAAACAATTCTTATCTCACGCCCACCAATAATTTTGTGGTTCATACGTTGCTTAGCTTCTGCTGCATCTTCAGCATAACGGTACTTCACAAATCCAAACCCTCGTGGTTCCCTAGAAATTCAAATCACAATAAAAATTATCAGTTCACAACATGCTACTTTAGTCTCCGTAAAAGGGGAATAAAAACAACATAGTCTATCAGAGTTTCTATATCCACATATAGATAAAAACATTTAGTGCATCTCTTAATATAATGCAAGGTGAAAAAAGTGAAACATGCAATTAAAGCAACGAAACAGATACCCAGTGTAATAGTTCTTCGGCAGATAAACATCCTTCACGGGTCCATACTTCTCAAATGGACCTCGAAGATCTTCAGGCCTGTATCATCAACATCATCGTCATCATAAGGTCTCGCAAATAGCAATAAAAAAAAAGCATCTATATAAAATAAAAATTGAAACAATAAATGATCATTAACTTAACAAAACTGAACAAAATGACCTGTAAATGGCATTTGAACAACTGTAAATAACCATTTATACACAAATTTAAGAACAAATTGAAACAGCAGAGCAAGCAAAAGCAAAGCAGTAAACGTATATACAAGAGAGACAAAAGCACCTAGCATCTAGAGGGAGATTACGAACAAGGAGACCAGAGGGAGCAGGGGAACGGCGGTCACGGTAAGAGCGACTGTCACGACGCCGATCACGCCGGTCTTCGTCGTCGTAGTACTGCTTACGGCCACGTGGAGGGCTTCTGCTGCGGCGACGAGGACTGTAGCTCCGGCTTCGGCTCCTGTACCTAGCCATTTTTTTAGCAGAATTGAGTAAAACCCTAACCCTAAGGCAGAGAGGATTTGATTGGGTTTCGAAAATTTTGGAGGGAGAGACAGTGACGGTAACAATAATTATTTAATCACCCTTGCGTTGGGCCCAAACACAAATATACAAGATAGGCCCAAAATGCAAACTATATATAAATTAATAATAATAATTCTTGCTATTGTATAAATATTTATATATGTATAAATAAAATTGATAAATATAAAAAAAATTAATTATATAGTAACTCTTTTTCAACTTCATCTTGAGGTGTAAAATTGATTTCTATCATCTCGATTTAAAATTTTTCGTTGTCAACAAAAAATTTTATGTAAAGTGTATAAATACACGTTGTTAAAGCATCAAAACAAAAATACATATTTATTTTAATTGATTAAAAATATAATATTTATAATATGCATTGCAAATTTAACTTTGTAACATAATACATTCTTAGTTTGCAATATTTTTTATTTTTTATTTGTACTTTCGATATTTATAAGAGAAAATTTAGAATTTTTATAATTATTTTTATATATGAATATAAAAAAAGTTAATTCAATAACATCCAATTGGCTCGAGTAAAATATTTTTATTAGCTTTGTGAAAGAAAAAAAATATATTATATGAAAAATATTATCATACTTTTATTAAAATTTATTTTTAAAAAACAGTATTAAAGCTTCATAGCAATATACCACGTTACTTATAATCGAAACCATTAAAATAATAGTTGGTTTTAATTATTGTAAATTTAATTATTAAATGTATAAGTAGACATTTCACATAGTAGTTACAAAGTGGTTATATTAATTATGTTTATTTAAAGAGATATTTTATGGTCTTCAGTTAGAATTGGTACGTCAATTATTGTAATAACTTTTTTTTCTTTTAATTGACGCTCTTTTTTCTAAGGAAATAAACAAGTTTCATAGCACTATATCAGCCATGGCATGACATGGCTTAAGCATTTGAACCAGCCATGACATGGTTTCTGCCGTCCTCTAGCAGCAGTTTCTTCCAGCTGCATAGCTTTGCATACTTGCTCTTCTTGCCACATTGTAAGAAAATGGTGAGTTGAGCTTACCACTTGGTCTGGGATTTGAGACTTCCCATTCCATATCGCATCATTAAGGCTCCACCAAATGCTCCATGACAAAGTAGCTATTATATTTTTGTCCTCCTCGTAATGTTCTTTAAAGGTAAATTTTTTTTTTAAGAAGTACCAGTATATAAAACTTATTGAATTCGATTAATTTGGTTTTATTCGAATAGTGATAAATATCTTCCAACAACTAATTTAATACAATTGTATACATCATAATTTAAATTTAAAATTTTACTTAAATGAGAATAACTTCTTACTAATTAACATACACTTTAACAATTCCAATAACGATGAACAGCTTCCTTTTCTATACCCCACTTTACTGGCTATCCAACATTGTTTAAATGGGCAGAGAACGGAAACATGGAAACTTGATTCAGCATCCCCAGCACAAAGATTTGAAAATGTTAGTTAATTGATAATATTGAAATCGTTGTATTTTTCAATTTTTTTTCAAAAGAACCTGACAGAAAAAAAAAAACACTATAAATGTCAGTCAACAGCCCATATCTGTGTCTGTTTTTTGCTCTATATCTTGAAAGCAACCATCGATGTTTCCCTCTTTGTTCCATTAATGTGTTTTATGACAGCTTGAATTAGACCAATTTTGTAGACCTTGCCCCAATATTATGTTTTATGCGTAGCATGCATATATTCATCAAATTAACACAGTTTAGATCAAAAGAAAAAATAAAACTATTTTTTTTGGTAATAAGTTTTCCATTAACGGAAACAATAACACCAGTACAGGACTGTCCATGCTGCCATCACAACAAAGAAACCAAATAAATACAATATCAGGGTCTGGAAATGACTACCAACACTCAACCATAAAGAGGTTACTAACTCAGTAACCACTAGCATAAGATGAGGCTCACATATCAAAGAATTAGTGTGAATTTGATAAATAAAACTACAATTAAAGCACCAAGAAGAGGAGAGGCTTAATCATTGATTAAGAAAACTCCCTTTTGATCGCACAGCTTGATCAACAGTCCTAACTTTCTATAAGCATGAAACTCTGCTTCTGTTCCCCTCTACTGTAAATCTTTAATTTACTAGTTCACTTCTTAGCCATAAACAACACCGATGTTGGCATCAATTCCTAAAGTTTGTGAAATTGTTGATCAACAAATCTATGAACCAAAAAATTATTTATCAACTAAAATCTTACTAGAAAGAAGACATTGTTAACAACACATTATAGATCCATCATGGATTTATAACACAACTAATTTACATAAGTAAAATGTAATCATCTAGAAATTAACATTTAAGAATTCATGCAGTTGCATTGAATTACAGCATAAATATTAAAATTGAGCATAAAAGAAGTACAAATTATTAAATGAGGATAAATTATTTGAAATATTTTTTACCGTCATTTAAGACAAAAAAATATGTCTTTTATTTATAATTACGATATTTAAAATGTTAGTATATTAACGGGTGAGAAGATAGTTATTTTTAAATCTGAACGGACTGTTACACTTATTAATCAATATAATTAATGAATTTAAAAGATTTAATCGTAAATCTTAAAAGAATTAATTCTTAAAAAATAAAGAGAGATTTCAAACTCAAAATTTGCGTGTCAGAGTAGCTAAAATAAGGTGTCATTTTTTAATACCTTTTCTCATTTTATATTTTTGCTTAACGATAAATGGGAAAATTCTGACTTGAATCTACTTTTAATATGATTAAATGCGACATTATCTTTGACATTAACAAGAGGATATGCATATTTGAAAAAAACAAAAAACAAAACAAACAAGAGGATATGCATTAGTTGGAAAATATACATATTACACATGGAGTCCATCATTTTTTACCTTGTTACGCTTTTCATATATTATTATATTATTGGAAGCCTCGTAGTAGGTTGTTGAAACTTATTATAGTTGTCTTCTAATCTAATCCTCAATTACACCATTGTTCACAAAAAAAAAAAAAAAATCTTCAATTACGCTAACGCAAATGCAGTGGGGACCATATTCGGCTAATTTTGTTGTTTCCTCTCTCTCATGGACAGTGAAATTTCATCAATTATTGGCTATATTAATAGGTAAATTCTATTTTTTATTTTTTCTAATATCTTTTTTTGTATATTTAATGTTTTTGTATGCAGTAAAATTTTAATTATTTCAAAATTAAAGTTGAACATTCTCTTTCACCGCTTATTTTTTATGCATAGCATTTAATTTAAAATTCTACTTGAAAATTACGAAGTTATTACCACGTATATCAATCAATATTAATTTAAAAAATACTTTTTAAAATATTAATATTTATAAGTTAATAATTGTTGTTGCTAAATTTAATTGTATGTTCTTCTTAATTAGTACTAATTTTTATTTTTAACAATTAAGGATTGTAAAGACCGTTCTAATTAATCCAATTCGACTCAAGTATTAATAATAATTCTTTAATAACTTTTTTTGATTAATATGAATGTCATACGACTTGAGCATAAAAATATCTTAATATTATTTTATTATAAATAGAAAAATTATAGATTTAAGTATTGGTGGATTGCAATTTCCCCCTTTTAAGATGAAGAAAAAATTAATTTCACAAATCATTGAAGGATTCAAATCATCATGTCCTTATAAAGAAACATAACCGTTAGATTTCTACCTCACTGGCTCTTAATAGCTAATTTAATATAAATATAAATTTTAATGTTTATAATTATTTTTTTCCCACTTAGCTAAATTTTAGAATTTTACTGATTGTGTTTGGTGTAAATGGAATTCATTTACAATTTCAAATGATACGTGTCTAGTTTAAATCAACCTATTGTAGATTTTATTTGTAATTCCAACTATTTAAATTTGTGAAATTTATTATAATTAGATCAAATTCTAACAAAATACTTGAATTTTTCAAATAAATTCCAAAACTTTTAAGTATATATATTTTAAATGACTAAAACAACATTCATTATCTTTATTTTCAAAAATATCTTTCTATTTTTTTTTACAAAAAAATATTTTTCTATCTAAGAGGGTATTTTTTAACTAAAATAAAAAAATTAACTTAAATTCTAAATTTATAACAAACACAATATAACAAAATCCGAAATTCATTTAAAATTAATTTCATAAATTATTCATTTAAACTAAATATATTGCATCAATAAAAATTTCATGTAAAATTAAATTTTATTTAAAATAAATTTGAATTAATTCATAAGAATAATGTAAACTTATATTATGAACCAAAAATTTTAAAATGAACAATTTATGAATCCATTAGTCTCGTCAATGAAATTGATTCTAAGATATGTAGTAACTCATCAAGATGTCGACCTTAGAAAAAAAATTGATGCTAAATGGATAAAATCTAACTAAATGTTTTTGGCTAGAAATTACCATAATTTTAAGTTGAGTATGAGGATTAATAGTAAACCATGGTAAGCTACTGAAGTGCAATGCCCATTATATCCTCTCTTAAAAATTTTGGATTTCAAATTTGAATTCACCTAAGAGATAAAAATAATTGCTGCCTCAAGAAGGAATTTTCATCAGAGCATAACATCATATTAATGTTTTGTTATGAATCTAACATGTTTTTTTTTTGTGTCAAATCAAAGTCTCGAGCCACAAATCTATGGAGGTGAAGAAGAAGAAAACAAAGTATTATGTAGTTTTCAGAGGGATTCAACTTGATATATTCACTTAATGAGGAGAATGTTCAACTTGTGTACTTGGGTTCAGTGGATATTTGTATCATTCATTCTCAACTATGGAAGAAGCAGTAGAGCTTGGAATGTATATTTTGAGTTAAATAGCGATAATGACAAAAGATCAATCAAAGAAGGAATTTCAAACATGAATTTACTGAATTTTGGAATGGTGACGATGAAAAATAATGATTTCTACATATCGATGAAGAACATAACCATCAGGATTAAATCATTGCATGGTTGGAATTTATGTTATATTTATTGTATTATTTTACTATTCTTTTTTATAACTGTAATTATTGGCAGACAATTACATTAAAAGTTGGCATAAGTAATAGTTTTTGAGTATGTAATGTTATTATGAAGGTTTAATAGGGAAAAATATCTTAAATACTATTCTTTCTCTTTGTCTATTGATATACATTATCTTCGATATTTTTTAAGGATTCATTTTTGTACCTAATTCACCTATTTGAATAGCCATAGATTAAATCTTTATAATTGGCTCCTCTGATTAAATCTGATCATTCATTAAGTATAAATGAACAAATTAAGAAGCAAAAGAAATATGATATCTGATTCCAAATCTGCAAAAGCTCTTGTAATGGTTATGAAAAGATGGTAGTCAAATTAGTCCCTCATTAGCTTAGACATTCTATCTAGGCTTTTAATCTCTATTTGAACTTTGTTTGTTTTACTTCATATCTCTTTAGATTTTGAACATTTGAATGCTTGAACTCTATTTATTTTATTTTGATTCCTTTTCAACATTAATAGATCATATAAGTTTATTGTAGAATCCTTAACCAGGTTACTTGATACACTCACAAGCTTCACATGTTACTTGATATATAGTCACAAACTTTACTAGAGATAGCACTACAGCACTATCAGTTCATACACAGAGCTACAGAGCACTACTCCAAAATGGTGTAGTTTCATTTTTTGGCTCATTAGTTAATTTATGATGACCTGTGTATATATAGTTACAAGCTTTATTAGAGATAGCGCTACAACGCTATCAGTCTATTTAAATTTTTATTAGAGACAATGTTATCAGTCCATTTAAATTACTATTAGAGACATCATTATCAGTCCATACACAACGCTACTCCAAAATGGTGTCATTTTGTTTTTAGGTTCATTAGTTAATTTATGATGACCTGTGTATATATCAGTTACAAGTTTTATTAGAGATAGTGCTACAGTGCTATCAGTCCATACACAGAGCTACAGAGTGCTACTCTAAAATGGTGAAGTTTTATTTTTTGGTTCATTAATTAATTTATGATGACTTGTGTATATATAGTTACAAGCTTTATTAGAGACAACACTACAATGCTATCAATCCATTTAAATTGCTATTAGAGACAGTGCTATCAATTCATACACAATGCTGCTCTAAAATGGTGTAGTTTCATTTTTAGGTTCATTAGTTAATTTATGATGACCTGTGCATATATAGTTACAAGCTTGATTAGAGACAGTGTTGCAGTGTTATCAATCTATTTAAATTACTATTAAAGATAGCATGACAACACTATTAGTCCATACATAGTTGTCACGACCCAAAACTAGGAGTCATGACTAACACTAAAGAATGAGAATTCTTTTGAATCCAAAACCCGTAGCAAGCCTTAAAATAAAGACATGCAATCATAATAATAAAATATGCACCATAAATAAAATCATAAATTAATATAATAAAATAAACTCTTTCATATCATAATATAAAATATCTTAATATAATATTCAGAGAAAACCTCTTAATTAAAATCACAAAGCGAATATAAAATATAATTCACTACCGATACTAAAAATGATTACTGCAGTTTCTAGAGTACAATATAAAATTAAATAGATAATTTACTTAAAAGAGTCGGGGCGGAAGAAGTCCAACGAATGGGTCTACTGTTGAGGTCTGAAGAAGAAGACTCTCCTTTAAAAATGTCAACCGAGGGAAGTCAGACCTCACTGAGTGAATTATTATAATATATATACATGCATCTACTATATGTCAAATGCAATTAGTCATCAGTATATATAATAAATATATATACAGACACATACACACAGATGCTGAAAATCACTTTATATATAATACTGAAAAAAATCAGTTCATGAAGGATCAAATAGAACCTTATTAAATCGCAACCTCAATCAACCATATAATCACTATAGTCATATAGGCTCACTTAATTCCAAATAAATTCACTTAATCCATGTGGATAGTAGACTGGTCTCGAGATACTAAATTAACTGAGCTCCAGCAATCTGACTGTCAGTGTGATTGACCCCGAGACACTTGGTCAACCGAACTCCAGCAATCACACAATCAATCACAGCACATATCAATCAACTCAATCAAATCATAATTTCCACAAATAAGTTAGTAATTCAGCCCTACAATCTATCACACCGGTACGTACTCAGTTCTAGTGCTGCCCACTAAGTAGCACGTTTTATCGATATCCTTCATTAAAATAAATCATCGATTCAGAAAATAATAATATAAAATGACATTCATAATAGTAAAATAAACCATATATATACCAAAAATATACCTAAAATAAATTAAGTATATTTTGAGTATATATATGTTAGATGAATTCAAATTAATCATAAAATATACCAAAATAAACTAATAGTATACTATAATCATGCAAATAAAAATCAATAAAAATAACATGCATTTATTTAGAAATATACCTAAAATATACCTAAGGTATACTAATCATTTAATAAAACAATTTATGAATAAATTCAATTAAAACATGTATATGTGCTAAAACATGCAACCTAAATGTAATGTATACATAAAATAACAATTCACAAGTGTGCGCTCCTCGAGACTGGTCTGACGGGCCTGCTCCGCTAGACATCGGTTTTGGCATAACTAAATAAATAAAATAATTACAGAATCAGAATAAATCTAACTTAACTTCTAAAAACTCGATTTAGGATAACAGAACACAGAAATCAGAATTGACCCGATGTCATGTTTTATGAGAATTCTACCAAAAATTCGGCAGAACCTCCTCTGTAAAATGGACATCTCTCTAATAAAAAGTAGAGCCGGTCCTGCAAGAAAAACACACTTCGAATACTAGAATTCACACAACCCTCGATTGAGATTCCGAACTACACAATTTTCCAATCGAGATCCACAATTCACAAAAAATACAAATAATTCAATAAATATATTAAAAATCAATAAATACTATAAATATCCTCAAAATATCAAAATACAACATATTTAACATTAAAACACCAAAAATAATTATTTTCTCAATAATTATGTAAAAATTTTGAAATAATAATATAATATTATTAAAATTCAATTTTCTCGATAATTCAATATAAATTAATAAAAATTTACTTTACAAATCCAAATAACTTAATTAGTCTAAATACATATTAAACATTACTAAAAACCCATTTAATTACCAACATAATATATGATATATTATTTGAAAACATTTTCAAAAATTAGTATTAATTAGTTAAAAATAGTAAATAATTTGTAAAAATCATTTTAATACCCTAAATAATTATAAAACCAACTAAAACATAATATTTAACTATAATCTTAATAAAATTACATATTTAACCCTATAATACAAAAATACACATAATATACTAATATTACTCAAAAATTCTATAAAAATTATTTTCCCAACATATATATTACTAATATTAACTAAAACACATATTTAAACAATAATTTCAATAAAAACCCAACTTAAACCTAATTATCCAATATTGACATAATATAAAAATAAGTATAAAAATTACATAAAAATCACAAAAATTATAATCTCAACTCTAAAATTAATAACAATTAATAATAACACCAAATATAACAATTAATAATAACACCAAATATACCAAATTTATAATTTTAATAATTAATTTATGAAAATTAATAAAATATTCAAAAATTCACAAAAATTAAAATAAATTCTAAAAATTCAAAAAAAAAATTGTAGAGGTAGATTAAGCTTCCAGGAATCACTTTTGTAAAAGGAGTTTGCAAGATTCAAACAATATCATGCTAAAAAAAATTCAAAACCCTAAAACTCTAAAAACAAAAATTCAACAAAACTCAAGAAAATGAAGTTTTAAGCTTAAACTAAGCTTAGATTCATGCTCACCAGTGTTACAGGAGTTGATAGACACCGGAAGCTCGAGAAACGATGGCTGAAAAAGCGAGGTTGGCTAAAAAATGGAACTTTCGGTCTCTCTTGGTTTCAGATGATGTCATCGTTGGAGAAGGTGGTGGAAGGCGGCTTGAGGCTATGGTGGCCGCTCGACACCGGAGAGGCACACCGACGATGAGGAATAGGAATGGCAAGGGAGGAAGAAGATGATGAATAGTAGCTTATGCGTGAATGTATATATGTTTATGTGTTTGTTGAATGTGTTTGTTGTGTTTATTGGTTATGTATGGCCCCTTTTGTATGTATATATATATTACTTTATGTTAAAAGTATATATATATTATAATATTATTATATACTAACTCATTTCTCACCACACACATATATATATATATTCACACATATAATAATAATAAACACACACACATGCAAATTAAACTCACATAAAATAACACTTAATAATAATGATAATTCTAATAAAATAAATAATAGAATTTGATAAAACAATAATAGAATTAACAATGCTCTAAATTAAATATTATTAAAATAGTTCTATCCGAAATAATAATTATAAATAATGCAAATTAAATGTCCAAAATAATAAGTTTCAAAATAAAATATTTATGTAGAAAAATATAATTAAACATAAAATAATAAATATTAACCACAAAATAATTAAATAATTAAATATAACTTTTAAATTTATTAATACTGTATTTCTCGTTAAATATTAAATTAATTCAAAAAAATTATGGGTTATTACAACAGTGTTGCTCCAAAACTGTATAGTTTCATTTTTGGGTTCATTAGTTAATTTATTATGACCTGTGTAAATATACAATAGTTAATTACTAGTTAGTTGTGGGACTATATACGTAATCAATTACAGTGGGAATAAACACATGTCTTTCATTTATCTTATAGCAAAGTTTGTTATGGTATCAGAGCATGAGAACTTCTCTCTCACATAATTGATACTTTCTAAGTTTTAAAAAATAAGCAAACAACCAAAGCAATTTAAATGTTTGAACCTAATGGAGAAGTTGAGTAGATAAGATAAATGATCTAATAACATAATTCATATATTAAATAACATAAATATAAATCACCACAGCATTTCACAATATAACTAAAGAGAAATCAGAAATCATTAAGAATATTAAAATTCTAGTGAATTAGATAAATTGAGGCTATTGTCATTGAAATTTGTTGTCCCTAGTGTTGGTGTTAGTGATGATGCTTCTTCTAATACTGCCTCTTCCAACTCCTTTGGAAGTCGTTCCTCTTCCTTTTGCCTATTCTGCTCAAGGTATATGTCATAGAGTGCTATCAAAGGCTCTAGTTCGAGGATTATGTTTTGGATGGATGGATCTCATTTTTTATCTTCAAGTTGTTTATACAGGTACACTTTGAGCTCCAACCTAAGTTGTTCAAATTCTTTTCTTATAAATTTTTAAAGAACCTTTAGTGTAGACTCACTTGGATGAAATCTCCATGGTGAAGCTAGCGTACTGTTCATGGCTAAATTTGATATTTATTTGTTTGTTTTGTTGTTTAGGTGTGCATGTATCGACCATTTCACTTCACTGATATTTATAATATAAAACAATTTCAAATTCAAATACATAAGTGCTTCTTGAAATATTCAATAATGAAGAAACTATAAAATTTGGGTTGCTCAATGCAATAATTATGAGCAAGCGTCATTTAGATGGGTGAGGTGGTAAAGATGCTAATAAGATCATATTAGAGTGTAAGCAAAGATAAGATTATTAATGCAATCATCATGCCAATGTTGCAAACTGAAATGTCTTATTGTAAACGGTGTCATTTGTGAGTGCAACCTAGTTAGATTCATAAACTGAGTAGGCCGACATGACGAATTTGCTAGTAAGCAATTATAAGCGTAATTCCGTCACGCTAACGTTGGAAAATGAATCGTCTTATATTTATAAGGAGTCATTTACGTAATATTAATTGAATATTTTGAATGTTCAAAATAATCAATTTCCATATTCATACAATGTTGTATTGTTAAGTGAAAAATAAGCTCTTTTTTTTTCCATTAACGCCATATTTATTTATGAATTTGCATTATTAAGTATACACTTTGCATTGGTGGTTAAAAATTGCATCAACATATTTTAGAATTTGAATTTGATGAAGAACCATTTATTGTTTTTGTTTTAATCATGATGGATTCCACATCAAGCTTATATTAACTATTGAACAAGCTTAACTAAAATTTGGCCAAGGGAAATAAATAAAAAATGATAGCATATATATTAAAAGACTACATGATCAGCAAAGACATAATGGTCATATAGAGCATGCTATAGAAAGTTAAAGAAATAAGAAAAATAAAACCACAGATGGACAATACACAACCTTTACCATAAACCTAACACGAAAGGAAACAAAGCATAAAACATAAATATTATGATAGTAAGTTGCATTTATTCAATCTATTTTTTCACTACACTTGGCTTTCTTCCCTTTTTCACAGGTGATGGTTTGGCCGAAGTATCTGCTGCTTCATAAAATTGGGCGTTAAATTCTTTTTGGCGCTCCTTCACCTTAGAGATCGTACACCTTAACCAAAGGATGGGGAATGAGGAGCTCACTTTCTATCAAGAGATTACCTTAAGTATTTTTATTTCTAGTTAGGTACACATTAACCTCCTGACGTAGATTGTCGAGCTATTTTCGCACTACTACATACAGTGCCTAAAATGATTTTTAGGAAGGCAAAACCTCTCATTCACTTACTGGTGCACTGCCTACACATCTTGCCATTCTATATATTTGCTCCCTAAATTGATTTTTAATATTAATGGATAGTTATATGCTTTAGAGTAGATGTATTTGCTTCCTTTTGTAGTGATAGAAGTTGTATGTGTTAAATCTAATCTAGGGAGAATTATTTTGGCAATAAAATATTACCATTCTTTTATTTACCCATCTATGTAATTTGTGTAATTTTACATATTGTAAGTCAATATTATTTTTAATTTTTTCATTTATCATAATATGTATATAATTTAATTACAGTTGCATGATTGAGCTTATAAATTTATATCTTATTTATAAAGAGACAAAATTAACTTACTTAGATGAGTAAATCAGACTTTATCAATATTGAAGATATAACAATGAGTTAAGTTTTTTATTTTGGTCTTACTTTAATTGTCAATGATATGTTAATAAATTATATGATATTTTTTATTCACTTTTTTTAATTATAAATCACAAGTATAAGTAACTAAGGGACTTACAACACTTTAAGAGTTATTAAAGTTATGCATGACAGTATATCAATGTATTGAAAATGTGAAGCGGAAAAGTATCATATGGTTAATTAAAACATAAGCATATTAATATTTAGCAACTACTAATATAATGTCCATATAATAGTCATATATTAATATTCAAATGGAATCCAAATCAAGAGATTTAAGTCCATGCCATTCTGAGCAATAATTATCTCGAATCTAAGTTGCTTTCTTGAATTTTGTTGTCCATTGTTTTGCCAAATCATGTTATTGAAGTAGCATCTTACTACTAATCTCATATTGCTTCCTCGCCAGCTATTTATGTCGTTGGACTTCTTCAGTTAGGTGTAAAGTTCACCATCTTCAACCTTAATCTCAGTAATTTATTTCTTTAAATTACTTATGCGCTTTTCATTTTTTCATGATGTGTTTATATTTCAGACAACTCTTTCGAATGTGCATCAACATATTTCTTTCAAACTTTAGTCTCGATAACCTGATGTTTCACATCTTCAATCTTAGCGTGTAGTTCATCAATGGTTTTTATCACTTGAACATAAGTCTAGTATGTTAAATCTATTTTTTGAAGAGCTTTATTAAAGATTTAACTTGATCTGGCATTTTGGCAGCAGTGCATAATATTGAAATTAATGATTTTATTACGTGCAACTACTGTGAACCAAGAGACAACAGATCATTATGCAAAATGTATTTCAGTTGATTTTTTGCTTTATCAATGTCTTCCCTTGTTAAAGATGATGGTTGAGGTTGAGCATTAATGTTGCCTTCTTCAAGGATATTGAAGTCCACAGTAAAAAGTGGATCCTTTAATGAATCATAAGCACACACTCTCTGAAATCGCTCCATCTTATCACCCTGATAAGCACCAATGATTTATAATTTTTTCATCATAAGTGATATTACAACAAAACATATATACACATCAATACTAATCAACTTTACCATACAATACCTGTATAATAGATAAAGTTTTATCCATCTGTTTGGTAGAATCACCAAGCAAACAATAAAAATGTCCTTCAATTTCATTTACTGTGGTATAATTATAGGGTTCCATCTCATATAAAGCTAAGTGAGTACCATTGGTCACTTTAGCTATATCTTCATATGTATTATATTCTTTTGGATTTTTCTTATCTTTATCTAATACATCTAATGGATCACTTTGGGTATTAGTAAACTACCCTATTTTAATTAACCTACTTAACCTTCTAATTCCAGAATGTTTAGGGATTATTTTTTTTCAACCATGGCTTAATTAGTGGCCATATACTTTGATTTCTTTGTCTTTTGCATGCTAACACCCACATTTTTCTCCTTTTTAAAAGTAATATTATTCTTGGTTTCCTTAGTTGCTGTCTTTCTTTTTTTACTAGGAGAATGCTGAATGGGATTTTTAAGACCTGCACAAATAATGATAACATCAACATATTTGCATTTGTATATGAAAAGAGTCATAGAGGGGGGTGAATAGGACTATCAAATAAAAATGAGAAATTAAAAGAATTCTTTGTAAGAATTGAATGGAAGTTGAGAAGGAAGAATGAAGAACACAAAGATTTAAGGAGTTTGGATTCAACAATAATCCTATGTCTCCACCTAACTTATCCCCAAGTTAGGATTTTCAATCACCCACAATCTTAGTCACAAGATTGAGATTACATAAGAGTTTTATGGCTCACTCTTATAACCTTACAACATGAGTTTTCAATGCTCACTCAAAAAACCAAAACCTAAGTGTTTCAATGGATAAAACTTAAACCAATTCCTTTAGAAATCAATCTCACTTCTTTTTTTAATATAACCCAAGATTTAAGATGAAAAGAAATTTTATTTATAACACACGCCCAACTCTTATAAGAGTTATACAAATAAAGAATTGTTTAAGAGAATTTAAGAGCTCAATGAATGCTTAAGAAATAATGATTGGTAAACTTGTTTCTTAACTTTCATTAATCTCTAGAGGTATTTATACTTAAAAATATAACTATTGGAGGTGAAAATGATATGTCCAACGTCTATATTTTCAATCATTGAAAGTGATGTTGTCATACAACTATTCATGGATTAAAACCATGATTAACTGCTTAAGATGTTTGAATTTGCCCATACTTTCTTCATAGAAGTTGTAGATATTTGAATTATATTTCCATATCATTTTGAATCACCTAAATTGAACATCTGTAGCTCAGGATATGTCCAAAATACTAAGAGCTATGCAATTTAAAATGCAGAATACTATTAGACAGCTATACCCAAGTTGAAGCCATGATTTGCTCTTGAAGAAATTTGAATTTACCTATACTATCTTCATAAAATTTGTAGATATTTGACTTATATTTTTATATCATTTTGAATCTCCTAAATTGGACTTCTATAGCTCAGGATATGTCTAAAATACTAAGAGCTATGCAATTTGAAATGCAGAATACTATCAGACAGCTATACACAAGTTGAAGCCCTGATTTTCTCCTGAAGAAATTTTAATTTGCCCATAATTTCTTCATAAAATTTTTAAATATTTGACTTATATTTTCATATCATTTGAATCACCTTAATTGGACTTCTATAACTCAAGATATGTCCAAAATACTAAGAGATGTGCAGTTTAAGGTGGTAGACATATACGTGGATTTCGACTCAAAATTTGCATAACCAAATGATCTTGGATTTTAAAAAATAAGCCCAATTCAAAAAGCTCAAGATGTTTAATTCAAATGTGAAGAAGATAAATTTCTCATTACAAAGCTCTAAGGATGTCAAAAGCCTCATTGAATCTCAAAGGTCTAATCAGCCCAAGATAATTATGCTTCATTTTAACTTCCAATAGTCCTAAATTATACACACTTAAATAAATAAATTAAATGCTCAAAATTTAGTTTTTTAAGATCAAAATTAAGATTGATTATTGCTAAGGTCAACAATATATTTTTGAATAAAAGTACAATATAACAAAAAATTGTATCTACTAATCAATAAAAGGAAAATACTTGATAAAATTCTATCCATTGGAGTTCCAATCAGATTAATGTATCTATCACTCCAAAAGGTAGTGATTCAAAGCTTATGACTACATAATGACCTAACCACGTGTAGTTCGCAAATTTCTCAAACCTATATCCTCCAATAAGAGATATAGTACTCGATTAAGACCAAACTGTCTAGCCCATAAGTATGGATGGTATGTTGTAGGAGACAATAAGGGCTTGGTCTAATTGAAAGCTGATGATCCACCACATACAAAAATCCTCCTATATGTGAAGGTGTAAAAGAAAATCTTCTCAATCTCTTGCTTATTTTCCTCTTCATTTCTATACCCAATGAACTCTAACCAAGGGTTCTTTGATTCTTCACCAGGAAAAATAAAAAGATCTTTTTTGGTCTTTAACTTTAAACGGTTGAAAAAATACATAACATCTTCCTCGCTTATAGAACAAGTGCAACTGTAAAGTTGAATTTCAACTGGAAGACCAGAAGATTTTAGTTGGCACTTCTAATTTCTAGAAAGTATGTAAATAGCCAAAGTTAAACCAACTATAAAGATCCTCCAAATTTCAACAATGGCTTACAAGAATGGTAGTAGTTAAGGGATCTATAAGTAAAGCTAAAAAGTATTAATCCAAAAGCAAAAAATTCCCTTGATGTTAAAGCTCTAGCCAAATTAATGTATTAAACAACTGACTTCCTAGAACTTAGACACATTAAAAACTTGCACATTAGCACCCAATAGAACTCAACATGTTCCTTGTCATCTGGATCACCCTTGGACTTAATTCTGTGTTGAATTAATGAGTGATATGATAAGTGTTGGGATTTCGTGATACAAACATAATGAAAAATTAAAATTTTATCATGTTCCCAAAGTTGGATCCATGTAATTTGACTACTTGATTAAATCTAGGATTTCAAGAATCTCACCAAGATGTAGAAGAGGCAAGATTTTTTGGAAGGATGAGATGAGGTTCATACCAATGACACCTTACCTCGAGCTTTTTACTTTGGTTGTTCAGATCAAGACATCTCTAAAAGGATGCATCCTCTATAGGTATCCACACAAATAGAACTTCACAAAATGAATTGGAGTGTGTGCTAGCAACCTTCTTGATTGTCTCACAAATTAAGAATAAAAGAAAAACTCTATGTTTATTTTCTAGGAAGAGAGAAAACCATTTTTGGAGGCAGGGAAAAACAAAATTATTAAACCCTAGAGAATATAACATATTTATAGACTCCAAATTAGGGTTTCACCTACTAAAGACCTTTTTGGTAATTTCCATTTATTACATTCTGATTTTGTTTTAAAAACAAATTAGAAATAATATCTTATTTATTTTTTTATTTAAAATAACATTTATCTTAAATAAATAAACAAATAAATAAATAAATAAAATACTTTAATTATTTATTTTTATAGAGTTTATTTTAGGCTTATTAAACCCATATTCGTTTTGGGCTTGTTCTAAGTGTGTGACCTTGTAGGTTTACATAACATTGGCAGTGGGCCTAAATCTCTATTTAGGCCTACAAGTCATAAGTGGCCTCTAGCAAGACATTATGACTACCTAAGTCATGTGAAGTCAATAATTTGACATAACCTAATTACAGTGAATTTTATCGTCCCTTTATCACATGATGTCTTAATTGAACATAAGACATAGAGTGTCATCCTTATATAGTTCAATATTATGACTTGATTCCAAGTAGACTGAAAATGATAACTCTTTATCAATTCATTTCAGCATGGCCATGAATTTTCCTTCAGTCTATCTCATCAAGGGGCCCATAGATATCTTTCTCATATTAATGAGGGATAAATTCCTTCTAAATCACTCACATTCCTCACATAACTAATTTTATATCCAACAACATCCTATCTAATCATTCGATTAAAGACAATGTTAGAATGTGTCAAAACATAAAATAGCTATGTAGAAATCCATGATGATTTCAAGGTCCAAGGATCGAAATAAAATTACTATGATGAGAAATAATTATGATAATATTCTATGCAGTATTCTCATAGTGGGTCAATCTAGTACATGATCTCTCATCATGTACTTATGAGTTGACTTAATATCTTATATTCATGATTTATAAAACATAACCATCAGTCAACATCATACTAGCCTTAATACTTTAACATTTATATAATTAATAAATGGTTAGGGATAATTAGAATAGAACTCTTATTTTAATCTAAGGGTTTTACTGTTAAGTCACATACTTGATGACCTTAGTAAGAATTAACCATTCATATAATTATCATAAAATCAAATGATAATGGAATACCTCTTTATTAATAAAATAAGAAAGTCAATACATAATCAAATGATTGACCTAGTGCATATCACTAACAATAAGTATTCAGTTAATGCAGCTGTAAACTTTATCAACTCAGGGTCATCTCCGTTTATTGCACATACTATATCTGCCCTAATCACTGGTAAACCAGTTAGCACAAACACATCTCTAAGTGTAGTCAATGCCAGTCCAAAGGGGAATATAAAAGAGTTTACACTTGGTGCCTAGAAATGCATTACAGTACACAAAATATTATACTAAAAGTGTTGTCCGACTTTGCTCATCTTAATAAGCTGGCTTATACTTAATGTTTTCTACTTTTGGCCAAAAGTAGGACTTAACCTTATAACCTATTTAATCCATTCATCATGTGGCTTGTGCCAAGACTTCATTATGGCTGCATCAAGTGGTGGAAGTAAATCTCCTCATCGCAGTAACTCATTTTTTCTTTTAAAAGGAAAAAGTGACTAAATCAGTACATCTTCTGTTTCTCCATGTGGGCTTATAGTTAGAAATTCAACTGGATTCACCACATGTGGTATCCAATCCTTGTATAATATGTCAACATATACATTCAGGGAGATTTACAAAGAACAAATCAAATACATTATGATTTCAAATATATTAATAGAGTCACACTTGATTTTAATGATTGGTGGAAGCGAATCTGTTTTTATTCTTAAAAAGAATGTCTCCATAGTGTCATGTACAAACAGAAAATCAAGTTACTATAATCAATATATACACATAAAAAAATTAACATTTGTCATGTGTACCGATTTTTTAGGATGGTCTTTTTTATCATCATTCTCCTCATTTGATATCTCCTTTGGAATCTAGTTTTTTAGGTGTATATATGTTTGTAAGTTCACAATACCATGTGAATGATACTTAAAATTTCTCACAAGTTCACAGTTACATAAAAGGATTACTTGCTCGTCAGTTGTATCAGTTGATTCCTCATTCTTAGTCGGAATAAGTGGTGTAGGTGTAGTATTTTCTTTGGGACTTATCGACATGGTATCAATGGTGTGAGTTAAATGATGCTCAGTTAGGGGATAATAAAACCTAGTCCTCTTAGACACCCAATAAGATGTTGCTAAAGGCTTGAGCTTTGAAGGGTTTATTCCAATTAATGGTGCATATATACTCATCGGCATTGATGTTGTAACAGTTGTCAGTGTATTTGATGTTGCAGTGTCTAGTAAGTCAATTAAATGAGCAATCTGTAATGGATGTTAAAATTTGCTTTTATCTATTACAACTTTTATAGCTTTATTTCAAAAATTTGGGAAAAGAATAGGGTAGGGTTCAATCAACTCATAAGGTTTAGGGTTATTAGATGTGATGGCGAGTTTGGAATTGGTAGATGAAATTTTGAAAGGGTTTGAATTGAAAGTTATGTAACTGAAATTGGGAATTATGTTTTCTACTAATTGGAAAGTGGCATGCTTTCTATTAATGGTTTTGGGAGTACCAAATGGACTGTGTAACATGGATTGCAACCGTTCACCTATATCCTCCTTCTCCATTTTGATTTTGATTAAACGGGTTGGATATCATCCATTATTTAACATACAAACAAGTATGGGTATGACAAATTTAAATGACTAAATGGTGTCATATATATAAGTGTAATTATTTTACCAAACTGAAATATTATTACATTAACTTATAGATTAATGTATGTATAATTGAATGTTAACTAACACCATTGTCAACATTCATTTATAACCTTCTTAGAGTGTGATTGGATTATAGTTTTAAACTCTAATCATGTAATTTAAAATATTTTATGTTATATTACAAATATAAAGTAGCCCAATGTAATATTATCTAACTTTTGTTATAATGTGCTATATCATTCGTTAACATATAATGTGTGATATATTTGACAGTTACCAAACTAAAAGAAGCGTTATTGCATAATGTACAATATCTCTAAAGATATATGTAATAATCAACCTAATTATGTGATTAATGTAATAGTTAGCCTAAATCATGTTGAACAAAATTTTAATTATATATGCATATGTAAAATCTAATGTCCATAATTACAACTAGCCCATTATGTGTTATATGCACATGTACAACATACAAATGTGTTATATGCATCATGACTTTTAAATTAGTCAAACTAATTAAAAAGCCTCTTAATATGTGCAATTGTATATAAAAACATCGTTAAGGATATTAATAAACATTGTAATTGTATAACATACTATTACACTCTTCTATTTTGACATTTAGTAGTACCAAATGTGTAATGGTAATATTAAACAACCTCACTTTTAATGTGGTACATATAAAAGTCAACTAAATACTAGCATATAAGCAATTGTATATAAAACTTGGGGAAGGATATGAATAAACATTTTCATTGTATATAACACTATAGCAGTATCATGTATGTCAAGGTATTATATTAAACATTTTCATATAACACTATAGTAGTATCGTGTGTGTAAAGGTACTATATTAATGTACATCACTTTTAATGTTGTATATATATATATATAAGTCAACGAAATACTGATATATTTTTTTTTCTTTTTTGAATAACTGGGAGGTCAATGGGGGAGTGGGGGATCGAACCCACAACTTAACTTTATAATGTTCGTCACCTGAGCCACTAGGCTAGAAAGGGAGGAAATACTAACACATTAATATAATTAATTGTATATAAAACTTGGAAAAATTATATAACATACTATAGTAGTACCTTATTATTTCAGTGCACTATACATTAAACTACACTTATATGTGTACTTTAATGTATACAAGCAAACTATAATTCCAATTAGTTATTGTACCATCATGTATATTGCAATTAGTTACCATAATTGTGGGTCCCTAAACAATTGGTTACTTAATGAACTTTATTAACAGTCATTACAATCATCAAGCATTCACAATTGACCGATAATGATTTGATGTGTATCTTAACATTTGAAATGAAGCCAAAACAATGTTTCTTGTACTAAAGTCATTGGTTGTGCATGTTAGATTTGACTCTAATCATATTAATGAATTGTAGAGTATTCTAATTATATTAACAAATATAAACTAATTAAACTCTAATTATTATTAAATTCTAATTATATTATCTGCTCTAATAAAAATACAAATCTAATTTTATTAATCACTCGAATTATATTAAACTATAATTAATTGTTAGGAAATTCTAATGGAATAATTTTAATCTAATTATAATAATAATCTAATTATATTAATAAATAATATAAAATATCAAAACTGTCAATGACATTTAAATTATAAAAACATTAAAATTAATATAAAATTGCAAAACGACATCTTGATTTTAGTAGGGCATTATTCTATTATTTTGTACCCATTGACAAATATATAAACCACAAGTCACTTAACAAAGGCATATTGAAATATTGATAACCTTTTTGAGATAAAAAAAAAGACAAATACAAAAATACATTAACCATTGAGATGAAGCTTATACACCATTTCACCGAGTCCGATGATGAACATCGCATAAATGGTGCAATGTATTTGATGCTACTGGAACAGTTTTATATTGATGCAGATGTTGATTCTTATAATTAGGTAGAAGGGAATAATAGAGATATTGATATTTATGTGCAGGTCCCAAACCAATTGCATTGCAATATATGAGTGTTGCTATATGGATACCCTCAAATTGAAATGACTGAAGATGAAAGTTTAGAATTTTCATCAACTATTGAGCGATGCCCAAGTCGATGTCCTTAGGGTTTTGAACCCCCAAGAGTTTTTGTAGCATTTTACAAAAATTTCATAAACAATTGATTTTGTCTACGTAATAGGAAGTTCAACTCTTTGGGTGAGTTGATGGCACACGAAAGAAGATTCCGAGCAAGGGCTTGAAGACTAGTCATTAAATTGGTTATTGAGGGAGGTTTCTAGTAGGTTTATCTTGAATTTGTTGCATATTTCTGGAAAAAAAAATCAATTTTGGCAAAGATTATAAATGGCTACAAGCATGCATGTGTGTAGACGGCAGGGTTTAGCGCACGTCCAAGATTTTAGCAACCGTGACTCTGTTTAGTCTCAAGGCCTTAAAGAACACACTAACCATTATCACAAAGACATGGCGTGGAGATGAGGTGTCGCCACCCAGGGTAATAAACTAGGACAATTTGATTGGTGGTACTCGATTCTCTAAAAGAAAATTAGCACCATAACTAGGAGATTCTGGATATGGAATACTAACTTCTCTTAGTCTCATGTTCATTTATAATAATTTTATAAATGATTATTTCATCCTCTAATTACATGCAATTTTATTAAACCCTAATTAACATCCATCTACCCAAAAAGGCAACAAGTCAATAAAATTACAAGTAAAAAATGCACTCAAGATCGCATTGTCCCTAAGTCTAAATTATGTTAATTTTATTAAAAAGTTAGCTAAATCTACACTTTATTTACAAGTGAAATAGAATAAAAGTGGGCCTAAATTTTATTAATTAATGAGCTTAAATCTATTTTTTAGTCTTTCTAAGATATGGGCTTAAGTCTATTCAATTTTAAAGAAAAATTAAATTAGTAGGCCTAAGTCTAACTTGGTTTTATTTTAAGTTAAGTGTGGACCTAGGTCTATTTATTTTAAAAGAAATATAATTAAGTGGGTTAAGCTAAGTCTAGACAAGTTTTAATTAACTAAGTGGGCCTAAAATCTAATTAACCTAATGAGCCTAAATTGATTTTAATTATAAAAAAAACCTAAATCATTTTTTTAAACCTATTTATTAATCAGGTTAAACCTAAACGTGGGCTTGGGGCCCAAAAGGTTAAAAACATAAAAAAAGCCCAAAACAAATAAAACACCAAAAAAATGGATCAAATAAACATTATAGTGATTTTTTAAAAAAACCCTAAATTAATTACATGCAAACCCTAATTTAAGCTACTGCCACCATTGATTTTAATTGATTTTTACCCAATTGAACCTAATTACTAATCAATTTTAAAGTATAGAAAATTAAATTTTTCACTATTCCCACTACTGGGGTTATTACAAACTACGTACAAAATTAAGATTAAATAATTATACACCCATAAATTAAAATAACTACACAGAATATCGAAAATGAAAAAAAATAATAAATAAATAAAAAATCCTAAATCCTACTGGGAAATAACATAGATTCTTCCATGGCATTCCATGGACTTTCTGCTTAATTTAAATATAGGCAATATCCTCCTTAATCCTTATGCACATAACCAAAAAAATAGGTAATCATATTAGTAATGAAATTAAACAATAAAAAAGAGAATAACAGAATAAAAAATCGCAAAAGAAAAAAAATAGAAAGAATAAGAATGACATAGAAAAAACACTGATGATTTAGATGTTGTGCAAATGCCCCTTTTTGGCCCCTCAGATTAGGATTTTCACTATTGAAATTGAATTGTTTGTTGATTCTGGACTGGGACTTGATTGCTTTTAAAGACACTGACAGTATCCAAAATTGGGGTTTCTTTTAGAAGACTAGGGTGTGTGCGAGGTATTCTTCACATCTAAATTTTAGAGTTTTTTCTTTATGTAAAAACTCTCCAGAAAAAAATCATCTGCCAAAAAATCCTCCTACGCACACATGCAAACTCTACTTTTAAATGCAGAGTCTGCGCATACTGAACTTCCTCCAAATGAGGAACAGACATATCTGATCAGATAACGTTTGCTTTTCTTTGATTTCAAAAAAACCTTATGCATTTAAACAACCTTATCAGATAATTGTAAAGATAAAATTTGAATTTTCAACCAATCAAAAAGCTGAAAAATCAATAAAAATACGGGAAAAAAATCAACTTTTATGAGTCAAAATTGTGTAATGCCGACCGACATTGTGCAATTCCGGTCGACATTATGCAGTGCTGGTCGGCATTGTGCAATGCCAATCAGCATTGTGCAATGCCGATCGGCATTACACAATGTTGATCGGCATTACACTAATGCCAATCGGCATTAAATGCCAATTTTTTTTAACTTTTAATTATCAAAAGACCCCTGAAAAATTGACTTATTTGCAATCAAATCCTAAAAAACATTGTAATTTAGTCCTTAAAGTCCAGAAAATCGACAACTAGCTTCAATTTTTAAATGAATTTCATCATAGGGGCTTACGTCACAATTGTGCATAATTGCATCCTGAAATTGGGTGCTTACAGTTGCTCCCCTTTGTCGTTGTTTGCTTGACAAATTACGATAAAGCAATAAAAGCACACAATTTCGAAAGAAAGAAATTAAGACACTTTATTGTATCCTAAGTGATAGATTGATGCTCAAATTGTTAAGCAAGGTGTAGTGTTCGATAAGTCACACTATATTTCCCATGGAACGTCTAGTGGACTTTATGCAAATGAGTTTTGCTATATTCCTTGTGGGATGTTTAGCAATGATAAGTTGAAAACTTGCTATAGTTCCTGTGGAATGTCTAGCAATGATGAATTTCATTATATTCCCAGTGGGACGTCTAACAATGCACACTATATTCTTTATGGGATGTTTAGTGTAGATGAATTGAATTTCGTTATATTCCCTATGAGACGTCTAACGATGCACACTATATTCCCTGTGGGACGTCTAGTGTAATTAAATTGAATTTTGTTATATTCACTGTGGGATGTCTAATAATGCACACTATATTCCTTGTGGGATGTTTAGTGTAATTGAATTGAATTTTGTTATATTCCCTGTGGGACGTCTAACGATGCACACTATATTCCCTGTGGGGCGTCTAGTGTAATTGAATTGAATTTCGTTATATTCCCTGTGGGACATCTAACGATGCACACTATATTCCCTGTGGGACGTCTAGTGTAATTGAATTAAAAACTTGCTATAGTTCCTGTGGAATGTCTAGCAATGAGGAATTTGAAAGTTTATGTCATAACTGCTATACAGTACTATGCAGTACATAACATAATGAAGGTTATGACTACTGTGCAACACATAACATAATGATTTGAAATTCATATCATAGCTATTGTGCAGCATATGAAACCTTTAATTGAAATCATGCATGTAAAATGCAAAAAATGAGTTCTGTAATCTTGTTATGTATTATGTATTTGACAAAAGATTCAAAATCATAGATTGATTATGCAGTTTTAATAATTCAATGAATTATTAATTTGATGAATGTCTAGGAACATGTTCCTAATCATAATGCAATTATAAACTAAATTGCAAGAAAGAAAAGATAGATAAAAAGTAAATAAATTAGAAGGATTAAAATGGATATTCTCCCTTTTATATATTCTTTCCCTTTTGTTGATCACTTCACTTCTCTTCCCATTCTTTTTCTCTTCTTCCCTTTTTTTTCAATTGATTTTAACTTTTCTGTTCTTGATTTCTTCACCATCTGTTGTCCGATTTGCAATCCGTCTGATCCTATGGCCTCCTCGTCATGGAAACAACATGAGGGAGATGAGACTTCAGAATGTCAGAGGATTCTGCCTCTTCGTTTTTCTCAGAATATTTTGGAACTTCGAGAAGACTCGACTATTTTTCCCTTGACTTATTTACATATCCACAGGTGCAGAGATGTGGGTAATGAGGTAGCTTTTCTTGCTTCTGTTTATTTCTACAAAAATATTACCAGCATAATCAGTAATTAGAGTTAGTTACAGAGTAGAGATTGACATTGACATGTATATTAGTCAGAAATTAATATGAAAATGCATGATAATTTGAAATTAACTTCAAAAATATGAAATTTGACTCCCGGATTGTCAGAATGGAGGATCGGATGTCTGGAATTCCGATTAAAATTCTAGATTTTTTATTAACCGGGTTGATGCTGATCGGTATAGTAGAATGCCGATCGACATTCTAGATTGCCAATCGACAATCTACATTGCCGATTAAAAATTTATTTATTTTTTTAACTAAAAAGGAAATTAATAATTAATTAACTAATCAAATCCTTCAATTTAAATTCTTTGATTAATTAATTAATTAATATTTTCCTTTTTGAAATTAAAATAGCGTTCGATGAAGTTCATGGACTATCTCAATCTAGCTCGGGAATTGTTTCATAGTTTGCCAGAGCAAGTGACACGTCTGATTTGGGCTTCCAAATTTAGGAATTTCATTGCTGCACTTCTGACTATTAGAGGCCGATCTAACCGTTATTCTTTATTTGCTTTGATCGAATGATGGATGGATACTACCCACATTTTTCATACTCGTGTGGGTGAGTTGACCATTTCACCTATGAGCTTTTCTGTTATCATCGAGATTGCCTTTGGAGGATCCCTAATTCCATTAGACATCAACTATTGTAGTCTTTCAGAGCATGCACGGAGTCAGTACGTGTGAGACCTGATCAGGTTCGCCCCAGCATGGAAGAATCGAAAGAACGTTCTTCTTTCATCATTAGTTGAGGGATTCATACGCCTTCCTACTTCGACTCCTCATCAAATTATTCATAAGGTAAGGTGTTTCCTCTTGATATTATTAGGCATGACCCTCTTTTATAAGATCGGTCATGAGGTCAATATCGCTCTGATGGGTCCTCTTCATGACTTGGACCGAGTTACCACATTAGATTAGGGATCTGCTGCACTTGCTTATATTTATTACAGATTAGACACTGTCTGTAAAGGTGTTATCATGATGTGTGGCTTTTGGCACGTCTTGCATGTATGTTTTCTTTCATTTGATTTCTATAGTTTTGCTCTTCTTTGCCTTTTCTGATATGTTCTTTTTTTTAGATCTGAAGCATAAAGATCGAGTTGATTCGAGGCTTTAACGCTATCAGTTCTGATAAGACCTTTCCTCTAATAATGAGATGGGGTTCTTCTCACCTTGCTAGTAACAAGAATACTTTACAGACGTACCATGATCAGTTGAACACTATCGAGTGACACTTGGTAAAGAAAAATAAAATCATTAGTATGCTACAGTTTAATAGAAATTAGACTTAATTTACATAAATTATAGATAAATTCTGATTGGTTGGAGGGTGTTGAGGACATCCAGTGGTATCATTTCATGGTGGCTATAGCTCGCTTGGAGCCAATGAGGATCCTGCTTTCTAGTTATGGCTATCTGATGTGGTATCTAGGGGAGCGAGTATATTGCTAGCCTTCCAGCCCTTCTCGACGTCGCATTCCATCTGATGTCCCTTCCTCCATGCTCCATAGCTCGCATCTTATAGGTTCAGAGTTGAGGGATGCAGTACAGGGATATGCTACCTCAGATTTTCTTGAGCGTTCTCGACATTATCAGCAGTTTATCCGTGATAGCCTCTTAGAGCATGTTCCTATTGATGATGATGAAGTAATTTCTCATTATTTCAGCTTCTGTTTCTAGAACCTATGACTCACTCCTTCTCTTTACAGTTTAAGGAGGTTTGCACTCTTATTGATGTCGATAAGGAGACTGAGATTGCTCTAGATATTAAGAGCCCTAAGCCTAGACCTAGTCTTGATCATCATGCTTCGCACGTTAGGTCTAGTCGCGATAGGGCCTTTATCGGTGCTACGCTTGGTGATGTCTCTCTTCCAAACAAGTTTATGTTCTACTGGGCTCTCATTGTTCAGGCTCCAGTTGAGCAGTAGATGCAGTTTGGTGATGCTCAGCTTCCTAGCTTTTATCCACCAGATGTTTCTTATATGAGTTTGTTTGCTTTATTTCTTGTATGGATCTATACACTTGACATTGATATTAATAAAATTTTACAAAACAGATTCCCCAGACACAAGTAGAGTATCTATATGGACTTGCCTCGTCTCAAAGATTATTTATGATGTAGGTTACAAACAGTTAGCGGGTAAGCGCCCTCACTGAGAAAATGTAAATGTATGCATGCAATGCATATGATATGGTGTTTTCTATGTATGCAGAGCTATTCCAGCTGTTTAGAGCGGGAGAATGAGATGCTCCGTCAGCAGCTTGCAGACTTGGGCTTTGATCTATATAGTGCTGGGACTTCATCTACTAGATCTCCAAACACTCATCATCATGATGACCTTACCAGAGGATGGAGCCTATGGCCTGATACCAAAGCATGAGATGAATGATTTAAAGTTTTTGTATTCCTGACTTTCTAGATGTCTATCACGACCTGAACCCGAGGGCACGTGACCGGCACTAGGGAATGGGTAAGCATAAGGTCCCCGAAACCTGTAGTAAGCCTAAAGGAAAAGAAAATAAAACCATTCATATTTTAAACTTTACTTTAAAACAGAACACATTATCAAACTGATTTTTCTCAGAATACACAATTTCAACTGCTTAAATAATAATGTGCTTCAACATCTCATATTATAAATCAAATTGAATCTTATACATAAGCGTTTTTCGTACAATAAACTATATAATTAAGTTTAAACCATACAAATCCTTAGTACATAGGCTACTGTAGCATCCTAGATTAACACACAGTACAGCTTAAAATGACCTACATAAAATAGCCGGTGAAGAAGAAACCCGGCGTGGAGGTAGTCTGAGGTCGAAATCCCAAGCTCCTGAAAAAATAAATTGAGGGGAATCAGACCTCACTAAGTAAGTCAATAAAAAGAGCTGTACAGTTTGAAAACCTTTTTGAAAACTATATATGTTTATAGTGAAAATAATTTATAATATATACATATATTTATAGCTTTTGAAAAATCTCGGTAGAACCCTAAACCCAAATCTAAACGGCCAACTGGGCCCACTTATTCCAACTAGACTACCGGTCCCCGAGAGCAAGGGCATCAACCGAGGCACCAAGCCGTAGTCCTTCACTTAATCCAAATATATGGCACTGGCGGTCCCCGAGAGCAAAGGCATCAACTGAGGTACCCATCCCAGTCCATTATTGACTTTCTAATCACTGGCGGTCCCCGAGAGCAAAGGCTTCTAACGAGGCACCCGTCCCAGTTTAACATTCATCAATTATACAATTATCGGATCCATCTCTCAATCTCTACCATGTGCACATAGTCCTGGTGAAGCCCACCAGGTAGCTCGTTCTACCAGAATTTCTCAAATTGATTTTAAATAAATAAAATGCATTTAAATCATAAATAATAGCATTAAACTAAATAAATCATATAATCAATATAATAGAAATACTAGCGCATGCATTCTTTAAATAAACACACGCACAGATCATTTTATCGACTTACAGGATGAATGTGAAGGTTGACGACCACGCGTCTGCCTCGGCCTCACGGCTTCTGCTCCGAGATGATCTAGAAGGAAATAATAATAATCGACTTTTAAAATATGACTAAGGAATCGAAATCAGAAATCAACAAAATAATAAAATTCCAGATTGACTTGAGGAAAATCGGACGAGACTCGACAGACAGGATTTAACCTATCTAACGGTAGGAATTTTACGAGTATCACGTTTTACAAGAAAATCTACCGAAATTTGGACAGAGTCTCCTCTGTAAAACGGACATCTCTCTACCAAAGGTAGAGCCAGACCTGCATAGAAAATGCACTTCTAATATACACAACCATTCACACTCGGGTCGAGCTCCCAAAACTTCAATTTGCCCCGACCGAGATCACAACTTAATAAAGTATCAAAATTAAACAATTAAATTGGTATTCCATCACCAACAATTATAATTATAATTATTATCCAAATTAAAACCTTTGTAATGTATTTTATATATATATATATATATATATATATATATACATTATTTGAAATTCAATATCTAAAATTTACTCTACTTAAGTGATTATATCAATTAATTTATAAAAATTATCTAAACCCTTTAAATATTAATAAAACTAATTAAAATATATATTTATCATATTTAGTGTAAAATTACATTTTTACCCCTAGTATTTATATAAATTACATAATGTGCTATTTATACAAAAATTTTCCTTAAAATTGTCTAATCATCTAAAACTTATTTTTCTCAAGATAAATCCCTCCCAATATTATTAAAAATTTAATCAACCAACAATATTTCTCCCAATAATATTATTTACCCAAAAATCAATTTTTTTTGCATAAACTCAAATATATTTATAAAATAATATAAAAATCTCAAAAATTATAGTTTGAGTTCTAAAATTTATATTATTCACTAATAACCTCATTTATTAAATTTCATAACCTTTTTAACCAAAATTTACAAAATTAGCCTAATTATTTAATTTGACATAAAGTATAAAAATTCCTAAAATAGTATCAAAATTTTCAAAATTCACCAAAAATCATAATAAATTCCAAAAAAATTCAATAAAATTTATTTTACTCAAAATAATTAATAACAATCACCCTAATTGCTAATTATACCTAAATAAATATCTAAATAAACCAAATAAACATTAAATAAATTCTGGAAATTCAATTTAATTACCAAAAATTCAAGAAAATTAAAAACAACCTCAAATGCATGCTAAACAACCCTAACTAACCTAGGTTTACCAAGATCGAAGAGGGGAAAGGAAGAATTTGGGCAAGCACTACTCACCACCTAGCAGCTGGACAGAGTAGAGGGAAGGGAAAGACCTGCTGCCACCGGAGAAAATGGGGAGATGGAGCAACTCAGGAGGAGGCGGAGAGCAGCTTGACACCACCAGGAGAAGGCACGGCAGAGGGTCGAAGCTGGGCAGAATGAGGAGATGCAGAGCTGCTACTACGCGAGGGGAGGAAGGAGCTGCTTCAACACTCCAGCAAGCTTCACCCACGGCGGCAATAGCGCCCTCAGGAGGAGAAGAAGGTGGCGCAGTGACAGGAGAGGGCGGGGGGTGGCAAACGGGGATGGAGAATTTGGTCTTCTTCTTCTTCGGGTTCTAGTGTTTTCTAAACCTATATCTATACTTATATATATATATATATACTCTATATTTTAAGCTATTATATACATACATATATATATATATATATATATATATATATATATATATAGATGTACACTAATAAATACTTGAACATACATGTATATATATATTTATATATGGTATATATGTATTATATATGTATATAGTATTACTATAGTATAATAAGTATACTATATATATATATATATATATATATATATATATATACATGAACATATACTACATAAAAATGTATACATATATATATATATATATATACATGTGTAACATTATACTTTATACTATATTATATATATATATATGCACACATATGAATAGATATACACATTTAAACCAATATTTAACCTAAAATAAAATGTTAACACAATTATACTTTAATATAATGCAAATTAACTATTACTAGTACTATTTGAGAAAAATATGTCCTTTTTTATTAAAATAATTATATATATATATGTAGGGTATTACAATGTCTGTATCTAATTGCGCTCTATTGTATTGCTATTTTTATTCCTGTACTGTCTTGAACACTATTAGATAGAACTGAAATAGTGTTTTGCACTTTAATGGATTTTTTTTTTGCCTAAGCCACCCTTTCGGGTTTTCAACTTAGCGGGCCCCTTTTTTTTAAATAACTAATTAAAAAAGATGGTTAATGAACATTATCTTTTTTAATTAATTATCTATTTATCTTAATCCTTTTCCAAGACAGATAATATTGGATAGATAAATAATTAAAAGAATGGATTATCTTCCCAATTATCTATTTATCCCAATCCTTCTCAAATTTTATCACCTTATCCACATCTTTCTTTGTTAGCAGAATCCTTTTCCCACATGAACTTATCTTCTTTCCCTAAATAAGACTATTCAAAGGGCATTCTCCTTCATTCTCTATACCCTCATCATGACTCAAGCATCTCTTAAAACAATGAAGAAATTTCTTAAAAGTCTCAATGGTGATGACTGGAATAAGCTTCAACCTTTCCACATCAAATCCCTGAAATCTCTTCAACACCTGACTATCGATAACACTCTCCTACATGCTGCTTCTACCTTCTGGGATGTCAAGGACAATGTATTCAGGTTTAATGGGCAAGAGCTTTGTCCAATGATTGAAGAGTTTGCTACTATTATGGGATGCACATTAGACTCGACTGCTATGATAGCCCTTATTAATTTGGAGATGCAATTTCCTGGCAGATTGGTTTCATTCTTTAATTTGCCCCCAGTTGATATTTACATGTATACACATAACCCTAGGACTATCAATCTTTCTTCTTTGATCACCGTCTGTGGGACTCGGGACAAGAACATTGCTTCTTGGACTATAACAGTTGCTTTCTGTTTATATGCTCAATTTTTGCTAGTTTCTCACCATAGTGGTGTCGATACATGCATTGTTAGTATTTTGGAACAAGTAGAGCTTGGAGATAATCCTATGCCAGTTATCCTTGCTGAGACCATCATTGGGCTTGACAGTTTCAAGACTCATAATCATTTCTCAAGCAGTTTACTTCTTCTTCGGGTGTGCAACCAAAACTTTTATTTTATTTTATTTTTGCCCTAATTTTTGCCTAAGCTGCCCTTTCAATTTTTTAGCTTAGCAGGCTTTCCCTAACTTTTGCCTAACCGATCAGCATTAAATGCCAACTTTTTTTTAACTTTTAATTACCAAAAGACCCCTAAAAAATTGACTTATTTGCAATCAAACCCTAAAAAATATTGCAATTTAGTCCTTAAAGTCCAGAAAATTGACAACTAACTTCAATTTTTGAATGAATTTCATCATAGGGGCTTAAGTCGTAATTATGCACAATTGCATCCTGAAATTGGGTGCTTACAATGTGTCAAGATAATATAATAGAAATTCAGAATTTTCTGCTTTAATTAGACCACATTATGTCATTAGAGGAGGGTACATACCAAACTTTTTTTACAATGATTTTTTTTATATAATTGGAATGAAGAAAGATTTATTTATAATTTCAAACATTATTGGGGTAGAGTAAAGGATTCTAACTATGGCTGCAAATACAAAGGTCTGATCGATAAAGACATTTGTGATGCCATAATGATTCAGTACCTCCATGATTACCATGTGATAAAAGAAGAGGACTACATGAAAGATGATTAATGATAAATTATGTAATATATTAGAGATACACATCTTTTATTCTGGTTTAGTGTAAACAAAGTTGTTTGTTACATATAGTTAATGTATTTTATTTTTTTTATTGTAATGTTTGGAAAAAAACTTATGTTTGCTGTATAGGTGTTATTATATGTAATTAATATAACATTCATATGAAATATTTATTATATCATCCTATATTATGGTTTGTTGTATTACTGCTAACAGAATTGTATTTGTAATATTAATATGATTGATGTTGTATTAAAATCAACATCTAACGCCTAAATTTACAAATAAGGACACCTTTGTATATAAAAAAGTCAAAGGCGTCAATGTTACATATATAGGATAGTTAAAGGATAGTAAATGGTGCGTCTGTTGGCTTTCCTTGTATTGTCGATAAGTTAAATATAGAGAAACTTGGTTTACCTATATTCTCAATTTACACAACTTCACATAAAAATATATAGAGAAAACTTGTTAATTCATTTTCAACATATAAAAAAAAAAGCCTATAAACTTCTTTCAACAAAGCTAAAACATAAAAAAAAAATTCATCACCATGTCGACTGTATACCTAAGAGATCAGCTGCTAGGGGAAGAAAAGATAATGGGAAATTTCTTTATAGTAAGAGTGAGGGATCTAAAAGCCACAATGGTGAGTATGAAAATGTAGTTTTTATGATTTTCTATAATTTATTTATGAGCAATTAGTTCCCGTGTTGTAATATGAATATAATGTTGTTTATAATATAAATAATCTCATCCTACGCCACTAAATTCATGGAGAAGTTGATATCAAGCAAACTAACAATAAGGATAACTAAATAAGCGCCATACCACCTCTAGCCTATGACTATGGTGGAGGACCTGAAACATCTAAAAATTAATAGGAGATTATTTTTTTGGTCAGTGATAGGAGGAAATTGTTCGACACTACAACATACGTGTTGGATGGAATTTGAGCATATAGAGATAGACTAATAATCATTAATATGTAGATTTTCAATGTCCAATTGGATGAGATTTTGTATGGTCCCTACCATATAGAGAGACCTAGCCTCATCCTCTAATTCGAGTGTCAAGTGATTCAGAGATGGAAATTTCAGATGAAGATAAGGAAGATAAAGAAACAAATGAAGATAAGGAAGATAAAGAAACAGATGAAGATGAGGAAGATGCAGATGTAGATGAACATGATGATTATATTATAGGAGATTCAAACTCATCATCGGCGTTTGTATAATTCTCTTCAATGTTCAAAATTAATTGATAATTTTATGTTATTTAATGTGGTATATTTTGTTAGAAAAATAGGAGCTTTTGTAATATTTTATAGAATTTTCCTATAAAAATATATATAAATTTATATATTTATGTTTAAATATGTCATGAGGAATATTTAATTAAAATGTTTATTTTCTCTATTTTAAGGTTAACAAATATGAATATTTATGTAGTCCTACCAATTTATATGGACAAATATAATCTATTGTACATGAATATAATCTAAAATGTAAAAGAATCATAAATAAAATTAATATGTAGATGTTATATAATACGAATTAGGGTTTTCCCTCTTCCAACAATTTACATTGGTCAATCTTAAAAAAAAAATTACATTGGTGAAGTATGTTCTTTTTAGGGTCAAGAACTTGGAAAACAAATGTGTATTTACTGTATTCAGTAATCATGAGTTTGAAGATAATATATTACTTAACCGACTTGGTGTCTATAGGTCACTTTACCATATCGAAATTATGATATAGGGACTGAAAGGTAGCATCTTCAATTGGTGCAACTTTGTGTCTTTTCCCAACGCACAATAACTATCATTTAAAATAAGTAAGCAACTATTTGGATTTATTAGGTGATCTTGGAAAAATGTGATTTAATATACTTGGTGTTCATAAGTTAAGAGGGCGAATACTAATGATGGAAGTACCTTGATTCTTAAAATAACTTTATATGACTTCACCAATATATACTACATATTTTACTTCAACACAATCCCATTTCTTATTTTATAGCACAAACACTGAAATAAAAACATCTATTTTGCACTAGGCTAGAACCAATGGCATGCAACTGTGGCATTCCATCCACCATGCGTATAAGCACAAATGAAAATAATCCAAGGAGGAGGCTCTTTGGTTGTGTAAATGAATCAGTAAGAAATGTCCATTGCATTGATATAATGTTTGCATTTTTTTCACAGGTATGATTTTTCCTGTGTTTATTTATTAATGAGTTAATAAAAAAATATTTTTCTTCACAAGGTGGATGTGGGTATCGTACGTGGGTGGATAAAGAGTACACTCAATATGAAGTTAAGTACATTAATGGATTGAGATGAGAAAATGAAAGGCTAAAAACCGTTAATGTGGATAAAGCCAGAAAATATATGGAGTGTTTATTTATAAAAAGAGAATTGGAGGAGCTGAGAAAATAATAAGAGATTATTGTAAAGGATAATTAAAATAAGGATTCCAAAATTGCAAACTATGAGCGGCTTATTGAAGGTTTGAAGGAACAAAGTAGAGTTGCGATCGAAATAATGGACTGGATCAATTCAAAGGTTCTGGATTTGAGTGAATGGTTAGAAGTGCAATTACAAGAGCTAGAGACACTTAAATACAAAATTAAGCTTGCTATAATGACTCAAGAAATATTAATTTGTTATGGTGATTTCAAAATCATATGAAGGGATGTAAAAGTTTTAACTTTTTAAGTATTTTTTTTCATATATTGAATGAATGTTAAACTGATGGTCATTTTCATGCATACTAGTATTGGTTAAATTTATGTATTATATGATCGTATCCATATTGTTCACGGAATGATATCAAGTTATGACCTTTTTTTGCATATTAAAAATACTTGAACAAATCAATTAATCATGTTTATAGAGATTGCAATTATGCATTAGGTCACAAAAATATGGAATATTTTTCATGTACACCTTATATAAAGTATTACATTTAGGGCATTAATATACTTCCAATTTATTATTTATTATTTTACATGCATAACAAAACATGCGTGTTGCACAACTATTATCTCTTAAGCATTATAAAAGCTTTTAGGTAAAAAAAACATTATAAAAGCTTGACGCTTCATTAGGATGTAACGTTACTTTGCTAAGTTATATATTTTGAACAGTTGCTTTTGTCAGCATTTTATGTAACAACAAATGCATGTTACCTTTGAAGTGAATGTATATTCCTTATTTTAACTAAAAAACAATAGACAATTTTTGTTGAATTTAAACCTTTTTCATTTCCATATATTTCATTATAAATAAAAATGTGACTGAAATATTTTAGTATGCTTCAACATTAACACCACAAGATATAATAACTTAATGCCTATGGTTATAAAGAAGTTATTAATACATAACCTGATATCGCACATAAACATCATTACTCAACATTCTTTCTCCAATGGCATTTGGAGGTGTTCCACTATATTGACTATTTTGAATCTGTGCATTTGGATGGATAGATGACATAACACCTCCCCCACCACCGAGCCCTCCTCCACGAGCACCTCCCCTATGACGATCTCCTCCCCCATGACGATCTCCTCCTTCGCCTCTATAACCATCGATTGGTCTGCCACCACGACCACCTCCTCTACCGCCTCTACTATGTCCTTCACAGCTTACTGTTAAATGATTAGCCCGTGGCCTTCCATGTGTGATTGTGACACGAGGGTTAAAAAGTGGTGCACCAACTGTGTCTTTATTGTTATTCACATCACCTCCAACTTCAGAGTCATTATCTACAAGTCCACTTCAATTTAACAATTCATCCATAATTGTTTCCAAGGCTTCTTTTAAAACATATTTTTTCTTCTATCATCGATAGCCAAATCTCTACAATGGTTGAATGAATTTTGAAGTTCCATGTATCTCTTATACTCCTTTGCCATGTTTGGATAATCTTTAGCAAAGAAAACCTTTGAATGGCGATGGTGAACATCCTTTCTCCACCTCCTTAGTATATACCTTTCATCGACCACATGAATTTTTTTTTGGACATAATAGTGAAAATGTGGTAGCATAGAATACCAATTGTTTCAAACTTATTATAGTCACATTCTAAATAATTTCCTTTTTCCTTGTACTCAATAGTGTAATTTAATTCTTTTCGATAATAATCGTTTATAATTTCCTGTTCAATTACTCTGAACTTTTCAATGCTATTAGAAAGTGTTGCCTCATCAATTTGACGGTACTGACTTCTCTTTAGTTCATCTTGCACTTTTGTAAAAATTGCATGCGTGAAAGGCTGTTGGAAAACCTTCTCCTAGGGAAATTATGAAATGTAAAATATTTCATTTTGTTTGTAGTCATAATCAATTTGGAACTTTTTCTCAATCTTATCGCTTAGAGCGATCTCATATTGATCTAAAAACTGCCTGAGTGCATTCATTGAATGAATATATCCATCAAAGTATGAATGCATACTTTCACTCCTCTGAGTTGACACCATTCCAACCCAAATAAATGTTTGAGGTAAACTAGTACCCAGCTTTGCCTTTCTGAATACAACTTAGCGAGCCAATCATTCCTCTCTTGTTCATAGTCTGTTAAAAATTTACTCCAGTTTTACTTAAATATATTGATGGTGAGGCTATCATATATAAGACATTTAAATTCAGATACAGCTTTAAAAAATTCCCTAATGTGCTTGAATTTTTTTAGAACCTTACACATTATATTCCACATACAAAATTAATGAATAGTGTAAGGCATTACCTCCATCACAACTCACTTTATAGTCTGACATTGGTAGGTAATTATGGTGATTGGATGTATGTTGCTTATGCCAGCTAGCCATGTCATGAAAAAACATTTGAACGATTTAATGTCTTCAAAGGAAACTAGAGCACATCCTAACAAAATAGATTGCCCATGTTGGTTGACACTGATAGCAAATGGCATCTTATAAGGGTTAATAAAGTACGTGGTGTCGAATGTGATAACGTCATAGAATTCCTCAAATACAGCTTTACTATGAGGATGAATCCATAGGACATTCCTCAGTCTGCCTTCATCATCAACATTGATGGAATGAAAAAATTCTCTCTCTTGCTATTGCATCCTTATAAACAGCTGCCGAATTGACTCGACATTGCCCCCATTTAGCATCTTCTTCCTTTCACTATGGATGAAATTCTCGTAATTTTTTAAGGTGCAGCTTAAATTTTCTAAGCCACCACATTGTACTTTCATAAGTATAACACTATTGTATGGCCTGATGCCTGCAATATCATTTGCTATAAGATTTCATTTTATGCTGGGACTCAAAATCCTGTGAGCATCCATTTACCTACTCATGTTTGGAATAAGCTCATGGTTATGTTCATTTTTAATCGAACTAACAACCCAAACCCCTTCTCTCCTTATTGCATTTAAACGTGTAGGGCAACTTATCCTCTTGCTTTTTCTTTTTGCATATGATTTTCTACCTCTGTCGCAACTTGTTGATTGATACTTTCTAGCACCATCATTGCCCTTATGTCCTCCTCTCATTGTCACTAAGAACCGTTTTAAATTTGCATGCTCTTTATATGCTGAACAAGTTTATCTAAACTTGTAAAATACATGCCTCGTTCATGACTTGTTTCAGCGATATAGTTATTCATCGATCATCTTCTATTTCATTTACCTAATCATTTGGATTATCTTTGATTTCAGACACATCATCCATTGGACTATCTTCGATTTCTGGCTCATCATCAGTTGGACTATGTTCCATTTCTAGCTCATCATTAGTTGGCCTATCTTTAATGGAAAAAGCATCATTATTTGAACTTTCTTCATTGTTAGCCACATCACATTCTTCCTCTCTTTCTACTGTAACATTTCTATTTAATGAATTTTCACATTTATAACCATTGCCAATTATTTGTTGAAACAGTTATTTTCTCGTTAACATATTATTGTCAGTAGTTTCTTATGCTAGTTATGAAGATATCAAAATTTTGCTAGTAATTGAATAGAGGATGTTGTGGCTAAATGAAAATGAAATGGGGCAACAATTTGTACTCTAACAATCTTAGCTTCACCATATCATATTTCAACTTCACCACTCTATTTGGTTTACTGTGCAGTAGTATAGAAACAATAATCGATGTACTGCATCGTTTAATCTTCTGTAGCTTTTTAGGGAAATGATGTTTTATTATTATTAGTTTCCCTCCTTTTTCATTTTATTGTTAATTACTGTTTTTCCATTTTACTGTTGAAATCTACCTCTTGGTCACAATTATCTTTTCCCAATGATTGACTATTTCTATCCATATTGAATTGGCTAGATTCTATCAGGGTAGATTTATTGAAAAAAAAAAAGTAAAACCTATATTGAGGCCCATAAACTTATCAGTTTTTTAGCTTTAAGTGCCTAAAATTCCATTTTGTATATTAAGGCCCTTAAATTTCACAGATTTGAAATTTTAAACCTTTATGTCTATTTTTTTTAACACAAATTACTTCTTTTTGGTTTTTGAACTTTTATATTTCTAACATTAACACCATTTTTTTCTTTTTAACATTTATATCAATTTTAAAATTTTTTCACCGGTAAAGAATAAATTTATTTATTTTAATTTCTAATATTTTAAATTACTATATACATTTTAAATAATTTTAAATTTAAAAAATAAACGAACAAGTTAATGCTATTATGCTAAATTTTAAAAAATAATACTACTGTTTTTCACAATATTTTAAATTATTATGAATAAATGTTTATAATATAAACTTTTTTCATGTACTCAAAAAACATAATAAAAAAAATAAAGGTTAAGATAATGGTGATAAAAGTTTGAGTTAGTTGGAAAATCTACCATCATTTTTTGATGATACACATATATGCATTGGTATCTACTATTTATAAAAGTTATATTATAAAAAATTATTTATAATAATTTAATTAAAATTTTGTACAAAAAACAAAAAAATGTATTAAAAATATAAAATTTAAATTTTGTAGAACTACAAAATATTTTTTTTTTATCATAATCTCTTTTAATTATGGTGTTATTTTTCATCATAATATTTTATTTTGAAAAACAATAGTTTTATTAAAAAAATTTAATTTTAACATTAATTTGTTTATTTATTTTTAAAATTTAAAATTATCTAAAAATGTAAATAAATTTATATTTTCAATTTTAAATATTAAAAATTAAAATAAGTAAATTTTTTTTACCGATGAAAAAATTTTAACAATAATATAAGTATTAAAAGGTAAAAATAGTATAAATATTAAAAGTATAAAACTTTAAAAATGAAAAAGAAATAATTTTTATTAAAAAATGATTAAAAAAGCTTAAAATTTTAAAGAGTTCAAATTAAGAAGTTGATAAGTTTAGAATTCTTAACACCAGTTTTAAAAAAAAAAAACAATAAAAAATAAGGAGATGGCTTCTAAGCCGCAGAAAATGGACAGAGACTGCATTTTTTTTTTTTTGTCCTTTTTTGTTGGAGGAGAACATAACATCATTTCTTTTTGACATTGATGCTTCAACTTCTACACTCCACTCGCCACCCACTTCGCGTAAAATCTCTAACAACCGCTCTTTATTTTGCTTTATTTCCATCAATTTATGCTTTGAATAATGTTCTTATCCCACATGCTACTATACTTTCATATCATAATTTTTTTTTTTCTTAATGAAGTTGTCATGTTACCAAAATCAATTATTTTATATTATATTATCAATTAAAGTGAATAGTCTAATTAAATGGTTGTAATTTTAATTATTACAACCATTTAATATTACATTGGGTATGCCGTAATAACAATGATTAATTATTGTCGTTATTGTTATTAAATATTGAATGAGTCAATTATGTGTAATATGATCTTTTGTTTTTGATATCAAAGAGTAAAAAATTTAAAATTTAAATTTCTTCATATATTTAAATTGATAAATGATTTTTATCTTTAAGTTCACAAACATCAATTGTTTTGTAAATAATTTAAATTTTAAAAAATTAAAAGTTTTTGAGTAAATTATAACTTTGAGAATAAAAGAAAAATAGAGTTTGAATATAACATATTATAAATACCACTTCAAATTCATAAAAAAAAAAAAAATTTACGAGCATAGCACCATCTCTCTCTACAACATAAGATTATTAAACCCAAGAAATTCAAAAAGCATTTAAAAATTAAGGTTTTTTCTTTAGTAATTGAAATTTTATTTTTTATTTTTTAAAAAAATAGGTAATTTTTTTTTACAATTAAGCGATATAAATTCTATTTTTTAAGAGAGATTTATAAGAATAAAAAATTTTACATTTAAATACCTTGATAATTTTTTATCAAGTTATAATTAGAAATTTAAGAAAAAAAAAGTGTTTTTTTCCATTAAAAATTAAAATTTGTTAATTGTTTAGTAAATAAAAATAATGAAACACCAATCAAGAAAATTGAAACATATAAAATATGTTTTAAAAGCACATGCAAGTGTAAAAATAATTTAAAACAAAAAGCTATTTAAATTTATATGCACTAACTTTTTCTAATTTTTTAATGGACCTTTTAATTTAATTTAAAGGGATTGATTGTCACGACCCAAAACATGGACTATGATCGGTACTAGGGAACGAAAATTCTTTCGAATTCAAAACCCGTAGCAAGCCTTATAGAAAATATAAAAACATGCAATAATAATAAAATAAATAAAATATCTTACAGCAGAAATTAAAATCTTATAAGTAATAATAATCCATTAACAGATTTAATAATACAAACTCATCTCATATATATAAAATCTTTTAAATACAATTCTTAGTTCAAAACTTTAAAATAAAAATCTCATATATATATAAAACATACATCCCACAAACTTAATTACTGTAGTGTCTAGAATACAAAATAAAATCAAGTAAGCAATTTACATAATAAAGTCAGAGTAGAAGAAATCCGGCGTAAGGGTCTGCTAATGAAGTCTGAGGATGAAAACTCTCCTAAAAAATAATCAACGGAGGGGAGTCAGACCTCACTGAGTGAATTGTTATAGTATTTATACATGCATAGCTAAATGACAAATACACACATTCAATAGTATATATAATAAGTATATATACATGCAATTACACATGGATGCAGCAAAATCATTTTATATAACTCTGAAAATAATAATCGTTTATGAAGGATCAAATAGAACCCTAGATGATCACAACCTCAAATAGTGTTAAACAATACTCTAGCCATACAAACTCACTTATTCCAAATAAATTCACTTGTTCCATTTGGACAGTAGACTGGTCCCAAGACACTAAGTCAACCGAGCTCCAGCAATCTGACTGTCAGTGTGATTGACCCCAAAACACTTGATCAACCGAGCTCCAGTAATCACACTCTCAAATCACATCACACATCAATCAAATCAATCCAATCATAATCCATAAATAGGTTAGTAATTTAACCTAAATTCTATCGTCGTACTGATACGTACTCTGTCCTAGTGTTGCCCACTAGGTAGCACGTTCTATTGATATCCTTCATTCAAAATAAATTCATTCACTCATGAAATAAATGATGTATGACTTTAATTAAAATAACAATATAAACCATATATATACTAGAAATATACCAAAAATAAACCAAGTATATTTCGAGTATATATACGTCAAATAAATTCAAATTAATTATAAAATAAACCAGAAATAAACTATACATATACTTAAAAATATTTTAGGTATAATTCAATAATAAAACATGCATTAAATTTAAATATACCAAAAATATATCAAAATATACCTAAAATATACCTAAGCAATTATTAAACCATTTATACATATTTCATAAAATTTAAACATACATTTCTAAAACATGCAATCCTAAAACACGTATATATAAAATAACAACTCACAGTTGTGCGCTCCTCGAGACGATCCGACGGGCCTGGTCTACTAGGTCTCGGTCTCAGCGCAACTAAACAAACAAACGACAACATGAAATCATAATAAATTTAACGTAATTGTAGAGACTCGATCTAAAATACCGGACATAGACTAAGAATAGAGATTTGATCGGATGTTACATTTTATGAGAATTCTACCAAAAATTGGACAGAACCTCCCTTGTAAAATGGACATCTCTCTACTCAAAAAGTAGAGCCGGTCATGTAAAGAAACACATTTCGAGAATACACAGTTACACAATCCCTCGGTCGGACTCTCAAACTACAATTCTACCGACCGAGGTTCACAATTCACGAGATAAACACATAATACATTAAAATGCCAAAGATACCTAAAATACCCTTTATAAATCAAAATATAATAAATTAGATATTTAAAACACTGAAAATAATTATTTCACTGATAATTACAATAAAATCCTAATTTTAATAAAATATTATTAAAAATCAACAATTCTTGATAAATTCACAAATATTAACCGAAATTCATTTTATAAATCTTAATTACATAATTAGCCCGAAAACATTTTAAAAATCGTTAAAAACTCATTTATTTACAAAAATAATATATTATATATAATTTGAAAACAATTTTTGAAAAATAGTTTTAATTAGTTAAAAATAATAAATAATTTATAAAAATCATTTTTATACCTCAAATAATTATTAAAACCAATTTAATTTAATTTTCAACCAATTTATTACCAAATTACCAAAATATCCCTAGTTATATATAAATTCACATAATACACTATAATTATACAAAAACTCACTAAAAATAATATAATTACTCAAAAATTAATTTATAAACATATAATTCAATAATATCAATAATTATACTCAATTAACCCATTAATTTTAACAAAATACTTAATTAATCTAATTTTCTAAAAATCACCTAAACTAAATAAATTCATAATAATTACACATAAAAATTACAAATTAAATTTATAAAATTCATTTTAACACCTATAAACACCATAAATCATAATTTCATAATTTATTTAATTAATTTACAAAAATTAGAAAATATTAATAAAATAATTAAAAATTCACAAAAATCAAAATAATTCTCAAAAATTCCACAAAAATTACAGGATATAGATTGAGCTACTAGGATCAATCTTTGTAAAAGAAGTTAGCTTGAATCATTAGAATCGAAGTTCAAAAAAAATCAAGAACACAAAGTGGCCAAAAATGAAAATTGGTAACTAAGGGAAATCTAGACCAAATCACATGAAAATAAGCTTGTAAATGAACTCACCAGAGCTCAAGGAGAAGATAGAGACTGGTGGTGTTCAAGATGGTGGTCGGAATCATAATGATCGGAGCTAGCTTGAGTTTCAGCTTCTAGGAAGGAAACCGGCTAAAACTCGTCGGAAATGAAGACTACAAGTTGCGGAGGAAGCTTGGGAAGGAGGTGGATGTTCGGGAGGCACTCCGACGGCAAGGGGAAGGCTTGGCAGCGACAGAAATGGTGGGTGAGGGGCGTCGGGTTGATTTGGAGAAGATGATGGCAATGGTGTAATTTTTGCAAACTTTATATATATATATATAACTTATATTATTATAATATATTAATATTATATTCAAAAATAATTATACCAATATTTACATACATATACACATATATATAATACAAATTAATTTAATAAAATATATAATACATACTTAATTAAAATAAACCCTAATTATTAAATATGTATATATATATATATATATATGCATGTATATGTATATATATTAATACAATAATTAAAATCATACATGAACTCATACAAATTCGTAAAACCAACTAACATAATTAACAAATATTTATTTAGATTTTAATTTTCTCAAAAATAAAATTTTTGAAAAAATTTTATGTACGAAATTTAAAATAATAAAAAAAACTTTAATAAAAAATAAACTAATTAAATAATCAATATATATATTAAAATTATTAATACTGCATATCTCGATACAGTTTAAAATTATTTAAAATATCAAGATTATTACTACATTGATACTTTTTAACTTTGACAACAAGCAATTATTTTAGCATTTGCTTAATAAAATATAATAAAATGTTTTCTTAATCCTAATATTTTATTCAGCTATTTTTTGAACATATGTTTATTTATATAATATAATTGATGATGCATATCACCAATATTATTGATATATAAAATTAATCGATAATTGTAATTAAAAAAATTAATATAACAATTTTTAATTTTATTTATATAAATAGATGTGTCACGTGTGTGCACAATTGAAGGGCTTATTTTTATTAAATTAATAGTTTTAAAATTAATCATTTACCAATTATAGGCGCGTGTGGCGGACGACTTGTGGACTCGCCAGTAACACAACATTCTATTCTATGTCGCCACAACACCGAGAGCTGCTCCTTCGAGTCACCACCTAATCGGCTGACCCAAATATACCAAAACCCAACAGAATCCACCCACCGCACCGGATCTTTTTCTCTTACTTTCCTTTTACGTTCCTTCTACGCTAAAGATTTTCCTCTAAATTTTTGGGGCTTTTGACTCCCACAAAAAATGGAACAGCCATCTCTTCCGCCGCCTTCACCTGGCGTTCAACGGCATAAGCTTGACGAAATGGAAATTCACCCGCTGCCTACCGACGACCCTGTATCGTCTTCATCTCTTTGGGACTGGGGCGATCTCCTAGACTTCACCGTAGACGATCAGTTCCCTTTATCCTTCGATTCCATCGGCCCTACTGCTTCTCCACAAGTCGATTATAATAATAATAACAGTGATAACAATAATAGTCGTGTTATAGAGTCAACAACAACAGGAGGAAGTCAAGTTGTTCAGGATCGGGTCAGGAAGCGTGACCCGAGATTAACCTGCTCCAATTTTTTAGCAGGTCGGGTCCCCTGTGCTTGTCCGGAGCTTGACGAGATTTTGCTAGAAGATGAAGAACAGAGCTTGCCGGGGAAAAAGCGTGTCCGTACGACGAGGACTAGGTCGAGTTCCGGAGCTGCGAGGTGTCAGGTGCCTGGATGCGAAGTTGATATAACTGAGCTTAAAGGTTATCATAAGAGACATAGGGTTTGTTTAGGTTGTGCTAATGCTACTTCTGTGTTGCTTGATGGCGCTAAGAAAAGATACTGTCAACAGTGCGGCAAGTAGGTTTTAAATTGATCGATTCCTTTTTTTTGATAGATTAGGTTTAGGTATGATTGAATTTGTTTCAATTTTTGCAGGTTTCATCTGTTATCGGATTTTGATGAAGGCAAACGGAGTTGTAGACGGAAATTAGAGATTCATAATGGTAGACGGAGAAGAAAGCCGCATGATTCTTCTAAGGTTGCTGTTGATAAGGATTCTCAAGGGGATTTGCAAAGTGAAGAAGCTGCTTGTGATGATGAAGCCGGAAAAGGTGTTTTTTTTTTTCTTTTTCTTTTTTTAATGAGCTGAACTAAGTAAATTTGTTTAGTTATGCGTTTATGGGCTAGTAGGATTGATGTGAGTTTTTCATGTGATTATAGACTGTCAGATAATTGAGAAAGAAGCAGCATTAGTTGAATCTGAGGATGGAAATGTTTCCACTCTTCACTCAACTCCGAATTCCCAAAATATTAATAGTGACAGTGGTTTATCAGTTGAGACACCAAGGGATGCTGGAAAGGATGATTCTAAACTCGTATTTTCACCTTCCAATTGCAATAACAAGAGCTTTTACTCATCTATGGTAGGTTTCTGTTCCCTTGATTCTCGCTGTGATTTGCGTTCTTCATGGAGTTATACTTGTAAATTGAAATGAATTTTTGTTGCAGTGCCCAACAGGTCGGATCTCGTTCAAGCTTTATGATTGGAATCCAGCGGAATTCCCTAGAAGGCTTCGACACCAAGTATTTTAAAGCATTCATATTACAGTTTAGTATTTGAAGGCATATAAATATTTGAATGGTCGAGAATTTTAGGAGTCGATGAAATATGTGTACTTTATCTACAGATATTTGAATGGTTATCTAGCATGCCGGTCGAGTTGGAGGGATACATTCGCCCTGGTTGTACTATATTGACTGCATTTCTTACAATGCCAACATTTATGTGGGCAAAGGTAATAATTTGATTTGATGCTATTTATGTTAAAAGAACCAACTTTGTATATTACAAATTGTGTCATGATTCTTCGACACCTGAGATCTAGCAATGTGCATTTCATTCATGGATCTCATCTATGGAATTGTTTGGATATGTTCATTAGTTTTATTATCTTCTGAATTAACAATATTGTTCTCCAGCCTTTTTTTTTTTTTTTTTTGGGTGCATGCACAAAATGCAAAAATATCTGAAGTAATTGTTAAAGCAGAGAATTTTCCTATGTGCTTATGTTGAATTTGATGCATCTCATTTTAGATTTTTTTTTTCATTGGTCTCACTTTAAATTTTGTTTTTCTAAAGTACTCAGTTGCTCAAATTTGTCAAATGCTTTGCTAAATTTGAGAATTTCATCTCTTGTTATCATGGTCAATTCCTTTAAAAAAATCACCAAGTGCCAATATACTGCATCTGTAACCAGTGTCAGTGTCTATATAGTTGTGCATTGTAAATGAATGTTCTTTTAAAAAAATTAGATTGTCTTGTAATGCCCCCTTACAATCTTAATTTTCATCTTTTTCCGTAAATTTTTTTGTCAATTTTTGGCTGAATCTTTATAATTTAACTTCAATCTTCTGTCATACCAAGCAGCTCTTTGAAGATCCTTTGGCATATGTGCATGATTTTGTTATTGTTCCTGGAAAGATACTGTCGAAAAGAGGCCCTATGCTTGTTTATCTAAACAACATGATCTTCCATGTTAGTAAAGGTAAAATAAATTTGCATATGGTTAAATTTATGTCTGCCTTAAGCTGCTGCATGTGCCTTCAGTTTCAGCATCTCTTTATCTGCTGGATTGGTGCACTCATATTCATTGAAATGTAGCTTTCTTTTGGTGCTGTCTTGATTTATTGATGTTATGATCTTCTTTTTAAATGATCACTGTGCAGAATTTTTACTGGAAGAGTTCCTGTTTTGAATCATATTTTCCACTACTATTTTCATTTCCCTTCGAATAGTATCTTCTATAGAACTCATGGTGCATGCATCTTTCTTTCCTGTACTCTCTCTTGTTCATTTTTCATGTTTTAGTTATACATGAGCAGAATACAGTCAAGATGTAAATGTCTTTTGGGGCCCTTTACCTATTCATGTAAAGGTTGTTTTTTTTTTCTTAATAATTTTACCAGATACATGCTCAGAGACACATATAGTATAATCCATTAGGCGGCCAATGGGCCTTAGATTCTAGTAGCCTTTCCTCATGTCATAACTATAGCATTTTCTACATTCCAATGTCAATGAAATCTGAACTTAATATTTCCCATTGGGAATTCTCAAGTTCAAGCTATTGGATTGTCCTTTTGGGACATATACATATTGAAGAAAACTACTGAAAACTGGTGTTTATTCCTTTCATATCAACGCTGAAGTGCAATTATCTTCTCCTGTATATGTGCATATTGACCTTCAAACTTCAATAGTTTCTGAACTGCTTTGGTTTACTCATCTTGATTGGCTTGTATGTTGCCCTTTCTTCTCTATTCATGAATCTTTGTGGTAAATATGTCTTACAATTTATTACTAAGCATTTTGATATAAGCATGAACCTATTCTCTTTTGTGTTTTTTGTTTTTAATTAGTATAGCGAACATAATTATTGAATGGCTTAATCAGGTCCACCTCATGTTTATGTGGTTATTCCAGATAGGAGAATCTAATTCCAAGCTACGCTAGGTCAAGTTACTAAGAAGATGTAACTGAAGCCTTTCTAAATAAATAAGTTCTTTATTCTTTTGTGAATCTGTTCCTTATTCTTAAATTTTTATGTAATTAGATGGAAACTCAGTTATGAAAGTGAAATTGGGAGGTCAGGCGCCGAGACTTCACTATGTTCATCCAACATGCTTTGAGGCTGGGAAGCCCATAGAATTTGTTGCTTGTGGAAGTAATCTGCTGCAACCTAAATTTAGGTATGGTTTATGATCACTAAACTTATGAAGTACATATATCTGTTATGGCCCAAATTTGGGTAGTGAATATATGTAAGGATCCATGTAGCTAGGTGTGCATTGCAAATGAAGAATTAAATTTTTGATTCAGGAAAAAAGTCATTAACGTCAACACAATGCTAATTTCAAATTCCATCTATCAAAATAGACTTGAAGATAAATGTATTGTAGTTTAATGTAGTTCAAAACCAATAGAGAGTAATTTGTTTGGAAGCTCTTTCTTGCAGTTTCTTTGATTTTAGTCTCTCACTTAATCTTGCTATAGCTTCAAATTTGTACGTGTTTTTTTTTTTTCCTCTCACATATAAATATGGTATCAAACTCTTGCTTGAAATTCTTAAATTGCTGTGTTGCACTCCTGTATAACTGCTTGGTTGTTAGTGTTGAATCTTGAACTATATGATGTCAGGCTTTTGGTGTCATTTTCTGGGAAGTATCTGGCATATGATTATTGTGTAGCATTACCACATGGTCATACTGAAGGATGTTTTCCCCTTGATCATCAGTTGTGCAAGATAGTTATTCCTCATAGTGAACCTAATCTTTTTGGTCCTGCATTTATCGAGGTATGTTCAAGCTTTATATTTCAAATTTTATCAGTCAAACTGTCCTTGTTGCAATGAGCAGATTTAGCTATTTAGACCAAAAAAGGATGTTTATTATTCATGTATCGCTGTTAGGAAAAGATTCTTATGCAGACATTTGTTTAGCTGTTTAGAATGTCTATGCTTCTGTATTATTTCTTAGTTAATTCTGACAATGTTCGCCTCTTTTTTCAATAACTAGGATCTGCAATTAGATGCTATTATTTATTTTGTAAAAACAGCAGGTGTATAGTTATATGGGTAAATTTTGACACTAGAGATGGTGATTCATCTGTCTTTCAGGTTGAAAATGAGAGTGGCTTATCGAACTTCATTCCTGTGCTAATTGGGGACACAGAAATTTGTTCTGAAATGAAAATAATTCAGCAGAGATTTGATGCATCTCATCTGTCAAATGATTCACAATGCGAAGTTAGCGTACAGAGACAAGTGGCATTTTCAGAATTTGTTGTTGATATAGCATGGTTACTAAAGAGACCTACTTCAGAAACTGTTCAGCAAAGCATGAGTTCTTCACAGATTCAAAGACTCAATTCTTTGTTGAATATTTTGCTACTCCATGAATCAACTACCATTATGGAGAAAATTTTGCCAAGTCTGAAAGTTAAATTGCATACAGTGGGGACTGACAAGGTGGCTTATGGCAGTAGTGATGCTAATGTGAAGCTGTTGCAGAAGTATGTGGACTGTGCCACAAATATTGTATGTCAAAAACTCAAGAAAAGTGATGAATTAGCCCTCCATAGGGGATGTACTGTGCAGGAAAGGGATTCTGGAAATTGTTCTGAGAGTGACATGCCATCAGTTGCTCCATTCATAAGTGAGGTTAGTGTTTTCCTTTTCTTTTGGTGCTTTTTGAGACTATTTTGTTTATGTTTTTGACATTCAGAATCTGGAAGTTTACTGATCAGTCATAAGTTTGGTCCTTCTTTTGCAATTAACTTGCTGGTTTTCTACTCATTGTGTATGATACTGTTGAGTTCTCTTTGTAAAATAACAGTGACATGATATTTCAAATTAATTGATATTATATCCTTGGACCTAATGCATTTCCGAAAACAAAAATAAGACATTGTTTTTTAAAGAGCAGTTTTTTCTTAATTATTTCTGTTTGTAACAAATCTTACATTGACATAATATTAGTTTAGTGATCGCAAAAAAAAAAAAAAGTGTTTAGTGAGCTGCTTTATATTCTGACAAACAATTTTTGCTAGGTGGAAATTTTTGGTTGAGGAATTTTTGTCTCATTCCCAATTAACTTGAGATTAAGGCTTAGTTGAGTTGAGGAATTTTTGTAGCAAAATCTTTTTTAGGCCTGTATTGGATATTTGAATAAGGAATCCTTGTCTTCATCTATTATGTTATGGGTGTTGTAATTAGGAAAATTTAAGTGTTATACTCTCTTAACATTTCAAAATCAGTATTCTCTTTCATATTATTTTCATCAACTGTTACTTTTTCTTCATTCCTACGAGAGTTCATATTTTATAAGATTAGTATTTTCTTTAGCAGGATGTGGAGAAAATATCGAATGGCATTTTGGGAGTGGTAGCAAACTCGTCTGTTTTTAGAAGTGACAATGTTCCACTTTTGAATAAAGATGTTGTCATGAACGTGAACCTTGCTAAGGATAGGTCAAACCAATCGTGTAATCTCATTTTTTCGAACAGAGTCTTGAAATCTCGTTCCACGGTACTTTTAATTGCTACAGTTGCTGTTTGTTTTGGAGTATGTGCAATCATTCTCCACCCTAGCCAGGTAAGCAAATTGGCAGTAACAATACGCCGATGTTTGACAGACCGATTTGAGAATGTAAAATAGTCCTCCACATAAAAAATGTCTCCTGTGGATTGCTTGATCTGTACATTCTTATGGTACCCTATGTTAGATCTAATCGAGCTGTCTCAAACTTTAGCATTTGGCCTTGATTTCTGACTTGTCAGTGTTAGAGCATGCTGGCACTTATCCAAGCTGCCTTGATCCAAGTGTCTTGGATTCAATGTTTGCCCTTGTGGACGCATCAAGGCAACCAATGCAGCATTTCCAAGTGTTTGGGATAAATCTTATTTTTTTTGAGCGAGGTCGGAATTCTTTGTTAGGCATGTATGTATCTTTCAACTGAAGATCATGTATACTCTGATTTGTTGTGTATTTAGAGGGAATAATTTAGGGAGGTTTTCATGTGCTGATATTTATCATGGTTCTAATCACATTGACCTGTATAAATTTGCATCGCAAATGTTCAAATTGATGTTAGATTCAGTGCTTATTCATGTTTGGACTGGAAGCTGTATGTGCACTATCAGCATGTAAAGATTGTTATTGTTCACATCTCACCAAATGGATGGACTCTTTGAAAGACCAAAGATAGGCTTGAAATCATCAGAACAGCATGCAGTCTCTGTCTGATGCTAGTTTTCAATTTTCTAATAATGCCATAGTGTGGCACGTTTTCTGCACGCTGCGAAATTGGCATGCATCTGTTTTTGTCTTGTGGGTCGCAAATTGTAAAGCCGTCCTTTAGTGGGACTTTTTCTGCTATTCCTTTCCCTTACTTTTGTTTAGAAACTAGAAATTGCAATCCAGCAGAGCAATCAATGTTGACATTTTTGTCCTTTGCTTGGTTGAATCTCTCTCCCCATCCTTGGGTTTGTGACCCTCATCTTGTGATGGCTAATAAAAATGAGTTTTAAAAACACTAATGAATAACAATTAACAATTGTTTACTTGAATTTCTTTCAGATGCTGTTAGCATCTAAACTTATGTTACAGGAATATGTAAAAATAAGAAGATATGATAATAAATATGTCAACTATGCTGTTCGGCTGGATAATATTTGTGTCACATTTTCTTTTGATAGTATTTGTCATGTTAGATTTTTTATGTTATTCTATTCTGGAATACAAATGTTACTCTCTTGTGGTTACTTTTGTTCTAAATGAGCAAAATTATTTTAAACATTTTATAGAAAAATATTTTTAGATCAACGAAAAGTAGTGATAATTACAATATATATATATATATAGTAATAATTTTATATTTTTGAAAAAAATCTCAACTTTGCCCCACACTTGTGTTGTGGTGGTAAAAGCCTTTGCTTGGCTTCTTGGAGTGCCGGTTCGAAACTCATTCCAATTCTTTTCCTGTCCCCTCTAACATAATTTAACATATTAATTCCGATTATTGTCGAGTTTTTATAATATATATATATATATATATATATATGCACAATATTTTCTGCAAAAACACCAATTAAATAAAAACACTTTCGATTAATAAAACAACATTAACTATTAAAAAAATCTTGTAACTATAATTTTTTTTTTCTTTTGCAAGCAATAACTTAATATTATTGTATAAAAATTAATAAAAAATACTAATTTCTTTTTTTAAAAAATTATTAATTTTTCGATCTTCCTGCAAATTAGTATGTTTTTTAGAGAATAAATATCTAAACAAAATTATCATAAAAATATCTAAAAGAGTCCATCCAGAATAGAATAACATAAAATAACAAATATTACAGATGTTGAAATACATAGCGGGCAGCTATAGAGCAGCCGCATTTGAAATTTATTTTTTTAGATAAAATTGCTCGGACCAAGTTTTTTTAATTAGCTTTTTATAAAATTCCTCCCTATTATTTTAATAGTGGACCGCTACAGAAAATATTTTTGTATTCATAATTAGTTGTACAATCATATGCCAGCCATTATTATTAAGCCATTTATTTATTTATTGAGAATATTACATCAGCTAATTTAATCAATGAGATTTCAATGCGTGACGTTTTTGAATGGTTTTTTTTTTTTTTTTTTCTTTTTCGGTGATCCGTCCATCATGCAATTTGAAATAAATAATATTACATATGTTGGAAAATAAATAAATCCTATAAGATTGCAGAGGCTTTTTGACGATGATAATATCACTACTTTATGATAATTTTATTTATTTTAGACAGCTACTGGGGCAAGTTGCATCCAATTAAATGATAATTCACTTTGAAAAATAATTAAAAAAAAAATCTCGGTTTTATTCATATTCATTTTCGACAATAATTTCTTTTCTAATTTCTATCAATTTACACTAAATGATGGATATTATGTGATCACAAAAACAATATCTGTCAATAGTGCATACTGTTTCAATAGTAAAATAAAAATAGATATGTTTTAAATAAGATATAGCTCACAATATCATAACAAAATTATATGATTAAGTCAAAGCAAATCATTTTTAAGATGAATAATTATAAACAACATCAACAATTTGTAATTAAATGTGCGACACATAAAAATTGTAGCAAGGTAGGGCTCACCTCAACAGATGCAGATTTGGGAGTGCGTTGGTTCTGAGTCAGATTGACATCAGACAAGTCCCATTCAAGTTGTACCATAAAATACTGCTGCAGCATTAATGCATTTTCCCTGACTTCCTCATTCAAGTAAAACTGTGCATTCAAGTTTTTGGATATTTTTATCAACTTTACTGAATCATCCATTGTTAAGTTCATGAATGTTTTTGTTTTCACTTTCGGTTTATATATTTAAAAATTATGATTAATATGAGATTAATTGGTGGGAATTATTTTTCCTTAAGTAAAATTTCAAATTCAAATCAAACAAACAAAAATTGGTAAGTAATTTATTAGACGTAGTGTTACGGTTTTACATATGATATATGAATTTTGATTTCTTTTTTAAGTAAGAATTATAATTAATTAAATTATATATAAGTCAAATAATAATAATTATTTTTTAAATTAAGAGATTATATGATCTCTTAGTATAGATAAATTGTACAATAAGTAACAAATTTTTCCTTTTAAATCGATAACGACAGAAATTGAATCATATATTTTAAAATTACCGTTTAACTACTATTTCATAAATATAAAAAGTAGAATACTATTAATAATTTTTATCTAATTTAAAAATTAAAACTCATGTGATACAATCATTTGATATTTAAATTTTGATGATTAATAAAAAGAGAATAAAAAAGGAATTGAGAACCTGCCAACTTGCCCAGGCAATATGTTTGGGAAGATAGAAGATAGACCATGGCACTGGGAGGCTGCTATTTAGTAAGTAACACTAAAATACATGGATGGCTGAGTCACACACAGCTCGTTATTGATAAAAATGTTGTCTTTTTTATTGGGGAATTGTCGTTTTGTTTTGTAGGTTTTGCTCTTTCTTCGTTTTTCTTCTTTATATTTTTTTAAAAAAAAGGAAAAAGAAATTGGAAGAAAATGTGATCTAATGATGAGTGCTTGTGGCTGCCTCATTCTGTCCTTTGGGATGGTTTTGGAGACTATCTCAAATCATTTTACAATATATTCTTAGCTGTCTTGAAAATTACTAATAATAATAATAATAATAATAATAAAACATACGTATATAATTTGACAAATATATTTGTCTCTTGAGTGGTTCAAACAATAAAAAATATAAATATTCAGATTAAAAAAAATAATGTTTGAACCTTCCGTCCCCTTTTGCTAAATTAACAACTTCCAGCTAAAAAAGTTTGACAACCATACCTATAATAGTGTGAAATTAGAATTTGATTCTTTAATAAATAATTCTTTGTGAAATAAGAATTTGATATTTTAATAAATAGTTCACTTCAATTCATGTAAATATAAAAATTTAAAATTTTATAATTGTGATTGAAGCTATGATTTTTAACTTTTAAATTTGATTATAAAATATACATTCTTTTCATATTTATTTCTATTATTTAAAAAGTTAAAATTTATTATTGAGCATTAATAAATATTTTTCGAATTTTAGGATCTATAATTATTTTAAGAACAAGTGGAGTATGACTATAAATATATGAAGTTGTCTTAATAAATTAAATAAGCCATCCTCACTCTCATTAATGCTCAATTCTGAAAACTGAATTAGTCAAATTCTTTAGAATCGTGATCTGTTCTAATTTTATTTTATTTTTTTATAATGTGGGCCATACTGGATAGAAAAATTCAATATATAGAATTTCAATATTCATAATTATAAACTTTAAAATTTATTATGCTAAGTAATACATTCAATATAAATGTTTTTATTATTATAGATTTATCACTCTACTTTTTTTTTTTTTTTTTTTTTTTTTTTTTTTTTTTTACGATTGTACAGATTAAACCTAAAACTTTAGATTCCAGACTAATTGATCTAGTCCTAATTTATCATCAGACTTTTGTCCAAGGTTTTTTTAAACATTAAATTCATAATTTTTAGTGTTATGAAAAGAATTTTTACTATTTAATTGCTTAATTTTTTTGTGATTTTTACTTATAATTTGATTACAAGTAATTAAGTATAGATATTAACGGATTCAATGTAAAGGTGGTCACTTAACTTTACACTTATTACAATGTGGGTATTAAATTTTAATTTATTTTTTTAGAATCATAAACTTTAATTTTATTTTAAAAAGGATATTCTCAAAAAATTTTAGTACTTTAAATTTTACTTAAAATTCATTTTAATCCCTCCATCTTTTTTTTTTTTAACTTAATCCAGAAATTATCAAAAGTTTGAAATTTTACATCTTTTAAACTTTGATACCATTTTAAATGAGTTTGTTTTTAGTAGATTGAATCAAAATGATTTTTAAATTTTTTCATATTTTCTATAAATATATAGAAAATATGAACTTATTTATAAATAATTAAAATAGTAATTTTAAATTGTTTAGATATTATTAAAATTTTAAAAATTATTATGAAGTAAAATAAAAATTTAATAACTAAAAAGATATAAATTAAAGATTAATAATTAAATTGAAAAATTTAATGGAGTTCTGTGCATTTGACTTTGATATTACAATTTATGGCCATTACACATTGTTTTGAAATGATTTAAACTCCTGTTCTATAAGTAGTCTAAATAATGAATAAAAGGTGATGAATTTCAAATTCAACTAGGGTTTGAATCTTTGTTCTCCTTATTATTATTATTATTTTTTACAGTAAAAAATTAACTGCTTCACCGACCTTAAAAGAAATATTAAACCCCTTTTGAGGAAAAAAATATTAAACTCCTTTTGAGGTTCAAATGGACGTGGAAAAAATGTAATTATGCGGCGCAAAGCAACTATGACATGTGGATGCCAGTAATATCATGCAAATGGTCATTTTTTTTTGTTTTTTTGCCCAAACATGCAAAGGCTCATTAATTATTCATTATTTGCAACAGTACATTAGAGTCCTACATTTATAGGACACAATTTTAAGGAAAAAATTATTAATTTATAAAAGATATATTTTAAACTATTAAATTCCAATTAATTTAGTTAAATTTTAGATATAATTATAAAAATAATAAAAAATTTTACATCAGTTGTTAATAAATTTTAATCGTTACTGATGAAATGGTTAAAACATAAGCTATTGTTAATAATAAACTCTAAATCTAAGCAAAATTAAATTAAAAAATTTATAGCTAATGTTGCGAAATGTGTCGGGGATCGATTGTCAACCATATTAATGTGAACCAACGTACAGTAATGGCAAGCAAGTTGATGAATTATTTGTCACGCCAAGCTATTCCATCCATTGTTGGATGAAAATCATCGTACCAATGAAAATGATTCGTCCGATTGGATGAATCATTTCATTTCATAGACAAGATAAATAAATATAGTTGTGACATAATTATCAATGTCTTGCAATGATTTAGATATATTAAACTGTCTAATATTTATTGACCTAAATAGTAAGGAGTTTAATTTAAAAAATATATATATATGTAAAAAAGACGGATGTTGAAAGAGTTCTATTTTTCTTTGGGATTCATTTAAATTGGTAAGAATACTTATAATTATCAGATGACATCAAATAAAAAAAAAGTGTGAAAGAATTTTATCCAAATAAACATTTTGTCTTTTCCAAAATTAAAAGGAAAATATCAAGATATTTCCAAAAGGCATAGTAACGAAATTTTTTTTAATTTTTATATAAAAAAATTTAAATTTTATTCAACAACTAAAAATATTTACTTGAAAATTTATTTTCACTATTTAATGAACACTAAAAATTTATGTTTCACAATAATTTCGTTAAAAATGCTGATAAAACATGATATTTAGTGAAAGAAATTTATCTCATAGGTAGTATAATTATAAAAGAAATATCAAAGTGATATTAGTTCATTTTATATTGTTATGAATAATATAGTTTATTATTAACTTAGAAGAGAAATCAAGATTTTTGATTTTTAAAGAAAAAAAAAAGAGAAAACTAGAGGAAAATGTTATTTTCTTATAAGAAAAGATAGATAAGAGTTTTCTAACAATAGACATATGATGGTAACATTATCTTGGAATCTTTAACACATATGATACTATGCCATAATTAATGAACAGAAAAATGAATAATTTGGGTTTTATTGTGGTGCCAATTCCACCTATCATGCAGCTTTATTAATCACATTACAGACCATGGTCATGTATCCATCAAGGCAACATGTATATGTCCTTACAAGAAAGGTACAATTAACTCATTTTTATTTGAAACATTAGCATGAACAATTTTTTTTTTGGAACTATGAAGTGGGTGTAACTTAAAAAATATAAATTCAAATTGAACATTTTTTTGAAAGGAAATTATAAAGTATAAAAATTCAAATCCTATTCTTTTTAATTTGTAAAATTTATTTCATCGTATGATCCTGTGTCAATAAAAGTAAAAAGTAGAATTTATGTCCCTTTATTTTTGTTTTGAACGAATTTATGTCCCTTTGCGTATTGATATTTTACCATTAATAGATATTTCTACCACCATACATGCATGCATATTAGAGATGGCGGAAGAAAAAACAAAAACTTCGTTGTTTTAGATATATTGTCTTTGAGAAGTACTGTACTCAAATTATCTGTGAAAAAAAAGGTGCTCAATTTTTTCAGAAGAGTAGATAATTTATAAATTTCATTTAAATAGTTAATTTATAAAAAAATTACAAATTTGATGTATGAATTTTTATAATTTTTTTATTTAAGTATTTGAATTTTTTTTTTCTCTATTTGAGTGTTTAAACTTTGAAAAAATATATCAATCAAGTATATCTACCCTATTGTAAGTTGACTTTATGATTTAGCTCAAATGAGGTTCACTTTTTTCCAATTATCTTTACCTTTTTTTTAAGTGGACAATAGTAGAGGATGAGCTGAAAAAATCGACATATGAGCAGGAAAAAAAATGAACCCCATTTGAGCTGATTAAGCACACAGTCAACTAAAAATATACCAGATACATCTGAATGATATATTTTTTCAAAGTTCAAATACTCAAATAGTTTAACCACAAAAGTTTGGATCGGATCTGATACCACTCATCATAAGGCTATTACCTTCTCTCCAAAATACTAATCTATTAGGATGTGTAATGTTCACGCTTATAAGTTCAAGACCTTCCCTACATCTTTTAAATGTGAGATTTGTAACATTTTACCTCATCTGATTGTGCAACATTCTCATTGCATATTACACTACTTCCATACATGTCTGAGGAGAGGGATCCGCTGAGAAAAGGAATTCATTCAGGTATCTAAAAACTGACCCATTACTTTAATACTTTGGTGGTCCAAATCTACTTTAATATAATATCTCTCGTGAGGACTTTCCATTAAAAAATAATATGATCGATTTTGATACCACTTATCATAAAGTCGTTACCATCCTTTTTAAAAATCAATTTATTAGGATGTGCTATACCTGAACTTCAATACTTCTCTCACAGCTTTTCAACAAAAAATTTGTGAAAATATGCTCTAATTGTCACTGCCTTCAACCACCACTCTTTTTCAAAATATGTACAACGTACCAATTTAATATTAAAATACAAAAATAGAATAATTAAAATGTTCGTGACTACCAAATATAAAGTTATTATATATTAAAATTTATTTCATAATTCTATTGTGATATTTTATTATTTTACAAATTAATATGTTAATATTTTACATTTAAACTTACTCATATAATTAACGGACGCTGACATAGTGTTTATAAATATTAATATGGAATTTGATGTGGTGTAGAAATATTAATGTGATATTCGATATATGCACAGCCATGGTGTATAAATATTTTAATGATGTATGATATATTATTTTACCAAAAGATGAAATCACAAATAAAAAATTATATCTTTTTATTAAAAATAAAATTGAAATAGAAAAAAAATCTAATATTAAAAGGTTCATAGCAAAGAGCAATCTAATATTAAAAGGTTCATATTAAAGATTATGATTCATTGAGTTAGAAAAAAATCATGTGTTAGTCACTGATTTATTTAATTATAATGTTTTTTTTGAAATAATTTAATTAGGATGTTAACATCAGCTAATTAAGTAAACCAATTAATTAATCGGATCCAAAATGCAAAATAAAACTTAATTAAGCCATTAGAATTTAATTAATTTAATTTAATTAAGTTCATGAAAAACAATTTTAACATACATTAAGCTACCCAACATTCATAAAATTAGAAGATTAAGTAGAGTTGATGATAGTACAAGTTGAACCCACGGATTTGAATTCTCCTCAGCGGTCATAACAACTCATAAACACCTAAGCCAAAGATAAAATATGTAAAACTTTTTTTTTGAAAAAGAACTTTTTAGATTAGACCACACTTAACTTAAAAAAAATATTAAAGAAATAAAAATTCATTTGATTTATTTAAATTAAAAAAAAGGTACTATATTGGTGATTGCTCCTTCTAATTGTGGAGCCAATATTATTAGTTGAAATTTCATATTGGTGATTAATCATTAAAAACTAATATACTATTACTCATAGTACATTTGCCTATAAAATTTTTATATTTATAATTTTTGACAATTTACGTCTATAAATTCTCTTATATTAAAATTAAGTAAAATGGTGTACTTCATATTTATTTTCAAAAAAATAAAATAAAATAAAATTAAAACATATATTCTAATATACTATTAATAAATTATTTTACGGTTTAATGTTCTTTATGGAAAAAAGATAAGATTTTTATTAATTGAAAATTAAAAGTACTTTAATAAACAAATAATGTCAATAATTATATAATGAAAAAATATGAAAATAAAATTTTACTCAAATTATAAAATTTAATTGTGTTTAACGTGTAACTTGGTCATTCACACGCTCTATTCACTAGTTTTAGTTAATCATAAATCAATTTTTTAATATTTAAATGAACTACAGTATAAAAATATCTAACACAAATTTCAAATTAAAAAATAATCATAATAAACAATCAAATCTCTAGAAACTCTATAAAGAAGGATTGAAAAATATAACAAAAAATAAATAAATTATATTTATTGAATACAAATAAATAAAGTAAAATAATAAGGAGCATATTCGATCTAAAAAATCAACAATAATAAAAAATTAAAAATTTTTATTAAAACAAAAGACAGTTTAAGTATTTTAATATCTTAAACTCCTTTCAAATAAGGTAATAATTCAATACTTATCTCTTTTTTCTGCGTTCGAAATGCTACCAGAAATCCTTAAAAAAAAGGGGTACCGGAACCCTCTTAATTAACAAAATATGATTTTTGCTAATAAACGTTAATTAATTATAGTTAGGATAAAGTTAAAATGAGCTGTAATGAATTACCACGTCAGTGACAGCTTTATCCCCACATGGACTTTTTTATTTTTTTATTTTCTCAGAGCGCTTATTAATATCTTCCAATCATGGAGCAGTTTTTAGGAATTTTTTTTTTAATGTAAATTTTGACAATTTTAAGTTTGATGTTTGTTATTTTAGAGTCACAAGAACTCCGACTATTTTAAAGTAAACTTATAAAATGATTACAATTTTCTCAATATTTATTTATCTATACATAAAATTCGAACATAATATGTTGGTTAAGAAAATTTAAAATTTTTGTCAACCAATAAAATGTTGATTAATTTTGACAATTTTAAATAACATAATTCAACGCTGTTTTGGGTTTATTGCACTTCTGCATGGATATAAATACCCCATACACAAAACCATATTCTTATCACAAAATACATAAAAATTTCTGCAATAAGTCCTTACTTGCAAGTTTCTGTGTCTAGTGTGTCTTTTATTTTCCTTTTGGTTCACGTCTTGAGTTCAAGAAATGGCAATTGATGAGTGCAAAGATGTTGAACAAGGAGAGATTAATGGTCTTGAAGAGTTGGAAACACCATTGATCCATGATGAAGTTTCTATTAAAAAAAATGACACTAATACTGATGAAGAAAATGGATCCATGAGGATGGCTCTGCTCAGCACATTTGTTGCTGTTTGTGGGTCTTTTGAGTTTGGATCTTGTGTAAGTTCTTTATCTTCACAGCTTTATGTCGCTGTTCTTTCTTTTTTTTCTTTTTTTGCTTTGATTTTTTTATATTTTAAGTTGCAGGATGTGAAAAAAATGGAATTTATCTTCCTGGTTTAAGCAAAGTTCATGGTTTACTAAATTGGTTTTCTTTCTTTTTTTTTTTTTTGGTTTTTCTTCTTCTTCTTGTTGGTTGGGGACAGAATACAAATTCACAAACAAACACAGAAAAGTTATAGAAAGGTAAAAGCATAGGTTTGTTTAGCTTAAGTTGTTCTTTTGGCAGGTGGGCTATTCAGCACCCACTCAATCAGCAATTATGGAAGATCTTGGTCTAACAACAGCAGAGGTTAGCCTTTTTTTTTTTTTTCTTTCTTAATCTTCTTTTTTCTTTGTTCTGCTGAGATTGCTGCATTGTCTGAATTGCAGCTAACTAATTTTCCTGATCAATCTACAGTTCTCCGTGTTTGGATCTATTTTAACAATTGGTGCAATGCTTGGTGCTGTAACAAGTGGCCGAATTTCAGACTATATTGGTCGAAAAGGGGTATGTTTTTTTTTTATTTTTTTTTATTCAAGTTCAGGCCATAAAAAATGACTAATCTCCAATTTGATAAATGTCGGTTGTTTGTTTGTTTAATCAGGCAATGAGAATGTCAAGTGTATTTTGTATTACAGGATGGCTAGCCGTGTTTTTCTCTAGAGTATGTGTAATTTCGTGCCTTTTTTCATTCTTGGAAATTTAATTAAAACCTTCTGTTTCTGTAATTAATTTTGATGCTGATTTCCTGGTAATGGCTTTGATTCAGGGATATCTGTCTCTTGACATGGGAAGGTTTTTCACTGGTTATGGCATTGGAGTCTTCTCCTTTGTGGTAATAATTACTTGTAAACATACCCTTTAGCTTTTTATATCTTCTGCTCTTGTAAAAATTCTGATGTCAATTCTGAATCTGAAAACAGATTCCAATTTACATAGCAGAAATATCTCCAAAGAATCTTCGTGGAGGGCTTACCACATTGAATCAGGTACAAAATCTTAAAACTTTTATGTATAACACAGCAATGGCTAGATTGGTTTATGTCTGATCATGAGTAATTGGTCCTGTCTGCTTTGCAGCTTATGATTGTTACTGGGTCATCTACTGCATTCTTAATAGGAAGTGTCATATCATGGAAATTACTGGCTCTAACTGGTAAATTCTGACTTCGTAATTGAGTCAAATGTTGATTTTTCTAAGTTTGTTCTATAATAGAACTAATTGTTGATTCAATTTGAAGGTCTTGTGCCTTGCATTTTCCTACTTCTTGGTTTGTTTTTTGTTCCGGAGTCGCCTAGATGGCTGGTGAGTATATAAATCATCTTCAAGCTTTGACACCTCTTGTTCTTCAAAATCAGAGGGACGTGAGACTAAAACTTTTATTTTCAGGCAAAAGTTGGAAGAGACAAAGAATTCCTAGTTGCACTGCAAAAACTCAGAGGCAAAGATACTGATGTAACCCGAGAAGCAGCTGAAATTCAAGTACTCTCCTTGCACTGACTTGAAAATCCGCCAAATCAAATATACAATATGCAGCTTAGAAACTAACTTTTTTTTCTGATTCCTCACAGGACCATATTCAAATTCTTCAAACCCTTCATAAAGCTAGAATTCTTGATTTATTTCAAAGGCAATACATTCGTTCTGTATTTGTAAGTAAATTGCTGACCCTGTGGAGCAACTAAAACGTTTGATGTGTATGTGTGGTTATCCATGTCAATGTTTCATGTTTTCTGATATCTTGTAAAATTGACCATGATGTTCAGATTGGAGTAGCAATAATGATATGCCAGCAATTTGTAGGAATTAATGGCATTGGATTTTATGTTAGTCAAATCTTTGTATCTGCTGGTAAAAATCATTTCCTTTTCTTCCTCCTTTAACCTCAGTTGTTAATTTGTTCTCAGTTCTTGCTTGATCCTGTTGATTCTCAAATCTACCGTGAAACCTGCAGGATTTTCATCCGGCACAGTTGGAACAATAGCTTATGGTTGTGTTCAGGTATGTAAATTCTAGCTTCTGTCAGGAAACAAAAATTCATCAATATAATTCCCTGTGTTACTATTGCAAGCTGACCCATCTAGCGAAATTGATTCAGGTTCCAATAACAGCAATAGGAGCACTGTTAATGGACAAATCTGGAAGAAAACCACTGATAATGGTATGTATCTCAAGAAATTCTAATTTTCCAAGATTACACATTGACTGAAATTTCTGGCGATTACTTAATATGCTTTTGCATGTGTGAAGATTTCTGCAGCTGGTACATTCCTGGGCTGCGTCATAACTGGAGCTTCTTTCCTTTTCAAGGTGAGTTGCTAAAACTGTTAACAACTCCATACTGCATTTTTTCTGCCATCAAGTTGCCAGTTTTTCTTACAAAGTTTGGATTTGCTTTTATGATCTTTCTGCAAACCAGGCACACAATTTGTCCCTCGAATTTGTACCTTTGATGGCTGTTTCAGGAATCCTGGTAAATCTACCTGCAATTTTGCTGCATTTTCTTTAAATCACTCTGCACTACAAGGTTTCAATTTGTGATATTTTTTTCTGATGAAATCAGATATTTATATCTTCATTCTCAATTGGAATGGGAGCAGTTCCATGGTTGATCATGTCTGAGGTAAGTGTATCTTTTAACCATTTGTGCATTTTTTCCATGTCAATGTGTAGAATCTAAACATCTTGATATTAAACATTGAGCTTCAATTTAGTGGTACTATAGTCATCTCCAGAACCTGTGAGATGACAAATTCGGACCACAGCTAGTGCCAAATGTACCCAGAAAAATGTTCATGTTATCTAAAAACTTGTGTTCCTGTTTCAGATCTTACCAATAAATATAAAGGGAGTTGCTGGGAGCTTGGTGGTGCTAGTGAACTGGCTAGGTGCTTGGCTAGTTTCTTACACTTTCAACTTTCTCCTAAGCTGGAGTTCTTCAGGTAGGAAGTACAGAAGAGCAAGTAAAGTTTTGTCAACTAGCATTGTTAATATGCATCTAAACTGACTACTTTGCAATGTTTAATTGCTTTCAGGTACATTCTTTTTATACTCTGGACTGTCATTGCTGAGCATTCTATTTGTGGCTAAGTTTGTGCCAGAAACCAAAGGAAAAACACTAGAAGAAATTCAAGAATCTATCAATTCATAGAAAGGGAGAAATCATTTAATGGTGCCTCACAAATTCTGATGCAAAAGTTCCAGCCTCAAAAGCAGCAAGAAGTTTGCAGTATTCATACATCTATGTATACTGCAAGAAACCCTCTGCTGCCTCTGCAGCACCCGGTCCATGGATAACTTTTCTTGCTTGAAAGAGGCTCTTAGGACAGGACCTTCGCATTGTAGAAGCCATAAATGTTTGTACTTTAGCTATTCATCTAGTAAAAATGAGTGATGGAAGATAGTATTTTTATCCAATCAGTGAAGAGAAATTTGCAATGCTTGTTGTTGAATTTGGTGCAAGCTTATTTTCAGTTCCTGAATAATTCAGTATTTATCAGAAAATTAATTGTACTAATGCAAACAAGAGCCCCTGAAGTTTTAGGATGAGTTTTAGCAATAGCCTTCATACAATCAATCAAGAAACAAAAAGTAACTCCATGATTGCTGTTACTATGTGATATCGTCTAGTATGTTTCCGCCTAATTAGGGGCTTCTTACCCCCTAAATAGGAACACTTAAATTAGCGTGAAGGCAGATCCGTCCAGAATGGGGACTACCCCAAAGTGGAGTCCTAAGCATAGAAGGAACACTTTTCTACCAAGATTATGATTCACTATCCCACATGGAATCTGACTCCTTCCAGACTTAAGTATTGCTATATATAGAACCCTACACCCCTCATAAAGGGGCATCTCATTCTCACATATTCTAGTTATCTTATATTCTCCCTACTTCTGTTCTCTAACTTAGGTATCAGAGTGTTCGTAGGGACTCTCCTTACCTCTCACCTTGCCTTTTGTTCGTGGATTGCAGGATATCCAGCCCAAGAGTTCCAGAAACCAATTATCAAGTGGCGCCGTCTGTGGGAACTTCTTGGGAAAAACCATTCATTTACTTGCTAAGCTAAAAACATCTTCACTATGACTTCTAGCCCACTACTAGCCCTGACTCCTGAAGTCGGCACCAACCCTTCCGCACCTATTCTTTCGACCGACCTCTCAGACCATCTCCCAGCAATAGTGCTTTTGCCCACTTTACAGCACGCTGGAGCCTCATCCGAACATATACCTTCACTCTCTAACAATATCCCGAGATACCCATCCTTGGGCACAAACCTCCCGTATTACGTTCCGCTATAACATTATCGATCAATACCTTCGATACCCTTTCCGAGCCTACTAGAAACACCAACAATAACCACTCCAAACTTAAACAATGTAAACCAAACACTCAGTCTCAATTAAACTAGTAGGAAAGCCATGAAAAAAAATATTCAGGCGCAGATAACTTTGATGCAACAACAACTAAATTCTATAATATAGAGTGGGTGCCCTGAGCAGGTTCGAAACGATGATAACACAACACCTCGGCAGGCCCCAGGGACGAGCAAGGAGAAGGGAAAAGCACCGGAAGGAGAGTGCAGTCTAACCATTCCGGCTCTTGATGATTTGAAAATAGCTCAGAAAGTCGAAGAAGCAATATGCAAAGCTCGGACCAAACCTAGAAAGGAAGAAGAATGTGTTATGGACAGCAGAACTTCGTTTGTCAGTAGAATAATTCAGATAGAGATCCCTATTAAGTTCAGAATCCCGCAGCTTGATCAGTACGATGGGACAGGAGACCCCATTAGTCATATATCAGCATTCCGAACCAAAATGCTGCTCCAAAATGTAAATGATGGAATCATGTGCAGAGTCTTTCCAAGCACACTCATAAAGAATGCTCAAAAGTGGTTTCATCGACTTTCAGAGAATTTCGTCACTTCTTTTGAGGATCTGGCAGAATAGTTTCATATCAGATTCATCACTAATATTCCCCCAGCCAAAAACATCAACGATCTTCGGATGTGCCTCTTTACAAAGTTACCTTGGCCGTTTCAACAAAACAGCCATTCAAATTGAGCATCTTGTTGATGAAGTCGCCATAGAAGCTTTGAAAAATGGCAATAGACTTGGCAAGCTTAAAGACAAAATAATGACCAAAGAACCGAGTACCTTTGCAGAAGTAATGCCGATGGCGGTCCGGATGATAAAAATGGATGAAGACAGAGGGCTACGATGGGATAAAGACAGGCCATCGATCATCCACCGGTGAGACACCATTCGAGTTGACTTATGGCATGGACGCGGTAATACTAATGGAAATTGGGTCACCAAGTTACCGAGTAAGCTAGAATCTCGATCACACCATTAACACTGTTGGCGCCCGGATATGCCTATACTTACCAAAGGAATGGAGAGAACAAGCCGCAACCATAGCTGAAGCACATTGGCAAAAGGTGACATGGTACCATTGCCAATGACATCACCTAAAATAATTCAAGTTGGGAGACTGGGTACTTAGAAGGGAAGCTCAGGAATCGACAAGGTACGTCCAAACTAGGAAGGTCCGTACCAAGTCTCGGCAAGCATAACAAAGGGAACTCAATCTCTCAGAAAATACTATCAATAAGGTTATATTCAACACATGATTCAATAAAGTCTCTTTTCATTAATAAATTGCCCTTACATGTAATCGGTTACAAAAAAAAAAAGAAATAGAAGAAAAAAGAAAGAAACATATACATATATACTCCACTATATGTACACCTGGACCCCCAGGCCCGGAAACAGAGGGGGAAACCTCATCAACAGTCTCTGGATGCACTACAGACCCAGTAGCAATAGCAGCCTCTGCAGCCTCCCTAGCAGGAACAAAACTGGCCTTTCGACGGGCGTCCTCCTTTGCAGCAAGTTTTGCAAGGACTACTGGCGTTATTTGATCCAATGCCCCCAGATCCAGTCCCGAGTCTTGAGCATGCAGGATCCTCTTACACTCAGCTCAGTAAGCTTTGAGAAACCCTCCCACCATGCTTTGGTATGACTTCTTATCATTCGCTCAGGATTTCTCAAGCTCTGCTAGCCTTCCCTGAAGCTTAATGATTTGAAGATCCTGCTCCTCGATCCTCCTCATCAGCTGGGCTTGGCTATGTTCTAGGTCAGAAACTTTCTTCTAATTCGCCTCAACATCGGACCTGGCCTCAGCATATTTTGTTTGGCAGTGCTCCAGGGCTACCTTCACATTATCCAGCTTCTTCTCAAAATCGATGGCTATGGTTCCTACCTTCGTTTCCTTTAGGCTGTACTGGCTCTTCAGGTAGAAGTACTGATTCTTCGCTAACAGTAATGCCTGAGTCATCTGCCAAAAATAAAAGTTAGCTTTAACAAGAAATATATACGATAACAATATCAGTGGTAGAAGCTAGCTTACCTCTAGTGACTAGCCAATCATGGAGTCAAGTAACCCCTTCGGGCCCTCATCGGACCAACGTTGCATATCACCGGGCAACTTTAGCGATTCGACGTACTGATCCCACACTTAACTGTTGGAGATACTCGGGACTTCATAGACTTCAATATCTAGCCCCTTATATCCAAACACCCAGATAACCGCAGGCGCTGAATGTAAATCTCCTCATCTAACCCCTCCGCATCCAACTATGGATTAATCAATCGCCTCTTTCTTAGGGCAACCCACTTCGACTGTGCAATTTCTATCACCACTTTGCCTTTGGGGTCAGCAGGAACTGCTTCAAGTGCCACAGGAACTTCAGGTTCAGAGGAAGGAGAGGCCCGAACTTCCTCCGGGGCAGTCGGCTCATCAACTAAGGAAATCCCACCCATAAAATAAAAAAAGTCAGCCATCTACAGTCGCACAAAATAGAGCAAGTCAGAAATATAGCTAAAAGTAAAATAGACGTACCAGGGGAGTGAACGCAACTCGAACAGACTCTCCATAGGTACCTTTGGGACTCATCCTCTACCGATTAAGCTTCGGCAAGCCCATCGAGATGTAGCCGCAAAACCATCTCCGTATCATGGTCGAAAATTTTTGCAGGACAGGTCACCTTATGACACTCGATAGACCACGTCCTCCGAACATGCAAGAAGTCCGATTGATGCTCTATAATAAAAAAAATGGTGTCTCCACTTCTTGTGGAGATCTAGAAGCTTTACAAAAAGGGAGTGGTTAGGTTCAACCGACAGGGAGAACATCAGCTCTCCCTTCTTTCTAGTTAGCCCGTATAGGTATTGAAAAACATCTAAATCTGGTTCTCTCCCCTCCTCATACATCAGCTGGATGAACCCAATCAGTAACCTATAGCTATTTGGGTGAAGTTGACCGGGCGCTATGTTATTTCTATTCAGAAATTCCTTTATAAAAGGATCTAGAGGAAATTTTAAACCCCCCTCTAACTGGTCGAAATACACTACCAATTTACTTAGCCCTAACAAGGGGGTATGGGCCCTAAACCTCCTATCTACGGTGCGAAGGGTGTACTTGGTAGGGATACAGAACTACCTCTGATACCACCCTAGTAACTCACCATTTACATTGGAGACAAAAAGGTCAAAACTAACTTCTTCCCTTGGGGCCATAGTGAAAAAGGGAAATACAAAATAGCAAAAACAAAGAAAAAGAGGAAGAAGAAAAATAAAAAGATCACTTAGTTGCCATAAGCAAGAATTACGGCAGGTAGAAATGAAAATAGCAGAGGCAATATCAATGCAGCGAAGGCAAGAACAACAGAAAAGCAAAGAAGCAAAATACGCAAGGTAAAAAGCATAGCAGTATTTATAAAGACATGAAAAGATTTGGAAGCACGCCATTAACTGCCCTCATTATTGCTGCATTCCTCCCTAGGCCATCAGGGGCCTTTTGAGGATAAAAAAAAGCCCATTAGACGAGGAGTGGTGACAATGGCGGTAGAAACGTTTTATTCACTGACATATGAAACGATGCATCACTCATGTGATTTCAATTATGAATCCTTAAGAGTTGAAGCGACGCCACCACGTGTCGGCTTGCCCACATTTTGACTGGGTCATTTCATCTAGCTACACGGAATGCATCCAAGCAATGTTTTCAGCCCATTCTGGGTATCTGAGCATCTAAGTCTCATGCATCTAAGTCCAGTGACTGAAGCTAGCACCCTCAGGTCACTTTTATAGTACTGAGGTTCCGAGCATGTAAGCCTCGTGTCCATGAATCGAGCATCTAAGTCTCATGCATCTAAGTCCAGTGACTGAAGCTGGCACCCTCAGGTCGCTTCTATAGTATTGAGGTTTCGAGCATGTAAGCCTTGCATCCATGAATTGAGCATCTAAGCATCTAAGTCCAGTGACTGAAGTTGGCACCTTCAGGTCGCTTCTGCAGTACTGAGGTTCTGAGCATGTAAGCCTCATGTCCATGAACCGAGCATCTAAGTATTGTGCATCTAAGTCTAGTGACTAAAGCTAGCACCCTCAGGTCACTTCTATAGTACTGAGGTTCCGAGCATGTAAGCCTTGGATCCATGAACTAAGCATCTAAGTCCAGTGACTGAAGCTGGCACCCTCAGGTCGCTTCTGTAGTACTGAGATTTCAAGCATGTAAGCCTCGTGTCCATGAACTGAGCATCTAAGTCTCGTGCATCTAAGTCCAGTGACTGTAGCTGGCACCCTCAGGTCACTTCTGTAGTACTGAGGTTCCGAGATTGTAAAGCCTCGCGTCAATGTACCAAGCATTAAAAATCCAATGATGACTAATTTCATCATATTATTTCCAAATGGACGGGTTAATTTATTATTGTGCTCATACACACTTGATGGATATCCAAGATCTACAGATTGCAATTCAGCAATGACCATCCCAAGACTCGGCATCAAGCTCTACTCTCACTGTGACTAAGGTTAGCCACCTCAGCTCACTTGCCTCTATTACCGTATTATACCCCTTGTGAGAAAGCATCAGCATCCTACCTGGACACGACAGACATAAATATTCGAATACCCCAGGGGGGGACTCTTGATACCATATAGTATGTTCCCGCTTCATTAGGGGCTCCTTACCCCCTAAATAGGGACACTTGGATTAGCGTGAAGGCAGATCCATCCGGAATGGGGACAACACTCTCCTACCAAGATTATGATTCACTATCCCATACAGAATCTGACTCCTCCCAGGTTTGAGTATTGCTATATATAGAACCCTACACCCCTCATAAAGGGGCATATCATTCTCACATATTCTAGCTATCTTGTATTCTCCCTACTTCTGTTCTCTAACTTAGGCATCAGAGTGTTCATGGGGACTCTCCCCACCTCTCACCTTGCCTTTTGTTCGTGAATTATAGGATACCCAGCCCAAGAGTTCCGAAAACTAATTATCATTATGGAAGCTTAGTTTCATTTTGATGTCAAAAACTGACATCAAGTTTGTTGTTTTCATAAGTTGCTTATTTTTTGGTTATGATGTATATAGTAACGTTAAATTAATTATTGAAAAATATTTACTTTTATTGTCGTCTTATTCAAATTGAATTGATTTAATAAGAGTCTAATAAAATTTGATTACCGATAATTTAAAAAAAAATCAATTCCAAAAATAAGAATTGGTAATGGAAAAAAGAACTAAACTTTTATACAGTTAATATTTATTATATTAATGACATTTATTATTGATACAATTTTAAAAAAATCTACTAAAATTTATTGGTGAATCCGTAATATATATTTTAAATATTTTATATTTAGTTGTGTATTTGGATTATGTATATAATCATTATGTAATTTTTTTAACAAATAACCATTATGTAATTGAATATGCGTAAGCCATGGGGTTTAACATGCGGTCAAGTGTTTAACGATCATAACACTGTATGGGCTTAAAACCCATTAGAAAATACGAAATAGGTTATAAAGCCTACTCAAAGATAGAGTCGCTAACTTGATAAAAGTTAGGATAGACTATACAACAACTGGATCCTACGGAAGTTCCCAGAAGTTATCATCAGAGATCGGGTTAGGAAACTGTGTATGGGCTTTTGAAATATCCACCCAACCTTGTGGTTGGCTTTCATTTGTGTTTTATGTTTTAGTAACTTTAATTATTTCTTTATTACTATAAGAATTGCAATTTCCTTCGAACAATTGTCGCATTTTATAATTAAGCCCAAGTTTGCACATTAATTTCTTTTATGTATTTGGTCTCAACATACACTGCAAACAAAATAAATAATAATAATTTGCAACCATACATTCAAATCAAATGGGGAAAGGGATTAGAGATTACAACACTTTACTCAAATGAAAGTATAATAAATAGAAAATAAACCAAAAATAAATGTGCATTATTACATAAGAATATAAATAAATAAAAAGGGAGGGGAGAGTTAAGTATTAAATCGAATGATCAAGATCATTTCGATATCTTACAATTCATAAGATATTAACTTCCAAGACATATGAAATCATACAAAAAGAAACACCAAGTTAATTTGCAAAATCAAATTTATACAAATAGGGATTATAGATATTCAAACATTAATCCAAAATAAAATAACAAAAATGACCATACAAAACAGACTAAAAAATAAGAAAGGATTCATGAAGATCCAAACCATGCACAATTTACACGGAATATTAAAACATAAAAATACACGAAAGCCTGTCACTAAAAAAATAAGAAAGGATTCATGACGATCCAAACCATGCACAATTTACACAAAATATTAAAACATAAAAATAAATGAGAGCTTGTCAAAGTGGTGTGAGGGCCTATTCAAGTGGCGATTGTCTTATTGCAGTGAAATGACGCCTAATTAATAGACTTAGATGATTTTTAAACTGGCAAACTTCCACTTCAAGTAAGAATCTACTATTATATAAAAGTTAGATGCACAACTACACCTAAAACTCAGTGAATCATGTTAAAGACATGACATATCATAAACAATAAACACAAGAGAGTGGATGAACAAACTAATAGACAAATAAGTTAGAGGTTATGCAAATCTATAGTTTAATCTTAAAAGAATCAAAATAATTACTTAAGAATGAGTTTTTCCAATATAGCTGGCCCTTAGAAATGAACATAGATGTCAGCCTCCCCTTGAATGCAAGCTTTTTACCCCCTTTCTTCAAGAAAATCACCTTTGAACTTCACTCACTTTTCTCCCCTTTCAAAAAATGTTTGTCCTTCTCTTTTTTCACTAAACTTTTCTTCTCTCTTTTTTTGCTTCCAGTTGCTAACTTCTTGCTAACCTTTTTCCTCTATTTTTCTCCCTTTTTAATCACCTCCTTAGACTATACCCTTACTACTTTCTGTCATCATTGCCTTCATAGCTTGTTTCTCTTCCCAAAATTTTCTTTTCTAGACCATAGCCTAAGCTTAAGTCGAGGTGGGCCCACCAAGTTGGCTGCCATGGTGATATTTGTATTTAATGTAGAGGCAAGTGGCTGTTGTAGAGGCGATCGCCTCATCACCAGCTACCATAGAGGTGATCGCCTCTACACAGAGGCATTACCTCTCTAGCCTGCCCTGCATTGGGCCTGGGGGGCTTGAGCTTGTCTTGTAAGGGTTTTTGGGCTCAGATTCATGGGTTTCTAGCCCTCGGGCTCATTTTCGAGAAGATTTCAGATTTCCCTCTTGCATTCAAATTTATATTTCTCATCATTGGGCTCTGTTGTGGACTGATCAAACTAAGCATCCACAGTTCGCCCCTTATTGCAGGTTGATCAAATCGGGTGTCTACAACTTGCCCCTTGATTTTTTGAAAAACCAAATGCATGCAATGATAATTTTTTAAAAAAATCACATGCACAACATAAAAAAACAATAAACAACATACTTGACTTCTGAGTTTCACTCGAGAGACGAATTCTTCAACCTTGAAACATGGTTATGATCTTTGGATTTTTCAGGCCCGATTAGCCTCTCATTAATATTTTGTAAATTATCTGAAGGCGATGATCCTCTAGTTTTTCTGGCTCGATACACTATTTAACTGACATACGATTCAAGGGTTTTCCTAGCTCGATCGCCACTTAACTGCAACATGATTCTTAGGTTTTCTTGGCCTAATACATCACTCAACTGAAATGCAGACTCTCAAGTTTTTCTAGCCTAATCGCTGCTCCACTGAACCATGATTCTTGGGTTTTCCTAGCCTGATCGCCACTCAATTGAAATGAAGACTCTTGAGTTTTCTTGGCCTGATTGCTACGCCACTGAAACATGATTATTGGGTTTTTCTAACTTGATTGTCACTCAAGTGAAATATAAATTTCAAGGATACTACCTGAACAACCCTTCTTAATTATAGGCTTTGGGGATACAACCTAAACAACCCTTATTGATTATGAGCTTCGAGGATATAACTTGAACTGCCCCTTTCTTAATCACGAGCTTTAACAATATAACCCGAACAACCCTTTCTTGATTATAAGCTTTAAGGATATAATCCGAATAGCCCTTCCTTAATCATGAGCTTTGGGGATATAACCCTCTCTTGATCATGAGCTTTGGGGATACAATCCGAATAACCCTTTCTTAATCATGAGCTTCGGGATACAACCCTTCCTATCGAAATATGATCCTTAGGTTTTCCTAGCCCATAACATTTCTCAATTTAGAAAATTGATTAGAAAAATTTCATCATATAACCTTGATTTTTGAGACGCTCTTAGGAAAGTTTTTTTTCGAATTCTCCTTTCCCGGGATTAACCTCTTCATTCTCCCTTTTCTTATTTTTCCTTCTTCCCTAAGAGACCTAACTCAACCCTTTTTCACTATAAAAACCATATTTCTTTTCTTCTTTTTCATTTTATTCCTTTCTTCTTTTTTCTTCTCCTTTTTTACTTAGCCATGCCCGAGTGGCATTGTATTCCTCATTTTGTAAACGCCCTACATAGTCTTAGATTATTGAAGGGAGATGGTATTCTTCTCTTGACAGATATGAGGAGTCATATATGCTCATTGACTTCGGAGAGGTTAGTATTCAAGTTCTTATTATTTTTCCTACCAAGCCGATTAGGTTAGGGCATATTTATGTTTATTTATCATTTATGATTGAAAACTAGATTGATTGAACATGCATTTTGTGGATTTATTGGAAAATTTGGACTGTTTATTGTCCTCCACTACGTAGAGATGATCACCTCTTTATTAAGGTAATCGCCTCATCCATGGGGTGATCGCCTCACATATGGGGTGATCACCTCTATATCAATGTGAAGGGGTATGGCCTCATACACAGAGGTGATTGCCACTGTGATAAGGTGATCATCTCATCCATGAGGTGCTATGTCACGACCCAAACCTAAGGGCACGTGATCGGCACTAGGGAATGGGTAGGCATAAGGCCCCCGAAACCCGTAGTAAGCCTTAAAGAAAAGAAAAATAGAACCTTACATATCAAAACTTTATTTTATAATAGAATACATTATCAAACTGATTTTTCTAAAAATTTAAAACGGAATTGAATGCATAAATAAAATATTCTCCAAGGTCATATTATAAATCAAACTTAAATCACTATACATAAACATGGTGCATATCAATAAAATACACAAATATATTTAAGTCATATAATTTATAATACAACTACTACTGCAGCTTTCTAGAATATTACAACAATACAACTTATAATGACCTACATAAAATGGCCGGTGATGAAGAAATCCGGCGTAGAGGCAATCTGAGGTCAAACTCCCATGTTCCTGAAAAAAAAATTAAGGAGAATCAGACCTCACTGAGTAAGTCAATAAAAGAGCTGTATGGTTTAAAAACTTTTTTTAAAAACCATATAGTTATAGTGAAAATAATTTATAATATATAGATATAGCTTTTGAAAAATCTCGGTAGAACCCTAAACACAAAATCCTAAATGGCCAACCGGGCCCACTTATTCCAACTAGACTGCCAGTCCCCGAGAGCAAAGGCATAAACCGAGGCACCAAGTCGCAGTCGTTCACTTAATCTAAATATATGGTACTGGCGGTTCCCGAGAGCTAAGGCATCAACCGAGGCACCTATCCCAGTCCATTATTGACTTTCCAATCACTGGCGGTCCCCGAGAGCAAAGGCTTCCATCAAGGCACCTGTCCCAGTTTATATCCACAAATCATACATATCTCGGATCCATCTCTCAATCTTTACCATGTGCACACGGTCCTGGTGAAACCTACCAGGTAGCCCGTTCTACCAAAATTTCTCAAAATTGATTTTTAAATAAATAAAATACACTTAAATAGCATCATTAAATTAAATAAATTATATAATAATAATAACATAAAAATATAAGCGCACATATCACTTTATCGACTTACAAGATGAATGAGAAGGCTGATGTTCGTGCATTTGCCTCGATCTCACGGCTTCTGCTCCGATATGCTTTAGAAAAGAAATTAACAGATCGATTTTAAAACATGACTATGAAATTAAAATCGAAAAGCAAACAAAACAATGAAATTCTAGGCTGACTCGAGGAAGATCGGACAAGACTCGATAGACATGAAAAAGCCTAATTAACGGTAAAAATTATTACGAATATCACGTTTTACGAGAAAATCTATCGAAATTTCGGCAGAGTCTCCTATGTAAAACGGACATCTCTATACCAAAGGTAGAGCCAAATCTGCATAGAAAACGCACTTCTAATAACCACAGATATTCATACTCGAGTCGGGCTTCCAGAATTACACTTAGCCCCAACCGAGACCACAATCCAACAAGAACATCACAAAAAATTATATTATTTATTTTTCCAAAAATACACATCACAAAAATGATTAGCCATAGTCAACAATTCATCTAACAAAGATTTAAAAAAAAAAAATCACAAACCAACATATATATATATATATATATATATATATATATATATATATATATATATGAACAACACTCACAATTAATATTACTTAATGAAAATTATCTATTAATACATATATAAAAATATATCTCTAAACCTCTTAAATGTTAATAAAGTCAATTCAAATATATTTTAATTGTAATTAGTGTAAAATTACATATTTATCCAAATAATAGAAAAATACACATAATATTCAAAAATAATACCTAATATACTATTAAAAGTTGATTTTAAGAAATTTGTGTCAATTAGTCTAAATTAGTAGAAAATTTGTAAAACCCTTTTAAATCCCTTGATTATTATTAAAACCAACTAAAATTTATTATTTAATTATATTTAACAAAAAAAATGACATTTCTACCCTTATAATATACAACTTATATAACACACTATTAACACTAAAAAAATTCCTTGAAAAAATTATTCAAACATCTAAAAATCATTGTCTCTACATTAAATATCTTAGCATAATTAAAACATATAAATAACTACTAATTTCCTCTAAAAATATAATTTAACCTAATAATTCACATTTGACATAAACTTAAAAATATCTATAAAAATAGTATAAAAATCACAAAAACCACCATTTAAGTTCTAAAATGACTAACATATAATCAAAATTTCATAATTTTTACAATAAATTTCGTAATTAATAAAAATATTAATTAAATACCCAAATTTTACAAAATTCATAATTAATTATATAATTTCTAAAACATCTTAAATAACATCAATACAACAAATAATTTAACCTTAATTACCCTAATTACTAATTAAACTAAAAAAATATCAAATAGAGGCAAATAAAAAAATAAAAACAAACAAAAATTCTGTAAATCAAGAAAAAATCAGAATAATGCACAAAAATCGGATTTGAACAACTAAATTGGTATAATTCATCATCTAGCTTAGAATATCTAAAGATTAACACTAAATCCACTCAAGTAACCAGAAAACAATCCTAGGACAACCTAAGAACAACCCAGACTAACTCACCTTCAACCTCCAATTCCGACGCCGGAGGTGAGTTGCAGCGGCGGATTTCGATGTGGACTGACGCCTGAGAAGGTGAGGGAGGTTGAGGGAGCTACGGTGGCATCGGATCCAGCTCCGACAATGATGAGGCAGCTTCAACTGAGTGTGACAGAAGACAGGCACCAGAAAGGAAGAAAGAAGGGAGGAAGGAGAGGCTGGCGGTGGTGATGGTCACTCCGGGAGGTCGAGGCACGCTGGAAGGAGAGGAAACGTGGTGGTGACGGTGGCGGACGGGGAGGTGGCAGCGGCTTGGGGTCTTCGGTGAGAGGTAAGCTTCTGTTTTTTTTTTGTATATATATATATATATATACTAAAACATTGTATTATAATATTACACCTAAATTCTCCACCACACAATCACATTATACACATATATATGTATATATATGCACACTCAAGCATACTATATACATATATATCTATATACACAATAATAAATTAATACACACATATAAAATAATAATTAAACCTTACTTATATATATATATACACACACACACATGCACACATATATTTATACATATATGTACTTAGTAACACATATAAAATAACCATAAAATTCATGTAGTTTTAAAATAATAATAATAATAATAATAATAATAATAATAATAATAATAATAATAATAATAATAATAATAATAATAACCCTAAAATAATCTAAAAGTATTTATTAACAATTCAAATTCAAAATTACTTTATTTAATTACAACGTAGGGTATTACATGTTGTGCCTCTATAATAGGATGAACCAAACCATTTGCAATTACATGACCATTTTTCACTTCAAAAAGCAACAAAGTTATACTACATTAATTCAATTTCCTTGATTCCTTTTATAGTGTGATGTATAGATGTTCAAGGGTGCCAATAACTTCTATGGGGATCAGGTTTTCTACGACGACCTAATCAAGGATCAGAAGGATTAGATTCAAGAGACTAAGTTCGAGGAATTTATACTCTTACTTCCATCAAAGTAGGGTTAAATGGACTACCAGCCACTTCATGCACTGATGGAGAGATGATTTGACATGATGCACACTTTCCATCTCCCTTTCAGGGCGTTTATTATGGATCCCATCTCTTTTACTGCTATCATCAGGATCACATGCGTTGGAGACCCTGTTCCCTTCGATGAGAGTCTACACCAACTGATTCCAAAGAAGGCCACTTACATAGAGCATCTTCTAGGTGTGATTTTGGACATAAAGGGAACCTATATCCTTAAGCTTGACTCAATCTGGAGCTTCTATACCTAGGACAGAGTTGCAATAATGGTTACTCCTCATGAGATTGACTAGGTGGTATGAGCTTTTCTAATTTATCTTCTCGGTGCCACCTTCTTTGCCGATACCACTAGCTTGATGGACTTAATATTCTTGTTGCCTCTCTGAGACTTGAATCAAGTGTCTACATATGATTGGGGCAGTTGTGCCCTAGCTTATCTATACCAGATCATGAATGAGGTGGTTCGTGGGGCTAAGAGATTTTATAGCTTTTGGCATGCCATTTTGGTAAGCTCTACCTCCTCTTTTATTGATTTATTTTAATATTTGTTCATTAACACCTGCCATCCCTCTTTCTTTTATAGGTCTGGGCCTTAGAGTTGGAGTTACTTATTGGTGTGCTATGAGTGAGGGATAATTTCCCCACCATTAACAAATGGGGCAGTAGCTATGTTTTGAAGAGGCATTTAGCTAGAGTACACATCCATCGACAGCACTTGAACTCCTTGACGTAAGATGTGGTACCTAGAACAATCACACCTTGTGTTAGTGATTTTGAAAATTTGGCTTACTTACTTGTTAGTGCTTTAATTGTAGATCTAGAACGACTTGTGGGATCCTGAGAATGGATGGAACGTGAAGATGACTCATTTTAGACTATTAGCTTAGAGGAAGGTCCTCCTTTGTGGGCTAGGCTATCGAGTTTGGTACTTTGGTGAGCGAATCCTAAACTGAAACTGGAGAGCTAGCAGGAGGTATGTGCCTAAATCCCCTTTGAGGAGAATGCTATGGACTCATGAGCTAGAGGGCATGAAGCTCAACCAAGTTATTGTTGGAGAGCCAGTTATGGACCATACTATTTGGATCAAGAGCTGGTACATGGAATTTGTCTAGACTCACCTCTTATTGATAGTTTCCTTTGCTGCTGCCTCTACTTCTCAGGTAATCATTAAATACTTTCTTTTTAATCAAAGATTATCATGTCCTGACACAATTTTCTTTTATTTATATGTTACAGTGACCAAACCTACACCCCAGGCCAAACTTTAGATGTAGGAGAAAGAGCCTTAGAGATGCCATCTCGATTCGAGTAAAGAGGGGACTTCAGTTGCAGCTGAGCAGATGATACCCTATAGATATCCAATTTCGAGATGATGAGCTATGAATGCGATAAAAGACTTTAATGATGAAAATGTTATGAATAGGTCTTCAATATTTGAACTTTGAAAATTTAAGGATCTAATTACATTTTTTTTAAAGAAAGGATTTAAAGTTTTCATGGACTAAATTGCAATGCTTTTTAGGGATCTAATTGCAAAACTTAAATTCTTTCAAGAACCCTTTTGTAATTAAAAAAAAGGTCAAAATTATACTAATTTCAATTGGAATTAAACAATTCTGGTCGAAATTAGATTCCTTCCACTAATTCTTGATTTTTTCAGGTAAATCTTGAATTTTCTAGATAAATTGAGTCCTAATTGGTATGAAATTCTTTTAAAATTATTTTGATAATATTTTTAAGGAAATATAAGTCTTTTAGGAATCAATTTATAACTAGGGTTTCAAGACGTATCCCTATATAAAGAGGGTTTTGGCTTTGAAGAAAGAAAAAAAGGGGGGAAAATGAAAGGAAGATATGGAAAAGAAAAAAGAATGATGCAAAAGAAAAGAGCAAAGAGAAAAATTGAAAGGAAAAAAGAGAGAAGAAATAGAGAGGAAAGAAGAGAAAATTTTACTATCTACGAATTCTTTTTGCTAATTAAGGATCTTTAAAGAATTTTTGAAGAATAATATTCGAAGTCCTATTAAGATTGGTGATTCTATAAATCTGAGGAGCACTTTATTAAGATCATCCATAAGCATATCCTCTTCTTATTTTATTTGATTTATTTCTTTTCTTGATTTTTATTTTATTTTATTATTGTTATAATTTATTCACTAATCATAATTTTATTTTATTTTTTATGGTGATTATGGAGGAAAACACATGATAATCATACTTGGAGAATCAAATCTATAAGAGGTCCATAGAATGTCATGGATAAGACCTTGTAGAGACATAGTTTCTAGGGTTATTTATGTTATTATTGTATTTTATTTATTTATTTTTGGGGTTGTATTAATTATTTTTTAATTATTTTCAATAGATTATTGTAATAGCCCCAATGGTGGGAATAGTGGAATTATGCGTGTGGTTGCTTGTTTTAATTAATTAGTTAGTAAAATTAGGATTTTAATGGGATAATTAATTAAAATTAATGGGGGAAGTAGATTAATTTAGGTTGCATGTTAATGAAAATTAGGGTTAATTTAGGTTGCTTGTTAATGAAAATTAGGGTTAATTTAGGTTGCATGTTAATGAAAATTAGGGTTTAGAAGGAATTAGTTTAATTAGTTGTTTGATCTTTAATTTAATTATTTTAATATGTTTTATTTTTTTTGGGCTTAGTTATTTTAATTGTTTTTGAGCTTATTTTTTTTTATTTTTATGTGTTTTGTGCTTGTTTATTTATTCTTATGTGTTTTGGGCCTTAAGCCCATATTAGATTTTAATTCATTCATATAAATTTAGGTTTTTTAGGTTTACTTAATCAAAATGCATCTTAGGCACATAATTAATTAGATTTTTAGGTTAAAAATAACTTAGGCCCATTTAGTAAATTAGACATAGGCCCATTTCATTTAATTTAATTAATTAGAATTAGCCCACTTAAAGCCTTTTTCATAATTTATAGATTTAATATCACTTTAGAATTAAAACATGTAGAATTAGGCTTATTAATTTAAATACCTCCATAATTTGTAGATTTAGGCCCATTTTTAGAATTAAAATAAATAGACTTAGGTTCATTTAATTAAAATTAAAAAGAATTAGTCTTAGTTCACTTGGAAATTAAAACATGCAGATTTAACTTATTTAATTAAAATCCATGTATATTAGACTAACTTAGAGATTATATATTTAATTGAATGCATTATTTAGTTGTGTTTTCATGATTGGTTTGCCTTGGAATTAATTGCTAAAATAAGGGTTTATATGAAATTGCATGTAAATAGAGGATAATATAGTAATTCATAAAGTAATTCTAAATGAACATGAGATTGAAAGAAGTTGGTATTCCGTACCCAGAATCTCCTGGTTGTGGTGCTAGCTTTCTTTTAGGGAATCGAGTACCACCTTTTCAATTTGTCCCAATTATTACCCTGGGTGGCGATTCCTCATCTTTACATCATGTCTTTGTGATAGTGGTTAGTGTGTTCTCTAGAGCCCTGAGCTTAAACAGTGTTGCAGTTGCTAAAATCTTGGACGCGCACTAAACCCCGTCGTCTACAGTGGTGACTCTACTGGGGTAAGAGATACTGATTCTACTTGTGTTCTTTAGAATTATTTTATTAATTATTATTTTATTCTTGAATTCATTTTGCATGTCCCTATTAATCAATGATGTTGGTTTATGATTCCATGATTCCATTAGCTTAATGAGATTGTAAATCAGCCAACCATCACTCTTAGCCTTAACTCGGTTCAAGAGAGATTACCGAGCTCATCTGACCAGAGTCTGTAACCCAAGTCTTTAAGGGGGGTAGTATTCTCTTGAGTTTGCAAAGGATGGGCCCCTCTGACTTTGGCCTGTGACTTAAGTCTTAAAGGAGGGCATCTTGCTAAGGGAACCTTGACCTTTGTATCGGACCTTAACCATATATAATGGATTAGTTATTTCCCTTAGGATCTACCTAAATTGCTTATGAATGTAAATTTTTTTCTTTCAATTATTCTTTCATCTGAAGTCTATTTCTGAATTCGTCTAATCCTATGGCTCACCTATAACGCAGACTACGTGGGAGTAGTTCCAGACAGTCAGATCCTAGCACTTCACATTTTCATTTTCCTTAAAATGATTTGGGACTCCATGAAGGTGAAGATGTGCTTCCTTTAACTCATTTACACCTTCATAGATGCACTTAAGTTAGAAACAAGGTAAATTTCTTGCATGTGTCTTCATTTCACTGAAATTCTCCAAGATGCTTTCACTTGGCTCTAGAACTATTCCATAACTTGTCTAAAGAGGTAGTACAACATATTTGGGCATCTGGATTTCGACGTTTCATTGCTGCTTTACCGACTACTCGAGGTAAGTGAGACCACTACATGCTTTTTGCTCTTATCGAGAGGTGGATGAACACTACTCACACTTTCTATATACGAGTGGGTGAGTTGATTATTTCCCCAATGAGCTTCTCTGCTCTTACTGGGATTGCATTTGGAGGTGCCCCAGTCCCCTTTGACATCCATTACTTCACTCTTTCAAAGGATGCTAGGAGTTGCTATGTTCGCAACTTGCTCAGGTTTATTCCAGAATCAAAAGAATGTGCTTCTTTTTTATCTTGTTTAGGGTTTCAGGAGACTACCTACCATTACACCTCACCAAATTCTTCAAAAGGCGAGATGCTTCTTGTTGATATTACTTAGCACTACTCTCTTTTGCGAGACTAGTTATAAAGTTATCATCGCTCTTCTTGGTCCCCTTCAGGATCTTGGTATGGTCGCTACTTTAGATTTGGGATCTGTGGTGCTTGCTTATCTCTACTATAGATTGGATACTGTTTGCAAAGGTGCTATGAAGATGTGTGATTTCTGGCACGTCTTGCATGTATGTCTCCTATCCTTTTCAACTTTGCTTATTTTCACATATTCCTCTTTATTTCTTTCATCTCCTCTCTTTTAGATCTGAAGCATTAAGATAGGAGTGATCCAAGGCTTTAGCACCATTAGCTTTGATAAGAGTCTTCCCTTGATGTAGAAGTGGGGTTTCCTCTCATCTTGCTAGCATTAGGCATGACTTGTAAACTTATCGAGATCAGTTGAACTCCTTAGAGTGGGACTTAGTAAGACAAATTTGATTTTTAGTATTTCATTAATTATAAAATTTCAATAAACTTATATAAATAAGTTTGTAGGTCAGATCAAATTGGCTGGTTGGTGCTGAAGACATTTAGCGATATAATTTTATGACAACAACTGTGAGGCTTAAGACTATGAGACTTCTGCTCCCTAGTTATGGTTGCCAGATATGGTATCTTGGTGAGCTTGTTTATCATTGGCATATGGGACCTTCCAGGAAGTGTGTTCCTTCTTTTATTCTCCTCTTGATGTTGTGGAGTAAGCAGCATGATTGGTCCCCGAGCTCAGAGCAGCTCTTGAGGGATATGAGGCTTTGACTTTGCTCGAGCATTCACATCATTATCAGGAGTACATTTGAGAGAATCTCTTAGAGCAGGTTCCTATAGACCTAGCTGAGGTATGCTTTCTATCACTACTTTATTTTATCTCTTTCATCCCTTCATATGCCATTCACTTCTTACACAGATTGAAGGAGTCATTGATACTGCTATGGAGGAGACTGAGGATGATACCGAGGAGACTGAGTAGGAGGTTAAGCTTGCTCATCATAGTGAGGTAGCACATGGTTATACTTCCTCGAGTACTATTTTATGTGATGTTCCCCCCTTTGATAGGTCTATGTATTATTGGGTTCCATAGTGCAGACTCTTGTTGAGCAGCATATGTACTTTGATGCAGCTCAGATTCCTAGCTTCTCTCCTTCTTATGCTTCATATGTGATCTTGATTTGCATTTCCAACCCTGCACAAACTAGCACTTGTTGCTGAGTTAGTAAACTTAATTTTACAGGTCCCCTAAGACATAGGCAGAGTATCTTGTATGGTCTTGCCTCTTCCCAGAGATTATTTATGATATAGATTAAAGATACTTAGAGGGTTAGTATTTTCAACAAATATGCAAATGTATGCATGTTATGTATGATATGTATGATTCTGACTATTCTAAATGCAACAGAGTTATGCAGGGGATCTTAAGCATAAAATGAGAGGCTTTGACAATAGCTCACTGGTCCAGGTTTTGATAGTCATGATGTTGGGGACTTCTATGCCCCCATATCAGAGTGATAATCCAGCTAGAGGATGGAGCCCTTGGGCAGATATTAGAGCTCAGGATAACTGATTTTCTTTAGGACTTATGTTAGCATGATTGTACTTTTGATGTTTTAGAATTATTTCCTTTTATGAGTGAATTTCAGACTTTTATATTGGACCAAGCCCTTTTTTTTTAGCCGAAAATGCTAGAAATCCAACCGACATCCTAGATTTTAGATTGAAAATCTAGAATTCCGATCAGAATTCCTTATTTCTGATCGAATTTCTAGAATTTTGATTGGAATTCTAGAATTTCAATCAGGAATTCAACTCTATTCTACGTATTTTCCTTTTCCAATGCGAGTTTGGTCCAAAAATGACTGAAATAAATCCTAATCCTACCCGTATTCTGAAAACGCAACCAAGAAAATCCTAATCCCATTAGCATCATCTTTTTGAAGCTATTTAAGAGTCGTATATGAGTTTATTGTGCAATCCCTCTCTTTATTTCTTAATATCATGACACAAGCTACTTTTAGTCTAATGAAGAAATTTCTCAAGACCATGAACGAAAATGATTGGAACATGGTGCTACCTTTCCATGCCAAATCCCTGAAGTCCCTTCAACACCTGAAAATAGGCAACAATTTCTTATATGTTGTTGCTACATTCTAGGTTGCTAAGGATTATATATTTAGATTCAATGGAAAAGAGTTATGTCCATTAATTGAGGAATTTACTGCTATTCTTGGATGTTCATTAGATTCAACTGTTGCAATTGCTCTCCCTGATCTTGCAATGGAATTTCCTAGTAAACTAGTAACATTTTTCGATATTTCCCTAAATTTCATCTACATGCATGCACATAATGCTGGTACCATTAGTCTTCCTTTTCTGATTACGCTTGTGAAGCTAAAGATAAGGACAATGCTGCTTGGATCAAAACTGTCACTTTCTTCTTGTATGCTTAGTTTCTGCTAGTGTCTTCTCATGGGAGATGCTGATTTACGAATTATCAGTATCTTGGAATAAGGAGAAATGGGAGCTAATCCTATACCTGTCATCCTTACTAAAATTATCATTGGGTTAGATAATTTTAAGGTTTTAAACCGACTCTCAGGCAGTTTGCTTCTCTTTCAGGTATGTAATCCTTTTTTTTTTGTCTAAGTTGCCTTCTCAGGTGTTCAACTTAGGTCTCTTTTTGTCACGACCTAAAACAGGGGCCATGACCGCACTAGGAAACAGGAATTCTTTCGAATCTGGAACCCGTAGTAAAGCCTTAAAAATAAATAAATAAAAACATACAATAATAATAACATAAATAAAATAACTCGCAGCGGAAATAAATCTCATAAATAAAATAAAATAATAATTCATCTACAGGTTTAAGTAAACAAACCCATCTCATATATAGATAATCTTTTAATACAAATTCAGTTTAAATCTTTAAAATACATAACTCATACAAATATAATACATAAATCCCATAACTTGACTATAACTACTGCAGTGTTTAGATTATAAAATAAAATCAAGTGAGCAATTTACATAGTTGTAATATCCCGAATTTTTAGATAATTTTAAACTGCATCGGGATATGCAGTGTTAATAATTTTTATAATATTTATGAGTGTGCTATTTATTAGAGTCAATTTTTTTTATTTATTTTAAGTTATTTTAAGAGATTTACGTAAAATTTTCCCGAGATCTACATTTTTGGGAAAATAAAACCTAAATAATTATTTATTCATTTACGTTAGCTTGTTTTATTAAGTTGCATGTTATATGCATGATTATATTTTGCATATTAACACATAGTATACATATACATGCATATATATATAATTAACATTTTAGGGTTTATTATTATTATTTAATTATGTATATATTGTATAGTTTTATTATTATTGACATGTGATATATAGATATATGTATATATGTATAATATATGTGTATATTTTTATTAAATTGTGGTGTGGGATTTTTCTAAATATAATATTAATATATTTAATAATAATATATATATAGTTTGTCAAATTTACGTAAAAAGACCTCACCCTCTACCTCTTCTTCCCTACGTCCCCTTCCCCTCTCCCCACTGCACAACGCTAGCCACCTATTGTCACTGTGCTTCCCGGCGTGCCACCTCCTTCCTCCAGCAGCTCTGCCGCTTGTAGACGTCCCTTCCGGCTTTGGTGAGGTGAAATTTGCTGTTTTGCTGAAAGTTGGCCTCTTCTTCCTCTCTCACATTTTCGGCCTTCGGATCTTGTGATTCCGGTGTCGTTAAACTCCCTAGACTCCATAGAAGATGATTCCAAACTTCCTTTTTGCATAAAACTTGATTTGGTAAGGTTTTTAGCTAGTTTTCAATTTCGGCCTACTAGGGTTTTTGATTTTTTGAGCTTTGATTTGAATGATTCATGCAATCTTCCTTCACAACATTGTTCCTTGCAGCTTAATCTACCTATGTGAATTTTTTTGGAATTTTTGGGAATTATTTTTATTTTTGTGAATTTTTTATATATTTATTAATATTTTCTAATTTTTGAAAATTAATTAATTAAATTATGAAATTGTGTTTTATGTTGTTTATCAGGTGATGAAATGCATTTTGAAGTTTATTTGTAATTTTTGTGAATTTTAGATAATTATTTGGAATTTATTTAGTTTATGTAATTTTGGGAAAATTAGGTTAATTATGTGTTTTAGTGAAATTAATTGATTAATTGTGTATATTTATTGATATTATTGAATTATATGTTGAGATATTAATTTTTGAGTAATTATTTTTGAGTAATTATACTATTTTTGGTGAATTTTTGATTAATTTTAGAGAATTTATATAACTAAGGGTATTTTGGTAATTTGGCACTAAATTGGCTAAAAATATAATTAAATTGGTTTTAATAGTTATTTGAGGTATAAAAATGATTTCTACAAATTATTTAGTATTTTTAACTAATTAAAACTATTTTTCATAAATTATTTTCAAATTATATATAATATACGATTTTTCTAAATAAATGAGTTTTTATCAATTTTTAATATGTTTTAGGGTTAATTATGTAAATTGGATTTATAAAATGTATTTTGGTCAATATTTATGAATTTATTGAGAATTACCGATTTTTAATAATATTTTATTAAAATTGGGGTTTTTGTGTATTTATCAGTTAAATAAATATTTTTAGCGTTTGAATATCTAAATTTGCTATATTTTGAGTATTGAAGGGCATTTTTGAAATTTTTCATGTGTTATGTATTATTCTGTGAATTGTGAACCTCGGTCGGTGAATTGTAGTTTGGAGTCCGACCAAGGGATTTTGTTCTGCGATATTCGAAGTGTATTTCTTGGCAGGACCGGCTCTACTCTTTGAGTAGAGAGATGTTCATTTTACAGGGGAGGTTCTGCCAAATTTTTGGTAGAATTCTCATAAAAGGTGGTGTCCAGTTGAATTCTAATTCTAATTCTGTGTCTAAGATTTTAGATCGAGTCCTTAGAATTTTCGTTAGAATTATTCTGATTTTCTATTATCGTTTATTTATTTAGTTGCACTGAGACCGAGGCCTAGTGGGCCAGGCCTGTCAGATTCATCTCGAGGAGCGCAATAACAGTGAGTTGTTTTTTTATATATACATGTGTTTAGGATGCATGTTTTTAGAAATGTATGATTTATTTGTATAAAATATGCATATATGGTTTAATAATTGCTTAGGTTTATTTTTGGTTTATTTTAAATTGTATGCATGTTTTATAAATAAATTATTCTTAAAATGTTTTTAGGTATATTCATGGTTTATTTCTAGTTTATTTTGTAAATAAATTGAATTTGTTTGATGTATATATACTCGAAATATACCTGGTTTATTTTTGGTATATTTCTAGTATATATATAGTTTATGTTGCCATTTTATTTAATATCATGCATCATTGATTTTATGAATGTATGTTTTATATTTAAATGAAGGATATCAATAGAACGTGCTACCTAGTGGGCAACACTAGGACCGAGTACGTACCGATACGTCGATAGCATTTAGGCTATATTACTAACCTATTTGTGAATATTGATTGTATTGATTTGATTTGATGTGTGTTATGGTGTGAGAGTGTGATTGCTGAAGCTCGGTTAACCAAGTGTCTCGGGGCCAATCACATTGACAATCAAACTACTGGAGCTCGGTTGACTTAGTGTCTCGGGGTCAGTCTACTGTCCAAATGGAACAAGTGAACTTATTTGGAATAAGTGAGCCTGTATGGCTAGAGTGTTATCTAATACTGTTTGAGGTTGCGATTTTCTAGGGTTTTATTTGATCCTTCATAAATGGATATTATTTTTAGTAAAATATATAAAATGATTTTGCTGTATCTGTGTGTATTTGCTTATATATATATTTATTATATATACTATTGAATGTGTGCATTGTCATTTAGCTATGCATGTATATATATTATAACAATTCACTCAGTGAGGTTTGACCCCCCTCTGTTGACTATTTTTCATGAGAGTCATCATCTTCAGATCTTAGTAGCATACCTATATGCAGGATTTCTTCCACCCTGGCTTCACTATGTAAATTGCTTACTTAATTTTATTTTATAATCTAAACACTGCAGAAGTTGTAGTCAGTTAGGATATTTATGTACTATGATTGTATAAGATTTGTATTTAAAAGATATTATTTATATATGAGATGAGTTGGTTATTTAAATTCATTGGTGGATTATTATTTTATTATTTATGAAATTTATTTTCACTGTAAAATATTTTATTTATGTTATTATTATTATTGCATGTTTTATTTTATTTTAGGATTGCTACGGGTTCCGAATTCGAAAGAATTCTCATTCCCTAACGCCGGTCATGGCCCCTGTTTTAGGTCGTGACAAAGTTGGTATCAGAGCAGAGTTTTATGTCAAGGCTTAGTTGTGTGAGTTGTGGCCTTATTTTTCAGTGTTGTGTTTTTCTTTCGAAACTACTGCAGTGAATTAGGTTCGAGTATGTCTTGATGAGTATTCCTTGATTTAGTTTACTGCATTATTTCTCCATTGTCTATTTTGTTTGAATCCTTCTGTTTGTCTTTTCAGAATAAGGAGGCGAGTGCGTGTCGCTCCACCGGTCATTGAGGCCGAGGATGATGAGTCCTTTCAGGATGAGGTTTTACCTCCTGAGCTGCCAGTTAGATGCAGAGGTTGTGGCAGAGGTAGACCTCGAGGAGTGACAGGTCATTATAGGTAGAGAGAGATACAGGATGAGGAGCCTGTAGAGCCTGAGTACGAGGATGTTCCTGTACCTCCTGTAGTTCCACCTGTTCAGCCTGCCTATCAGCAGGGTATGTCTAACCTTGAGGCAACTCTGTTTTATGCCAGAGTTGGCAGGATTGCTTTTGATGGGACTTTCGATCCTTTGAACTTTCTTCATGTGATCGAGACTAGGACTCGGACTGCTCACACCAAGTACTAGTGGATTATGATTGTCGAGCTTTTTGTTGAGGGACCAACCCTGGACTAGTTCATTCATATGATTTAACCGTACATGTTGACGATGACCTGGGCTCAGTTCAAAGAGGCATTTATGAGGAGATTCTGTCTAAAGCCGCTCCGTATGAGTTATCATCTCTGGTTGACCAGTGTATCTCGCGGTGATCGATCAGTAGAGGAGTATGCCTGAGAGTTTCTTCAGCTAGGTAGATATGCAGAGGATTTGATGTGAGTCCAGTATTTCATAATTACTACCTATGTCATCGGTTTGGGTTCTGCATTTGTTGGTATGCCTACAGCGGGCCTTACTCTGGACTCTGTTATTGAGTTTGCCAAGGAGATTACGGTGAGGCTAGTCAGGCAAGGAACTATGCTTAATTATTACCAGATGGGTGTTCAGTCGAGTGGATTTCAGACTACTCCGTATTTGAGTTTTCATATTGGATCGAGTAGTCAGCAGAGAGGTCCAGCTCAGCAGAGTCAGAGACAATAGTAGCAAGTGCATCAGAGTAGTAGACATGGCCGTGGAGGTCAGCGTAGACCATTCAGACTCGGGTCAAGTGCTTCGAGCAGTAGTAGTGTACGTAGTTCCAGATCAGCTACCAGTGTTTGTCAAACGTGCGGTTCCATCAGGGACCATATTACATGTCATCGCTAACATGCTTCAAATGCAAGCAGATAAGACATTATGCTAGATCGTGTCCTTATTCCGGGTATCAGTAGCCGCAGATTCCACGATTTCTACAGCAGTCGATTGCTAGTGTTGCACCCATTCCTTTTTAGTTGCCTCCAGCCTAGCATTAGCGTTCCACTCAACTTGTTCCCCAATAGGGTCGTGGTAGAGGTGCCAGAGGAGGTACCAGAGGTGTTGGCCAGGCTTTTACAGCCAACAGGGAGGTCAAGGATAGGCCAGAGTCTTCCATCTCACTCAACAGGATGCTCAGGCATCTAATGCAGTTGTGGCAGGTATTGTTTCTATCTGTTACCTGGATGCATGGGATCCTGGTGCCACGCATTCGTTTATTTCTCAAGTCTTATTGGCAAGCTTCGAGGATGGCTTTTCCTTTGTCTATCGCCACTCCTCTAAGTGATTCCTTAGACACTGATATTGTTCTTTCTGGTTGTCTAGTTCTTATGGGAGATAGAGAATTATCCACTGACTTGATTCTATTGGATGTAATGGAATTTGATGTTATTTTGGGTATGGATTGGTTATCTCAGCACTATACCGTTGTGGATTGTCGGAGTAAAGAGGTGACTTTCAGAATTCCTGGTGAAGAGGAATTTAAGGTTGTGGGTGATAGGAGTTCAGCACCTCAGAATGTCATTTCTGCTATTACGGCTAGGAAGTTGCTGAGGAAAGGTTGTCAGGGATAATTGGCATTGGTTAGGGATACTTCAGTGGAGAAGTTCTCACTCATAAATTTTCCTGTTGCCTGTGAGTTTCTTGATGTTTTTCCTGAGGAGTTGCTAGGTTTACCACCTTACAGAAAGATTGAGTTCTGCATTGATGTGGTTCCAGTTACTACTCCTATATTTATGCCACCCTACAAAATGGCTCCTGCAAAGTTGAAAGAATTGAAGGAGCAGTTGCAAGAGTTATTGGATAAGGATTTCATCAGACCCAGTGTTTCTCCTTGGGGTGCATCAGTCCTATTTTTGAAGAATAAGGATGGTACCCTGACACTGTGCATTGACTACAGAGAGTTGAACAAGGTGACAGTGAAGATCAAGTATCCTTTTTTGAGGATAGATGACTTGTTTGATCAGCTACAGGGTGCACAGTTCTTTTCTAAGATTGATATGAGGTCGGGCTATCATTAGCTATGGATCAGTGAAGCCGATGTTCCTAAAACAGCATTCTGCACTCGATACGGCCACTATGAGTTTATGGTGATGTCTTTGGCTTGACTAACACACTAGAAGCTTTTATGGACCTTATGAACAGGGTATCCAGCGTAAAGGTCTGCTACTGAGGTTTAAGGACGAAGACTCTCTTAAAAATAGTCAATGAAGGGAGTCAGACCTCACTAAGTGAATTATTATAATATATATACATGAATAGCTAAATGACAATGCACATATTCGAATAGTATATATAATAAATATATATATAGGAAGAAACACACAGATGTAGCAAAATCATTTTATATTAATACTGAAAATCACATCCGTTTATGAAGGATCAAATAGAACCCTAGAAAATCACAACCTCAAACAGTGTTAGATAACACTCTAGCCATACAGGCTCACTTAATCCAAATAAGTTCACTTTTTCTATTTGGACAGTAGATTGGCCCTGAGACACTAAGTCAACCGAGCTCCAACAGTCTAACTGTCAGTGTGATTGGCCCCGAGACACTTGGTCAACCGAGCTCCAACAATCACACTCTCAAATCACATCTCACATCATATAAATCAATCCAATCAATATCCACAAATAGGTTAGTAATATAACCTAAATTCTATTGTCGTATCGGTACGTACTCGGTCCTAGTGTTACCCATTAGGTAGCACGTTCTATTGATATCCTTCATTTATAAATAAAACATACATTCATAAATTAGATGATGCATGATATTAAATAAAATAACAATATAAACCATATATATGCTAGAAATATACCAAAAATAAACCAAGTATATTTTCAGTATATATACGTCAATAAAATTCAATTTAATTATAAAATAAACTATAAATAAACTATAAATATACTTAAAAATATTTTAAGAATAATTCATTAATAAAACATGCATACAATTTAAAATATACCAAAAATATACTAAAATATTCCAAAAATAAATTTAAGCAATTGTTAAACCATATATGCATATTTTATACAAATAAAGCATACATTTCTAAAAATATGCATCCTATAACACATATATATAAAATAACAACTTATAGTTATTGCACTCCACGAGACGAGTCCGACTGGCCTGGTCCACTAGGCCTTGGTCTCGACGTAACTAAACAAACAAACGACAATACAGAATTAGAATAATTCTAACAAAATTCCTAAAGACTCGATCTAAGAATATCAGACACAAAATCAGAATAGAAACTCGATCGGACATCATATTTTACGAGAATTCTACTGAAAATCCAGCAAAATCTCCCTTGTAAAATGGACATATCTCTACTCAAAGAGTAGAGTCGGTCCTGCAAAGAAACACACTTCAAAAATATACAAACCATAACCCCTCGGTCGGACTTCCAAACTACAATTCTACTGACCGAGGTTCACAATTCACGAGATAATTACATAACACGTTAAAATGCCAAAAATGCCCTTTATATATCAAAGTATAGCAAACTAGGTATTTAAAACACTGAAAATAATTATTTATTCGATAAGTACATAAAAACCATAATTTAAATAAAATATTATTAAAAATTGATAATTCTCAATAAATTCATAAATATGAACCAAAATTCATTTTATAAATCCAAATTACATAATTAACCCTAAAACATATTATAACTCGATAAAAACTCATTTATTTAGAAAAATAGTATATTATATATTATATGAAAATAATTTACGAAAAATAGTTTTAATTAGTTCAAAATACTAAATAATTTGTAGAAATAATTTTTATACCTCAAATAACTATCAAAACCAATTTAATTATATTTTTAGCCAATTTAGTGCCAAATTACCAAAATACACCTATTATATATAAATTCACTATAATTATTCAAAAATTCACTATAATTATTCAAAAATTCAACAAAAATAGTATAATTACTCAAAAATTAATTTCTCAACATATAATTCAATAATATCAATAATTATACTCAATTAACCAATTAATTTCAATAAAATACATAATTAACCTAATTTTTTAAAAATCACATAAATTAAATAAATTCACAATAATTATACAAAAATCATAAAAATTACAAATAAATTTCTAAAATGCATTTTAACACCTATAAACACCATAAATCACAATTTCATAATTTAATTAATTAATTTACGAAAATTAGAAAATGTTAATAAAATAATCAAAAATTCACAAAAATCAAAATAATTCCCAAAATTCTACAAAAATTACATCATGTAGATTTAGCTTCTAGGATCAATCTTTGTGAAGGAATTTTTCTTGAATCATTGAAATCAAAGCTCAAAAAATTCAAGAACACAAGTTGGTCAAAATGAAAATTCAAAACCTAGGGGAATCTAGACCAAATTAAGTGAAAAAAAGCTTGGAAATGGACTCATTGGAGCTCAAGGAAGAGATTGAGACCAGTGGCACTTTAAATGGTAGCCGGAATCGTGTTGATCGGTGATGGGATGGATTTCGGCTTCTTGAAGAAAATTCGGCCAAAGAACGCTGGAAATGGAAGCTTGGGGCGGTGGAGCAAGCTGAAGGGAAGGTGGCACGCCGGGAAGCACACCAATGGGAAGAAAATGGCGTGATAGTGGCCGGAGTGCGTGAGGGAACGATCAGGAAGAAGAAGAAGAAGATAATGGCACTTTTGTAAATTTTGCAAACTTTATATTAGGTATATATATATGTATATATATCTATCTTTTACTTTATTTTAATATATAATATTATGTGCACAATAAATATTCACCACACACATATTTAATAATATATATATACACATATTCATATATACATATTTAATTAATATTAAAACTATATAATATAATATAATTTAACTAAAATAAACCCTAATTTAATATTTAATTAAATGCATATATATATATATATATATATATATATATAACATAAATAAAACACATTATATAATTATTAACCCTAATATTATTCATGCATGCAAAAATAATGCATTATTCACAAAATTTAGATCAATAATATAATTCATTAAAATAATATATTAAAATATAAATACTCTAATTTAAAGGTTAAAAAAAATAGTATTTCCCGAAATAAAAATAATTTAAAGATATGTTTACCGTAAAATATATATTAATTAAACATAAGATAATGGCGATAATAATTCACAAATAGTAAAATAATCAAATATAAATTTAAAATTATTAACACTGCATATCCTATTTTAAATTAAAATTATTTAAAAACTCGGGTTATAACACTTTGTTTTTTTAGATTTGGTTACAAGATAAGTTGAGTCTGCTTAATGCTCCCCTCATACCTTGATTTATCAACCTCATCATTTACAATCTCATCCTTTGAAGATAAAGGAAAAGCATGCTATAAATCAATGGATTGATTGGATGAAAGGCCTTGTTGATACTGAGATTACTTGGATTTGTCCTTGGTGGAGATTGAAGTCCATTACCATCAACCTGTATGACTACTGTGTTCTTATTCCTAGTGTCACGACCTAAAACTAGAAGTCATGATCGACGCTAGGGAAAGAGAATTATTTCGAATCCGGGACTTGTAGCAAGCCTTAGAAAAAAATAAAAACATGCAATAAATAGATAAAATCACGACTGAATTAATTTTTTTTTGAATTAAAATATAAAAATAAATATTCATTATCTTTTCATAAATAAATATATTCATACAATGATCAAATAAAATTCCAGAGTATAAAGTATCAGACAAAACAATACTCTACTGATACAATAATATTACTACTGTAGTTTTTAGAATACAAATCAGAGTTCAAAATATACATCTACATAAAATAGTCGGGACGGAAGAACACCGACGAAGTACTCTACTTCTAAGGTTTGACTATATAGGATCTCCTAAAAAAAATAATTTAAGAGGTTCAAACCTCACTGAGTGAATTATTATACTATATATACATGTATCTAAACCATATCCAGTCAAACATTCTTATATATATAAGTATATTCATGCATTTCACACAAATGTCAAACTCTGCTTTTATAAATATAATACATGCAGAAAGCATTTATTTTAATACATGAAGGATCAAAGAGAACCCTATTAATTGCAACCTCAATCAATCATATCATCGCTCTAGCCATACATGCTTACTTAAATCCAAGTAAATCACTTATTCCATTTTGGATAGTAGACTGACCTCAAGACACTAAGTCAATTGAGCTCTAGCAGTCTGACTGTCAATGTGATTGGCCCCGAGACACTTGGTCAACCGAGCTCCCGCAATTATACTCTCAATCACATCACATCTCAATTAAATTGTAATCACCACAGTTAATTCCTCACTCAAACCTAAATCTATCGCACCGGTACATACACAGTCCTAGTGCTGCCCACTAGGTAACACATTCTATCGATATCCTTCATTTAAAATAAAACATCCATTTGGACAAACAAATAATGCAGAATAGTAATTATAATGATAAAATAAATCATATATATACTAGAAATATACCTAAAATAAACTAAGTATATTTCGAGTATATATATATGTCAAATAAAGTCAAATAAAATATGAAATATACCAAGGATAAACCAATGATATACTTAAAAATAATTAAGTATGAATTCATAATATAACATGCATTTATTTGGAAATATATAAAAAATATACCAAAATATACTTAAAAACAATTTAAGTATAAAATAATAATATAACATGCAATTATTTAGTAATATACCTAAAGTATACTAATCATTTAATAAACAATCAGGAATAAACATATATTAAAACATGTATTTAACTTTGATATATGTCTAAAATATACTAAAAATAAACCTAAATATCTAACACACATGTATCAAAAATAAACTCTAAATATACCAGTAATATATTAAATGTATATAGAAAATATGCAGACATATATATATATATCAAGATATACTAAAAATAAACTGAAAATATACCAAATCATATTATAAATTAAATTACTATTTAAAACATATAATGACAATGAAAAATCCTAAGTCATGCATCCTATATGCAATGCATATATATACAGTATAATAACTCACTGGTTCGCACTCCACGAGATAGACTCGGAAGGCCTGGTTCGTTAGGCCTCAGTCTCGATGCAGCTAGAAAAATAAAATAACAACAATCATCAGAAATAACATTTCTAACTCTACGCTTCTAGGATTACTATAGAAAGACTCAAAAAAAAATTTAAAACTAGACTCGGACTAGTTGTCACATTTTACGAGAAATTTACCGAAATTACGGCAGAGTCTCCTCTGTAAAATGGACATCTCCCTAAAAAAGTAGGGCCGATCCTATATAGAAAACACACTTCTAAAATCTCAAGGCACAACACCTCGGGTTGGGACCTCAAACTCCACAAATCCCAACTGAGGTTCACAATACATAAACAACAATATTAAACAGTAAAATAATGAAAATTATCAAAAACCTGTAAAAATATTTAAAAACCTTTATTTTCCAACTAAAACATAAAAGTTAATTTTATATAATATTTGATAATAAAATTCATAAACGGGAAAAAATCTCCATTTTACAATTAAATTAACATAAATTGCAAATAATATTTAAGATCATAATTTAGCATCACAAAAATAATAAAATACACATTAAATCTCAAAGTAACAAAAACACTTATTATTTACATAATATTCCAAAATTATTACAATTTAGCTAATAAAATCTCAAATATTATATATAATATTAATAAAAATTCAATTTTATAATTATTCAACATAACATAATAAAATGCACATTTAATTGCCTAAATAGCTTAATTATATAATAAAATTAGTTTAAAACCCATTTTATTTTCATAATAATATATACAATATATTATTTGAAATTTTTTTTTAAAACATAGCATTAATTAGTTAAAAATAGTAATTAATTTGTAAAAATCATTTTATTACCTTAAATAATTATAAAATCAACTAAAACCTAATATCTAACTATAATTAATACAAAATTACACATTTACCTCTATAATACAAAATATCCAATATACTTAAATATACTAAATAATTTCTTCAAAAATTATATAAAATCATAAGAATTATTTGATCTACATATCATATACTAATATCAATCAAAACACATATTTAACTAATAATTTCAACAAAAATGCTTATTTAACTTAATAATTCAAGATACGCATAAATTTTATAAAATTTCATAAAAATTATATAAATCCATAAAAACTATTCTATCAATAAATAACATTCTAATATTAACTAAAATACACGATTAAACTCTAATTTCAACCAAAAATACACATTAAACTAAATATCCAAACTTACATAAACTATAAATATTTCTAAAAATTACAAAATATACTTAAAAAATAATTTCTCAACACCAAAATTAATAACAATATATAATAATAATAATTTAACCAAATTCATAATTTAATTAATTATTTAACGAAAATTCATTTTTAATTATTAAAATATTCAATAATTAACCAAAAATCAAACAAAATCAGAAAAATAAATTAAAAATATCTAGGAGTAGATTAAGATGCATAGATCATCATTTCTAAAGGAAATTATAAAAAAAAATTAAACTTAAGCTAAAAAAAAATTAGAAAAGAAATTTGACATAAACTAAAAATTGATTAAAACTCACAAATAGTTAGCTTTGAGCATTGATCAAGCTCAAAATCAACTTCCCCTCAACTTAAGGAGTTGATCGAGCTAAAGAAACTGAGCTCTCGTTGTCAAAAATGGCTCCGGCAGCTTGAAGAGGTCTGCTGCCGTAGCTGCTCATGCTGGTTCTGACAGCTCTAAAGGAAGACGATGAAGTGGAAGGGAGGAGGAGGTGATGGATGGCTGCTGGCGCGAAAGTGAAAGAAGCACAGTGACAGTAGGTGACTGGAATTTGCGGGAGAAGAGGAAGAAAATGGTTCTACAACTTGTTTTTGTATAATAATAATAATTATAATATAACTTTAGTTCAATTAAATCTCTACCACTCATTTAGTCTATATATATATATATATATATATATATATATATATATATATACATATATACATATATATAGGTACACACATACATGCATAATAATATACACAATATAAAATTAACAACAACTAGAATTTATACTATTAATAAAATAATAATGATAATAACATTAAACAATAAAAATAATACTAATGATAATAATAATGAAAATAATAATAACCATGATAATAAATACACACATAAAATAAGGCTTACATAAGCAATTAAAAATAAATAATGATGATTACAATACAATAATATAATTTATTAAAAATAATAATATCCTTAATACTAATATAACAATTTAATAATAAAATCAACAATGTAGGTTGATAAAAATAATAATGTACATAAATTAATATTATTAAAATATTACCATCCGAAATAATAAATTTTAAAATAATAAAAAAAATTTACATTGAAAATATTATCAAACATAAAATAATAAGTATAAATCATAAAATAGTAAAATAAATAAATTTAACTTTTAAATTTTATTAACACTGCATATCTCATTACATAATAAAATAATTTAAAAATCAGGGTTATTACACATGGGTTGCACTTTTTGAAATTTCTTTCTCCCTCACACCTTTGACACCAGTATAGTCGCTCCTAATTCATTGTGGCTGTTACAACTAACTTTGAAGGCTTCCCTTTGAGACAAGATTTTCTAGATAAAGTGAAGAACTTGTGGCCCCGCAGAGCTCTAGAGCGGCATATGCACCTAAATGCTAATATGACAACTGATGATGACTACAAAGCTTGGGTTGTCATGCACTCTACAGAACCACCATAATTTACTAGCTACAAAAGGACTCAAGTGTTATTAGATGAGTCACAAAGGAAAAAATAGAAACGAAAATAGTGGTCTTTTAAGTCTGATTTATTATGTTTTATTTTTCCTTCAAGTCTTCATGCTTTGTAATAAAGATTGAATATGCAATATTTAACAGAAATATCATTTCAATTTATTTCATTAATTAGGGAAAAAATGAGTACATTTAATACATCATATAATATAACTCATGTTATCAGCTAGTCCTTTCGGATTTTCTAACTGAATATTTTTTCTCACTTTTGTTTCCCTAATTTCTTCCTAATCATCCCTTTATGAGTTTTCTAATTAACGAGATCATTTCTTTTATTTTATTCCCTAATTTTTGCCTGCCAATCCTTTGCGGGTTTTCTGAACAGCAGGAATATCCTAATTTTTGCCTGACTAGCCTTTTAAGGTTTTCTAGCCAACGAACTTTTATTTTTTTTTAAAGGTAGCATTTCTTAAAATGATATAAAATGATTGGCTCAGTGAACTCAATCCCTTCTAGATCGGTTATCTTTGCATCTCCTTTGGCAGGATCATTTTGACTATATATGGTCTTTCCTAATTTGGTATGAATTTCCCTCTCGAATCAAACACCATCGCCCTTGTTTACTTTAATTTCATATCTCCAGCTTTTATCTTTCCCGTCTTAACCCTTTTGTTGAAAGCTTTCGCTATTCTCTTCTGATAAATCTGAGTGTGAAATAGAGCATTTGTAATATCCCGTGTTTTTAAATATTTTTACACTGTACCGGGATATGCTGTGTTAATAAATTTTGAATATATATATGATATTTTTACGAGTTAATATGTATTTAAAACCTATTTTAAATACTGTGTTTTATTTACAGTGTTTTACGTAAAATTTTCCCGGGACTTGCATTTTCGGGGAAATTTTCACGTAAATAATTTATTATTAATTATTTTAAATATATTTTCGGACTCGCATGAACTCATGCGTATTTTTAAAATACTAAATAAAGCCTATGTGTGCGTATATTTATTTAATTAGGGTTTAGTATTACCCTAATATTTTATTAATTATTTATTAGTTTTATTGTTATTTAATTATTTTTATTTAGTATAAATTATTAAAATATTAAATTTTATGTGTGTGGTGTATATTTAATGTGTGTGATTTAATATTATTTTAATATATAGTATAATCTATATATATATACACATTATATATCAAAAAAATCAAACTTTGGAAAATTACAAAACTGCCCCCGACTACTCCTTCTTCCCCGATCACCTTCCCTTCGCCGTCTGGACGTCTGCCGTGTCGTTCCCTTGCCGTGAGAGTGCCTTCTGGTGTGCCAGCACCTTTCCCAGCCTTTTTCGCCGCCTGTGGTAGCCGTTTCCGGCGTCTGGAGGTCGGTTTTGGCCGGAGAAGCCGAAACTTTGGCCACCGTCGATCATGCCGATTTTGGCCACCATTTTTGACACCGCCGGTCTCTTTCTTCTCCTTGAGCTCCGGTGAGTGTGATTCTAGCTTTGGTTTGAGCTAAAATGGTTTAGATTTGCTTAGGTTTCGATTTTTCCAATTCGGTCACATTAGGGTTTTCGATTTTTTTGAGCTTCGAATTGATTGATTCATGAAAACTACCTTCACAAATGTTGATCCAAGTAGCTTAATATACAAGTATGATTTTTTTTGGAATTTTTGGAGATTTTTTGGATTTTTGGGTATTTTTGAATATTTAATATTATTTTCTAATTTTCGGAAATTAATTATTTAAATTATGAAATTGTGTTTTATGGTTAAATTAGGTGTTGAAATGAATTATAGGAATTTATTTAGAATTTTTATGAATTTCTAAGTATTTATTTTGAATTATTTGAGTTTATAGAATTCTCGTAAAACGTGATATCCAGTCGAACCCTAATTTCTGATTCTGTGTTTAATACTCTAGATCAAATTCTAGGATTTTTATTAGGTTTATTCTAATGTCTGTCATTATTTATTTGTTTAGTTGCACCGAGACCGAGGGCTAGTGGACCAAGCCCGTCGGATCCATCTCGTGGAGCGCACTAGGTGAGTTGCTATACTATATATATATATACTTTAGGATGCATGTTTTAGAAAAGTATGCTTTATTTTAATAAAATATGCATAAATGATTTAAGTATTACTTAGGTTTATTTTCGGTATATTTTGGTATATTTTCAACTATATGCATATTGTATAACTAAATTATTCTTAAAAATGCTTTTATGTATATTTTGGTATATTTTAGTTTATTCTGTATTATATTGGAATTATTCGACGTATATATATACTCGAAATATACTTGGTTTACTTTTGGTATATTTTTAGTATATATATGGTTTATGTTGATATTTTATTGAACTTCATGCATCATTTATTTTTGTGAATGAATGTTTTATATTATTAATGATGAAGGATATCAATAGAACGTGCTACCTAGTGGGCAGCACTAGGACCGAGTACGTACCGGTACGCCTATAGTATTTAGGCTATATTACTAACCATTTGTGGATATTGATTGATTATGATTATTGATATGTATGAGATATGGTTTGGAGGTGTGATTGCTGGAGCTCGGTTGACCAAGTGTCTCGGGGCCAATCACACTGGCAGTCAGACTGCTGGAGCTCGGTTGACTTAGTGTCTCGGGGCCAGTCTACTGTATAAATGGATTAAGTGGATATATTTGGAATAAGTGAGCCCGTATGGCTAGAGTGTTTTCTAACATTGTTTCTGAGGTTGCGATATTCTAGGGTTCTATGTGATCCTTCATAAACGATGATTTTCAATAAAACATATAAAATGATTTTTCTGCATCTGTGTGAATTTGCCTGTATATATATTAGATATATATATACTGTTGATTGTATGCATTATCACTTAGTGTGTATGTATATATATTATAGTAATTCACTCAGTGAGGTCTGACTCCCCTCAGTTGACAATTTTTCAGGAGAGTCAACTTCTTCAGACCTCAATAGCAGGTCGATACGCCGGATTTCTTCCGCCCCGGCTTCTTTGTGTAAATTACTTACTTGAGTCTTATTTTTATAATCTAGATACTGTAGTAGTTATGAATTAAAATGTGGGATTTCATGTATTTCATTTAAAGAGATGTATTATATTGAAACTGGATTTGTAATGAAAAATTTTATATATATGTGAAGATATGAGATGTGATTTGATTTAAATCCAGTGGTGAAAATGTTATTATTATACTTATGATTTTTATTTTCGCTGCATATAATATTGTTATTGTTATTATCGCATGATTTATTTTATTTTTTAGGCTTGCTACGGGGTTCCGGATTCGAAAGAATTCCCGTTCCCTAGCACCGGTCATGGCCCCTGTTTTGGGTCGTGACAACATTTCTCATTTAGAGAAACGAGATGATCGAATATCTTTTGTATCCATTCACTCTCAGGAATTTTTGCTTCCATAATGACTCTCAAGGATTTAATTTCCATCTCTGTGGGCAAAACTGCTTCACAACCATATACTAACAAGAACAGAGTTTGTCCCGTAGCAGTGCATATTGTAGTTTTGTATCCCTATAAAATAAAAAGGAGATATTCAGACCAATCTTTATGCATTTTCACCATCTTGGAGAGAATCTTCTTTATATTCTTATTAGCTGCTTTAACTGCGCCGTTAGCTTGAGGTCAATAAGGCGAGGACTTATGATGCTCAATCTTGTATCTCTGCAATAATTCAGCTATTTCTGCCTGGAACTGAACACCATTGTCTTTCACAGCATGATGTAGGACCCCATATATGCAAATAAGATTCTTTTTGATAAACCTTGCCATCTGTTTAGGCTTCAAGGTACCAAAGGACTCTACTTCTATCCATCTAGAGAAGTAGTCAATTGCAACTTCTATATACTTATGCCCGTTCGAAGCAGTTGGTTTTACTTCCCCTATTATATTTATTCCCCAGGCTGCAAAAGGCCACGAAGATGTTAAACATTTAGCACTATAGGGGAAAAATGATTAAGGTTCCCGTGTACTTGACACTAATGATATTCTTTCACTACTCATAAATAGTCCCTTTCCATGCTTATCTAGTAATACCTTTACCGAACCATTTTCTTTGCCAGAATCATCCCGTTCATGTGAGGTCCACAAACTCTCGCATGAATCTCTCTCATTGCCTATTCTGCTTTATCATTCTTGAGACATTTCAGTTGTATTCCATTCAACATCCTTTTGTATAATATTCCATCATGACTTGCATAATGGCTTGCAAGAACATGATGAGTATATCTTTCTTTGAAAGTTACTTCCTCTGGGCATTTCCTTTCTTCGATAAATCTCTGAATGTCATAAAACCATGGCTTTTCTTCTGGCTCTATCTAGACACTCCTAACTTGTTCCTCACTATAACATGGAGCTTTCGTTTTCATTATCACCAAAGGCTTCATCATTGATCCCGTCAATTTATTCCACATTGAAGAAAGTGTTGCTAAGACATCCGCCATTTGATTCTCATCTCTTGGTAAGTGCATGAAGAGACATTTAGTGAAATTTCTCATTAGCTTTTTCAAGTAGTAGAAGTGTAATAACCCTAATTTTTAAATTATTTTATTATATAATGAGATATATAGTGTTAATAAAATTTAAAAGTTAAATTTAATTATTTTACTATTTTGTGATTAACTATTATTATTTTATGTTTAATTGAATTTTCTATGTAAATATATTATTTTGGAACTTATTATTTTGGACGTTTAAATTTCATTGTGTATATTTATTATTTTCAAATACTATTATTTTAATAACATTAATTTAGTGCATGATTATTTTAATATTATTTTAAGTACTAACATTATTTTATTAATTGACATGATTTGAGTAATATTAATATTTTTAAAGTATTCCACTACCATTATTAATTTTATTATTTTCATTGTTATTTTATATGGGTTATTATTATAATTATCGTGCGATATTATTATCACAATATTATTTTAATATTAATATTTTAAGTACATTATTATTATTTTATTCCTATTGATTGACATTATTGCATTATTAAATTATTTCATAAATATTGTCTATATTATTGTTATTTTCAAATTTGTTTTATGTTATTATTATTATCATGGTTATTATTTTCATTAATATTATAATTAGTATTATTTTTATTGTTTAATATTATTATGAATAATATTCTTATTATCCAATTATTTTATTAATAGTATTAATTTTAATTGTTTTTAATTTTATATTGTGTATATTATTGTGCATGTGTGTGTGTATATATATATATATATATATTAAATCAGTGGTAGAGATTGATTTGAACTAAAGTTATATTGTTATTATTATTATATACAAAAACAAGTTAAAGAACCATTTTTTCTTCCTTCCCTCCCGCAAAGTCCCGATCTCCTGTAGTTATTGTGCTTCTTCAACCCTCACGTTGGAGTTGCCATAACGTCAACCCATCATCTACTCATCTTCTTCTTCCCATCATCACCACCATTAGAGAAGTTGTAGAAGCCGCCGAAAGTGACAGAAGCAGCATGGTTCAGCAGTCGCTGGTGACTTCCCGACTGCGGGAGCTTGACTTCCTTGACTCGGTCGACTCCTTGAGTTGAGGGGAAGATGATTCTGAGCTTGATCGAAGCTCAAAGCTAACCATTTGGGAGTTATGTAATTTTTAGTTTATGTCACATTTCTTTTTTATTTTTTTTAGCTTGAGTTTGGTGGATTCTTGATAATTTCTTTTTAAAATGTTGATTTATGCATCTTAATCTACTCACAAGTATTTTTGGTTTATTTTTCTGATTTTATTTGATTTTTGGTTAATTGTTGAATATTTTAATAATAAAAAATGAATTTTCATTAATTAATTATTTTAATTATGTATTTGGTTAAATTATTGTTATTATATATTGTTTTTAATTATGAAGTTCAGAAATTAATTTTTGGGATTTTTATATAATTTTTATGAATATTTATAGTTTATGTAAATATTGGATAATTGAGTTAAATGTGTATTTTGGTTAAAATTAGAGTTTAATTGTATGTTTTAGTTGATATTAGAATGTTATTTGTTGATCAAATAATTTTTATGAATTTACATAATTTTTATGGAATTTTATATAATTTATGTGTATTTTGAATTATTAGGTTAAATATGTATTTTTGTTGAAATTATTGGTTAAATATGTGTTTTGGTTGATATTAGTATTTTATATGTTGATTAAATAATTTTAATGATTTTATATAATTTCTGAGGAAATTATTTAGTATATTGCATATTTTGTATTATAGGGTTAAATATGTAATTTTGTTAAGATTATAGTTAAACATTATGTTTTAGTTGGTTTTATAATTTTTTAAGGTATTAAAATGATTTTTACAAATTTTTTACTATTTTTAACTAATTAATACTTATTTTTGAAAATTATTTTCAAATATATATATTATTTATTATTTGGGTGAAGAATGGGTTTTAAACTAATTTTATTATATAATTAAACTATTTAAGCAATTAAATGTAAATTTTATTATGTTATGTTGAATAATTGTAAAAATTGAATTTTTATTAATATTATATAATATTTGAGGTTTTATTAGTTAAATTGTGATAATTTTAGGATATTATGTAAATAATAAGTGTATTTATTATTTTGAGACTAAATGTGTATTTTATTATTTTTGTGATGTTAAACTGTGATTTTAAATATTATTTACAATTTATGTTAATGTAATTGTAAAATAAAAATTTTATTCCATTTATGAATTTTATTATCAAATATTATTTAAATTAGACTTTTAAGTTTTAGTTGGAAAATAAAGGCTTTTAAATATTTTTATGGGTTTTTGATGATTTTTATTATTTTACTGTTTAATATTATTGTTTTGCAATTGTGAACCTTGGTATTTGTGGAGTTTGGAGTTTCAACCCGAGGTGTTGAGTATTTTGTGATTTAAAAAGTGTGTTTTCTGGGCAGGATCGACCCTACTTTTGTAAGGAGATGTCCGTTTTACAAAGGAGACTTTATCAAAATTTTGATAGATTTCTCGTAAAATGTGTCAACCAGTCAGAGTCTAGTTTTAAAATTTTTGATTGAGTCTTTCTAAAGTAATAATAGAAGCGTAGAGTTAAAAATTTATTCTAATGATTGTTATTATTTTATTTTTCTAACCGTGCCGAGACCGAGGCCTATTGGACCAAACCCACTGAGTCTGTCTCGTGGAGCGCGAATCAGTAAGTTATTATACTATATATATATACATTGCATATAGGATGCATGACTTAGAATTTTCATTTTCATTATATATTTTTTTAAAAAGTAATTTAATTTAGAACATGATTTGGTATATTTTTAGTTTATTTTTAGTATATCTTGATATATATGTTTGCATATTTTTTGTATACATTTACTATATCATTGGTCTATTAGGGTTTATTTTTGATATAAGCATGTTAGATAATTAGGTTTATTTTTTTAGTATATTTTTGGATATATGTCAACCTAAATGCATGTTTTAGAAAATACATGTTTTTAAATGTATAATTATTCATAATTGTTTGATTAGTATACCTTAGGTATATTTTTAGTATATTTTAGGTATATTTCTAAATAAATGCATGTTATTTTAATTGATTTTTACTTAGCATGTTTCTAGTATGCTATTGGTTTATTTTTGGTATATTTCACATTTGATTTGAATTTATTTGACATATATATATTCGAAATATACTTAGTTTACTCTAGGTATATTTCTGATATATGTGTGGTTTATTTTATCATTTTGAATGATAGTATGCATTATTTATTTTTTGAATGAATGATTATTTTTAAATGAAGGATATCGATAGAATGTGCTACCTAGTGGGTAGCACTAGGACCGAGTACGAACCAGTGCGATAGATTTAGGTTTGAGAGAGGAATTACTTGTGGTAATTATGATATGATTGAGATGTGATATGATTGATAGTGTGGTTGCTGAAGCTCGGTTGACCTAGTGTCTCGGGGCCAATCATACTGACAGTCAGACAGTTGGAGCTCGGTTGACTTAGTGTCTTGAGGCAAGATGTAAAGTTTCAACCTTTCTTCTTTCACTTCTTATTCCTCATTAGCCTGACTAATGGCTAACATGGAGTCTCCATAAATAAGTAGATCTTTATCTCCAATTGCTATCACTGCTTCCATGTCGTAGATGCATGCCTCATACTTAACCATGTTGTTTGTGACCCTAAAGTGTAATTTCTTAGCCATTGGGATGATTTCTCATTCAGGTGTAACAAGAATTACTCCTAGTGCTGCTCCTCCATTATTCATAGCTCCATTAAACTAAAACTTCCATTCTCGTTATTCTATTACTGCTAAGTTCTTATCTAGAAACTCTAGATTCCACTGCCCATTTCCTTCGACTGCATTATGGACCAGAAATTTTGCTACTGCTCATCCTTTAATGACCTTAGTAGTGATATACTCTATATCAAACTCAATTAAAAGTACCAGCCATCAAGACATCTTTCCAGTTAAAGTTGGTGCTTGAAACAAGTACCTCAAAAGATCTATCTTTGAGACAACTTGTACTTTATAAGACAGAAATAATGTCTTAGCTTCTTTATAGCCCAGATCATTATTAAACATGTCTTCTCCACTAAATTGTACTTTTTTTCATATTACATGAACTTTTTACTGAGATAATACAATGTGTACTCCACCCCTTCTGGTTATTTTTATGCTAGCATTGCCCCTATTGCCTCTTCCTCTAAAGCTAAATATAAGATTAAGGGTTTAGCTTGCCTCAGTGGTCTTAACATAGGAAGGTTAGTAAGGAATTCCTTAATCTTATCAAAGGCTTTTTGACATTCTTCATTCCATTCCATTGGCTAATTCTTCCTCAAGAGCTTGAAGATCGAATCACAAACCATGGTAAGCCTCATAATAAACATGTTGATGTACTGCAATTTTCCAATAAACCCTCTGTAGACGGTGGGGTTTAGTGTGTGTTAAAGATTTTAGCAACCACGACACTGTTTGAGCTCAGGGCTCTAGAGAACACACTAACCACTATCATAAAGACAAGGCGTGGAGATGAGGAGTCACCACCTAGGGTAATAACTGGGACAAATCGAAAAGGTGGTATTCGATTCCCTAAAAGAAAGCTAGCACCACAACTAGGAGATTCTGGCTACGGAATATCAACTTCTTTCAGTCTTGTGTTCATTTAGAATTATTTTATGAATTATTATCTTATTCTCTATTTACATGCAATTTCATATAAACCCTAAAAACAATCAACTCCAAGGCAAACTAGTCATGAAATATACAAGTAAATAATGCATTCAATAAATCACATAATCCCTAAGTTAGTCTAATCTACATAGATTTTAAATAAATAAGCTAAAGTCTATATATTTTAAATTATAAGTGAACATATAGACCTAATTCCTTTTGATTTTAATTAAATGAACCTAAGTCTACTAATTTTAATTCTAAATATGAGCTTAAATCTACAAATTATGGAATATTTAAATTAGTGGGCCTAATTCTACATATTTTAATTCTAAGGTGATCTTAAATCTATAAATTATGAAAAAAACTTTAATTAAGTGGGCTAAATCTAAATTAATTAAATTGAGTTACGTGGGCCTAAGGATATTTCTAACCTAAAATCTAATTAATTATGGACCTAAAAATATATTTTAATTAATTAAACCTAATTAATTATTAAGTGAGATGGGCCAAAAGAATTACCTAAACTTAAATAAATAAATCAAAGCCTAAAATGGGCTTAAGGCGCAAAACACATAAAATAATAAATAAACCCAAAAGCAAAAAAAACACAAAAAATGATTAAACAAAATATCAAACAACTAATTAAATTAATCCTTACTAAAATCCTATTTTATTATTAAGCAACCTAAATTAATCTACTTCCTCCATTGATTTTACGTAATTACTGTAATACCTTATATTTTTTTTTAATAAAAGTAATTTCTGAATTTGTATTATTTTATTATTTAAAATGACATTGTTTATTTTTATCATCATCATCATCATCATCATCATCATCATTATTATTATTATTATTATTATTATTATTATTATTAAACTACATTATTTGTATGGATATTTTATGTGTGTATTAAATTATTAGTGCGTATATATACATACATACATACATACATACATACATACATACATACATACATACATATATATATATATATATATATATATATATGTATGTAGACTTAAGTTAGTCAAAATAAAGATATACGGGTCAACATATTTTTTTTCTCTTTCCCCTACATTTCTTTTCTTTCCCTCTCTCCCTTGCCATTTTCTTCTTCTTCCTTGTCTCTGTTTCTGCTTCTCTTCACGCGACCCGACCACTAACCAAACCAAGCCAGATCACCACGCCTCACCACCAGACGACCACCAGCACCTCCCTCTTCATCTGGACGTTGGCAGCTGCTGGAGGAGGCCATCTGTTGAAGTCACACACAGCAGCAGCAACAGTCTTCTTTCTGCCATTGACTCTGTTTTTGGTGAGTTGATGGGTTAAGGGTAGTAGCTTTTTAGTTGATTTCAGTAATTTTTGGTTGATTTTAGTTAGTTGCCAGGTTGATTTTTAGTTGTTTAGGGTTGTTGTTAGTTGATTTAGTTGATTTTGTGTTGATTTAATATTTTTGTTGATTTTTATTATATTTACCAATTACCCAGAATTTTTTTTTTAATTATATGGTCAATTTTTTGAGTTGATCTATACTTATATTAGTGGATTTAAATTAATTGGGGTCAATTTTGGTTAAGAGTATATCAAAATTAATTTAGTTTAATTAAATTGATTTTTATGGAATTTTTGTATATTTATTTAGGTATTTTAAGTTTTATGTGTATTTTGTTAATATGGTTAATTAATTATTTTTGGTTAAATAATTGAGTTAATTAGTGTTAGTATATTATGTTAGTAATTTTAGTAGTTATAAAGTAATTTTTGATAATTTATCTAATTTTTTTTAGAAAATCATTATATTATGTAAATTTTGAGATAATAGGTAAATGGTGTGTTTTGTTGATATTATAATTTAATACTATGTTTTAATTATTTTTGAGACAACATGTGGTATTAAATAATTTTTATAAATTATTTATTATTTTTTAGTTAATTAATACTAACTATTTTTGAAAAATTTATTCAAAATTAAATTATTTATTGTTTTGTGGGTTGAATGAGTTTTTAATTAATATTATAGTATATTTAAACTAGTTGGACAATTATAGTTTGAATTTGACTATTTTATGTTGAATATTAGGAAAGTTGGATTGTTATTAATATTATATTATTATTTGAAATTTTATTAAATTATGGTGGAAATAATTTTATTTAGTGTTTTAAAAATTAAATAAATTATATTATGATTTATTATTAATTTTTATTATTTTTGGTGATTTACTAAATTAATATTTCGTATTTGCTTATTTGTTTTTTTGGTGAACCTCGATTGGGAATTGTGTAGTTTGGAGTCCCAATCCGAGGTGTTGTGCCACTGTGAATTTTGAAGTGTGTTTATTTGTAGGGTTGACTTTACATTGGTAGAGGAATGTCTGTTTTACAGAAAAAACTTTGTCGAATTTTTAGTAGATTTTTCGTAAAACGTGACACCGGATCAATTCTAAAATTTTTATTTTGAGTTCGAATCGCTTTTTCCTTAGAAACTCTAGAAGTTAGGTTTCTATTTTCTGATTGTCATTTCCTTTTTTCTGTCTTTTAGCTGCCCTTTCAATCGCGCCTACTAGTCGAGATCGGACACAACGTGCCAGAGGAGCACATTTATTTTGTAAGTTAATATTTGATTTGAGTGTCAGATTTTTTTTTAATTTAAATCATATTAAATTCTTATGAATTTAATTTTATGAATTCTAGTAAGCATTATTCATAAGATGTTGCATGATGTAGTTTATAGTTGATTTATTTTATTTTACTTTTATTTATTCTTTATTTATTATTATTTATTGTAATTTTCATTGTTTTATTTATTTTCTTTATTTTTAAATAAATCACGGTAGAATGGGCTACCTAATGGGTTTCATTAGGACCGTGTGCACGTTGGTAATAATATATGATTATTTAATTATATTACTGAGGCCGAAGGTCTGGTGATGCTTTGCTCTCGGATACCGCCAGTAGTATAATATTTGTTTATTTATTAAATCACTAGGGCCGATGGTCTGATGATGCCTTGCTCTCGGACATCATTAGTGATATTGGATTAAGAGATATGAATGCGGTTGTGTATCCTGGTGATGCCTTGCTCTCGGGATCCGACAATCTTAGATATAAGTGAGTCATATGATTGTTAAAAATTTATATATCGGGTTCTACCAAATTTTTATATTGAAATGATTTTAAAAGATATTTAAATATTTATTTCTTCTCTTTAAAAAAAAATGGATTTATTATATGTATACTAAATGGTTGAAATAAAATAAAATTATATTATATTTCCATAAAAATTATTTTAATGAGGTTTTCAAATCGCACTCATTTCTTTATTAACTTACTCAGTGAGGTCTGACTCCCCTCAAATTTTTTTTTAGGAGTTTGGGAGTTTATTGTTCGGCCTATTTCTTTTCGTTGTGTAGCTTCGTCACCGGCTATTTTACGTAGGTTTATTTAGTTGTATTGTATTTACTTTCGTGTACCGCAGTAGAGAAAATTGTATAACAGCATACTTTATTTGAAAATTCATGTACTTATAATTTTATGTACTGAGATACTATTTGTATGACCGATGTTTATTTATTTTATTATATACACTAATATTATGTTTTAAATTATATTGAGAAAAATCAGTTTGATAATGTGCATTGTTATTTTATTATTTATTGTAAAGTTTCAAAGTTAAATATTTCGCGATTTTTCTTTTAAGGCTCACTACGGGTTTCGATAGCTTTATGCTTTCCCATTTCCTAGTGTCGGTCACGTGCCCTTGGGTTTGGGTCGTGACAATTACCTAATTAAACACCTAATTTTACTAACCAATTTAATCAAAATAAACATACAACCACACGCATAATTTCATTACTCCCACTATTAAGGCTATTACATCAATTCATAAAACAGTTAATAAAATAAAAAAATAAAAGCAATAAATATAAATAAAATAAAATAACCCTAGAAAATAAGTCTCTACGAGGATTTATCCATAGTTTTCCATGGACTTTTTATGAATTCATCCCTCCCACACGATTACCATACGTTTTCCTCCATAATCACCACAAAAAATAAAATAAAATTATAATTAATGAATAAATTATAATAATAACTCGAAAGAATAAAAATAGTCAATAATATAAAAAAGAAATAAACAAAAAAATAGAATAAAAAGAAGATGATGCTTATTAGTGAATTAGGGTATTTTTCAAATTTGTAATTCACCGTTCTTGATAAGTCTTTGAATCTTCTTCTTCAAAAATTCTCCAAGGATCTTGAATTAATTGATAAATCAAAAGGAATTTTTGTAGAAAAACCCTCACTAAAAGAAAAGAATTAAGAAAGCTTTTTAAGAGTCGACAATAAATGAAAATTATTTTCTTAAACGCACAAAAAATCAAAAGCTTCAAAATACATTTCTGCCTCTCTTTTTCTTTTTTTCTTGGCTCCCGTCCTCTTTATATAGTGGAAAAAAGAACTAAAAAATCTAGCTCAATCCTAACGTGATTCTAATTCTTCAAAATATAAGATTAATACTTAAAATTATATTTAGGAATTTTAAACCAATTAGGAATGAGTTAAAGACCAATTAGGAATTTTAGACCAATTAAGATTGAGTTAAAAAATAAAAAACAGAGATGGAAGAATTCAATTCCGACTGGGATTATATAATTTCAATCGGAATTATGTAATTCTAACTGGAATTACATAATTCTGGTCAGAATTATGGAACTCTGACAGGTTTTTTAATTATAAAAAGACCCCTAAAAAAATTTAAATTTTGCAATTAGGTCTTAAAAAATATTACAATTTAGTCCTTGAAAACACTAAATCCTTCTTTTAAAAGATGTATTTAGACCCTTGGAATTTTAAAGCTTAAGTATCAAAGACCTATTCATGATATTTTCATCATTAGAGTCCTTTGTCGCATCCATAACACATTATCCCAAAATTGGGTGTCTACACCCTCATACTTCCTTCTCCGTTCTTGGTGTTGGCATCTCCTGGATGGCTTTAATCTTGTTTGGGTCGACTTCTATTCCTCTGTTGTTGACTATTTGCCCTAATAACTTTCCAGAAGTTATCCCAAAGATGCATTTCTTTAAGTTAAGCCTTAGGTTATATCTTTCTATTCTTGCTAAGAACTTATCCAAAGCTTCAAAGTGTCCCTTTTTTATTTCTGACTTAACCATCATATCGTTGACGTACACTTCCACTTCTTTATGCATCATATCATAAAATAAGGCAGTGGCTGCTATTTGATAAGTTGCTCTTGCGTTTTTCAACCCGTATAACAATACATCCCCCATTCAATGATAAAAGCAGTTTTGATCTTGTCTATAACTGTCATCATTATTTAATTATAACTTGAGAAACCATCCATAAAGGAGTACATTGCACTAGGTGTTGCACTATCGACAATCACATCAATATGGGGTAAAGGAAAGTCATCTTTTGGACATGCCTTATTCAAATCTCTGAAGTCTATGCATATTCAGACTTTTCCATCATTCTTAGGAACTGGTACTATGTTTTCCAACCATTGAGGGTATTCCACTACTTCTAAAAAGTTAGCCTGAATCTGTTTAATGATTTCCTTCCTTATCTTTTTTATCCATTCTAGTCTCAACCTACAAAGTTTTTGCTTAACAAGTTTAGCTTCTAGATATATTGGAATGTGATGCTCCACGATTTCTCTGTCTAACCCTGGCATATCCTCGTAAGACCAAGAAAATACTACCTTTCTTTTTGTTAATAGTCTCTCAAATTTTTCTCTCTCTTCAGGAGTTAAATCATGTGATATAGAATTGTATTTTGGTTGTTCATTTGTGCCCATGTTTAATGAATCTAATTGAATAGAATTAATGTCAAACATGCATGAACGATCATTATTAAAATTACAAAACCATCAAAATCAATATCACATGAGTAAGCCAAACCAGAATTCATATCATTGACTATAGGAAAAACATAGTTTTTGTCCTCAAACAAATCGGACGTTATTACATCAGTTTCTTCATAAAAAAAACATCACTAAAACTATTATTAATAATGCTAGCTAAATCCTGTGGTGGTTCTTCATTAGGTGGTAGACAAAGCAATTCTTTAATGTCCTCAGCTTTCATTTTTTCAATAACTATCTTCATTACCTTGTCTTTGTTGTCCTGTACCAGTCTCTCAACTATCTGCTTTTTGAAGACCTTAAACCTAAGGATATCCACACCAGCTACTTGAACAGGCTCCTTTTTACCCAGATAGAACTTCTCCTTCTTTTTTTTAATAAAGTTGTCCTTCAAAGGTCCCATATTCCTTAGGAGGTTATTCTCATTGAAAAACCTTCTCCTTGCCATTTTGCTGCCAAATCCAACTTCAGTATAGCCCAATCCTCTTCTATCATCTTAGGTTTTAAAGTTTGGCAGTTCTAGGATGCCTTGCTCATCTTTTCCTAGTCCTTGTCTAGGTCGATAATTCATCTTCTCAATCATGCTCATAACCCTTGGATCCCTAGCAATTCCCTTCAAAGTCATAGGTATTTAGAAACCAAGAGGAATAACTACCTGCATTTGACTATCCATAACTACGGATATAGTCTTGCCCATACTCGCATCTAAAGTTATAACGTCCCCTTTATGTAGGAATTTCACCTGTTGATGCACAATGGAAGGCACTCCTCCCAAAACATGATACCAAGGCTTGCCCAATAATAAGGCATAGGTGATAGGAATATCTAGTATAGTGAATTCCACCATTGCTTTTATAGGCCCTGTCTTCATAGAAGCCACAAATGTTCCTTCTATATTCCTTATGCTATCATCATAAACCTTGATTACAAGGTCTGACTTTGCCAAATCCTCTACCTTCACTCCTAGATTGGGTAAAATCCATAGTGAGCAAACATTAATTGCGGACCCATCGTCCACCATTACATAATTAGTCCTTTTCCCTCTCACTTCAGCTGGAATGAACAAGACTTTATTATGATTCCTTCCTTCCATAGGTAGATCCTCATCAGAGAAAGTAATAACCTTGTGCTTTTTCTCTATAACCTTGGCCACCATTGCTTCAGGGGTAGCAGTAGTTTTAATGTTCATCTTAGCTAGAGCCTTAACCAGAGCTTTCCTGTGGCTACTTGTGAGCATCAAGAGCTCTTAAATGCTTAAATTTGCTTTTGCTTTCTTGAGCTATTCAAGATTTAGGTCATTGCCATGTTCATCTAAGTCTTCTCTTTCAACAGCTTCTTCTCTCTTAGTAGTTTTCTCTACTGGTTTATAGCCCTTCCCACTTCTGGTAACATGACTGACTTCAGCATTATCAAGCCATACATTATATCTTTTAATGCCTTCATCATCATAATTATACCAAATATCAATAGCCTTAACAGTCCAATTTTTTTCCATCTTTCTATACTTCAACCATGCATTTCTCCTTTTTGACTAGTAGCTTTTCATCATCGAACTCATCACCCTATCCTGTAAGCTCGATTGTATCAATGTGTATGTTAAAAGAAGGTGGTTTAGAATAAAACACCTTATAATCAAAATTGCCTAAGGGTTGACCCAATAAGTCTTTGACTCTTTCCACATCTTTAGGGGCACTAGGAGATTTCTCGTCGGCTTTAAAGTTTAGATCCTCAAAAGAGTTTAGTACTTCTTCCTCGTTTCGGTAATTTGGGTAGATTTATCTCATTTAATTAAAATCCATGTATATTAGACTAATTTAGGGATTATATGTTCTATTGAATGTATTATTTACTTATATTTTCATTACTGGTTTGCCTTAGAGTTAATTGTTAGAATAAGGGTTTATATGAAATTGCATGTAAATAGAGGATAATTTATTAATTCATAAAGTAATTCTAAATGAATATGAGACTAAAAGAATTTAGTATTCCGTACCCAGAGTCTCCTGATTGTGGTGCTAGCTTTCTTTTAGGGAATTGAGTACCACCTTTTCAATTTGTCCCAGTTATTACCTTAGGTGGCAACTCCTCATCTCCATGTCATGTCTTTATGATAGTGGTTAGTGTATTCTCTATAGCCTTGAGCTTAAACAATGTCGCGGTTGCTAAAATTTTGGACACGTGTTAAACCCTACCGTCTACAATTATCCTCTTTTTATTTTATTTGATTTATTTCTATTCTTGATTTTCTTGATTTTTATTTTGTTTTATTATTGTTATAATTTATTCACTAATCATAATTTTTTTATGGTGATTATGGAGGAAAACACATGATGATCATACTTGGAGAATCAAATCCATAAGAGGTCTATGGAACGCCATGGATAAGACCTTGTAGAGACATAGTTTCTAGGGTTTTTTATATTATTGTTCTATTTTACTTATTTATTTTTAGGGTTGTACTAATTATTTTTATTATTATTTTTAATAGATTATTGTAATAACCCCAATAGTGGGAATAGTGGAATTATGCGTGTGATTACTTGTTTTAATTAATTGGTTAGTACAATTAGGGTTTTAATGGGATAATTAATTAAAATTAATGGAGGAAGTAGATTAATTTAGGTTGCATGTTAATGAAAATTAGGGTTTAGAAGGAATTAATTTAATTAATTGTTTGATATTTAATTTAATTGTTTTAATATGTTTTTTTTTGGCTTGTTTATTTTATTTGTTTTTGGGTTTATTTATTTATTTTTATGTGTTTTGTGCTTATTTGTTTATTCTTATGTGTTTTGGGCCTTAAGCCCATATTAGATTTTAATTCATTCATATAAATTTAGGTTTTTAAGGTTTAATTAGTTAAATTGCATTTTAGGCCCATAATTAATTAGATTTTTAGGTTAAAGATAACTTAAGTCCATTTAGTAAATTAGACATAGGCCCATTTAATTTAATTTAATTAATTAGAATTAGCCCACTTAAATCCTTTTTCATAATTTGTAGATTTAAGATCACTTTTGAATTAAAACATGTAGAATTAAGCCCATTAATTTAAATACTTCCATAATTTGTAGATTTAGGACCATTTTTAGAATTAAAATAAATAGATTTAGGTTCATTTAATTAAAATTAGAAGGAATTAGTCTTAGTTCACTTGGAAATTAAAACATGTAGATTTAGGTCATTTAATTAAAATCCATGTATATTAAACTAACTTAGGGATTATATGTTTGATTGAATGCATTATTTACTTGTATTTTCATGACTGGTTTGCCTTAGAGTTAATTGCTAGAATAAGAGTTTATATGAAATTGCATGTAAATAAAGGATAATACAGTAATTCATAAAGTAATTCTAAATGAACATGAGACTGAAAGAAGTTAGTATTCCGTACCCAGAATCTCTTGGTTGTGGTGCTAGCTTTCTTTTAGGGAATTGGGTACTACCTTTTCGATTTGTCCCAGTTATTACCCTGAGTGGCGACTCCTCATCTCCACGCCATATCTTTATGACAATGGTTAGTGTGTTCTTTAGAGCCCTAAGCTCAAACAGTGTCGCGGTTGCTAAAATTTTGGAGCGTGCTAAACCCCGCCGTTTACATACCCCCCACCACATCCAACTCTCAGTTCATTACTGGTAGCTTCGCTCATACCCTTGATCTATTGGCTCACTATTAGGTTCCTCCCAGAGAGTTATCTTTCTAGTTTCTGACCCTGGACGAGGATCTTATGCCTGCATGTACTTCTAGGGGCACTACTCATATGAGTTTGCTCTCAACCTGTCTCCTAAATCATTCTTGACATGTTTATCAATTTTAAAATTCTTTTAATAATGCAGATTCCTTTAGACTAAGGCTTATATATATACCAGATGATCAAGGCTCAGCAAGACTATATACTGGACGTCACCTAGTAGTAGAAGGCAATGACCTCTCCTACATCTACATGTATGCATGCTTATATGATTCACTAACCTATAATATGCTTGAATAGGATTGTGATGAGGTCAGCAAGGCTAGAATTACCACCCTCAAGCACTAGATTAAAGTCTTTTAGATTAATGAGGATGACAACAACGAGGATGAGGACGATAACGACACCAAAGCCATGTTCTAAAAGCTGCATCCCATACTAGAGAACATTTAGAGCTAGCTATCAATATTCCCTGATACTCTAATTTGGTGGATGTGCCCATAGTAGAGGTTGTAACATGTGACTGTTCAATCTTACACTTATTGTGTTCTAGTTGCTAGTCTCCATTCTACTACTTTTTACAACCTTGCTTATCTCTATTGTTAGTATGGGCATAAGCAAATGATTATGGAGTTAGTTCATGAGTTCAAGCCAGAGCCCCTCTCTCAAAATTTCCTAGACAATTTAGTTGTTACCTGGCCTCATAGAGTTATTAAAAGAAACATAGACTACAACGGAGATCAGATTACCAATGATCACTACAAAGCGTGGATTCAATTGCAATAGTTAGAGAAAGATGAGTTTATTAAAAATCAAAAGATAAGAGAATTACAAGCATTGAGTGCTCGGGGTGCTTAACAAAAGAGAAGAAAATAAAATTAATTCATGAATTAAGTCATCATTTGTCTTTTTGCTAGATATAGTTTCCCTTTAGTTAAACAATTTATAATAGACACTTAATGCAATGTTTAACAGTAATTAAAGCAATCTATTTCATTTAATTTAAGCACAATCTGCATATACATTTTACTTCTGACACATCTCATGTTGTTAGTTGGCTTGCCCTTGCAAATTTCCTAACTAACCATTTTTATCTCTCTCTCTCATTTTGAACTGTCCTTAACTTTTGCCTGAACTGCCTCTTTTTAGGTTTTCAATCCAGCAAGACCTTTTAATTTTTTTACAATTTTTGTCTCTAACTTTTGTCTAGACAGCCTTTTTCAAGGTTTTCTCCCTAGTGAAACTTTTATAGAAAGTATTTCTTGAGTTTGTCCAGGTTAATAAGTTCTTAAAATTAATTCCCTTTGATGTTAAATAGAATAGCAGTACCTTTAGAGAATAACGTTTTCACCATATATGGGCATTCCCAATTTGGCTTGAATTTCCCTTATAGGTCAGTCATAATCGGCTTTGTAAGCTTCATTATTAAGTCTCCCTTTTTTATTTTCCCTAACTTGATCTTCTTATTATAAGCCCGAGCTCTCCTCTTCTGATACAACTAAGAATGATAGATAGCCCTCGTCCTCTTCTCTTCCAACAATGTCAACTGTGCTAGTCAACTTTCATCCATTAGTACTTAGGGATATTGGACTCTAAGAGAACCCTTAGTGATTGAACCTCGACCTCTATTGGCAATATAGTTTTGTACCCATACTCTAAGGAATACAGAGTGGCCCCTATTGAAGTTCCAGTAGTAGTTCGATACCCCTATAATGCAAACTATAAGTAATCCACCTAGTCTTGATAATTCTCTATCATCTTAGATAGGATCTTCTTTACATTCTTATTTGCATCTTCCACTGCCCCATTCGCCTATGGCCTGTACAGAGATGATTTGTGATGTTCAATTTTATAGTCTCTTAACAGTGCAACCGTCTCTGCCCAAAATTAAACACCATTATTCGTAACAATATGATGTAGTAGCCCATTTCTGTAGATTATATTCTTCTCGATAAACCTTGACATTTTCTTTGAGCTAACTATAGTATAGGGTTCAGCCTCAACCCATTTGCAGAAATAGTCTATTACCATAATAATGTATTAATGACTGTTTGATGCTCTCAGCCTTATCTCTCCTATTATATTAATTTCCCAGACTATAAATAGCCAAAGAAAAGTCATCCCTTGGAGCTCCATAGATGGTAAATGGCTCACGTCCCTATAGGCTTGACAGTTATGACACCTCTTTACAAACTTGACACAATTCATTTTCATGGTAATCCAGAAATAACCTTAATGAGCTATTTTCTTTGCTAGGATTATCTCATTCATATATGGCCCACACACTCATTCATAAATCACTTTCATAAGTTTTTGGGATTCATCTTCATAAACACATCTCGGGTGAACTCCAGTTGGCATTCTCTTATACAACATCTTGTTATAGTTAATAAATTACTGAGATAGTATTCATAAAGACATCCTTTCTTTCTTGTTAGCATCCTTGGGGAATTGTCCCATTTCTAAGTATCGCTGCAAGTCATAAAACTAAGGCCTCTCAGTAGTATCCATCGGTATTACCCTCATATCTTCATAGCAGGGGTTTCAGGACTTCACTAATATTAAAGGCCTAACTCTGTTTGTTTTTTACTTTCCTATATAGAAGCTAGAGTAGCTAGAGTATCATTTATATGATTTTCTTCTCTCAATAAATGAATAAAATTGCACTGAGTAAAGGATAACAAAATAGCAGCCAAATAATCCCAATACGGATGCAACCTATCTTCTTTTACTTCCTACTTATTTGAAGCCTGTTTTACCACCAGTATAGAATCCTTGTACATGGTAACATCCTTTGCCCCTATACTGCGTAGTGCTTCTAAATTGAAGTTACAAGCCTCGTACTCTACTTGATTGTTTATTACCTCGAATTCAAGTCTTTTTACCATCGAGATAATTTCTCCTTCTGGTATGATCAGGATTACGCTAATACTAGCCCCTTTGTTATTAACGACTTCATCAAAGTACATTTTCCATCCTGTACCTTTATGGCCCCCAAATGTTCATTAGGAAATTCCAATTCCTATTCTTGTTCATCGACTACTGGATTTTAAGCTAAAAAGTCTACTACCGTCCTCCCATTTACTACTTTCTTCACCACATAATTTATGTCAAATTCGGTGAGCAGTAATAACCATCTGGCTAGCTTTCTTGTGAGTGAGGGAGTTTGTTAAAGGTACCTGAGGGGATCATGTATAGAAGTAACTTGCACCCTATAAGACTATAAATAGTGTTAGAGCTTCTTAGTTACCTAAATTATAGCTAGGCACATTTTCTTTACAAGACTGTATTTAGGTTCATACTGTAGGAGCTTCTTACTTAAATAATACATTGCGTGTTCAACTTTTTCTTCATTTTCTTGAGCTAGCATTGCCTTTATTGTATCCTTCTCAATTGCTAGATATGGGATTAAAGGCTTACCTGGCTTTAGCGACTGTAGGACTAGAGGATTTATCAAATAGTTATTAATAGTTTTAAAAGCTTATTGACATTTGTTATCCTAGATCACGGGTTAATGCTTCTTTAGAAGCTTGAAGATTAGCTGATAAATAATAGTCAACTTAGTTATAAACTTACTAATATCTTGAAAATGCCCCACGAACCCTTTGACTTCTTTTTTGTTCTTTGGTGTAGGCATTTCTCTAATCGCTTTAACCTTATCGGGGTCTATTTCTATTCCTTTTTGACTAATAATATGTCCTATCAGTTTTCCAGATGTTACCTTGAAAACATACTTCTTCAAATTCAGTCTAAGGTTGTACTTTTCTACCCTTGCCAGGAACTTATTTAGAGCCTCAAAGTGCCTTTCTCTGGTTATAGATTTTACCATCATATTGTCCACATACACTTTTATCTCTTTGTAGATCATATCATGCAACAAAGTGGTCACCATTCTCTGATAAATAGCACCTGCATTTTTTAATCCGAATGGCATTACCAAATAATAATAAATGCCCCCACTCAGTAGTGAAAGATGTCTTTAGCTTATCTATTACTACCATTATGATGGAATTGTACCCTTAGAACCCATCAATAAAAGATTACATTGAATTAGAAGCCACATTTTCTACTAATATGTAGATGTGTGGCAATAGAAAATCATTCTTTGGGCAAGCTCTATTTAGATCTCGATAGTCTATACACATTCTGAGCCTTCCATCTTTCTTGGGGATTGAAACTATATTTGCTAACCATTGGGTGTCCTCTATTACCTCTATGAATTTTGCCTTTAGATGCTTGTTGACCTCCTCTTTAACCAAAAGAGCCCATTCTGGACTTAGCCTCCTCTTCTTTTATTTTATTGGTGATATATGAGGATATGTAGAGATTTTATGTTTAGAGATCTCCCTATTAATCCCAGGCATGTCTTCATAGCCCTAAGCAAATACTTTTTATCTTTTTATTAGTATTTCTTTCATTTTTTCTCTCTCATTATGAGTTAAATTAGAAGCAAGTAATATATTTTGAGGGTATCATTTATGCCTAAATTAAATGATTCAGTTTGTGTGGAATTAATGTCAAACATATGTATAAAATAATCATCATAAATAGAATAACCATTAGGGAATACATCACATAAATAAGCAAACTCAGACTTTATTGCATTCATTTTTTAAAAGAACAAATCATCAATTTAAAACAAAGTAGTAAGAGAGATATCAAAATCATCATAAAAGATATCTATAATGGAATCAAGGACATAAGCTTCAAAATCTAGCTCCTTGTTCTGATCATCGTCGTCCTTTATCTCCAGAGCGGTTATGTTCTCCTCAGACTCTTCCTCGGCTGGTACCAGCTCTTCCACAGGAATTTCCTCAATAGCAGCTTCCTTTATTCTATTCATAAACTCAAAAAAGATTTTAAATCCTAGGATTACTTCTTCAGCCATCACTAAAGGTTTTTTAGCCTTACTGTACATATATTCGATGCCTTCCTTTACAAAAGTTTCCCACAAGGCCTTTCTCTCAACCACAATCTCTTCCTTTTCTTTCTTAGACTAATCCTAGATGTCAACTTCTTCTTCAGAATCATCAGTCCCTTTAAATCCTACCCCATGCTTTAGAATGGGTATTTTGTGCTCTATAAATTTTGAGGGTTCGCTTTGGTTCTTTCCCAATCCTATGTCGGGTATAAATTTCATGTTACGCATGATGTTAAAAACCCTCTCATTTATCTTATCTTTATAAATTATGCAAACTTCAAAACTCGAACTTATAGGGATTTCTTTAGGAGCTAGCTTCAAATCAATGATAGTGGCTTCAATTTCATAAGAGATGGTGACAACCTTGCCTTAATATGGAAACTTGATTTTTTGATAGACAATGGAGGGTACACCACCCAATGGATGAAACCATGGCCTTCTTAGTAGAATAACAAGGTCATAGGAATATTAATTACATGCAGACCCAAGTCTTGATAGGTCTTATCCTGAACAAAGCTTTAAATGTCCCCTCGACAGGCCTTTTCGTATCATCATATGCCTTAACAACTACCTTAGAAGGTTTTAAGTTTGCCACAGTCAATCTTAACTTTGGTAGAATCTTCAATAGATACATGTTAATATCAGAACCATTATCTACCATAACACAACAAGTCATCTTTCCTTTTATTTTAGCCTTGATGAATAAGGCTTTGTGGTGATCCCTTAATTCCAAGGGTAAATCATCATTAGAAATCATTATGGTGCCTTGGGAGGTTTCCGTCAATGAATTAACCATCTGGTTGGCTTATAAAGATTTTTTTCTAGTCCAAAGAAAAACTAGTGCTTCTTAGTGGTCTTTAGAATGCATAAGTAGCTCCCAAACATTGAAAGTAGTTCCCTAATCTCTCTTTACTTCTTTTCCTTTTCCCGACTTCTCAATCTTTTTTAATTCAGACTCAATAGTCTCAAATTCTTGTCTTTTCTCTATAATTTTTTTCATAGACTGGCCTAATTTATTTTCCTTATCATCCCATAAATCAACCTGACCTTCATCTTCATCATGGGAGCTCCAGATATCCAATACATGCATAGTAATCTCTGTGAATTATTTATTTTGGTTTAGGTCTTTTAGTTCAAGTTTAGGCTTTAGCGAGCTAGAGGCAATATCAATAAAAGAGTTCAAGACTTATTCTTCTGTTGGACCAGTGTTGATCATTAAAATGGGTGGGCTAGGCAATGGTACATTTCGATAATTGGGCAAAGAGTTATTCTAGGTGTTATGCTTTCTTATCTCGAGGTTAGTGATTTTTCCTGCATCGATTAGGTCTTAGATTTCATTTTTCAATCGAGCACAACTATTAGTGTTATGCCTAATGGTCTGGTGGAATTTATAAAAATGCTTCGGGTTAGCATATGACGAAGGTTGTTATGAAGGTAAGGGTCATAATAGGTTCTTTTCGATTAACTTCTTGAGGACTTTAGATAGAGGTTGCCCTAACAACATTAATTTGTAAACTGCTACTTGGTTACTTGATGGTATTGATTTGCACATTATTGCTTGAGCCGACTCCATCTTTGCCCCCAAATCTTCCCCTAAAGAACCTTTTTTCCTAGGCTAAATTTGACTCCTTTTGGACCCTCAAATTTGTATAATTCTTCAAAGTTTTAGATTCCCAAATCCTTCAATTTTTTAGACAGTGCCAGAACACACCTGTCTATTGCCAGCATCAGTTGGTTTGACTTGGTAGGCCTATGCCTCAACTGAGATAGCTTTCCCTTTTAGTGAGTCAGGTAATCAGTGAAAGACTCATTAAACCTTTGCTTGGTATATTGCAGATCCTTTAAATATACCTTCAATTGAACATTGAGGCTATACTGCTTCACAAATGCAGTGTATAGTTCTTTCCAATTGGATTGGACATATGGTTCTAAAGCATAACACTAGTGGATTGGCACACCCTCCTATGATATGGTGAATTGTTTAACTATCTAGGCTTTAGTCAATTCGGTAGCTTTCATGTAAGTCACATACTACTTTAGGTGTAAATGGGGGTCCTCAGTTCTAGAATACTTTTTTATGTTAAGGAATTTGAATTTTTGGAGTAACAGATCATCCTCCCCATCTAGATTCAAATCAGTATAGTCGAGGGAAGCATCCATACCCTTCTCCTTCATCATCATCTGCATTTGAATTATGACCTTGGTTATATTCTTGGCCTAATCACATTGCTCTATGTTCTAAGCTGGATTTGCATTCCTCTGGTTTGGTGGATCAGCCAATACTATCACATCATCTCCTTCCCTTTCTCTTACTAGGATTTCAACATTAAGGTCAATCGAGTTGGTTGGCTGTGCCAATTGATTTTCTCTAATTAGTTTGGTTATCTCTCATATCATTTCTCTCATTATAGACTAGGTCTCAACAAATGCTTGCTCTTTCAACTATGCTTTAAAAACTTTAAGATCAAAACCTCCTGCCATTCCTGTCTTTAAATTTCTGACTAAGCACCTCAAACCAGATTGGACCCACCCATATGAGCTTGAAGGATCTATATTGCTATAGGACCATATGTCAGAATTATGCATGACATGTATGCATGATATGCAGGTTCATTTTATTCTTCAAATAAAGTAAGAAGATAAATAAGCATACTTAATATATACATAATACAAAGACAAAATACAAAGCTTAAAAAATGATGACCTCCGCCCTTATTTCTCCTACATGTGTTCAATAGTGAGTATCTTGTCTTATAATTTTTAGTCTAGGTTTTAATTATCAATAAGGGATAATAAAACCAACTTATGTAAGATAACTCTCAAAATGGAGCAAACAAGTAACAAATACTCTAAATAAATTCAAAGTCCACCTTCAACAGGCTAAGAATGACATTAAGGCCTTACTTTGTCCAAATCCATTTCAATGGGCCAAAATGGGCATAAAAGGTCGATTTTGACAACACTTATTTTAAAATGGGCTAAGAACAGGCATAAAAGGCCCACTTTGACAAGGTTCGTCTGTAACAGGCTTGAGTTTTATTTTAGGGATCCATTAAAGGGCATAAAGCACATGCAATTGGAAAATTCCTAAAGGAAGCTGCTAGGTTACTATATGAGCTGAGTCTCGAGTGAAAGAGGCTTTGACTCCCATAACGATATACATCAATATACGTCTCCCTGCTCAAGAATTCATGTGATGTGGAGAAGTACGTGTCGTGAGTGACAATAATAAAATATTTCATCAAGTTTGAGTGAAACGTAGGTAGCAAAATAATGAGTATCAGGTTAATTGGAATTGGAGTGCTCATTGTGTGCAAAAAACTATAGTGAATGCAAAAAAAATGAAAAAAGAAATAAGGAAATAATTAAAAATGATAAAATATAAAACACTTGAATCATTTTCTTTATCCCCAATGGAGTCACCATTGTAGGCGATGAGGTTTAGAGTGCGCCCAAGTATTTGACGACCACAACACTGTGTGGGCTTAAGGCCTACTAGAAAATATAAAATAGGTCATAAAGCCTACTCAGAGATGGAGTCGCCACCCGGATAAAAGCCAAGATACACTTTATAACAACTGGATCCCACAGAGGTTCCTAAAAGCTATCATTAGAGATTGGGTTTGAAAACTGGGTAAGGGCTTTTGGAATACCCACCCAACCTAGCGGTTGGCCTCCATTTGTGTTTTATTACCTTTAATTATTTATTTATTACCAAATGAATTTTAATTTCCTTTAAACAATTATCGCATTTTATAATTAAGCCCAAGTTTGCACATTAATTTCTTTTATGTATTTGGTCTCAACATCCATTGTAAATAAAGCAAATAATAATAATTTACAATTATACAATCGAATCAAATGGGGAAAGGGATTAGGGATTACAATGCTTTACTCAAATGAAAGTATAATAAATGGAAAATAAACCAAAAATAAACAAGCATCATTACATAAAAATATAAACAAATAAAAAGGGAGGGGAGAGTTAAGTACTAAATTGAACGATCAAGATCATTTTAATTCCTTACAATTCAACTTCCAAGACATATAAAATCATACAAAAAGAAACACCAAGTTAATTTGCAAAATCAAATTTGTACAAATAGGGATTATGGATATTTAAACATTAATCCAAAATAAAATAATAAAAATGACCATGCAAAACAGACTAAAAAAATAAGAAAGGATTCATGAAAATCCAAACCATGCACGATTTACACAAAATATCAAAATAGAAAAATACACAAGAGCTTGTTAAAGTGGCGTGAGGGCCTGTTAACATAAAGGCGATCACCTTATTACAGTGAGATCAAAAGACCCAGATGGCTCTCAAACTGGCAAACTTCCACTTCAAACAAGAATCTACTATTGTAAATAAGCTAGATGCATAACTACACCTAAAATTCAATGAATCATACTAAAGACATGACATATCATAAATAATAAACATAAAAGAGTAGATGAACAAACTAATAGATAAATAAGTTAGAAGTTATGCAAATCTATAGTTTAATCTTAAAAGAATCAAAATAATTACTTGAGAATGAGTTTTTCCAATATAGTTGGCCCTCAAAAATGAATATGGATATCAGTCTCCCCTTAAATGCAAGCTTTTTACCCTCTTTTTTCAAGAAAACCACCTTTGAACTTCACTCAGTTTCCTCCCATTTCAAAAAACGTTTTTCCTTATCTTTTTTTCATAGAGCTTTTCTTCTCTGCTTTTTTTTTGTTCTAGTTGCTAACCTTTTTCCTCTCTCTTTCTCCTTTTTTTAATGACCTCCCTAGCCCATACCTCTACTACTTTCTTTCATCATTGCCTTTATAGCCTTTTTCTCTTCCTAAAATTTTCTTTTCTAGACTAGAGACTGAGCTCTAGTTGAGGTGGGCCCACCAAGTTGACTGCTATAGTCACCTTTGCATTTAATATAGAGGCAAGTGGTTATTATAGAGGCGACACCTCTACGATGAGGCGATCGCCTCATCACCAGCTACCGTAGAGGCAATTGCCTCTCTGGCTTGCCATGCACTGGGCCTAATGGGTCTGGGCAGCTTAGATTTGTCTTGTAAGGGTTTTGGGCTCAATTGTGGGTTTTTAGCTTTCGGACTCATTTTCGAGAAAATTTTGAATTTTTCTCTTGCATTCAAATTTACATTTCTAATTATCGGACTTTGTTATTGGCCGATCAAACTGAATATCCATAGTTTACATACTCTCACTAGCTAATCGAATTGGATGTTTATAATATACTTGTTATTAATGTACTATTAAATTAAATAAACCATATTGTGATTAAATATAAAAATAAATATTTTAAAAATGATATTGTTATTTGCACTTAAATGTGTTATAATTATTATTAAATTTATAATATTATAGAAAGACATAAAACATTTAAAATGTATTCTTACGATTCTTCGAATGACGTCACCTCGTGGAAAGTGGGAACGCCAACACAACACAAGAAAACGACGGCGGAGCTCAACGATTCATAACAGATGCAAAAAAGCGCGCGTGTAAAAAATCTTGACCAACTCTATACATAACACGTGTCCTTTCATCTTCTTTTAATTTCCTTCCATTTACTCCCTGAATGCCAAAAACCCAAAAAAAAAAACGCCTTCTTCTTCTTCAGCGTTACCCAAACCAATCCAATTCAATCGCGCAAACTAAAAAAAAAAAAAAACCCTAATTTATCGGTAATCTTATACGGTCTCTGTAACCCGTTTTTGTTTCTAGTTTTTAATCCAAGGTCAGCTTAGTTTGGATTGCTTATTAATCAAAAAATTGAACAAAATAGAGGTCAACGTCTTTTTTGTATATTTATTAATTTTTTTTTGGTTCAAGTAGAAATAATTATGCATTTCAGTTTTTGTGTTTGATTCTGAGTTTTTTTTCTCAGTAATTTGCTTTAAAGGTTTTTTTTTTTTTTTTTTTTTTAGCATTGCAGGATTGGTTGATACAGAGGTGTAGTTTGTGCTGAAGTTGAAGTGAATAGATAAAGATGAGTTGGGTATATAAGGTTAGTAGTAGTAATGCTGCTTGTGATGATGATGATGATGATGAAAATGTTTCTACTGAGTCATTTACAAGCGCAGAATCCAATGAGAGTTCTGATTATCTTTATCATGAGATTGCTCAACTTACTAAATTGAGGTCAGGACCCAATGAATTCTTCATTCGGGATGTGCCTGGTCGTATTAGTGGTGGTAGTACTAGTAGTAGTAGTTTGAGGCCAAGGCTGCCTGTTTCAACTCTGAAAATGTTGGTTGGTCGAGAGGGTAATTATTCTGGGAGGGGAAGGTTCTCATCTGCTGATAGTTGTCATGTTTTGAGCCGTTACTTGCCTATTAATGGTCCTTGGAAAGTTGACAGATTGAGAAGCCGTGCTTATGTTTCCCAGTTTTCTCATGATGGCACTCTTTTCATTGCGGGTTTTCAGGTATGTTTCTATAAACTTTGGCTGGAGATGGTACATTTATATTTCGAAGAGAATCAAATGAAGAAGCACTGCAAGTTATCTTAAGTGCTTATATGGATGGGTTTTGTTTGAAACAGGGAGGCCACATTAGGGTATATAATGTGGAGAACGGATGGAAAGTTCAGAAGGATATCTTGACAAAAAGTTTGAAATGGACAGTTACTGATACATGTCTGTCACCTGATCAGCAATATCTTGTAAGTTTGTGATTAGCTTTATACGAAGAGGTGTGCAAGATATGATATAAATGGGAAGTCAGAATCATTTACTCTATGTAATCATTCTGATTGAGAACTTTTTTCAGCTCATATGTTATGCAATAGATGTTCTGTTCTGATTATTATTCAGTATGATGGTTTTTTATCATTTTCTTAAATCATTTGATTCTCCTTAATGTTACTTAATGTAAATGATGCAGGTATATGCTAGTATGTCCCCTGTTGTCCATATTGTAAATGTTGGGTCTTCTACGACGGAGTCACTTGCAAATGTGACGGTATGTACCATTAGTTATACATGTTTATTGAATCATATGTTAATACATTTTTGTTTCCCTGATTTAACCAATCATTAGTTATTTGTGTTTGTTTTTCCTTTTCTGCTAGTCCCTCAAGACGACCAATTAATGTTTGCTAAGCAAATATCCTTTGGGGCTGTTCCTGAAAACTTACTTCACATTTGAAGTCTTTGCACGCAGGAAATTCATGATGGTTTGGATTTTTCTGTGAATGAAGACGATGATGATAGATTTGGAATCTTCTCTATTAAATTTTCAACAGATGGGCGTGAACTTGTAGCTGGAGGTAGTGATTATGCAATACATGTTTATGATCTTGAGACAAATAAGAATATTCTCCGAATTCATGCACATCAGGTATTACATTAGCTATAAGTACACAAAATATCATGTGTTGAAGAACACCTTGCAGCTTCCTATTATCTTTATAACGCGTACATATTAAATCTGACTGTAATTGCATTTGCAGTCTGATGTTAATACAGTATGTTTTGCTGACGAAAGTGGACATCTCATATATTCTGGAAGTGATGATAACCTCTGCAAGGTAAATTCATCTCTTTGTTTTTTATTTTTTTCAAATGGTAAATCCATTTTCAGCAGATATCTGTATGATGGCTGAACATGACTTATTTCTTTAGGGAGTTAGAATACACTGTTGATTAATTCACCTGACCTCTCAAGTAAACGAACTTAATATTAATGAAATGCTAAGGCATTTTCAACAAATTCTCATGCTGTTACTTGCTACTTCTTTGTTTGGGTTAATGTGAAGCTAGTTTAGCAGTACACTTATCAGTGTTTTTGCCCAAGGGATTTTTCACATAGTTTTTTACCGCTGCAGGTGTGGGATAGACGTTGCTTTATTAGCAGAGGACAAGCAACTGGTGTCTTGACTGGACATCTAGAAGGCATTACATTCATAGATAGCCGTGGGGATGGGCGCTATTTAATTTCAAATGGAAAAGATCAAACTACCAAACTTTGGGATATACGCAAGATGTCCTCTAGTTCTGCATGGTATGTAATGTTGAACTTAACATTAATATGCACACCCTTTTCCAGATTTTTATTACTTCTTTGCAAGTTTCTCCTACGAGTTTGCATAAATATAATTTGTGCTTGATTTTGTTGGGCGGCAATCATTAAACGACTGCAGCTTGTAAAATGCATATAATAAGTATCATTTATTGATGAATGAGGCTTGGCTGGAGCCAAGTTATAGTCCAAACAGGATGATGTTAGTATTCTAAACTTCAATATCCACTTCAATTCACAGTAGTAGAAATATTTTGTATTTATTTTTGGGCTTATCCACCTAGCTTCAAGTTCATACTTTAAGAGTTCAGCTTGAATATAGGACACTGTTAATTTTGGAAGTGTACTGATGGTAAATGTTTCAACCTTTCCCTTGCCTTTTTTTCTTGGCAATGTTAGATTGAATTTTTTCAATATCTCAGATTTATGGAAAAAAACAACTAGATGATTTAAATGCCATGACTTTCTACGATGAAATCACATCATGAAGCAAAAGATTAAAATGAATAAAACAAAGGAGAGTCTGCACAAAATTGATGCGATATTAGTTACAATTATTGTAGATCTTTGTTAACTGAATTGGTGGACCGGCATTGCAAGAAAAGGTTTCTGATATTGCAGTCTCAAGAGATATGTGGAGATTGTTATTTTGTTATTTCTACTACGTGCTGATGTTTAAGCTTCTTGCAGTCATTTACCTTGAATATCCTCTCATGTTTTAGATAATGTTAATAGCTATTATGTAATTCTTTGGAAATCAATTTATATTCAATTTCAGATTGGTTAAATTATTTAGCCTGAAAAGAATGATTTATTATTTTAACTCACCAGAGCACTTGTATCCGTATTTGTGTGCTAGAATTCAGTTATATTCTACTGAAGTCAAAACTCAATAAGAGTTTACTGACATATGTTATTCCTAAATTTCTCTTCAACTAGCACTCCAATTTTTAGAGATCCTGATTGGGACTACAGATGGATGGAGTACCCTGCCGATGCAAGAATCTTCAAACATCCTCATGATCTGTCATTGGCCACATACAGAGGTCACTCGGTCCTGCGAACTCTGATTCGCTGTTACTTCTCTCCGGAATATAGGTAAGCATCAGATGAATATTGTGATACATATGACTGAAATTGATATATTATCTCAGTACAGGTCTGCTTTTCAATTACAGCCTTCAAATGCACAGTTTGTGAATCTTGAATTTTTCTGAAAATTCTAATGCCCCATGTAATGTTGTTCAACAGTCTTGAGCCAAATGCATATTATGTGTGATGAAGAAAAAAAAATTGTTAAGGAATTAATAAAGGAAAACACAACTTGAGGATAAGGTATCCTCCTAATCTAATTCTAGAAAGTATTAGCCTCTGATCATACCATGTAACGCCTAAACTCGAAATGTTTTTATGGTACTGAAACTTTAGCTTGGCCAGAACGCTGAAATAACTTGTCTTTACTTGTTAAATTGTGGTGATTTAAATTAATCAAACCATCATTAATCTTAATCTGTAAGGGTTCAATTGAGTTATTATAAAAATGTTGGTGTGATACAAATGGGTTTCATCTAGACCAGTGCAGTGTTTTTTTTTTTTTTGGGTTGATTTATTTTCTTTTTGATGGCATTGCTGGCCTCTCTGCAAAAATGCAAGGCGAGGGGTGCTTACATGTGCGCTCATGCTCCCATAGCGAAGGAGCAAAATTTGCGCTGGGCAAATCCTTACTAACTTGGTAAATCACTTGTTGCAGCACTGGTCAAAAGTACATCTACAGTGGATCTACCAATGGTTCTGTTTATATTTATGATCTGGTACGTAATAAAGATTTGTGATGTGAATTTAGAGTGTTAGTATTTAATCAAAGGATCTGCCTATGAGACATTTCATCTAGATCACTTTTCTAGCTTAGGTGGGTGGTAACTGTCCGTCATTTGTGTAGGTGAGCGGAGCTGAAGTTGCAAGACTTAATTATCACGATGGTCCTGTGAGAGATTGTAGTTGGCATCCAGTGTATCCTATGATTGTTAGCTCTTCTTGGGATGGTTACGTTGTCAGATGGGAATTTCCAGGGTCAGGAGAAGCACCAATTCGAATGCCCCATAGGTCAACAAGCCGGAGATCAAGCTGGAGGTGGGATTACTACTGAACATGACATGACTTTAGAAGTTGTGCACAACACAAGCATACTTGGTGTATTTTGGTTGGAAATTGTTATCAGTAAATATTTTGTCGATCCCAAAGTCCAGGGCATCTCTATAATAGGCATATAGAAATGTATGTACATGAAATATGGTTTTGTACTTTTGTGTTTCTTTTTTTTTCTGTTACTGCTTGTAAGGAGCAGCTGGTATAGGAAAAATTGCAGGTTCCTTCTTGTTTTGGCATGAACATGGCTGTATAAAACACAAATAGTGCATCTTATTAATCGCTTAGTACATGTATACTGTCGCTAGCTTTATTGGCTTGCAACACCATGCAATTACGCTCTGTAGGGAATACTTTGGGGAAATTTTTGCTTGCTGTGTTCCAGTGTTGCAGTTTTTTTTTCACGGGTCAGAGACAGATCATGCTCGTTCCTATATATAACCAATGTGCATTGCATATATCATGTGATAATGGGTAGTCCGAATCCTGTACATCTGTCCGCAAAAGAAGCAAGATGAATATTAGTAGTGATTACTAAAATCACAAGGATTGGCATTCGAATATAGGATTGCATTAGAATTGGTTATTTTGGCCTTTACTAGTAAATGTGTAATTTATATTTAATAGAAATCATTTCCAATAATAATAAAGCAATTAATTTTAATTAATATGTAAATTATCTGATAATAATCTTACTACATATGTAAACCACACACCGTTGAAATTTTTCATTATTCATCATTTTTCTTTTAATAATTTCGACAATAAGCAACTGTACACGTGGCGACTGGCGAGATACATTCCAAAATTAGAATTGCTGAAGCGGATAATCCATCTCTGGCGGAGCCGATCGTCTTCATTTGCTATTTTTCATTTCAATTCTGCAAACGGACACACACACAGACACAAATGGCATCGCCAGCAGCAAGGATAACTTTTCGAGTAGTGGTAGCAGTTATAGTGATAATGATTCTCTTCTACGTCGGTCGTCCTCTCTACTGGAAAATCTCCGCCACTGTGCAAGAGATCCGCGAAAACAAACGCACCGTTCAACAAGGTCTCTCCGTTAGCTAACTCACATAACACGCATGCACCGCTCTGTGAATTTGTTCTTTTCTTTGAATCCGAATTTGATCTTCTGTTTTTGTCACAGGCATTTCACAAATTGTTTACGAAGCACAAAAATCTGTCGGTTGGTTCCACGACGAGTCCGATTCTGGTGTTCGTGAAAATCGGAAAGCCACTAATCGGCGTCTTCTCTTCTAGAGGTTAATTTCTATTACTATTTGGAAAACAAAATTTTGTGTTTAACTGTTGAAAATGGTCCGTTCTACGAGTAGATCTCGTTTTTTTGTTTGTGTATGTAGTAATAATAAATTATGCATTGTCCATTTTGACGAGATTGGATGATTCACCGTGTAGCGATTTACATGTATAAGGATGCTTAATTAGTGGACTGGTTGCTAATATAGAAGTGCTTCTTTCTGGATCTACTGATTCTTGAGATTGTTGTGCTAAATAGCAAATTTTAGAGGTATCTGGAAATTTCATGTTTGCTAGCTTAGTTTATAGGAGTAACTAAAACCACAAATGAAGGACCCGCAATTTTTTACCGATTTCTGTCATGTTTTTTGTCGTGCCAGTATGCGTTTGAGTTAGTACATTACAAGCTTTCTGTGCTTTTTGAGTTGCTTTTGATTTCATTAATAAACACCATTGGACGCAATTCGGGTTTAAATCCTGGTTGTTCATGGTACACCTTTTAGCTCTTATGGTTTTTCTTCTCAACAATGCGAGAAGAAAGGTGCAGGTGGGTAGGATTATGAGTGCCATTCCTGTGAGTAGCTAATTCCAGCTGAGTCATGATATCTGGAAGCTTGTCTTTATGTAGCAGTTATGAAGGTTATTACAGAATATTGTCCTTTCGATGTTAAAGAGAGTCCAGGTTTTTTTTTCCACTGCACCACTGTGTTTGTTATCTTAGATTGTTCTGAATTTGAGATTTTAAACCTGGCAAATAGTTTGCTAAGTCCAAAGATGCAACTTTTAGTTGTTACCAAAGTTGTATATACTTAGTAGCCAGTGAGTAGCCATATGGTTGTAGTTGCTTATTCTTGCGAATTCTGAAGTAATTGAATTTTCTAAAGGGATGTCAAAGATATCACATTTGATGCTGTGATATCATGAGAAAGTTAAGCCTGGCATGTGCACTGTTTTTTTACTCCTCATCTCACTCCCTAGTGCTGTTGCTCCTGTTTTTCTACCCCACCAATGTAAGAAGACTGCATTTGGAGCTTTGCATGTCCTTTATATACCATGTTGTGTATGTGTGCATGTTGAGTCATTCTTAATTATGTTGAATAGCTCTTATGTGAATACCATCCAATTTGTTATTGTAGTTCACCGAAAGGAAACCCATAGCAGATGTTCTGTGCTAAATGGTTCAAATTTTCTGCACTCGTAAACCAAGTGCTTTTTCTCATTCTCTGCCCTGCTTCCAGGGAAAACGGATGTTTCTTTGCTTAAATCCACTGGTTTAAAAAATTCAGTAGGAAACCTAATTATTAAGAGCCTAGCCCCAGGATTACGTCTGATAAAAGGAGTGAAATGGAAATTGAATTTTTATAGTGAGGTTAATGCAAGATGCACTCGGTGATTATATGGAGGATAGGTTGATTGGTCTAACTAGATGTTGTTCCTCTTTCCAAGAGCTGACATGGGTACAACTTGATTGGCACAAATATCTTTATGCAAGTGACCAACTGATCAAATTTTGAAAATTTCAGCTTCTTTTGAAAGTCCGGTCAGTCAGTGGTGCAGAACAATGTTCTTTAATCGGTGAATGTGGCAACTGAATTGCCCCTATTAATTTGATTCCGACAAAACAAATCGCAGTGGAAAGTCTTAGGATTTAGGTTACTAGTGGCATTGAGATCGAAAATGCTGGGGAACTAGGATGCATTTAGTTTGAGTGTAAAAAGTTAGGACTTGATGGAGAGCTCTACCATCCCACCCTAGAAATGAAAGTAAATTCTTTTTTCAGTGCAAGAATTCTTTTTTCTTCCTCTTCTTGTGTTCTCGTGACTTTTTCTTCTCCAGATTAATTAGAAGTGAATTTAATTTCTTGTAAGATTTTCACCATTAATCTCAGATAAAATCAGTGTTTGAAGGTGCTCTTTTTGGGACTTTGGTATTCTCCACCCTTTTTTTTAATCCGTAATTAAATTCAGATGCTTGCAGGTATTAATCATGGCTTTTGATTAATGGGTCTATTCCTAAAAACTCATCTTTGATCTAATTAATTAGATAATTATCAACTAATATGATGGCAACCTCTGCAACAAATGCTCATCGTACAAGAAAAATGATATGGGAAGAATGAAAACCAGATGCCAAAACCTTATTCTTTTAGCAATCGATCTAAGGAACTATTTTTATTCAACGGTTAAACCGATCCTCCTCAACCTTCTTAAAACAATGGACATTTGGCGTCGCGCTTTTGTCCCTATCTTCTTCACGGGTCACCGTCACAGGTCTCCTGCCAATTTTGACATAGAACTAGAAGTTTGCGCAATCATCCCAAGTTTTCTCATAGAAAAATATCCGAAGAGCATTCGTGAAATTAGTTCATCCTAAAGTAGTGCCAATATTTACGAACTAAACTGGCCGAGTAATTTGGATTGCCTTGAAGATGTAGATTTCACCAAACATGATCACGCTTACGAATTTTGATGTGCTAATATATGTATTGGCAAAGTAATTTAATTTTCTCAACGCCAAGATTTAATTGCACAAATGTAATTTATAGATAGTTCAAATGATATGTGGACATTAAATATGCAGAGTAAAGTTCCATTTTTATCCCTTTACTCTTCTTTTTTATGGTAGAGAATTAAACCATTTCTAATAGTTCTAAAAAAAAACTAATTGCATTAACGAGTGTTTTGCATTAGCACTAACAAATGATACTCAATATATTCTCAAATAATAATAATAATAATAATAATAATAATAATAATAATAATAATAATAATAATAATACTCACTATGATATCTCATTGCCTCTATTCAATGTTTATGGCTTTATGTTCACTCTACACCACAAAATTGTTAAAGTAAAGGAAGTAGCATTTGCTTCACTTTGATTTAAATACTAGGACGTCCCATGATTGTCAATCAAGGGGTCCAAAAACCTACTTAATCAAAATTTAATTGTTAACACAAAAAGAAAGTACATGCAATATCTTAATCTTAATTCACTTATTTAATCATGGACGTGACCTTTAATTAGCAATGGATGGATGATCTTTGCTCAGAATCTAAACTCATATAAACATATCATCCATTAAAATTTGAAAATTTAGATCATAATCGATAATTTTGAAAGTAAATTACTGCCATATTTATACGTATTATTCACAACTTTCATAAGCAAAGATACACATATGTCGAATTGCCCACGTTCCAAAAGAATAATTGATCATCCTCAACACTACATACAGCTTGCATATCTTTTATTTCGTACGTTTGTTCAATTCGTTCACTTAGACCTAGGTTTAGTTAAAAATGACATATATAACAATGCAAATGGATAAATGTATAAATAATGTACTAATAACCGTTGTAATCAACTAGTATGAAGTTGTTTTACTTGATGTATGCAGCCGTATTAAATTAATTATTGAAAGTCTTTGATCGCCATTGTGGTCCTATTTATTATAGTTCATACAAAAAAAAAATATAAATAATAATCTCATATAATTTCAATATTTGATGCTCAATATTTTTAGTTTGTTTAAATCCTTTCCTCTTTATCTTTTTTCATTATTCTCTTTAATATCTGTTTACCTACGATTTTACTTTCTTCTATTTGATATCTATTTACCTTTTTCTCTTTTTTTTTTTATTATTCATTCACCTTTCCTTTATTTCCCTTTAATATCTTTTCATTTGTTTTTTCTTAATAATCTCTTTTATCTACACTCTCTTCACTTTTTTTTTACCCTTTCTCTTCTTCTCTTTTATATTCATTCATCTTTCTCTCCATTATCTCTATATATTTTTATGTACATTACCATATATTTATATTTATTTCCATTGTTTCAATTCATTTCCTCTCAAAAAAAAAAAAGGAAAATAGAGATCATGCATAAGGCAACAAACATTTAAAATGATAGAAATAGAAAACAAATAAAAAGAAAAAAAATACATTTTAAATGTGTATCTTTATTTGATTATTTACATGCTTATTATTTCTTAAAATAGTGATTGGTGTCATGGGCTGCCATACAAGAAAAAAATGTATTGTTAATTTGAGAATTTGTCAAATTTAAGATGTAATTGTAAACATGTCAACCATTTCTATGCATCCTTAACTTTTTTGTTATTTAATTTATATCAATTTTTGATATCCTTATTTTAATTAATTTAAAATTTAAATAGCTTAAATTGAGGGTACATATGGGCACAAGTAAAAAAAAGTGATAAGTAAAATCTAAATTGATTGTAAATTATAGATGAGTCATGTGTCACAAAAGACTACACATATACATAAACAAATTTAGGATTACGAGTTTCAATATGTGGTTTCTATATCAATAAAAAAAAAAAAAAAAAAAACTCTTTTAAACAAATATGTGCACAATTAGAAAATTGTGATATTGGTTTGAAAAAAAAAAAAAAATACTAATCCTGAATTTATATAAAAACTCGGATGCACTGCGTTTATTGCCTGACTACTCATCCTGTGGCCATAGTCACAAAACAAAGTGCGTTATACCCGAGCAAACAAAACCTGAAAAGGACCACAATGCAGTACTAAACTGCTAGTGACCTCACATGGTCTCCAGAGGGTGACATAGCTTGATGAAAACTTTGAAATTTTTCAAAGTAAAATCATGCACAGGTTTTAAGATATATCATAACACTTTATTCTTTGTTTCTTTTTATTCATCTTATTCACATATCAATCCAAGAATCAATGCTAGCTGATAGTGCTGGTAATTAACATATGTTTGCATCTTCTTTGTCTCTTCCCTTGCCGGCTATTGCTATATTCACTGTAATCTCTTTTAATCTAGTATCCATTGTTCAAGACTTCAAGTTCTTGTCTATCTCGTTTTATATTCATTCTTGTACTATGTTTTGTTTTTCTTTTTGTTAAAACAGTTTCGATATCTTTCGCAGTTCAGCAGGAAAAAATTTTGATTGGAACAAAGAAAATGTTGCTGCAGAGGACTTTGTTGGTAGTTGTTGTATTGATCACAGGACTTGTCGGAAGTAATTTATGCACCGTGGAGGCTATACCACAGATGATTCTTTTGGATACCGATGTCAACACTGATGATTTATTTTCTCTTTTGTAACTCTTGAAGCTCAACAGATCAGAGTTTGAGTTGGAGGTTAGTGTTTATACTTCTCCTTGTGTGTAGTGGCCTTGGACCTTGTTTCAACTAGCTTTTTGCCTCATTCAAATTCAGTTTGTCTCCGGTTGCAGAAAATTTGGAAACAGTTAAATCCTGAATGTTAAAGATGATAATTGAAAACCAGTTACAGTGACATTGGTTTATTATCTTGGCACAGGCCTTTACTATAATTGCAAATTCATGGACTGATGCAGGGAATGCTGTGAATCAAATCTATGACATGCTTTACATGATGGGCCGCTATGATATTCCTGTTGGAGTAGGAGGCGAGGGTGGAATGCTTGAAGATGGTGCTCCACTCCCTGATGTTGGCGGATATCTTCCTAGAGCTGGTGAATTCTGCTTCTTTCAAATGCAAGAAAGTTTAGTGCATGTGTGTGTATATATATATATAAAGGCATCTTTTAGATTTTACGTTTATGATGGAGAAGTTACTAATGGCTAAAATTCTTGATATCTCTTATCAGTATTCTATTTTAATAAGAGTTATATTCCCCTAAAAAGAAAATTTAATAAAAAAGTCTATTTTAATTAGGAATATTACTTTATAAAGAAAGTTTATTTCTCTTCTAAACAAGACAATCCTATAAGATTAAAAAATCATATTCCTAAGAGATTTGAGCAATATCTTCTCCTATAAATATATTTTATGATATCTCATGTCATTAATTTTCATCCTTATATTTACTCATCTCCTCATTTTCATCATACAACGTTACCAAGACATTATTCCATCACTCCATCATCATATCATTTAAGCAATTACTCTTTATTCTCTATTCCATTATGTCTATTCGTTTTATTATGTTTTTTCTCATATCATTACTGACTTAAGCTTCGAACTGTTTATGGGGAAAACCCCGCCCCTTTACCCATTCTCCTTGTTGATGCAGTTTTCACAAACAAGAAATGTCAATTTGGAGTTATCAAGTGACATCGTCTGTGGAAAAAAAACCGAATTCAATTCCGGATTATTATTGCTTACTAGAACCTAACTTCATAACTCTATTATTCCATTAAACCAATGTTCAGGACGAGACAAGCTTACTTGTTTTATACATATCTTATTCAATTTGTCACCTTTACAACATGCATGTCATCAATACAGTAGAGGCTTAAAGATTTGTCCATCTACCCTCATTGACGAGCATGAAGATCTTAGCACAACCATTAGTGACAGTATGTCTATCGATAAAGAACAGCTCAGAAGATGAAAGTCTTGGCTATGATCAAATTCAAATAAACATTGCACATCATGATTGCTTTATCAAAATAAAGGATAGGAAGACAAATTAAAAAAAGAGCAATAGCAGCGAGAATATATCTAATTCCAACAATAACAAATTAAGCTATCGGTACAAGAGACGTTAAAAATTAAAATCCAAGCACCTTAAAGATATGCTTTGAACATGCTATGATTCTTGTCAGTAATGGTAACTGCCTTCGTAAAGCTTCAGACATAAGCTCCTGAATCAAGAGCTAAGTTGCAAGCACCAAAATTGTTAGAGAAGTAAGCTTCGAGCATTCCAAGGAGTTAAATATGTCCATTGGTCATCATGCTGTGACCACCTAGCTTGGAATACCCATTAAACAATGAGTTCTGAATATTGAGCACCCACCGATCATCGGGCTTCAAGCATCTAGCACCTATGGAACATTGAGAACTGAGTGTCGAGTATTAAAAGAACAAGAGAATCGAGCACAAGGTTCTGCAACTTCTTACCGCTGACCGTTGACATGAAGGCTATATACAGAAGGCAGTCAGACATCTAGAATTCTAATTCTCATTTGAGTTCTATTTCTATTTGAAACTCGTCTTAAGCTTGATGGATAAAGTCCGATATACTCAAATGACATCATGATCAACGTACGAATCTGGAAGGTTACCTTACTAAGTTTTGAATAGATGAACCAAGAAGATGAGTTTAAAGTTGACTCTCAAATTAAGAACTGAACACTGAGCATCGAGCACCTATCAAGGCTTCATCGAGCAGTGAGTTCTGCTAAGTTACTCGAGCACTAAAAAGCATCGAGGCCTTATACATAGTGCTCCTAAATTAAAAACTAAGCTTCAATTACTAAGTATTTGCTGAGCATCTGAGCATCAAAGCCTAAAAGCAGTTAGACACCTGGATCAGGTACTCAAATGCTATTAAAAAATAATGACGGAATAAAATTGGATATTTATATGTTTTCCTCTAGATTCACGAATATGGACCACATGGCCTCATACTAAGATTAAAGACAACGAGTCTTTGATGAGTGGTTCTCAAAACCAAAACCGAATATCAAGTGAACACTGAGCATCGAATGCCAAACAAATTTTTTTTTGAACATCTGAAACTATGAGCATTTAGCATGGAGAACTAAACATTAAGCTTTAAAATACCAAAGCATTAGGAAAGTTGGACATTTGAGTCTGATTTATTGGGAACAAGCTCTGGGCTACAGTCTGAGTCACAACAAGAATCTAAATCTGAGATTTGCTAAATTGTTGAACCTCTACCAAACATCCACTACCAGACACTTGACTTCATAGGCATGCAGACTCTTAGCAACGAGCAATAAATCCTAGTTAATCCTCAAAAGATAAGTTTCTATCTTAAATCATTTGATTATTTATTTTCATACAACATCTATAACGAAAGCACATTTACACCTCTAGTTAAAAACGTATGCTCATGAAAATGATTACTCTATCACACATGATATTTATATATCTATATGAACACTAAAGTCTCACCGAGATAAGTCTTCTATTTATTATTTATTAAGAGCAATCATGACTTATTGCATGGAAGTATTCATATATTTATATATGCACACTTATAAAAATAAAGATGCACCCTATTATAGCTCTATGCATAGAAATTTAAAAAACATGTGCCAACCATATTAATATATATTCATCATTTGACCATTAATTGCTAGGGAGATCAAACAATCCTAAGATCTTCGTTCTTTTGATTATTTGTTATTACAGTGAAATAATACAAGCATAAATGCTACTTTAAGCATCTCAATAACAATGCTCAGAATTGTCAATGATAAAGGATATGGCCTTTGGGAACTTAATCCAGTTGTTAATCTTGGAGCAGTATATTTGGATAGTATATTCTCATGAAGCTAGATATACACAAAATGCCAATGAATTGGATGCACACAAACTTAAGTAGTACATGGCACCAAATTAAAGCTAATTAAAACTCGAATATTCAACATTACATAAAGCAAAATTTATGACAGCATCTTCAAGAACAAGGTCATTCAAGCAACAACTGAAGCAAACAACGAATATAAATATTCGTTAAACTCAAAGGTGGGACAAGAGGTCATCAAGAGATAAGTTTTCCTTCTCAATTATTTATTTTTAATTATTTAATTTTTCATTTATCTTCACTTAATTATTTATTCTTATATGAATATTTATAGCTCGACACACATGCACACTTATACATCTACACATAGATGCTCGTCCATATATACATGATTGTTATTTGTGTAAAACATACATTAATTACATTTGATATATTTATTACATAAGGACTGGTCATTAAATGGAGATCAATTAAACGATCCTAAAACTATTGTTCTTTAATCTATTACTACAGATAAGGAAAATGTATTTACTAAAGACACTACTTTAAGCACCAATCGGTCCAAGTGGTCAGACATTTTGATTACCTCACTCAGCATCAACATGCAAAAATTGTCAAATGACATCCGACACACTATCGAGTAGTCATTATTATGGCAGTCGAAATGTCTCTTCTAACACACGAACAAATGGGATGGTTAGGCGATTCAAATTTCAAAAAAGGCATTGAAACAAAATTGCAGTTATCACCCCCATGTGCATCATTGTCAGTTATCCCTCCATGCTGAGTATCTAAAGCTCCAACATCAATGTCCAGTAACTGAAAACTAGCACCCTTAGGTTGCTTCTATAGTACTGAGGTTCGACACTTGAGCCATTCTTTTAATGCATCGAAACTATACGATACTTGGGCTGCGCTTTTAATGCAGCAAGAATAAGTCCAGTATCTGAAAACTGGCACCCTCATGTTGCTTCTATAGTACTGAGGTTTCGAGTATATAAGCATCGCCTCCTTACACTGAGCATCTAAGCCTCGAACATTTGAGATCAGTATCTAAAAACTGGCACCCTCAGGTCACTTTTATAGTACTGAGGTTTTGAGCATATAAGCCTCGCATCTAAGCCTCGAACATCTAAGACTAGTTTTTGAAAATTGACACCCTCAGGTCGCTTCTATAGTACTGAGGTTTGGCACTCAGGCCGCGCTTTTAATGCACCGAACATCAAAACTCCAGTGACGATTGGTTCCATCATGTTGCCTCTATATTGGCGGGTTAATCCCTTACATATCCTTTTTATTACAAGTTTTATACATCTAAGTCCAGTTGACACTTCCAATATGTTCTTATACGATGATTTCAAGACTTGGTACCAAAGTTCATCTTTCCTATGGCTAAGGCTGGCCACCTCAGCTCACCATTCCATACCAAACGCAGTGATTCAAGTAGTCTCTCTCTAGATAGCTCACCCTACAGACCTGGATATATCAGACATAAATATCCGAACAAACTTTCAGGGGGAACTCTTGCTATCCCATATTAGTATTTTATTCTAATAAGGGTTACATTCCCTCAAAGAGGAGGATCACTTAAATAAGAAGAAAGCTTAATAAGGAAGTCAATTTCAATTAGGAAGATTACTCTACAAAGGAAGTTTACTTCTCTCTTAAACAAGGCAATCCTACAAGACTAAGAAATCATATTCCGAAGAGGTTTGAGCAATATCTTCTCCTATAAATACATCTCATGTCATTGATTCTCATCCTTATATTCACCCATCTCCTCATTTTCATCATACAACATCACCAAGACATCACTCCATTACTCCATCATCATATTATCTAAGCAATTACTCTTTATTCTCTATTTTATTGTGCCTATTCACTTTATTATATTTTTTCTCATACCATTACTGACTTAAGCTTTAAAGTGTTTATGAGAGAAACCCTGCCCCTTTACCTATTCTCCTCGTCAATGCAGGTTCCACAAATAAGAAATATTAATTTGGAGTTATCAAGCAGTGTCATCTGTAGGAAAAAAATTGAATTCAATTTTGAATTGTTATTGCTTACTGGAACCTAGCTTCAAAACTCTATTATTCCATTAAATTAATGTTCAGGACGAGACAAGCTTACTTGTTTTATATGTATCTTATTCAATTTGTCACCTTTACAACATACATGTCATCAACACAGTAGAGGCTTAAAGATTTGCCATCTACCCTTATTGACAAGCATGGAGATCTCAGCACAACCATTAGTGACAAAGAACAGCTCAGAAGATGAAAGTCTTGGCTATGATCAAATTCGAATAAACATTGCACATCATGATAGCTTTATCAAAATAAAGGATAGGAAGATAAATTAAAAAAAGAGCAATAGCAACGAGAATATATCTAATTCCAACAATAACAAATTAAGCTATCGATATAAGAGATGTTAAAAATTGAAATATAAGCACCTTAAAGATATGCTTTGAACATGCTATGATTCTTGTCAGTAATGGTAGTCGCCTTTGTAAAGCTTTAGACATAAGCTCTTAAATCAAGAGTTGAGTTGTAAGCACTAAAATTGTTAGAGAAGTAAGCTTTGAGCATTGAGCATTCCAAGGAGTTAAATATGTCCATCAGTCATCATGCTTTGAGCACCTAGCGTGGAATACCCATCAAACAATGAGTTTTGAATATTAAGCACCCACCGATCATCGAGCTTCAAGCATCCAGCACCTATGGAACATTGAGAATTGAGTGTCGAGTATTGAGAGAATGAGAGAATCGAGCACAGGGTTCTATAACTTCTTACCATTGACTGTTGATATGAAGGCTATGTACAAAAGACAGTCAGATATCTACAATTCTAATTCTCATTTGAGTTCCATTTCTATTTGAAACTCGTCTCATGCTTAATGGATAAAGTTAAATGACATCATGATTAACGTACGAACCTCGAAGGTTGCCTTACTAAGTTTTGAAACAGATGAACCTTGAAGATGATTTTAAGGTTGACTCTTAGATTAAGAATTGAACATTGAGCATCGAGCACCCATCAAGGCTTCATCGAGCACTGAGTTATGTAAAGTTGCCTAAGCACTAAAAAGCATCGAGGCCTTGTACATAGTGCTCCTAAATTAGAAACCAAGCTTTAATTACTAAGTATTTACTGAGCATCCAAGCATCGAAGCCTAAAAGTAGATAGACACCCGAATCAGGTACTCAAATTCTACTACAAAAAATGACGGAATAAAGCTAGATATCTATATGTTTTCTTTTAGATTCATAAATATGGACCATATGGCCTCATACTGAGATTAAAGATAGCGAGTCTTTGACGAGTGGTTCTCAAACCCAAAATCGAATATCAAGTGAACATTGAGTGTCGAACGCTAAACAATAATTTTTTAAACATCTAAAACTACGAGCATCAAGCATGAAGAACTGAACATTGAGCTTCAAAACACCAAAGCATTGGGACAGTCAGACATTTGAGTCTGATTTATTATGAACAAGCTTTGGGCTGCAGTCTGAGTCACAACAAGAATCTAAATCTGAGATTTGCTGAAGTGTTGAACCTCTACTAAACATCCACTACCAGACACCTGACTTCATAGGCTTGTAGACTCTTAGCAACGAGCAACAAATCCTAGTTAATCCTTAAAAGATAAATTTCTATTTTAAATCATTTGATTATTTATTTTCATACAACATTTATGATGAAAGCACATTTACACCTCTAGTTAAAGACGTATACTCATGAAAATGATTACTCTGTCACACATGATATTTATATATTAACATGAACACCAAAGTCTTATCGAGATAAGTCTTTTATTTATTATTTATTAAGAGCAATCATAACTTATTGCATGGAAATATTCATATATTTATATATGCAAACTTTTAAAAATAAAGATGCACCCTATTATAGCTCTATGCATAGAAATTTAAAAAACATATGCCAACCATATTAGTATATATTTATCATTTGACCATTAATTGCTAAGGAGATAAAACAATCTCAAGATCTTCGTTCTTATGATTATTTGTTATTACAGTGAAATAATACAAGCATAGATGCTACTTTAAGCATCTCAATGGCAATGCTCAAAATTGTCAATGATAAAAGATATGGCCTTTGGGAACTTGATCCAGTCGTTAATATCGGAGCAGTACATTTGGATAGTATATTCTCATGAAACTGGATATACACAAAATGCCAATGAATTGGATGCACACAAACTTGAGCAGTACATGCAACCAAATTAAAGCTAATTAAAACTTGGATATTCAACATTACATAAAGCAAAAGCCATGGTAACATCTTCAAGGACAAGGTCATTCAAGCAACAATTGAAGCAAACAACGAATATAAATATTCGTTAAACTCAAAGGCGGGATAAAAGTTCATCAAGAGATAAGTTTTGCTTTTCAATTATTTATTTTTTCATTTATCTTCACTTAATTATTTATTCTTATATGAATATTTATAGCTCGTCACACAAGCACGTTTATATATCTACACATAGATGCTTGTCCATATATACATGAATATTATTTGTGCAAAACATACATCAATTACATTTGATATATTTATTACATGAGGACTTGTCATTAAATGGAGATCAATTAAACGATCTCAAAACTATTGTTCTTTAATCTATCACTACAAATAAGGATGTATTTACTGAAGACACTACTTTAAGCACCAATCAGTCCAAGCGATCAGACATTTTGATTACCTCACTCGGCATCAACATGCAAAAATTATCAAATGACGTCCGACACACTATCGAGCAATCATCATTATGGCAGCTGAAATGTCTCTTCTAACACACGAACAGATGGGATGGTTATGTGATTCAAATTTCAAAAAAGCCATTGAAACAACATTGCGGTTATCACCCCTATATGCATCACTATCAATTATCCCTCCACGCTGAGTATCTAAAGCTCCAATATCAATGTCCTGTAACTGAAAATTGACACCCTTAGGTCGCTTCTATAGTATTGAGGTGGCCATGCTTTTAATGCATCGAGACTATACGATACTTGGGTCACACTTCTAATGCACCAAGAATAAGTCTAGTATTTGAAAACTGGCACCCTCATATCGCTTTTATAGTACTGAGGTTTCGAGCATATAAGCCTCGCGTCTTTGCACCAAGCATCTAAGCCTTGAACATCTGAGACCAGTATCTAAAAATTGGCACCCTCAAGTCGCTTATATAGTATAAAGGTTCGGCATTTAGGCCGCACTTTTAATGCACTAAACATAAAAAATCCAGTGACGATTGGTTTCGTCATGTTATCTCTATACTGGTGGGTTAATCCTTTACATATCTTTTTTTATTGCAGGTTTTATATTTAGTCCAGCTGACACTTCTAATATGTTCTTATACGATGATTTCAAGACTTGGTACTAAGGTTCATCTTTTCCTATGACTAAGGTTGGCCACCTTAGCTCACCATTCCATATCAAACGCAGTAATTCAAGTAGTCTCTCTCTAGACAGCTCACCCTATAGACCCGAATATATCAGACATAAATATCCAAACATACTTTCAGGAGGGACTCTTGATATCCCATATTAATATCTTATTCTAATAAGGGTTACATTCCCCCCCAAAGAGGAGGATTACTTAAATAAGAAGAAAACCTAATAAGAAAGTCTATTTCAATTAGGAAGATTACTCTACAAAGGAAGTCTACTTCTCTCTTAAACAAGACAATCCTACAAGACTAAGAAATCATATTCTGAAGAGGTTTGAGCAATATATTCTCCTATAAATATATTTCATGTCATTGATTCTCATTCTCATTCTCATATTCACTCATGTCCCCATTCTTATCATACAACATCACCAAGACATTATTCCATCACTCCATCATCACATCATCCAAGCAATCACTCTTTATTCTCTATTCTATTATTTCTATTCGCTTTATTATATTTTTTCTCATACCATTACTGACTTAAGCTTTGAAGTGTTTATGGAGGAAACCCCATCCCTTTACCCGTTCTCCTCATCGATGCAGGTACCACAAGTAAGAAATATCAATTTTGAGTTATCAATTCCCAATGTTAGAGAATGTCAACAGCATGAGCCTGTCGATACAGGCAAGCTACTCCTATAGGTCTTGGAGGACGACTCGATGGAGATTCCAACTTCAGCTTAAGGAAAGCGCTTTTGCCACAGGTACCATTGGACTTGATTCGAATTCATTTGTCAGGTTCTTAGTCCATCAGGATTTCCTGTGGAACTGAATCCAATACTAGTGTTCGGATTTGGTAATACTATAACTAGTGATGCTAACAGACATTGTTCGAAAACCAGGACAGCAGGCAATATCGTCCTCTTCGACAACAACCTACTGCGCAGCAAGTGCTGATAGACAAGATATCTGTAGGTCCTATTAATGTCTTCACAATAGGAAGTGATACAAATTTTGCAATTTTTCTTATGAACAATCCACATCTAAAGAAGAATGTTGAGCATATATATGTAATGGGTGGCGGAGTGAGGTCTCAACATCCTAGTGGTTGCTGCCCACAAAATGCAACTTCATCTTCCCAACCTGTAGCGTGTGGTTACTATGGCAATCTGTATACAGACTACAGCAATAATCCCTATGCCGAGTTTAACATTTTTGGAGATCCCTTCGCTGCATACCACGTTACATTGTGAAAGTCTTGCAATTCTATGGTTATCAAGATCGGCTGATTATTACATTGATTGACCTCTTGCTCTTCTGTCAGGTTATCCACTCAGGAATACCAGTAACCCTGGTGCCCCCGGATGCAACAAATACAATTCCTGTAAGTGAGAATTTCTTTAAGACATTGGAGCTTAGCCAGCATACTTACGAGGCACAATGCTGTTTTCAATCTTTGAAAATGGCCCGTGACTCTTGGTTCGATGACCAATTCTATACGGAATTTTGTTCTTGACGATGCTTCTTTCCTGTCTCAGTGTCTTCTGATCTTGTAGGAGACCCAGAATTCACTAAAACCTGTTCTTGTGGAGCTATTTCATGTGGGATTCTTTCACATCTGGAGTAGCGATAACTATCATGCGTAATTTGCATAAACAGAATGGGGAAAATGAATTTGCTGAAATGGAATACATGAATATAACTGTTGTTACTTCAAATGAACCTTATGGAGCATATGATGGATCAAAACGATTCTTTGATGGCCGTAAAGTTCCAAAATTTAATTTGAAGATAGGTGGAGTACATAGTGGTCATGTACAGACAGGCGTTGGTGATCCTTTTTGCATTGTGCAGAATGGGAAAGGAAGGTGTCAGGTGAACTTAATATGAATGTGGGAAAAAAAAAAACGGCGCGATGATTTTACCATAATGTTTTAATTCTTCAAAATCTTCATAATTACAGGATGGCTATACAAAGGAGGTAACAGGTTCAGGAGGAGTACGTTTTCTTGTGGCAACGAAAGCAAAATCGAATCCAAATACTAGTAGTGAGCTTGACAGGGCCTATTTCAAGAGTTTCTTGGATGCAAGTTCATTCAATTACTTTGTTCTATAAACATTTCTTGATTTTGTAGCTTCAGTTAGAAGATCCTTTTTTCTTTTTTTTTACTTCGTGCAGGTCTTAAATGACCCTCAACAAAGTGGAAAATTCAATTTTACAACACAGTACCCTTATTATAAAGAAGTTCTTTACAAGCCAGACTTTGGATCTGTTGTCTTTGACATGGACATGAGTGCTGGAGATTTTCTTGCTCTATGGTATCTCCTTAAATTGCCTGTGGAGTTGATCAACCTCAAGGTAACTGGCATCTTCATTTCTGAGATTATATCAAGAAGGTAGCACATTGATTCAATTTGCATTCCTACTGCTATTCTCATCCAGGATATCATTGTAAGTCCAACCGGCTGTGCGAATGCTGCAACAATAGATGTGGTATATGATTTGCTGCATATGATGGGTCGCGATGACATTCAGGTTGGTCTAGGAGACGTTTTCGCAAGTAACCAGTGTGATCCAACTTTGTCTGATGTTGGAAACTGCAAGTATGTTAAGGCTATTCCACAAGGAAGTGGTGGACTTTTGGATTCAGACACTTTTTATGGTCTTGCTCGAAATCTGCCACGAAGTCCTAGAAGGAATCTGATATTATGCAGATATTGTACATGATTCATTCTACTGGCTTCTTGCACAGTTTGGAGCTCAAATATTGATTTCGACTCCTTTTCCTGTCAAAGGTATACTGCACACAACTCTGTAAGATCCGGAGCTCCTCGCGACACTGATCACCCTGAACTCAGACAGCCTCTAGCTCTTGAAATATGGGAGTCTAGTGAAAACATTGGAACCAGGATCCAAGATCAGCATATTAACTAATGGACCATTATCTAGTTTAGCAAAGATAATTTTATCTGAAGAATGCGAGCTCTGTGATTAAGGTCAGTGCGCTGTCATTCATTCAAATTGCGGTTCTGATATAAGAGTAAAAAATATATCAAATTTTGGATGCAGGATGTGCATATTGTTGGCGGACACGTTAGCCGTAACAATCTGGACAGGGGAAATGTCCTGACTGTAGACTCTAATGAATATGCAGAAATGAATAGGTATCTAGATCCCTTGGCTGCAAAGACAGTTTTTGAGTCATCACTTGACATTGCACGCAAAGTAAGTTCACTCTCCAGGATTCTACAAAGTTTAAGCAAGGCAAACAGGACACCTGAGGCATTGTTTGCGCGGCGTTTGCTGTCTAGGCTTGACCGGTTGCATCAAACTCACCACAGATACCACCACATGGTAAAAATAAAAAATAATAAAAAGCCTGCGGAGAACCAGGCTTCCCTGCTTGCTGTTTCTGCTGCATGTACTGAATAAATGTTGCTCTGCAGGTTATATTCCTGGGAGAAATTCTTGGTGCAGTAGTCCTGGGCCAGGACCACCACTTCTCCCCGAACCCAGTCTTTCAAATTAAACCCATTAAGGTTCTCGTTGAGGGCGTTGAATCCAAAGATGGACAGATTGTGAAAGCAAGGAAAATTAGTCAGTGTATTAGAAAGTGTAAATTCGACACCATATTATGACCATTTTGCAAAGCAACTGGGAGTCAAGCAGCAATCGGCGGTCATAGGAAGCTTTGATGCGCAGAGAAGACTTTGGAGTACAAAGCCAAATTATGGAAATATTCAATATTTATCCATATAAATATAATAAAGCTGAGCTCTACGAGTTAATGCAAGTAACATTTTGTTAATTGTGCGTATATTGCTCTATTTTAAGCCCCTACCATGGAAATTTGAAAAATCTACTAGTAAATTATCTATTTATTTTATTTTTTATGAAAATATTATTTTTATTTTAATATGTTTTATTTGTATTTATCTCAATTTAATTTGTTGCAAATTTTGTCTCTTCCTCTTTCTTTTCAACATCATCTAATTCTAAATTTGGTGGTAAGTAATTTAATATCATTATAAATATCCAAATTCAACGGTATAACTTTACGTAAAGAATTTTTTAAAATTATTTAGTCTTTTAGTGGTATAAAGAAGTGATTGAAAACTTGACTTTTATGCATATCATCATCTCTTTTAAGCTTGTACTTTTCATTCATTCATTTTTTAAAAAAAAAAAAATTCATTTCATACTTTTTTTGTCTTTAAAATTAAAATATTAAAATTTTTATTTTTATTTTTATTTTAACTATTTCAAAATTTGAATCTAACGGACTAATAAAAAGAATAAAAATTTTTATATATAATTTGAACCCAAAATCTTATTTACAAAAATTTAAACTTCTGTGGTTGAAATGTTAGTAATGTTTATGGTTTTATATTAGTCTACAGCACAAAATTTTTAAAACGCAATTGCAATTTATTGATTCTAAAGCATGAATGCGGTCAACTGTTGTCGGCCAAATTAATAAACATTTTTACATGTTTTCCCCTTATTAGGTGCAATTTGAGTTGCTTTGATCTACAGGTAACAAGTGGGGTAGTTTGTGATATATATTTCCTCCTCGGCACACCCACCAACCCGCAGAGAAAAATTTATAGAAGAAAACCCATGTTCCATGTAGTCCAAAGCTTAAATACTGTTGAGATTATAAAAAAAAAAAAAAATAAAAGATCTCCATTGAGAAAATTATGATTTTAAAACTTTCACTTAAAGTAAAGGAAATAGCGTTTGCTTTGCGTTGATTTAATAGTAGGATCATGATTGTCACTTAAGGGGACCAAAAACCTACTTACTCAAAATTTAATTGTTAACATAAAAAGAAAGTACATGCATTATCTTAATCTTAATTCACTTGTTTAATCATGGACTTGACCTTTACTTAGCAATGGATGGATGATCTTTGCTTAGAATCTAAGCCCATATCAGAACATACATCATCCACTTAAAACTTGAGAATTTAAATCGTAAATCGATAACATGAAAAGTAAATTACTTCGTCATATTTACCAGAAAATTGACTCTTGCATCCTTTTTTGCTTAATTTTTTCTGTGCATTCACAGCTTTCATAAGCAAAGTTGAATTGCCCAAGTTTGACATCTTGCATTTATCTCTATTTAGTATTTTCTGTTACAAGTCGATACAAATAAGTTGATTTTTCATGATGGACCACATGAAAATGATATGTTCAACAATTGAATTTTGGTGATAATATGAATGTATATGCATTTTTGAAATAAATCCATTATTTTTGTATATCTAACTAATTTTTCAGTTTAATTAGAATATGAACAGTAAAAAATTATTAACAATTTATATATATTACAATTTAAATTTGGAACATCGCTTCAATTAGAAATAACCTCACCAGTTGATTGATGGTTGTTAATAATAAATCCATCATTTCAGAATTTAACGTTAAATAAAAACAAACAACTAGTTATAATTTGAATGATTACAATGGTATGTAAATCTTGTATGCCCTCCTCATCTATGGTACTCATAACTCTACTACGTGTCCAAAACCCTTATAATTAAGGGCTAAAAAAGTGAGGTTTGACCACAATTAGCAAGTTGATTTGTGGTATAAAAGAGATGAAGCTTTTGGTGCACACTAATGATACATGATTTTTTATAACCTTTTTTGGTTTGCTTGTGATCACTCTTAAAACATATTCTATTTATCCAATACACCTAAGCCTTGCACTTTTAATCCTCCACCATGATGAGAAAAAGGAGTTAATTAAATTAAAGAAAAATTAGGCTAATCACATACCCAATTAAATAAATAAAAAAAACCATGGTCTATGCTCATTCAATGGTTAGGAAACCAAAGTACACATAACGTGTTGGACCTGATCCCTTTGAACACTAATATCAGTTGGAGATATATGCTAACACAATTGAGAAGAACAAGAACATTCATTGTTTCTTATTTAAAAACTATATAGTATAATCTAAGAATCCAAAACAACTATCATTAGAATTAAAAGCAATTAACTTCCAGAAAGTAGAAACAAAAGCAAAGATAGTAGAGGGACCTAAAAGTGTTCCTTTGAAATAGAACTATAGACATAAATATCTTTATTTCTTTCTTCAAACAATATTTAATACATAGGCATTGTTATTTAATGGTTAAATTTAAATTATTTTGGCTCTATTATTATAATACATTCATTATATAAATAAACCAATGGATGTATCATAAATAAAAAAATTAATTTTCATATGAGATATAAAATTATAAGGTATTTAGAATTCTTTAAACTTTAACTAATTCTTACAAGATTCATTTTACTTTTTTTTTTATTTTTTAATTTATCTTTAAAATTATAAATAAAAATACCTCATAAATAGTTTAAGTAGTAAAAAATATAGATATCCTGTTGAAGAGAATATAATTCAAATTCTCCATCTCTATTTCTCCTTTTTATGATATTAAAAATTAACCATTTCTACCGATTATTAAAAAAAAAACAAAGAATCGAATGCACTCCTTCAAGAGTGATTATATTGGCAAATCATTGTTGTACATATCTACAAATCAGAAAGAAAAATATATGATTAGTAATTAGCAACTATGGATGTGTATTGAAAGTGTCCAAGTGTAGCAAAGCAGTAAAAAAGCTGCAGGATGTGATTGATTCCAACCGCCAAAACTGAAGAACAACAAAAGGGGGCAAAATCCACGTGTGAAAAGCAAATACAAAACGACACTCTGCGTAGGAACGCACAAAACATATGTCGTTGTCGTTTTTTCTTGAATAAAATAATAGCATAAAAGCTAAAAGGTCAATGAGATGGCCAATCAGTGTCTTAGAATCTTGGGGTGGGGCCTATCCAAAGCATATCTTTTAATCAAATCAAAATTGATAACGTGTCAAGGGCTAGCACGTGGCACCATTGGACTTGGGACTCTTGCAAAAGGGAAGGGAAGGACTTTTTGTTTCTTTTGAAGCATTCACTTTCCCTCTGATTTGGACCCCTATGAAAAGGGTTTTTATTATCCACAACGATCAGTTCTTGTCTTTCCTCTTGTCGCTCTACCGACTATTAATTAATAAATAAATAGACAATTCGACCTATTATTCACTAATATTGATTAAAAAAATAAAAAATTAAGTAGTTTAATGGTATTATTTATTTCAAAATATGTATAGGTCAAGAGTTCCATCTTTATTTTTTGATCTTTCAAACTCAAAAATATATTAATAAATTAAGTAGTTTTAAGTTTGAGTCATAATATATGTAATCATATTAAATTAATTATTAAAAATTTTTTATCATTTTTATGATCTTATTTAGTCAAACCTGATTAATTTGACAAAAAAAAAAGTTTATTATATCTTTTCATTGGACAATATTTCTTCTTTGTGCATTTTCAAAAACGAAAATCTATTCTTTATATTACTCTTTGAAATTTATTTTGAAAGATAGAAGCACATTATGTAAGAGAAATATTATTTTCTTTGTATTACTATTTGAAATTTATTTTGAAAGAAACAAGCACATTGTGAAGAGAAATATGTTCATATTTTAACTTCAAAGGTAGGACTTTGTAACCTCCTTTGACATTAAGATTATGAATTCAAAATTGGAGGCATGCAATGAAACCAACTAGATATTTGATAAAAAATAGCATTCCGTCACCTATATGTATTGATTCAATCGGTGAAAAATTTAAATTTTTTAAGTAAAATTTTAAATTTAAATTTTATATATTAAAAAATAAATACTACGAGAGAGTTTTGTAATATTATAGATTTTATCCCGTTGGAACCCCAAATTATTTGAAATCCATATGACTAGCATATAATGGAGCCCTAAAAAGAATTCATCGTCAAGTACATATAAGCAAATATAATATAATGTGATTGATTTCATTACGTTAGAAAATAAAACAAGCTTAAAATTAAGAGAATTTCTTATTTTGTTAAGATCAGTAACTAATATTAGTATTTGTTAATTAATAAATATGAACTTTCTCAAGGTATAGATTATAAAGCAGATGCCAAACCATTGAATTATAAATCTGATAACATTAATGATTAGTTTATACCATAAAGAATATATAACTGGTGATTCATTAATACCAATATACATAAAAAAAAAAATGCAATATCTCCAATAATTGAGTGAATGGCTTTGTTGAGAAAGCATCCATGCATTTGGTTAAAAGGAGATAATGAAAATGCTGGGTCAATAAAGTGAATGAACAATTTTATTTGTCTGCTTTATGCGTTATCTTTGGTCTGGTATTTATGGATCAAGGAGATCTCTACGTGGGTTCCATTTAAAACTGCTGAATTATTTGTCCATATATAGATATGGTCGTATGGTTTTACTTTACAAAATTGTTCAACAATAATAATGTAAATCATATGATGTAGCTGAAGTGTAAGACACTATTAAATTTTTCTGTAAAAAAATTTCATAATAACAAGTTCCATTGGATTCTCACAAATGCAATTCTTTCAAGACTATTGTGAAAATATCACTTGAATGTTAAAAAAAAAAAAAACCCGCTGTAAGCTGTACAAATACATGTTCCTACAGAAGGTGTCAAATGGTCGACTCCAATGTTCTCAGTAACCAAACACGTCCACATGCAAAGCCCTGAAACCAATATGTATGTAAGTACTGAAATTACCAGGATCGAAGATAATGATGAAGGGGAGACAAAGAGTAATGATACTGTCTAATTGATAAAATATTCTGTTATGAAATTAAAATATTTGGCAAAAAATAGGTTCGATTTTTCAATCACATTAACCCTCCCATTTCACAGTGGAATATAATCATTAGTCTACTTGTTAAAAAAAAATGATATTAATAACATGATTTACAAATTAATATTAAAAGAAATGGGGAAGGATCCACGAAAATTAATAATAATAGAAAGTCAAAGCACGCCTTTAAGAATATCAATAAGAAATTATATCATTTAAGAACTTTTGATGATGTTGTTGACGATGATGATAATGGCCTCTCTCCTTCCACATATATATATATATTGGTAGGTCTTCTTTTCCATCAGCTTTTAGCTTACAATTTTTTTCTGTTGTTTTTTGTTTTTTTAATTGCATTCTGTAAAGATTAAGTGATGTATTAATCTTCAATTATTCATGATATTGAAAAAAGAAAAAAAAAATATATATATATTATATAGCGATAAGTTATAAAAATTGATAAATAACTCATGTTTTTAGATTTTTAAATTTTATCATGAACAACTGGTATTTAAAATTCATTAGGTTCTAACTAATTCTATTGAATCTAAATGGAATCATGGTAAAAATATACTAACAAATATTTAACCCTACTAAATGCACTTTAGTTGTTAAGCAACAATAGTCTATCAGCTAATCTTAACAATTATTGGTCGACTCTATTTGTTTCCTAAATTAATAAGAACTCTTTATCAAAGAATTTATTTCTAAACTTATTCAATTAAACAAGGATAGTTTTAAAAAGGTCACAATAGCTGCTAGGGTGTATCAATACAATTCAACCATTTCTAAAATATCACCTATCTGACTTGGTCTAATATTACATACATTAGTAGATTTTGCAGCCATTAATTTAATGATTGCCTGACTATTCATCCTGTGGAAATAATCACAAAACAATGTTGGTTGTACCCAAAAAAACAGAAAACGAAAAGAAACAAAATACAGTAAGGAACTGCTAGTGACCTCACATGGTGTACAAAGAGTGACATAACTTGATGAAAAAGTTCAGAACTTTTCAAAGTAAAATCATTTCTCAGATTTTAAAGATTTAAATCATTTCTCAGATTTTAAAGATTTTGTAATGACACTTTTTCTTGGTTTCTTTTTATTCACCTTCATGACACATCAATCCAAGAATCAATGCTAGCTAGTAGTGCTGGTAATGGACATATACTTGCATCTTCTTTATCTCTTCTCTTGCCTGCTATTATTGTTATATTCAATCTAATCTCTTTTAATCTAGTATCCATTGTTCAAGTTCTTGTCTATCTTGTTTTATGATTCATTCTTGAACCATGTTTTCATTTTCTTAGTTTTTGTTAAACTGAGATGGATGTAACAGTTTAGAGTTCTTGATGTTCTTGGCAGTTTTGCAAGAAAAAGTTCTGATTGGAACAAAAAAAATGTTGCTGCAGAGGATTTTGTTGGTAGTTGTATTGATCACAGGACTTGTTGGAGCCAATTCGTGCACTGTGGAGGGTAAACCACAAAGGATTCTTTTAGATACAGATGTCGATACTGATGATTTCTTTGCTCTTTTGTACCTCTTGAAGCTCAACAGATCAGAGTTTGAATTAGAGGTTAGCGTTTATACATCTCCTTATGTGTTGTGGCCTTGTATATTGCTTGTTTCAGCTACCTTTTGGCCATTGATGAAACAGTGATATGATTAAGAAATGGAACCATTCGAACTCAGTTTGTCTCCGGTTGCAGAAAATTTAGAAACAGTTCAATCCTGAATGTTAAAAATGATAATTAAAAATCAGTTACAGTGACATTGGTTTATTATCTTGGCACAGGCAGTGACTATCAGTTCAAATTCATGGACTGATGCAGGGCATGCTGTGAATCAAATCTATGACATGCTTTACATGATGGGTCGCGATGATATTCCTGTTGGAGTAGGAGGTGAGGGTGGAATACTTGAAGATGGTACTCTACTCCCTGATGTTGGTGGATATTTTCCTATAATTGAGCAGGTGAATTCAGCTTCTTTCAAATGCAAGAAAGTTTTGTGTATGTATATATATAAAAAGGCATCTATTAGATTTTATGTTTATGATGGAGAAGTTACTAATGGCTGAAGTTCTCATTGTTAGGGAATGTCAACAGCAGGAGCCTGTCGATACAGGCAAGCTATTCCTGTAGGTCTTGGAGGACGGCTCGATATTGATTCCAACTATGGCTTAAGGAAAGCGTTTCTGCCACAGGTACAATTAGAATTGATTCGTTTCATCTGTCAGGTTCTTAATCCATAAGGATCTTCTGTGGAAGTGAATTCAATATTAGTATTCGAATTTGGCAATACTAGTATCAGTGATGCTAACAGATTTTGTTTGTAAACCAGGGCAGCAGGCAATATCGTCCTCTTCGACAACCTACTGCACAGCAAGTGCTGATAGACAGGATATCTGCAGGTCCTATTAATGTCTTTATAACAGGAAGTCATACAAATTTTGCAATATTTCTTATGAACAATCCACATCTAAAGAAGAATGTTGAGCAAATATATATAATGGGTGGTGGGGTGAGGTCTCGAAATCCAACTGGTTGCTGCCCGCAAAATGCAACTTCATCTTGCCAGCCTAGACAGTGTGGTGACCATGGCAATCTGTTTACAGACTACACTAGTAATCCCTATGCTGAGTTTAACATTTTTGGAGATCCCTTCGCTGCATACCAGGTAACTTTGCGAAAGTCTTGCAGTTATATAGATATCATCAAATATTACATTGATTGACACCTTTTCTCTTCTGTCAGGTTATCCATTCAGGAATACCAGTAACCCTAGTGCCTATAGATGCAACAAATACAATTCCTATAACTGAGAATTTCTTCAAGACATTTGAGCTTAGCCAGCATACTTATGAGGCACAATATTGTTTCCAATCTTTGAAAATGGCCCGTGACACTTGGTTTGATGACCAATTCTATACGGTATTTGTTCTTGACAATGTTTCTTTTCTTTGTCTCAGTGTCTTATGATCTTGTAGGAGATTCACAATTCAGTAAAACCTGTTCTTACAGAGCTATTTCATGTGGGATTCTTTCACTTCTGGAGTAGCAGTTTCTATAATGTGTAATTCGCATAAACAAAATGGAGAAAATGAATTTGCTGAAATGGAATTCATGAATATAACTGTTGTCACTTCAAATGAACCTTATGGAGCATATGATGGATCAAATCCATTCTTTGATGGCCGTAAAATTCCAAAGTTTAATTTGAAGAAAGGTGGAGTGCATAGTGGTCACGTACAGACAGGCCTTAGAGATCCTTTTTGCATTGTGCAGAACGGGAAAGGAAGGTGCCAGGTGAACTTGACATAAATACGGGAAAAAATAGCGGCGTAATGATTTTACCTTAGTGTTTTAATTCTTCATATATAATTACAGGATGGCTATACAATGGAGGTAGCAGGTTTAGGAGGAGTTCGCGTTCTTGTGGCGACCAAAGCAAAACCGAATCCAAATACTAGTAGTGAGCTTGACAGGGCCTATTTCAAGAGTTTCTTGGATGCAAGTTCATTCAATTACCTCTGTTCTTTAAACATTTCTTGATTTTGGTACTTCAGTTACAGGATTTTTAAATAAAAAAATTTCGTGCAGGTCTTAAATGACCCTCAACAAAGTGGAAGGTTCAATTTTACAACACAATTTCCTTATTATAAAGAAGTTCTTTACAAGCCAGACTTTGGAACCAAAAGACTTGGGAAGCCTGTCGTCTTTGACATGGACATGAGTGCTGGAGATTTTCTTGCTCTATTGTATCTCCTTAAATTGCCTGTAGAATTGATCAACCTCAAGGTAACTGGCGCCTTCATTTCTATGATTATATCAGGAAGGTAGCACATTGATTTAATTTGCATTCCTACCGCTGTTTTCATCCAGGCTATCATTGTAAGTCCAACAGGCTGGGCTAATGCTGCAACAATAGATGTGGTATATGATTTGCTTCATATGATGGGTCGTGATGACATTCAGGTTGGTCTAGGAGATGTTTTTGCAAATAACCAGTCTGATCCAATTTTTGCTGCTGTTGGAAACTGCAAGTATGTTAAGGCTATTCCACATGGAAGTGGTGGATTTTTGGATTCGGACACTCTCTATGGTCTTGCTCGTGATCTGCCACGGAGTCCTAGAAGGTAATCTTATGTTGTGCGGATATTGTTCATGATTCATTCTATTGGCTTCTTGCACAGTTTGGAGATCAAATATCGATTTCAACTCCTTTTCCTGTCAAGGTATACTGCACAAAACTCTGTAAAATTTGGAGCTCCTCGCGACACTGATCACCCTGAACTCAGGCAGCCTCTAGCGCTTGAAATTTGGGAGTCTGTAGTGAAAACATTGGAACCAGGATCCAAGATCAGCATATTAACTAATGGACCATTGACTAGTTTAGCAAAGATAATTTTATCTGATAAGAATGCGAGCTCTGTGATTAAGGTCAGTGCGCTTGTCATTTAGTCAAATTGCTGTTCTGAGAGGTAGAAGTTATATCAAATTTTCGTTGCAGGATGTGCATATTGTTGGAGGACACATTAGCCGAAACAATCTGGACAAGGGAAATGTCCTTACTGTAGACTCTAATGAATATACAGAAATGAATATGTATCTAGATCCTTTGGCTGCAAAAGCAGTTTTTGAGTCATCACTTGATATTACACTCATTCCACTAGAGGCACAACGAAAAGTAAGTTCATTCTCCAGGATCCTGCGAAGTTTTAGCAAGACAAACAGGACACCTGAGGTATTGTTTGCACAGCGTCTGCTGTCTAGGCTTTACCGATTGCATCAAACTCACCACAGATACCACCACATGGTAAACGCAAAAGTCTGGTTTCTCGTAATTTTCCTTTTCACTGCAGAGAATCTGGGCTTTCCTGTTTGCCGTTTCTGCTGCTTTTACTGAATAAATGTTGTTCTGCAGGGTATATTCTTGGGAGAAATCCTTGGTGCAGTAGCCTTAGGCCAGGACCACTTCTTGCTGAACCCTATCTTGCAAACTAAACCCATTAAGGTTCTTGTTGAGGGTGTTGAATCCAAAGATGGACAGACTGTGGTTGACGGGAAGTCAGGAAAATTAGTCAGTGTATTGGAAAGTGTAGACTTGACAGCATATTATGACCATTTTGCAAAGCAACTGGGAGTCGAGAAGCAATCGGCTGTCATAGGAAGCTTTGATGAGCAGAGAAGAGTTTGGAGTACAGAACCAAATTCTGGAAATCAAACTGTATAGCATAGTGCTTCTCTTCTTTATGAACTGGGCAACTACTTACCATTTGACAACAGGAAATTACTAATTTTTTCAATTTCATTGTAGCAAGTAGAAGTTTCATTTCTGGTTCATTTGCTGATAACATTAGAGCATTAGATACTGCCAACAGACAGATATTTGATGTAGAAAGCATTCATTGTTATTAAAGAATAACTTAGGAAACATCTGAAACATACAATTGAAGATGTCAATGAATAGATATGTTTTTGTTCGTTGCAGGAAGACTTTCCACTACCCGTCAGTGTATTCTTTTCTATTGCAGCCATATAAAGCCGAAAACCCAAAAAAAAAAAAAAAATAATGAAACTGTGGATTTTTTTTTATCAGAATACCGGAATCATGCTAAGTTTTTCTGAGTCAAAGATGCTTATTGGATTCTTTCACAATGCATTGATGGCTAATGAACACTTGCAAAGGGTTTGCCCTTATTCCTAATCTTTTCCTTGTAGTGGATTTGATTGGTCGTTGGTTGAGCTGTCAACAGAAATGGGTCTTTCTGACTATTCTTTCTTATCTACCAAACGCATAATGGCAATGGAGATTCAATCTTCAAAGACCAATGACATGTTTCACGATGATGATCAGAACTTTGAAGACTTCTACAATGAAATGTGTTGCATGCCCAGTGCGTACGCTCGTCTTTATTGCAATTCAAAATCATTTCCAAGCAACGGCAATGGGAAAGATGTGAAGAATCAAGTCATACCAATAATTATTTCCACGTTTGTGCCATTTTTCCACAGCAGACAGCCTCAACTTACTCCAGTTGACCTCAAGAATCAAATCTTCCTTAGGACCCAACATCTATAAATGCATTGGCTGTCCAATGAATTTAAATAAACTTTAATTATTTGTCCTGTTTGTGTTCTAACCTGTGGGCATTGATGCCAACAAAGCCACAGATAACTGCTATAAATGTGGGACGTACTGATGTCCAAGCTTTACTTCAGTGCATGCAATGCATGTTAATCTCATGGGCCACATCATAGCTTTTAATCTAATACTATGTGAAGCATGAGACTGCACAGAACATCCTTCTTTAACTATAGCAACTGAATGGTTTATGCAATTCAGCCATAAAATAACCATGACTGTCTAATTTCTAATTTTGAGCTTAGAGTAATTAGCTGCTCTCAGATTATCTTTAAAAAGCTAAAAGTCCTAAAAGCTATGGTTGAATTACGGTAAATCATAAGAAAGAGATAAGAAGATGAGAAAAGGAGCACAAAAGAGCAGAAAAACATAAACAGAAATGATTCTCTTCATCAATGAAAATCAAATGAGAAATGGCAGTAGATGAGACTTTTTTTTTTAATCTTCACAAAACTCATACAAGCACAACCCCGTTAATTAAACAGAACCTTATGGTGAGAAAATAGTAAGACACAAAACCCCAAAATGTTTCTCTACAATGATATGATCCTCCCCAAGTTTTAGTTGATAACCTTAAAAGCTCAATTCTTCCATAGGAATTGACCCACCAGCTGCCACAATTTGTCGCTCCAGCTGCAGTAGACAAATATATTGCATTTCAAGAAACAAAAATGAATATAGACCTAAATGCAACTAAAAAACAAAACTACAGCACAGTACTCACACTGATTAGAGCTTCAAGCTTGTTCTTCACAACATAATACTCTTGTTTTACTTGTTGTAGACATTTCAGGCACCTGATATCCAACCATCCAACAACTTTTTGATAAACATACATAATATTTCATAGCTCAAAAATTATATTCTCAGATATAATCAATTGGGTGAGAAAAGAAATTTTGCTAGAGTAGAATAACTCACCCTTCACCATTCTGTTCCTCACAGAAGCTGCGGAAAGCAATGCAAGCATTTTTAACCCTCAGTGCACCTATGCTGCTCAACAAAACAAAAACCAGTTTCTTTTCTCATCAAACAAGCAATGGAGCTAAACAGGAATAAAGGGCAAATTTTTGCCCTCTACATCTCTTCTTCTAGTGTCTGTCTTATATCTGAAATTTATTGAGTTTTTAATTTTTTTGAGGTTCATTGCATTTTCTTTGATTCTAAAATGTGGCTCCATACTTCTAACACAAGATTGACCAAAGTTCAAACAGTGCACAATAGTTAATGCAAGGAAAAACCCAGAAAATAAAAAAAGTTAAAGTCTTGATTAGGCCATGAAAATACCTGGAACTGCTACCCTTTAACTGGTGCACATGAGCATCAACCTTTTTGAAGTCTACACTTTGCTGATCTCTAAAAAAAGGAAATGGAGGGAAATCCAAAGAAAACGTAACAATCCAATCAGCTAGTTACAATCAACAATGATAAAAAAGATGCCAAATTTCAGATGAGGATTGCTTACAAAGCTCTGGTGAGATCATTAAGAAGCCTTTCAGAATCTTCAAAGAAAAGAGACACAACTTCAACAACAAAATCTGGGTTGCTCTCATCTTGCAGTAGCTGAAGCTGTGTAAACTGACCATCAAGATAACCCTTCGCCCACCCAAAAAGATTAAGAATTAAAAACCCAACACAAAAGCAAAACAAACATTTCAATAAAAGAAAAAGAAACAGAAACAGTAAACTAAAAGATCAAGAACAAGAAGACAGCAAACTTTAAGAACAAACAAATCAGATTTAATTTACACATTCCCTTTATTTTACCTCCCTGAATAAAGACTTTGTATATTCAACCCATGTTCTCTGCATCTGACCAACATCCATGTCTTGCCTCTGCTGCTCTGCTCTCTCTGGTTATTTTTTTTTCTACACCCAAAAGTGTGCACTTTTTTGAAGCTGTGACCCAACAAAACTGTGGCTTAAATTTGCAGATCTTGTGGACTTATTGAGCAATCAAGATGGGAATAAATGGTATAGGGAAAACCTTGAAAAGGATTTGATGAATTAAATGCAGAAGAAAGTCCAAAAATTTGATTGCTTTTTGAGTATGCAAGTACCAGTAGTGGAACTCTATCCACCTTTTTTACTCCTTTTCTATGGATTTGTGCTTTCCTCTGTTTTTATTTGTTTTTTAGCTCATGCTTTCAACATACACCTCCACCATTTTCTCTACTTTCATTGCATCATAATTTTTAAGATACCCCATCTTCCATTTTCTTCAAAGTTTCAATCTTTACTTATTCTAATATTCTCTTATTATTTAATCTTAAAAAAATTATCTCCACCACATTATTCAAAATAAAATTTTACTGTATCCTAACTAATTTAATTTAAATAAAATATTTAAAATAAAATATTATTGCATTTTAATTAATTTAATTTAATTTAAATTATATTATATTATAAAAATAATAAATGTATTTCAAATAATTGTCTACCATACAAGTTAACATTTGACATCTAAAAATGTTTTTAATACCATGTTTTAAACAATGATTTACAATTCATTTATAATATACTATACTTCATTTCATGTCAGTTAGCTAATATATTACATACATTTTAATTTGTGTAGAGAATCTGCCACAGCTCATAATGCAATATAAACAATTGAAGACACGATCCTAAGTGATCCTAAAATCCAAAAAAATATTTAAAAAAAAAAAGAATTGGTCTGTAAGGGTAATTAAATGAGAGTTAGTATCCTCCAAATATAGAGCTATCAGGGAACATATCTTGTCATAACAAGCTGTTAATGTCACTTTGCATGCTAACCACTTTTGTTGATCAACTGCCATTTTGTGGATTTGCTTGTACAATTCTCTGTAGATAGGATTTTTGGCTTTTATTATTGACCGTCCAAAATTCTTTATAAAATTAATTAATACTTTTATTATATATGTATGGTATTAAGTTTCTCTTACATTGACCAAACAGAAAAGTTTTCTGCCTAAGTGTAAGGTGCATCGTAAATCATGCCGTTACCAAATCAATATATTTGGTTAAGATTATGTTTCCATTCGTCAACTTTTTATTCTCTCATTTTCAACTAGGCTAATTGTTATTAAAAAAAATAAATAAATGAGTCTAGGCCTAAATAATAAAGTAACTTCCAATGGAAAAATTTTATAATAATTTTAATCTTTAATGAGTTGGAATACCAAAATTATTAAATAATGTTTCCTTCTAATGACGTTTAAGGGAATTTGACGAAGGTGGAAATAATATGATTTTATTTCCTCATGCAAATCATACTTTCTTTCCACAAATTCTCCAAAGTTTGTGTTTGCATTCAAGTTTGATTTAACATTATCATTATTTGTATTTAATTAATGTTTGTATTATTTGATAATCATATAAATTTTAATTATAACAAATCTTTCTCAACATCTATTTCTTTATAAATAATACTTAAATTCGAAATTAATAATGGTACGGAAACAATAAGTGACCGCTACTTCCCTACTCAATCAGATTTAGATATTTTATATACATTTTTTGTTAGAATCTTTGGAAACCTATGTTATTGCCCCTTCACTTATCATAAAATGATATGTATAATTTTTTTTTTTTGAAAAAAATTGTAATTTTGTTCCCATAATTTGAAATGCTGGTCATTGTTGGAAATCTTATATGAGAAAATTTAAATTGTTGCCACTTAAATTAAATTAATAATGTTGGTAAAATTTGATTTATTCAAGTAACTACTACATAATTATAATATAATTTTTAGGCTGAATAAGGATGCATCTGACCTTGGAACATGAATATGTCGTATAAGCTACAGCTATTGATGAACTGTTTAATTAATGGAGGTTTTGAGTTAAAAATGGCTGTAGAGTTATGACATTTGGGCGGTTCGGTTTTGGTTTCTTGGTGCCATTACCACTTATTGCTTGCTAAATGAAATGATTTTTTTATCTCTTTATGTTATTCCAACGAATATATCATCAAACGGAAATGATATTATTCTTTTTTTTTTTTCGGTTATGGAAAAGACGTTTGTATTCCATTCCTTTAATTAGTAAGAAATTATACATAAACAATATTAGAATAAAAAAATTTTATTTGCCATTTATTTTATTCTCCATCTTACTGCAATAGCACTTTAAGTGTCATTGTAGATAAGATATATTATTTTATATTAAGGTAAGACCTCTTACTTTTATGAGTAAGACCTCTTATTTTTATGAGCAATCACCCGTAACGTAACAGACAATTAAACGACATAATTTTTTTAAAAGACTATTTTGCCACCATGATCAGGAACAGTATGAATTCAAAATTTTTTATATAGGTTTACGTGCCACCTCTGAAAAATATTTCTATTCTACTTCAGAAGTGAGAGTGACAAATAATTAAATTTTATGGTACGAGTTTAAGGGATTCATCTTTAGTTAGTGTCTAAAAGAGAATTTGAGTTAGGAGGAATGGTGGATCAGCTTCGAGCTTATTCCTTTTGCAGTTTTAATTTCATTTGATAGTATGAAAAGAATCTAATTGTGTGGTTCTTCAAATTGCATGCTTCATTTCTCCACATTTTTTTTTTCACAAAAGAATTAGAATTGTTTAGAACGTGATGGTCGCCAAAGCAACAGTTAGCTTTTGAATTGGACGATGTCGTAGGCTCCTCAGGAAGCCACCCACTTGTACCCAAGACAGTAAGTATGGCCATATAACTAATCTTCCCTTTCACACGCAGAGACACTGTGGTTTTAGGCTCACATTTTGTACTCTGGTCTCTTATATGAATATGAATGCGACAGAATCAAAACATTGCACCCAGTTATGTTTTGGATGCTGATTTGGCAAGTACATGTACACTGATACAAAATCCATATATACATCCTCCCTTTGGTGGCTCAAGTGATGGATACTATAAGGTAATGTTAAGGGTTTGATCCCCATTCCCCCTTAACCTCTCAGACAAAAAAAAAATTGCGATCATACATTTTTTATCATGTGTCTAACTTGGTTATCTCTTCTTCACACAGGCATGCAAGTGATCATCAGGGTTAACACTGAATTTAGTACCATACAAAAATGATTATATCTGGGTTGAAATACAAACTATATAGTTCAGAATTGTCTATGGTATTGTCAAACAATTAAACAAATATAATCCACCATAAGATTGACAGAATGCGTAGCGTGTAACATAAACTTACAAGGATTCTCCATGGGGAAAGTGTGTAGTAATATGTTAACATACCTTGCAACTCCTCCTACAAAATCCAGGAAGTTCTGGAGATCCTACCATGTACTCTGGGTTGTTGGTGCATTCGCCAAGGGCAGCCCACTTCTCACAACTCTCGTTCTTATCTGTGCAGCTCCCACCAGCTTCTACGTTCTTGTCAAATGAATCCACATGAATCCACTTTGTGGCAGACCATTTCTCCCCCTCAATCACTGGGCATCCAGCATGGAGACTGTCCGTATCTGGGATGGCTGTTGGATGGAGACTAAAGAAAAGAAGGGCATCACCCCTTCGTGGTTTCACTGAGGAGAAGATATCAATAAAAATTCATCTTTGACCAATGCAATCCAGGAAATGAAATTTATAAAAAGCACTTGTAACAGTTAACAACTCAAATGACTGACCTGCAACTCCTTTCTTCGCACATTCAGAGAGCTCTTCATGAGTTCCAGTAGCTTTACGGCGTGGAGGTTCCTGTTGAGTTCTTCATTAAATGAAACAATGGCCCATCTAGTTTAACAGCAGTAAACAAGCAGGTAGCCAATAATTCATCCCTCTTGTCCCAATCCTCCAAAATATCATATGATATTTTGAGAAGTCTAGCAAAAAATCACATGCTATTCCAAAAATTATAAAGTTAAATAATTACTGATGGGGAGCTATCTCAATAGGTTCACCTTTGAGAGAACATCAAATTGGGAGAGAAACAAACTGCTTATGTACTATGAGGTGTAAAATATCTAAAAGAACTTCACGTCTACAAGTGCATATTGGCAAAAATATAAATAAAGGACACTTGCAACTACCTCTGCATTGGGGAACACAGTTTCCCCGCCTTCTGTCACATCAGTAAGATACATGAGCACAGTTGCCATGCGGTGTCCACCACGGGCAATATTAACCTTGTCAGCAAAGTAATCGTAGTGGGGATCATATTTCTGCCCATGTTCATATCTCAAAACTTGTATGTCTTCCCCATTTTCTGCAAAGGAGAATAAGAGAAAAGAAAGATAATTGGTACATACAAAATACACTGAAATGATAACATATGGCCTGCACTCGGTTGGTAAATTTAAATTTTGGGAAGTCAGCAAATGATGGGAAAAAAGAACAATTACGATAAGTTGATGATCTATAATCCCTCATAAAAGAATATCAATAATCATCAAAATAGAGAGGTTTTCATATTTAATTTTCTTTCTTGTTTTATCTCACAATTATGCCATCCTTTTGACAAGCTAAAGTTCCATATGATGCTAAGGTTCTGGAAAATAATTGAAATTAAATAAATTATCTAAATCATTTGGTGTCATTGCAGGTGTTTTTCACAAAAAATGCCTAGTCACAGATTTTAGGTATGTGTGTACTATGCTCTAAGTGCCAACACCATATATCATTCTATTATAACTGAACTTGAACAAACATCTATGTCTCAAATCTTTGGCATTAGTTGCCTCCGCTTCATTTGCCCCCAATCAAATATATATACTGTCACTGATGGAATACAATTAGGATCATGTAGAATTCCCATAATGAGCAAGAACTATGAAAATTGATATGTAACTGAACATTGCTAATTTTGGCTTCAAAACTAACAACTCAAAGTATCATTTTTGGATTGAAAATAACAGTTATGATTAACTGATGGTAGAAAGATATGCACTCATGTGAAAAATTAATTTAAAAAAAAAAAAAAACTAGTCTTCAATAGTAGCCCACCTTTTGGAAGAAAAGTCCATGTTGAAATTTTCTCCTCTATACCTGCAACTATTGGATCCTACAGAAAGTGTATAAAGAACCAAAAAAAAAAAAAAAAAAATTAGGCATTACATCATATGATAATGCAGAAACATCCAATGGTCAACAGGAAAATAAAATTATGATGACAAAATTATTCATATGTTGCTAACATATTAATGAGCCTGCAATCTTCCAAGCATAATTACCAAGATGAATTGCAATATCAAGTCAGAATATAGCATAACTCACAGAACAAGGAGAGATGTTTCTAGAGGTACATTGCAATCACCCATTAAAAAATATTTAAATAAACACAATTGCAAAAAGTTGATAACATAAAAACCAAGTATTTGAAAGAATTCAAAAATATAACATTATTAGAAGCCTAGCAACTATCATCATATATAAAAAGTAGAAAATTTTCCAAGGTTTCTGACATCCCATCTCCCATAAAAGGTCAGTCATTCAGCAACTAAATGACCATTCTGCTTGCACACATGCATTAAAGGAAAACTAGCTCTTTTGCTTATATATGGCAAGCTAAGTCGATCTGATATATAGAAACAATGTCAAGTGAAACTCAAAATGCTAATTAACCATATATATATATATATATATATAGTTATGGATTGATTAAATTAAATCCTAAACATTAAATAATGCTTATGTAAATAGCAAGAAAGTAAATAAAGCAACAACCTTTCCTTTAGGAATAAACATCCCAGAGCTTGTTCTAACTTGGCTAAGTTTGCTCTTTCCACTCACATTATCGGCCACTGCAGATCTCTTCAGCTCAGATTTCGCCTAATTTCACAAAATAACAATCAATTCAATTGCATAATTGGCAAAAAAAAAAAACAAAAGGAAAATAATTCAATTGTTGATCTCACTCACCAGAGAGATTAAATGGTCGCATTCTAAATCAGTAAGAAAACCTTCGTACACAAAAGCCCTGAAAAATCAAACAAAAAAGATTCAATCTTTTCCTGTCTTTATTGATTTTCCACAATTTTCTTAGCAACCAAACAGAGGAGGAAAAAAAGAAGGCACCTTGGCTTCCATGAAACTTGTTTGACTTTAGAAGGGTCGATGATGGAGCTAGAAGAGCCTGCATAAGAGCTCGATTTATGTAAGGTTAAAGAGATCAAGAGCAAAAACAGGAATTTAAGAGGATTTATCATAGCTTCCATTAGAGAAGATTTTCCACGAAAATGAAAATGTCGAGATTTTGCGGGATAATATTATGGTGCCTTGTAATTGTTAGCATCCAGCCGTCATTTTCGTTTTAAGATATCAATAATGCGTGTCCTGTAAAGGAACAAAGAAACGACGCCGTTTCTACTTTATTTAATACTGCATTTAATTTTCATGTTCTTTCTGTTTCTGGGAAAAAAAATAATATTTATTTAAAAGCAATGGTAATATTTTTTGTCATATAAAGTAGCAGCTATTTTTAAAAAATTACTTAATAAAAAAATAATTTGTAAAATTTCATGTATTTAATTAACAATTGTTCAAATCAGCCAACATCAGCCTTTTTATTTAGACACATTTCAAAAATGAATGTTTTTCATTTTCAAATTTGAGTAACATTTGCTAGTGAATGCAGATTTATAGTTTAAGAATCATTCAGGATGAATTGATTTTGTTTATAATAATTTAAGAAACATGCAAGATGAATTGATTTTGTTGGCAAATGTCTATTACAAATTACCTGTAAAAATATCAAAAAATATACATTTATAAAGTCTTCATCACATAATTTCTCCTTCACATCTTGATCATGCAGCTGAATTGTTGATATATATATATATATATAGCAACTGGTGTGCATTACATTGCTAATCTTTTCATGGGTATACTTGTTTTTTCCTCTTCATTCTTCAAATTAGTCCTGTGATTTTAGCCCGATCTTGACGAGTATTTACTCTTTTCTTTCTTTTTTGGCTCCTGGGAGCAAGAGCAGAAACAGCACAGAACAGAATCTGCGGATTCATGGCAGAATTAAGCTTTTAGTCTGCTTCAAGATTGAGATCTTCTGTAACATTTGAGCTCTCGTAATTGCCTAAAACAACCTCCATATGTCGATTTAGATCATTTAGATGCTTTGTCGAGTTGTATTCATCTGCATCAAGAAGCTCCTCCGAGTATGTTCTTTGGTGTATGGACTTCTGGAGATCTCTTACCTCTTTCAAAACTTGTTCATTTCCTTGCAGAATTTCAACAACCTAACTCAAATTCAAACCCGAAGCGAATCAGAACACAATGGATGCTATCAAAATTCAGAAGAAGTGTTGGGAAAAGATGCAACACTGCAAAAATGATAGAATCATACCTGATTCATCTGAGGGCGTTGCGTCGAAGACTGATTTATACAAAATGAAGCTGTCAACACTAAAAGTTTCATTCGTTTCTCATCGTAGGAATCTCCAAGAACTGTGTCCACAAGCTCCTTGATATTGTTCTTCATAAGCAAAGGTTTCGCCTACAGCCAGTTTGTTAAAAGAAGTTAATGGATTTCTTGGCAAGTGACGCGCAAGCAAGCAATTAATACATACCCACATCACGAGGCTTTGCTGAGAACTATCTATGGCTTGCTTTCCAGTGATGAGCTCTAGTAGAAGTACACCGTAGGCATAAACATCCGTTTTTTCGTCAACTATGCCATGCATGAAGAACTCGGGTGGAATATAACTGTAATAGTTAGGAAATCATTTGTAAATTAAGTGACTAGATTGATAGTAAAAAGTGATTCAGAAGTGAAGTTTCGTTTTACGAACCCAAATGTGCCTTCAACTTTTGATACGGTATGATGAGTCCAGTGCTCTGGTAACCACTTGGCAAGTCCAAAATCAGAAATCTGTACAAGTATGTATGAAGTTCCAAACACCAGGCGATAGTTAGCACGAAACTAAACCCAGATTTTGGGGTTGCAGTTCAAATTTTTAGGCTTGAAGTTGAAACCTTACCTGAGCCTCAAAATCCTCGCTGAGCAATATATTAGCAGCCTTAATATCCTTGTGGATAATTCTCCTTTGGCAACCTTCATGCAGATAACGAAGGCCTGAGGCAGTTCCTAAAGCAATTTTATGTCTGAGTCCCCAGTCAAGTTTTTCTCTTGGACCTGTAGAGAATTTTCAAGAAATGAGCTAATAAATTAACTTGGCAGGAAACTAATAAGACTACCAACTTCGTGATCTTCAAAGTAATGTTCAAACCATAAAGTAAAGATGCCAAGCTTCCATGGGCAGACAATTGAAGCACGAGATACATCCCTCCTTCAACTCCATATCCAATCACTTTAGCAATATTGGGATGGTCAACATGAACCATAATGCCAAGCTCAGATAAGAAGTCAACTGTCATCTCTTCTGGAGAACCTCTGATTAGCCTTTTAATTGCAACAAGCCGCCCATCTTGCAGTTGCCCCTTAAACACTTCACCGTAGCCTCCTTGTCCAATCAAATTTTCTGCTAGATAAATAATGTATTGTCAGCTCATCTAGACAATAGCAACTCTAGAAAGTTACAAGAGTGTTACAAACCGTCGCTAAAATCATTGGTTGCAGCTTGGATATCTGACAATGCAAAGTTCTTCCACGAAGATTTCAGACAGCAAAGTTCAGCATCCAGAGGAGAACTAATTACTGGAATCAATTCCTCTCTCATTCTTCTGGTTTTACTTCTAGTGAGCCTTGGACCGTGTTTCTTCTGAGGGAATGTTTGAACGCGCTTTGCGTTTCCCTTCTTAAATACACGAAAGAAGTCTCGCCACTGGGTAGAAACTAAGTGATGATATGGGTGGCCATCTGATCCTGAAGTGCTGGCCTTAGAAGTCGTCTCAGGTTCTGAGCCAGTTGATCTGTCCCGAGAGGATTCTTCTACACCACCTTCCTCCACCACACTCGTTTTTTCACCTTCCTTCACAAAAACCATTCTTTTGCCTTCCTCCACCTCCTCTGTCTCGAAAGATCTCAAATCTGATTCAAAGTCTGGCATCAAGCACAAGTACATATATATAACAATAGCAGATTAAAGACATAATATTTGAAGATATGGAGAACGTCATACCATGAGATGTAAAAGAGTCAGAGAACCCAGATCGCTTTAAGGTTCTTCCGGCAACAAGAGCAGCTGTCTGTTCTTGTCTTTCTATTCCTGCATCGCAATGGACCTCATCAGAAACACACCTGCGACTAGTTGGGGCCTTTTCTTGATCTTTTCCACTCGTTTCATGGGAAGCTTTTTCTTGATCTTTTCCATCCGTGTCATTGGAACCGTTGTTGCCACCACTTGCCACCTTTTCCTGATCATCTTTTCCGACCATGTCGCGGGAACTATTACTGCCAAATGAATCTTGAATCAATGAAAAGGCAAACAACGAGAAAAAAAAAAAAGAATCGAACACATAGCAATAACATATACAAACCAAAAACAATATTAGCATTAATATTGTATCACAATGCAAATGCAGGAGATCACAAGACAACCAATAAAGCATTTACAGGGAATTGTTAATTAGCTACTACTTTTATGATATGAACTTCAGGGTTAAACGTCTGAAAAACCAACAATTATAAGATTAAAAGAAGAAACGAAATGAGCAATGTAGACCAATGCATGCATGCTCAAGAAACCAATAGATCAATATAAAGAGAAAAACAGTGAGGAATTACCGAGGGGCTTGGAATATTCCTATTCTGATAGGAATAGTTCGAAAGCCTTTGACCAGAAGCATTATCAGAAATATGCAGAGAAATCGAAATCTTACAATGAAATAAACAAGGAGGAGGAGAAGAAGAAGAAGTTGTTGTGAATTTCAGAACCCAGAAGCTTACAGAGCGGAAAAGAAGGAAAAAGAGGAAATGTTCTAGCTGCAAGGAGGAGGAGAAGAAGAAGTTGAATGTCGTTTGCAACCATCCAAGACAATATGACCAAAAGCTAGAAGAAAGAGGCAAAACAGCAAAGGAACAATTTAGAAATGTAAATAGCGGTTGGCATGATCTCTCTCATTTTTGCTTGTCTTCTCAATTATTTGTCATTTTTCTTGGCCAATTTCAACCTGATTTTGATGCTTAAAAATCGCTTCTTTCTGTCATTGTTATCTTCATAATCATTTTTTGGTAATAAATAATTCTAGTTATTATTAATTCTATATTACAATTATGAACTCATCATTAAAAAAAAAAAAAGATAATAATCAAGCAAATTAACGAACTAAAGGTACATTGAAGGCATGGAGAATGAGATAAATTGGGCCTTTGACATGTGTCGTTAGCATTATTGAGAAATAACATAAATAAGAATGAAGAATATGGGTTTGTTAGCATTAGGCAAAAATTGAGAGTTTATGTTAATTATAATTAAACTTAATTATTGAGTAATTGCAATTAAGATTCCAGTTAGGCTAATTAACGGCTTGCTTAATTAATCCTGCAATTAGGCACACTCTTAATTTGTCGCCATCACAAGTTACATTGCCAAAAAAAAAAAAAAAAAAAAATTTAAAAGCATTTGCTTAAGGTTGTAAAAAGCCAATCTTGAGGGAAGAATTTTACAATTGCAAAGCCTCGTTGCCAAGCATGGGATGTCAATCCAAGAAACTTTCCAAACAATGCATTGTTATTGCCAGTAAAAGGTACAAAATTGTTTCTGCTCTAATTACATTCTCCTTTATAATTAACTTCAAAGATTGTCAACAAGCCACTCACAAGTTCTTTCAGTGATCATTGTTGATGTTATGAAAATAATAATAATTTAAATGGAAGTGTGTCGTAGAAAAAGTGTCTTTACACTTTGATACTAATTTACAGCAGAACTAGAACGTGCAAAATGGATTGTAGAAGTGACAATACCAGAGCATGCAAACACTTGATACAGTTCCATATAAACTGCTTTAGTGTTGAACATTACGGGTTATCAGTCCCTCAAATATCACATAAAGATCTTTATTATCAGAGCCAAAAATGTCCTCGGCCTTCCTCAGAGTCTCCTGTGTGTTGCAGAAAATAGGACGGATGAAAATGGGTTCTCAAAAGCTGTTTAACAATAAGAAATGAAGACAGGCAGAGACATACTTCTTTTGTTTGTTTGTGAGAATTTAACTCCTTAACATTTGCTAGAAATGCACCAAATTTCTCGTAAGACAGTCGACTCCTGATTAAACAACGGAATGGACTTGATTAGAACCTCTATCAAACCAGGAAATATTGACATTGACAAAATCCAAAGATGAATTTTTTTTTATGTACAAAACCCTTCCAACCATAGTAAATTTATACCTGACTTGGCGGAAGAATTCTTTCCCATCCACACGAGTTCGCCCTGAAACAAACAAGTACAAAACACTGTGAACATAATACTAATTAAGCTGTTACAAAGGGCAATGGATTCCTACAGGTGCTTCCTGGAACACAAACAAAAAATGTGATGCACTGTTGCCAAATGATTAAAAAGGCTTCCCAGTCGATACAATCAGCTTCATTTCAATAAAAGGAATGAAATTAAGAACTCTTGTATGCAATCTTCAACTTTTTAACCAACTATTGAATTGCACTCTATAAATTATCTTAAAACATTTCGTGTTTGCCCAGTCATCCATGCATAATGTTACATCCAATGCAAAAACATTTACCAAAACTCAACTGCTTCAGGTTTTGAACCACTGTAATTCTCTAGTCCATTCAACACAGCATCCAACACTTGAGATGTCCAAAATCTAAAACAAGTAAACACTGATAAAGCTGTTTCCATAATAAAGAGTTTAGAGCTAACCAGTATGCCCTGTTTCGGAACTTGATATTGAACTATGTTGACTTGATGGATTAGAAGAAAATATAGAAGACCTATCGTCAGGCATGCCTCTTGAGGTAGAAAATGACAATGAATGCCGTCTTGGGGACACTGGTTTAGATGTTCTAGTAGGAGAAACAGAAGCTGAAAGACTTGGAGGGGAACCTGGAGGAGTAAACCGGGGAGTGTTTGTTTGAGATGCTAGCAGAAGACCATGTGGGATTCCAGGCCTTGACGATGCTGCAATAGTAGCAATATCTTGTAAGGTTAAAGATGTCATGTAAATAGTATTGGGAAAAAGGAGGAAGAAGGATCATTTAATGAACATAAAACTCATGGAAGTTCAACACTTGAGCTTATTTTGATAATTTGAGAGCAAGAATTTTGCATTAATCATGTGTGGTAAAACCAAAAAGAATAGTGGCGTACCATCTATTTCACGGTCATCTGCAAATGAATTTCCCATATCTGAGATATGGCTTCGCATTGAAGCTGTTCTTGAAGGTAGCAACGTGGCATCATCTTCTAAAGCACATAGGATAACACTGTCTAAGTTGGCAATTGAATCATGAAATAAAATATATGATAACACCAAAAGCCTAATTGGTTAAACATTGAAACAACTATCAGGAACATGATGGATATCATGGGGTATTCCACCTTTGCTTTGTGAGACTAGCCATTCAAATCAATGTAAACCTATCTATGTGAAGCATTTGAAATACTAGATTTTTCACTTCTATTATGAATGTCTTACACTGATATACTTAGACAACTACCAAACCTAAAGACAATACAGTTGTTAATGAAGCAATACATCATTCCAGCCTGACTACATGTGCACAAGAAATTGAGAACAACAGAAAGCAAATTAAAAGAAACATGAACAAGGTGTATAAAGAACGTGCAATTAACAAGGAAGGTGAAAAGGAAGTTTGGCAATGCATTTTGCACTGCAGTTGGTTTTGGAATCCAGCTACAGGAAGAAGCATGGTAAATCATTCTTAACTAACAGCACGTAGAAAAAAAGTAGAAAAACAAAAAAATTTTAAAATTTCCAAAAGCTGAGTTCCCCATAACAATGTCAAAAAACCCGAAGACAAACCCGTTGGTGTTGGCTTGGCAATGATAGGCACAGCTCCAGACTGTTACAAAACCAAACTAAATAAGTCCCTTTTTTTTTTTTTGGAACTAGTCCAATTGCAAGGAAGAATATAAACACTACTGATCACTTACAGAAGTTTCTTCATCATCCTGAAGTGACTTCATAAGTGTCTTTCTAAACACCTCCAACTGCAAGCATTATGAATAGCAATAATACATCAACACTTCCACACACTCAAATTACAACTCCATCAACATTACCATTCTCGTTGTAATTAGAACACACATAACTATAATTTAAAGAAATTTACATAATCTGAAAATACCTTGGAAACATCTCTTTGGAGCTTCTTGACTGTATTAGAAAGCGAAGCGTTCTCTTTCAACAATTGCTCCTGCAAATTAAATTAAATTAAGCTCAAGCTTGAAAAGGGAGGGAAAAAACAAAACGGAGTAAAGAAAAAAGAAAGGGGGGTTGGGTAGGGACCTTTTCGGTGTCGGCTTGGGCGAGTTTATCAGCAGTGTCGGAGAGGGAGGCGTCGAGGGAGTCGACCTGAGACTGAAGGTGGGCGATGACATGATCTTTCTCGGCGAGTTTAGCTCGTAAAGCGGAGGATTCAGATTCGAGAGAAGAGACACGTGTGGAGAGAGCAATGGAAGTGATTTTGCGGGCCACATCAAGCTGTTCGAATGGATCCGATGGCAACACTTCCAGTACTTCCTCGGGAAGATCGAAGCTCGATTCTTTCGACAACATTTTCTTCTTTCTTCTCCTTCTTCTGTTCTTTTTTTGCTTTTTTTTTTTAATTTTGTTTTTTACTATTTTTATTTATTTTTTTATTTTTTTCAGTGTTATTTTCTTTTTTTCGTTACCAGTAGCGGCCATTTGTGGCTTGTAGTTGGATTGGATAGGACCCGATAAGAGACAGACAATACTTGTGGTCTGCTGTGATTTTTTTTTCTCTCTCTAAACCATGCCACACAAATCTTAAAAATTTGTCTTTTTAGAAAAAGAAGAATTTCCCTGTAAAATTGTTTTTTTTTAAATATATTTTTTACATTTCGAATTATTTATCGTAGATAAATTAATTTTTTTAAGAGTGTCACAACCAATATTTTAATCCTCAAAAATATCACACATTAAAGCTAAAATTTAAAGTTTTAAATATCTCATCATAAATTGACCGATCTAAACCTCATTGATATATAAAAACTATTTTACATCTTATCATTTTATATATATTAAAAAAATTTAAAATAAAATAAAATAAAATATTTTTTAAAAAAATTAATCCAATTTACTATTTTAATCGAATGCTCATTTTTAGACAAGATTAAGATTGAAATTTGTGATTTTAGTAATGATTTTTTTTAATAAATATGTAAAATGATAGATTAGATTACTTTTGATTTATTAGAAAATATAATTTTTTTTTTATAACAATTTAGTTCATATGAGGGTCGTATGCTCATAAATTTGTCAGGTCCGTGATATGAAAATTGAGGGATTAGCTTAGGTGAATTTAGTCAGCATATCATATATGTCTGGTGCGACCATAAATTCTGAACAGAGTGCATTGAATCGAGTTATTTTGTACCGGTAGTATGATACACTAGTTGGGACAGTGCCATTATCGTAAATCTTTTTAGTTTTCTCTGTCCATCCAATTTGGCTTAGTTGGAGGTACTAGCCTATTTTTATTTGACTGGTACTAAATTTATAGAATCTAACCTTTTTTAGAAAAGGTATTATCATAATCTTAAGTTAAGTACAAGAGCAATTAATGATAAATCATGGTAAATTACAGAAGTGCAATCCCATTATGTTATCTGTTAAAAGTGCTGGGCATTTTAGATTTTAAATTTGAATTCACTTTAAAGTTAAAAAGTAAAAAAAATGTGCATTTAAACCCTTAATGTTTACCTATAAAGCGGATAAGCTTTTAATTTTTTTTAGACCAAAAAAGCACATAATTATATTTTTTGGGTGTTTTAAATTCCTTTGTTTCACGGTAATTAAGAGCTCTATTAGCTTTCGCTGACGTAGCCCTTTTTTAACTAAAAGAATAAAAAAAAATTATTTAATGACATGGCAAGCATGCAATGAAGTCACTATTTTCTACATCACTATCTCAACCACGTCAGCTTATTGCACCTTTTAATACAGTAACGACTAAAAAAATCAAAAAGCAACAGCAACCTTTACTTTGGAAAATGATGTCTTCAACCCCTAACCATCAATAGAAACGTAATAAAAAAGCTTCAAAATTAGCAAAATAGGTAGCCATTGTTGAGCACTGAAACAAAAGTAACAATTGAAGACATAACTTCGAACGAGGAAGAAAGAAAGATTGAAGAAAAAGAGTAGCAATAGGTACTGAGAAGGTAAATTTGAAAAAAGTTATTTTTTTTAATCTTTAATCTATGCTGGTGTTGGATTCTTCATTGGAATCTTAACTTTATCCATGTTAAAGTAACATAGACTTAGCACATTTGAAATAAAAAATTGTTCCTTTTTATTTATTTATCGGCAGAATGGACAATATTGTTGACTTGTTATTCAACTATGGGGGATAATGGCATGTGGGTGAGAATGACCAATTGATGTATTTGGATGGGGATAAGGCTGTGGATGTGGTTAAAGACTTTAACCCATACTATATAAACTATGGTGATATTTGTATAGATACCAAAAGACGTTAGGTTATCCAAATGTGAACAGAATTTTTGTATTAGAGCTAGGAAACACACTGAAGGATGGTCTATTTCTCGTGCATGATGATGAGAGCATAAGAAGAGTGTTGCAGCAAATAACAAAAAAAAAGTTGGGTTGGCGAGGTAGAGTTCTTTGCGGACAATGATGTTAATGCCATAGAATTTGGAAGCCAGGTGCTTCAAATAAGTAATATGCCATTTGGATTTTTGATTGGTGGGGAAACTGAAAGCAAAACTGCTTTTGAAGAGAAAGCAGTAGTAACTGAACATGGGACCACATAATTAAATACAACTGAACATGTAACTATAAATGCAAATGTAGATGCATTTGAAAGTGCAAATGTAAATGCAAATGCAGATGGTGATGAAGATAGGGAACTCAGTGAGGGTGATGTTACTCAATACAGATATGTGCATCCTGCTGGTTAAGCAAGTGAGTAGGATGAATATGGTGAAGACACATATGCTGAGCACTCAAGTGAATCAGATGACTTAGATGGTATAAAGGCAAAAGAGACATTAGATGCCAGTGCACTGAGAGAGAGAGTTCAATACGATGGGGAGAATGCTTATTTCATACTAGGCATTTACCAATGCTTCAGAGGCAAAGGAAGCAATATTGAGATATGTTATAGCTCTTGGGTTGAAGTTGAAAATCAATCTTAATGAACCCAATAGGATGCGAGTAAAGTGCAAAAATGAAAAGTGCTGTCCATTTTTGCTATTCATATCCAAGGATTAGGAGCACCCTAAGTTGGCAGTGAAAAGTTTAAATTCAAAGCATAGGTGTTACAAGGACTTTAAACTACCAAGTGCATCAGTTAAATTTCTAGCTAAACATTTCAAGAACAAAATCTATAAAAATATTGCTTTTAGGTGTGCAGATATGAAGCAAGAAGTTGAACAAATATTAAAGATTAATGTTTTAGTTTATAAGTGTAAGAGGGCTAAGAGAATCATGCATAGTGAGTTAGATGGAAGTTTCAGAGTCGAGTTTGGTTACTTAGAGCTCTATGCTGCTGCTTTGAAGAGGAGCAACCTAGCACTAAAGTTGAGATTGAGTTATGGAGTGATGCATTAAAAAAAGGTCGTAAGGTGTTTAGGCGTATTTTTATTTGCTTTGAAGCTTGCAGGTAGGGATGGAAAATATGGTGCAGGCCCTTAATTGGGCTTGATAGATGTTTTTTAAAAGGGACAAGGGTCAGCTACTTAGTGCAGTTGGGATTGACAGTAATGATCGAATGTTTTCCATTGCATGGGTTGTGATTGACAAAGAAAACACTAACAATTGGAGATGGTTTTTGTGCTGGCTTACAAAAGAGCTTAAATAAGGTTTAGGGTTGCTTATTTTATGTAAAAAGTACATCTTTTATCACTTCTTATTTTGTGTTATGTGTTGCATTTAGTTTTATAGTTTTGAATTGGTTTAGTTCTTATTTAGATTAGTTGTGATTTGGTGTAGTTATGAAATTTATGATTAATTATGTACTTATGATGCATCTTTAGGGGCTCATTAATGTTATTTTAGGGGTGCTACCACAAGCCGAACATCATTATTATGCTAGGCACATTTTTTCTAATTAGTCTAAGAGGTGGGTAGGTGGAGAGCTGAAGAAGAAATTCTGGATTTATGCTTAGAGCACATACAAAGAAGAATTCAAGGACAACCTCATCAAATTAGGAGAACTTAGCAAAAAATTAGTTGAGGACCTACTTAAGTATCCTCCATACAATTGTTGTAGAGCATACTTAAGTAGTAGAAATAAATACTACATGGTGGATAACAACATTGTATAAAGTTTTAATATATGGATTTTAGCAGCTAGGCATAAACCCATCATCAATATGCTAGAGGACATTCGACTTCAAGCAATGAATATGATTAAAGATAATAAGGCTGTAGTTAAAAGGTGGATAAATGATTGTAGTCCCAATTGTGTGGCTATGTATCAATAAAATAAGGAAATGTCAGCTGGTTATAAGGTTTAGTTCAATGAGATGTTGGTTATGGGATTGGTGAAGGGTCAGATAAGCATACTAGTTTCATTGATAAACAGCTATGCACCTATTGGGCTTGGGATTTAACATGTATCCCATGTTTATATGGGATTTATGTAATGTACCACTTTAAAATGGATCCCTTTGAAAAGATCTCGAAGTGGTACCAAAAGAGCACATACTTGGCTGCATATTAGAATCCCCTACAACTTATGTCTAGGAAACGATTTATGAAGTGTGAATTGTACCAATCCATTGAACCACCTCCACAGGTGAAACTAAGTGGAAAGCTAAGACTGAAGAGAGTCAAAGCTTCAAATTAACCCAATCCTTCAAGTACTAGCACTACATTAGGAAAATTAAAAAAGAAGGGCATCAAACAAAGATGTGGTCTTTGTAAAGAGTTAGGACACAATAAAAGGTAGTGTCCAAATAAAAGAAACTAGGTAAATTTATTTGTTTTAAGAAAATAAATTTATTTTTTCTTTTTTTGTGAGCTGCTTAGGTGTGATCTGGATTAGTGATATCTATTGTTTAATTGGATTAGTGATCTTTTTTTAGTATGATATCAGTATCATGGTTTCAGTGTGCACAATTGTCCCCTATTTGTTTAATAAGAACAACCAATGGAGAGGGACAATAGTTTGCAAGGAACACAAAGCATACCTATCCCATGTTTATAAGGAACCCTGAGTACTATTGAAGATCCTAACACTATTCAAGGAAGGGCAACAACTAATGTTTCAGCAAGAAGCTTAGGTGGGCAGTGCATCCAAGATAAAAGGAAATAAAATAAAGTTGGACATGGCCTCTATGTTGACATTAGCATAGGCAAGAGTACATATAATGTAAGTTTATGAAATTTTCACTAATGTACCTTTATTATTGTGGTGCCATGTGGGTACTTGTGTTGATAATTTACTAAAAATTAAAATGGTTTTACTTTTTGATGTAGCCTGGATAGTCAAATACAACAATATATAATCCGGGTAATGCTAGCAGATTTGGACATAAGCACACAGTTGCCACTGATTCAGAATTAAGATATCCAATTTCAAATGAAAGGGAACTAAGGAAAAGCAAATATTCACAATCATCTACAAGTAACACAACTACGAAGATCAACTTCATAGGGGATGGGGCTGAGGTTCTATTTGCTATTGATCTTATCTTATGTCCACCAGGTCTACAATGGCAAAGTAGACCATCTATGACAAGCAGGTAGCTGCAACATGAAAATCAAGCTCATATACAAATGCTTAGGAAAAAGGCAAGGTCACCTAACGACAACGAAATTGAGGAGTATAGTGGAATAGAAGAACAGAGAAGCTTATATAATGTTGTTTAGTTATGCTGATGTTAGGTGGAGTTTAGTGTTTAGAACAATATTTAGTGTTGTTTTTTGTTTTGGTTAGTGTTAAGAATTGATTATGCTACTTAGACATCAAATGCTACGTAGGGAAAATTTTAAAATTTTGCTCAATATAATCCTTAATCTCATCAAGAATTCCAATCCCTAGGATCCAATTTGCAATTTAACACATAGCTAATATACATCAACATGTATAAATACAAAACTTAGGAAATCTAAGTTACAGAATGCTTACAATCTCTTAAGTGTTTAATGTAGATAATAATTAATCTACTAAATGGTTGGCTTCTTTAATTCAAATCTTGAATCAACTCTTCAAGTCTCCCAATTGTGAGACCCTCCTTTAATTTAACTCTTGAATCAACTCTTCAAGTCTCCTAATTATGAGACCTCTAGCTTGAAACATCAAGCTTTAACAAATCTCCTTTTTGAGTTGATTAAGTAGTAGTAAGAACCCTCTCTCAATAACCTTTGTGATACTTGCACTAGATGATCCTTACAAGAACTCTTGAGTTTTGTATATATGTGTTTCTTTTTCTTTTTGTTTATTATGTCTTTACACTTTCTCTACCTTGATACTCATCTATTATGTTCTTACAAATTAATATCTACTAAGCTTTAGAGATATATACATGATAAGTTATGAGTGTAGAGAAAAGGAGACTCTTAGTCTTATGACCCATTAGATAAAATTCATCCACTTGACATACATATATGCACTAATGTAGGATGATGACAATTGGCATTAAGAATTATATAGAAAATATATCCTATATTATTCTCTATATCCATTCTCACAATGTCCATATGATGTCATCTCTGATGCAGTCAAAGTCAACAATGTCAAATAAGACAAATTTGACTACATTTATTAATTAAACATGGGCTTGGTTATTGGATTAACTTTTGGTCCTAGTCCAATCTCTTAATCAAATGGGTCAAAACAAGATTCTTGGATTTTGGATTAATTTTTTGTCTAAAACTCTTTTGGGCCTAGGTCCATACACTTGGGCCATTAATCCAAATCCAATAGAAACAACATATATCTATTATTAATTCAATATCTTAATTAATATCTCATATTAACTAAGCACAAATTAATAATTAAACCCTTCTTTGAAATTAGATTTCATGATATGCTAGAATCATTGCTTTAAGCAAAAATCTAATTTCATTAATTTTAATTGATTGATTAAACTCTTTAATCAATAATTAGATTAATATAAATAGAGATTTAGTAAAACCTTTTAGGTGTGACTTACTAGGTTCATGTCTAATTGGCAATGAGAAGATAATATCAACACTTGATATTATTTGAAACTCCTTTCAAGTTTAAATGTGAAAATCCTAATTATTGATATTATTTGAAACTCCTTTCAAGTTTAAATGTGAAAATCCCACATTTAGTTCTCATAAGTTGTGAGTAACCCCTAGCATTGATATCACAACTACCCAATTAGATATGAATGTATTTATTAATTCACACGAACCCTTTAGTCATAATTACCATGCACTAAAATCCCTTTATTAAAGGATCCTAATATAGCCTAGAGTTAAGGATAAGTCAAACTCTAATAGCTATATCATATTATCTCATATTAAGTTCTATCTTTTAATAAAACACAACAAATACTAAAAACTCTTTCTAGCACTGAAACTCTTTCAGGTTGTTATGTTTGTCCTGACCAGGAACTCTTTCATCAAGAAAAGACTTAGATAGCATAAGATCTTATCCCGGTTCACTCCAAGTAATGAATTCTATCTTGATCGAACACTCATCCCTATATTTAACTAACTAGAGCCACCACATGTTATATACCCATGTGTGAGTAACACAAGTATGTAAGCAGTAACAAACTCTAACCACTTAAATGTGGATGACCGTGTCACCTTAGGTCAAAGGACTATATGCACCATTATAACCTAGATTGTGATCATTGACTATAAGTGAATATCCATGCGATCATGTATCTAAAGTCATTGTTCGATCCACCCATCACATGAGTATCCACATGTCTATTCTGATATCTCATATCAAGTGGTATGAGACTTACTACCTCCCACTATTAGTATCACATACCAATCAAGGAAAATAGACAAAGTTGATAGTCTAATTAATATTATCCAAATATCAATTATATGACTATGAACATTTTATAGCATATGTAATAAATAAACTCATAGCTCATATTATCAACTTTTGATAATGACTATATTTAACATGATGCTAATGGATAAACATTCAATTAAATAAACACTTTAAATAATAGAATATTCTTTTATTGCCATTGGGATGATTTACAATGTCATTATACATTACAAGAATAGCACTAGGGCACATCTATGCTAACAATTAGTTTTGCCTTATTTAGCTTAACAAAACCCTTATTTTGAATACTTGCTTAACTTTTTGCTCAGTTGGTGTATTAGTTAAGCTAAAGTTAAGGTGATGGTTGTGAAAATTTTCATTTTGCTATCAATGTTTAATGTCACGGTTGAAGTTAAATTTTGTTGATTTTTGTCAATGCTAGTAGATTTAGTACTTCTTTTACTAATTAATTCAACATATATTAGCATTATTTTAAGCTAAAATGTAGATAATGCACATAATATGATGTAAAATACTACCACTGACCATTCCTTCCCATTTCATTAGCAAAATTATGAAGCATATACAAGTAGCTCCTCTTTTACAACCATAATTATTTTTCTGCACATTAGTTACACCATAACTACTGGAACACTATAAACATTAAAATTAATAAGATCCAAGACACAAAAGCAACGATATAATCTTTTCTCGTCTTCTTCCTTACAATTTCAAGCTCTATCATATTTTCTTTCTTCAACTTTATTAGCTCATCCCATAACTCTTTGATTTCTGACTCAAAACTTGATACACCTTTTCCTATTTCTTTCAAATTCTTGTTCTCTACTAGTAGCATGCTCCTCTTTAACTTCATTTCGTTCAACAGCCTCCTAAGTCTCTCAGAAACAGGTTCATCGTGCCATTGAAAAAAACCACATCCATTAACTTGAAAATTCAAATAAAAATTAAATAAATTGGATTATTCATACTTTCCAGTAATCAACCAAATAAGAACAAAGGTTGAAACTCACGTCATAATTTCGGTATCCATAGAACCTCCTTCCAAGGTTCTCATCTGTCCAAGATGTCCATCTTGGAGCAATTAATCTGGATCCCCTAATGTGGCACCTACAAAATCTCATTGGCTCCTCATAATTAATTTCCATGTTGCTTCTAATGGGTGTGCTTCAGTCTAATGAATAGGAAGACAATACCATTACTCTACATTAAAGAGCTTAATTTTTTTTAGGGTTTATGATGTGGTGAAAAAGGGGAAATCATGATTTTGGTGGGAGGGAATTCAACTACCTTGCCATGTCAAAAGGAAATTTAAATAATTCTTTTTTTATTCTTTTTAGTTAAAAAAGGGCCATGTCAATAGGAGCTAATAGATCTCTTAACTTCCGTGAAACAAAGGGGCTTAAAACACCCAAAAAATATAATTTTGTGCTCTTTTGGTCTTAAAAAAAATTAAGGGCTTATGCGCGACACCTTTTCCCAATAAAAATAATTATTGCCTCGAGAAGGGATTTTCATCAAAACACAACACCATATTAATATTTTGTTATAAATATAGCCTATTTTTTTATATGAAACTAAAGTTTCAAGCCACAAATCTATAGAGGTGAAGAGGAAGAAGATAAAGTATTATATAGTTTTCAGAGAGACTCGACTTGGTATATACACTTCATGGGAAGAGCATTTAGCTTGTGTACTTGGGTTCAATAGATGTTTGTTTTGTTCATTCTCAACTATAGAAGAAGCACTAGAGGCTTGGAATGTATATTTTGAGTTAAACAACAATAATGACATAAGTTCAATCAAAGAAGGAATTTTAAACATGAATCTATTAGATTTTGGAATGGCGACGGTGAAAAATAGCAATTTTTGCATGTCAATGAAGAATGGAACCATTAGGATTAAATCATTGCATGGTTGGAATTTATTTTATATTTATTGTATGATTTTACTATTCTTCTTTGTAGGTGTAATTATTGACAGACAATTACATTAAAAGTTAGTGTAAGTAATAGTTTTGAATATGTAATGTTATTATGAAGGTTTAATAGGGAAAAATATCCTAAGATTTATTCTTTCTCTTTGTCTATCGATATTCATTATCTTCGATATTTTCAGGGTTTCATTTTTGTACCCAATTCGCCTATTTGAATAACCACAAATGAAATCTTTATAATTGGCCTCTAATTAAATCTGATCATTTATTGAGTATAAATGAACAAATTAAAAGGCAAAAGAAAGATGATATCTGATTCCAAATTTGTGAAAGCTCTTATAATGGTTATAGAAAAAAGGTAATCAAATTAGTCCTTCATTAGTTTAGAAATTCTATCTTGGCTTTAATCTTTATTTAAACTTTGTTTATTTTATTTCATATCTCTTTAGATTTTGACATTTGAATGCTTGAACTTTGTTTGTTTTATTTTGATTCCTTTTCAACATTAATAGATTTTATAAGTTTATTGTAGAATCCTTTTACTTGATATACTTATAAGTTTCACTATGTTAGTTGATATATAGTCATAAGCTTTAGGATAGATAGCGCTACAACACAATAAGTCCATACACAGTGTTACAAAGCACTGCTCCAAAATGGTGCAGTTTCATTTTTTAGTTCATTAGTTAATTTATGATGACCTTTGTATATATAGTTACAAGCTTTATTAGAGACAGTACTACAACACTATTAGTCCATTTAAATTGTTATTGAGATAGCGCTACAACACTATCAGTCCATTCAAATTTCTATTAAAGATAGCGTTATCAGTCCACATACAACATTGCTTCAAAATGGTGTAGTTTCATTTTTAGGTTCATTAGTTAATTTATAATGAATAGTGTAAATATACAATAGTTAGTTGTGTAACTATATACGTAATCAGTTACAGTAGGAATATACACACATTTTTCATTTCTTTTCAAGCAAAGTTTGTTATGGTATCAGAGCATGAGAACTTCTCTCTCACTCAACTGATACTTTATAAGTTCTAGAAAATAAGCAAACGGCCAAAGCAATTTAAATGTTTGAACCAAATGGAGAAGTTGAGCAGATAAGATAAATGATCCAATGGCATAATTCATACATTAAATAACATAAATATAAATCACCATAGCATTTCAGAATATAACTAAAGAGAAATAAAAAAATCATTAAGAATATTAAAATTCTAGTGAATTAGATAAATTAAGACTATTATCATTGGAATTTGATGTCCTTAGTGCTGGTGTTGATGATACTACTTCTTCTAATGTTGCCTCTTCCAACTCCTTTGCAAGTTGTTCCTCTTCCTTTTGCCTATTCTGCTCAAGGTATATGTCATAGAGTGCTATCAGAGGCTCTGGTTCGAGGATTATGTTTTAGATGGATGGATCTCATTTTTTATTTTCAAGTTGTTTATATAGGTACACTTTGAGCTCTAACCTAAGTTGTTCAAGTTCTTTTCTGATAAATTTGTAAAGAACCCTTAGTGTAGACTCACTTGGATGATAGCTCCATAGTGAAGCTTGTTTACTGTTCATGGCTGGATTTGATATTTGTTTGTTTCTTTTATTATTTGGGTGTACATGTATGGACCATTTCACTTAATTGATATTTATAAGACAATTTTAAATTCAAATACATAAGCGCTTCTCTAAATATTTAGTAATGAAGAAACTACAAAATTTGGATTGCTCAATGTAGTAATTATGAGCAAGCATCATTTGGATGAGTGAGGTGGTAATGATGCTGATAAGCTCAGATTAGCATGTAAACAAAGATAAGATTATTAATGCAATCATCATGCTAATGTTGGAAAATAGAACATCTTATTGTAAATGGTGTCGTTTGTGAGTGTGACTTAGTTAGATTCATCACTTGAGCTTCAAAGGGTTTATTTGGATTAATGCGTGGATATACTCACTGACGTTGATGTTGTAACAATTGTCGACATATTCAATTTTGCACTGTCTAGTAAGTTAATTGAGGGAACAAGCTATAATGGATGTTGAAATTTGCTTTTATCTATTGCAGCTTTTACAACTTTGTTTGAAAATTTAGGAAAAGAATAGGGTAGGGTTCAATCGAATCATGAGGCTTAGGGCTATTAGATGTGATGGTGGGTTTGGAATTGGTAGATGAAATTTTGAAAGGGTTTGAATTGAAGGGTATGTGATTGAAACTGGGAATTGTGTTTTTTGCTAATTAGAAAGTGGCACACATCCTATTAATGGTTTTGGGAGTACCAAAAGGATTGTTCAGCATGGATCGCAACCATTCACCTAGATCTTCCTTCTCTATTTTAATTTTGATTAAACAGGTTGGATATCATCCATTATTTAATATACAAACAAGTATGGGTATGACCGCTTTAAATGACTAAACAATGTCACATATATAGGTGTAATTATATTACGAAACTAAAATATTATAACATTAACTTATGGATTAATGTATGCATAATTGAATGTTGACTAACACCATTGTCAACATTCATTTGTAACCTTCTTAGAGTATGATTGGATTATATGCATACACATGTTTGTTTTAAACTCTAATAATGTAATTTGAAAAATTTTATGTTACATTACAAATACAATATAGCCTAATGTAATATTATCTAACTTTTGTTATAATGTTTTATATCATTAGTCAACATATAATGTGTGATATATTTGACAATCACCAAACCAAAAGAAGCATTATATGCATAATATACAATATCTCTGAAGATATATGTAATACTCAACTAATTATGTAATTAATGTAATAGTTAACCTAAATTATATTGAAAACTATGTAAATTATATATGCATATGTAAAATCTAATGTCCATAAATTACAACTAGACTATTATGTGTTATATGCACATGTACAACATACAAATATGTTATATGCATTATGACTTTTAAATTAGTACGTGGTATATCTACAAGTCAAACTAATTAAAAAGCCTCCTAATATGTGCAATTGTATATGAAACATGACAAAGGATATTAATAAATATTGCAATTGTATAACATACTATTACACTCTTCTATTTTGACATTTAGTAGCACCAAATGTGTGATGCTAATATTAAACAACATCACTTTTAACATGGTACATATAAAAGTCAATTAAATACTAAAATATGAGTAACTGTATATAAAACTTAAGGAAGGATATCAATAAACATTTTCATTGTATATAATACTATAGTAGTATAATGTGTGTTAAGGTACTATATTAATGTGTGTCAAGGTACTGTATTAAACATTTGCATATAACATTATAGTAGTATCATGTGTGTCAAGGTACTATATTAATGTACATCACTTTTAATATGATATATATATACAAGTCAATGAAATACTGATATATTTTTTTTCTTTTTTGAACAACTGGAAGGTCAATAGGGGAGTGGGGGATCGAACTTACAACCTAACCTTATAATGTCTATCACCTGAGCCACTAGGTTAGAAAGGTAGGAAATACTAACACATTAATATAAAAAATTATATATAAAACTTGGAAAAATTGTATAATGTACTATAGTAGTAGCTTATTGTTTTAATGCACTATATATTAAACTACACGTATATGTGTACTTTAATGTATACATGCAAACATTATTAACTTATAATTCCATATTAGTATGTTATAGCATCATATATATTGTAATTGGTTGTTATAGTTGCTGGTTTGTAAATAATTGGTTACTTTATGAACTTTATTAACAGTTATTATAATTGTCAACCATTCACAATTGACCGCTAATGATTTGATGTGTATCTTAACATTCAAAATGAAGCCAAAATGATGTGTCTTGGTTGTGCACATTAGATTTGACTCTAATCATATTAATGGATCATGGAGTATTCTAATTATATTAATAAATAGAAACTAATTAAACTCTAATTGTTATTAAATTCAAATTATATTAATAGCTCTAATAAAATATAAATATAATTTTATTAATCACTCAAATATTAAACTCTAATTATATTAAACTATAATTAATTATTATGAAATTCTAATGGAATACTTCTAATCTAATTATAATAATAATCTAATTATATTAATAAATAATAAATAATATAAAATATCAAAACTATAAATGACATTGAAATTATAAAAACATTGAAATTAATATAAAATTGTGAAACGACATCTTGATTTCAGTAGGGCATTATTATATTATTTTGTACCCATTGATAGATATATAAACCACATGTCACTTAACAAAGGCATATTGAAATATTAATAACCTTCCTGAGATAAAAAAGACAAATAGAAGAATACATTCACTATGGAGATAAAGCTTATATACCATTTCACTGAGTCTGGTGACGAACATTGCACAAACGACGCAATGTATTTGATGCTATTGGAACAGTTTTGTATTGATGCAAATGCCGATTCTTATAATTAGGCAAAAGGGAATAATGAGGATGTTGATATTTATGTTCAGGTCCCAAACCTATTGCATTATAATGTTAATGATATGCACTAGGTCAATCATGTATGACCATGTTTTGACTTTATCATTTTATTTAATAAAGAGGCATTTTTCATTATCATTTTGTGTTATGATAATTACTTGAATAGTCAATTCTTACTAAGGTCATCAAGTATGTGACTTGATAGTAAAACCCTTAGATTAAATATGAGTTCTATTCAAATTATCCTTGGTCATAACAATGTATTATGGCTAGTATGGTATTGATTGATGATTATGTTTTACTAATCATGAATATGATATATTAAGTCAACTCATAAGTGCTTATTTAAGAAATAAAGTGTTGGATTAACCCATCATGAGAATACCACATAGATAATTATCATAAGTAATTCTCATCACAGTAATATTGGCTTAGTACTCTGACCTTGAAATCACCATGGATTTCTATATATCTATTTTGTATTTTGACACAATCTTACATTATCTTTAATCAGATGATAATATAGGTTGTTTTTGGGTATAAAATGAGTTATATGAGGAATGTGAGTGATTAAGAAGGAATTTATCCCTCATTTAATATAAGTAGGATATCTATGGGCCCCTTAATAAGATAGACTGAGGAAAATGCATGGTCATGCTAAAGTAAATTGATAAAGAGTTATCATTCTTAGTCTACTTGGAATCAAGAAATTATATGATTGAATTCCATAAGATGACTTAATATATGCCTTATATTCAATCAAGATGACTTAAATTAAAGGGACTAGAACATTCACTGTATATTAGGTTATGTCGGATTATTGACTTCACATGACTTGGGTAGTCATAATATCTTGCTAGAGGCCACTTATGACTTGTGGGCTTAAATAGAGATTTAAGGCCCATTGCCAATGTTATGTGAACCTACAAGGTCACACACTTTGAATAAGCCTAAAACGAAAATGGGTTTAATAAGCCCAAATAAGCTTTGTGGAAATAAATAAATAAAATATTTATTTATTTAAGATAAGGTTATCTTAAATAAATAGAATATTATTTTTGATTTAACTTTAAATAAAATCATAATAAAAATGAGTGAGAAATTACCAAAAGGTTGTTTGGTAAGTGAAATCCTAATTTAAATGTTTATAAATATGTTATATTCTTTAGGGTTTTATACACTCTCATTATTCTGCCACCAAATTCATTTTCTCTCTTTTAGAAAATAAAGACAGAGTTCTTTTTATTCTTGATTTGTGAGAAATCAAGAGAAGGTGCTAGCACATAAGTATTCATTTTCAAATTAAAGGATGTTCGTATGGACACTTGTGAAGGATGGATTCTTTTGGAGACGTCTCAAATCTGAATTGCTAAATTAAAAGCTCGAGGTAGGGTGTCACTAGGGTGCACCTTCTCTCTTCCTTCTAGATTTCTTACTCCTTCTGCATTTGTGTTAAGAAAATGAAAAACATAGATTTAATTAATTAATTGAATTACTTGGATCCAGGTTTAGGTTTGTGATTCAAGTTTTATTTTTTTACTGCGTATGGAATCTTGAAACCCAATAGTGGTATCAAAGCCACTTATAATTCAATTAATTTGATTCTGTATATATGTGATAAATGTGTGTTTGAGTAATTCATTTTTTAAAAGGAGTTTTCAAAAATTTTATCCAAATAGTTTTGATTTTGTGACGATTAATTACAATTTGTATGAAAACAACATTAAACATTAATTTGATTAATGTTTATAATCATTTAATTTGATTAAACAGTGAACATAATTATGATTTTCAATGTTATGTATACTGTTTTAAGAAATCAAAATAAGTATTATGTTTAAATAGTAAATTTGATTTTTGTTTAATAGTGAAACATGAATATTTTGATTATACAAATTTCTATCAAGGGCAGTATGTTTAAGTGTTAAAAAAATTATATAGAATAAATCTATTTAGAATAGATTAATTATTTTGTAATATGATTTACGAATAAATTAGAGTTAATGGTGGCGACTGTTTAAATGTTAAACATAAAAAAAAAAAGATCTGTTTTGAATAGATCAATCAAACAGTAATTTGATTATGAAAATTATTGCCATTTTAGGGTTTTGGCAACAACTCATTCACAGAGTTAAGGTAAATTTTTTACCTTAAGGCAATAACACCCTGGACCTCGCCAGGGGCGCTGCCCCTTGGACCTCGCACCCCTTGACCTTGAATAGACTCGTCATGCATTTTGTTTTTTAATATAATGATTTAATTAATTTTTAAATTGAATTATTTTGGAATATGTTTTTATTGTTAAATGCATAGTGCATAGCATGGCGCTTGAACCAATGTGGTTGGATTTTATTTTATTGGGTTGTAATTTTTAAGTACTGCCTGCGAGTTATTTTATTTATTGTAATTATTTTATTTTATTTTATTTTATTAGATAGTAATAGAATAGTTTTAATTACAACATGTAATGTAAAATTAAGACCCAAGATGCAAATTCAAGTTGGAGGCCTATGATGGAGATCCAAGGTGGGAGCCTGTCACGACCCAACTGAGAGTCATGCCAACTAAGAGTCATGACCGACGCTAAGGAACAGGAATTCTTTCGAATCCGGAACCCGTAGCAAGCCTTAGAAAATAAAATCATGCAATAAAATAAATAAAAAGTATGACAAAATTAAAAATTTTGAATCAATATATAAAATAAATACTTCAATTCCTTTAATAAATGAATACATATTCGTACAATGTTCAAATATAAATTCTCAGAGTATTTAATATCAAGACAAAATAATACTCTTTTGATACAATAACACTACTACTACAGTTTCTAGAATACAAATTAGAGTTCAGAATATACATTTATATAAAATAGCCGGGACTGAAGAACACCAACGAGGAACTCTACTACTAAGGTATGACGATATAGGATCTCCTGAAAAAGAATAATTGAGGGGGGTCAGACCTCACTGAGTGAATTATTGTACTATATATACATGCAATCTAAACCATAACAATCACGCATTCACACACACACACACACACACACACATATATATATATATATTCATGCATTCCACATATATGCCAACTCTGCTTATATAAGTATACTAAATGTAGAAAATGCTTAGTTTAATTCATGAAGGATCCATAGAACCCTAATAATATCAACCTCAATCAACCCCATCATCACTCTAGCTATATAGGCTTACTTGATTCCAAATAGAACACTTATTTCAAATCTGGACAGTAGACTGGCCCCTAGACACTAAGTCAACCGAGCTCCAGCAGTCTGGCTGTCAGTGTGATTGGCCCCGAGACACTTAGTCAATCGAGCTCCAGCAATCACACTATCTATTACCTCACATCAATCAAATCAATGGATCATTTATTCCATTATAGATAGTGGACTGGCCCTGAGACACTAAGTCAACCGAGCTCCAACAGTTTGACTGTCAGTGTGATTGGCCCCGCAATCACACTATCAATCATACCATTAATTTTAGTCAAAGCCAATCACACTATCAATCATACCATTAATTTTAGTCAAATAAATCAAATCAATTATAATCACCAAAATTAATTCTCACTCAACTCTTATCTATTGCACCGGTACGTACACGGTCTTAATGCTACCCACTAAGAAGCATGTTCTATTAATATCCTTCATTTAAAATAAATCAGTCATTCGAAAAATAATTAATATAGAATGATATTGATAATAGTAAAATCAACCATATATATACGAAAAATATACCCAGTATATTTCGGGTATATATATATATATGTTAAATAAAATATGAAATATACTAAAGATAAACCATTAATATAGTCAAAAACAATTTAAGTGTATTTTAATAATACAACATGCATTTGCTTAAAAATGTACCTAAATATACAAAGAATATACCTTAAGTACACAAATCACTTAATAAAACAATTATGTATAAATATTCATTTAAATATGTGTTTGTACTAAAATATGCATTTAGGTTTAACATATATTCATAATATACCAAATAACCTAATTTTCTAGCATGCATATATCACCATTGAACCCTAAGTATACCACTAATGTGTTAGGTTTGAATTAATAATAAAACATGCATTTATTTGGGAAATATATAAAAAATATACCAAAAATAAACTTAAAAACAATTTAAGTGTAGGTTTATAATATAACATGCAATTATTTAAGAATAAATCTAAAATATACTGAAATTATACCTAAAGTATACTAATCATTTAATAAAATAATTATGACTAAATGTACATTTAAAACATGTGTATATATTAAAATGTATTAAACATAAACCTAATTATTTAACATGCATATATCAAAATAACATGCATATATATACAAAAATAAAAACCCTAGGTATACCAAATATATTATTATTTAAATCACTTAAAAAATATATATTGAAAATGAAAAAAAACACCTAAGTGATGCATCCTATATGCAATGCATATATATATATAGTATAATAACTCACTGGTGTGCACTCCTTGAGACGGACTCGGCTGGCCTGATCCGTTAGGTCTCGGTCTCGATGCAGCTAGAAAAATAAAATAAAATAATAATAACTGTCAGAATAAACTTCTAACTCTATACTTTTAGGATTACTATAGACAGATTTAATTAAGAATTCAGAATTAGACTCGGACTAGTTGTCACATTTTACGAGAAATCTACCAAAATTTCAGCAGAGTCTCCTTTGTAAAACGGACATCTCCCTACAAAAGTAGGGTCAATCCTGCACAAAAAACACATTTCAAGAATACATAGCCACACAACCACTCGGTCGGACCCCCAAACTACAATTCTATCGACCAATGCTCACTATTCATGAGATATACGCAGGCCACATTTACATGCCAGAAATACCAAAAATACCCTTGAGTAGTTAAAATATAGCAATTTAAATATTTAAAACGCTGAAAATAATTATTTAACTGATAATTACAATAAAACTCTAATTTTAATAAAATATTTTTAAAAATTGATAATTCTTTATAAATTCATAAATATTGACCAAAATACATTTTAAAACTCCAAATTACACAATTCACCCTAAAACATATTAAAAGCCGATAAAAACTCATTTATTTAGAAAAATAGTATATTATATATAATTTGAAAATAATTTACAAAAAATAGTTTTAATTAGTTAAAAATACTAAATAACTTGTAGAAATCATTTTCATACCTCAAATAACTATTAAAACCAATTTAATTATATTTTTATCCAATTTAGTACCAAATTACCAAAATACCCCTACTATATATAAATTCACTATAATTACTCAAAAATTCATTAAAAATAATATAATTACTCAAAAATTAATTTCTAAACATATAATTCAATAATATCAAAAAATATACTCAATTAACCAATTAATTTCAATAAAACACATAATTAATCTAATTTTCTAAAAATCACATAAACTAAATAAATTCATAATAATTATATAAAAATCACAAAAATTACAAATAAATTTCTAAAATGCATTTTAACACCTATAAACACCATAAATCACAATTTCATAAATTAATTAATTAATTTACGAAAATTAGAAAATATTAATAAAATAATAAAAAATTCACAAAAATTAAAATAATTCCCAAAAATTCCATAAAAATTACAACATGTAGATTGAGCTACTAGGATCATTCTTTGTGAGGGAAGTTTGCTTGAATCATTGAAATGGAAGCTCAAAAAATTCAAGAACTAAAGTTGGTCGAAAATGAAAATTCAAAACCTAGGGAAATCTAGACCAAATTAAGTGAAACAAAGCTTGGAAATGGACTCACCGGAGCTCAAGGAAGAGATAGAGATTAGTGGCACTCCAAATGGTGACCGGAATGGTTGTGATCGGAGCTAGCATCAACTTTCGACTTCTTGAAGAAAATCCGGCCAAACAACGTCGGAAAAGGAAGTTAGGGGCGGCGGAGCAAGCTAGAAGGGAAGGTGGCACGCTAAGAGGCACACCGACGGTGAAGAAACGGAGTTGCAGACGCCAGAGACGTGAGGGACGATTGGGGAAGATGAAGATGAAGTCGATGGCACAATTGTAATTTTGGCAAACTTTAGTTTAGGTAAATATTATATGTATATGTATGTATATATATATCTATACTTTATATTATTTTAATATATAATATTACATGCATAATAAATATTCACCACACACATATTTAATAATATTTCTATACATATACATATATATACACATTTAATTATTGTTTAAAACTATATAATATAATATAATTTAATTAAAATAAACCCTAATTTAAATTTAAATGCGCATATATGCATGTATATGTATATATTTTTATTCGACACTTAAAAATCATGCATGGACTAATGAAAATTCACAAAATCGTCTAAAATAATTAATATTTATTTATTTATGTCTTAATTTTCCTGAAAATAAAACTCTCGAAAAAATTTTACGTAAAAGACTTAAAAATAATTAAAAATGACTTTAATAAATAACAAACTAATTAAATAACCATAAATATATATTAAAATTATTAACACTGCATATCCTGATGCAATTTAAAATTATTTAAAAACTCGGGATATTACAGAGCCCAAGGAGGAGGCCCATGGTAGAAGATGGAGATCCAATTTGAAGGCTAAATTTGAATTAGTGCTATCACCTAAGTTTGACCTTTGATCTTTATATTGACTTATGAAGATCAACTTAGTTATGGGCTACGCTATGTCACGTTTATCTTATTATGTTAGTATGTTATACATGTGATGCCATGTATGTGATGTAATATAACAATAACTAAATAAGATAAAAATTAACTAAACCATCATTTAATATTAAGTCTTTAAAATGCCTCCCATTAATCAACACTTATCAAGATTTGGATTGCTATATATAAGTTATGCCAAAGCATAATGTATAAAGCCATCTAAATAAAATAAGATGGATAATGGTGATATCCATATGTTTGAGTTGGTTAGACTTAACTAGGTTATCAAAATGGTTTTGGATCTAGGGCATTTGATAGGATATGCCGGTACATGCGATATCCTATAATTATCCAAGAATTACATGAGATGTAATTGGTAAAGTGTTACCTACCTAAATAGCCACACTTTAAGTGATAAGTCAAAGCTTACTTGAAGTAGGGTGAAATATGGATCTTAGCCTATTAAGAAATTTCAATTGTTGAAATTTTTTTAAGGGTTTTATAATTTATGAAAGTTTAGTGGGAGTTTTCTTATGCCTCTTTCATAAAAAAATCGAATGTACTCTATATATATTTGTTATAGATAATGACATCAAACACTGCACCTACCATGTCACTGCGATCGATCCTTAAAAAGGATAAGTTAAATAGGACTAACTTTCTTGACTGGTATAGAAACCTAAGAATTTTTCTTAGGTAAGAAAGAAAGGAAAATATCCTTGATTAACCCATCATAGAGGAACTAGCTGCTAATGCTCCTTGATCATAAAAGGATGCTTATAGTAAGCATCTTAATGATTCAATTGATGTCAGTAGCTCATGCTTGGATGCATGGAGTTTGAGCTTTAAATGTAATTGATGGAAATGGAGGCTTATGCCATGATAGGCCATTTTAAGGAAATGTTCTAAGAGAAAGCTAGAATTGAAAGGTTCAATACCATCAGGGCATTGCTCTCCTGCAAGTTGACTACTAGTGGCTCTGTCAATCCTCATGTTCTCAAGATGAAGGGTCATCTTGAACACTTGGACAAACTTAGTCTCAAGATTGAATAAGAATTGGCTATTGATATCATTTCCCTAAAGGTTATGATGGTTTCATCATGAATTTTAATATGTATAATATGGATAAAACTATTTCAAAGTTGCATGGAATGCTTAAAACTACTGAAAAGAACATCAAGAATTCCCCTAAGGATATTCTAATGGTTAATAAGCACAAGGGTATGAAAAAGGTTAGAAAGGGAAAGGGCAAGGGCAAGGCTCTTAAAGGTTTTTAGAAGCTGAAACCAAAGCCTAAGCCCAAGTTCAAAGTTGAACCCTAAGCAAAGCCACCAAAGGAGGGAATATGCTTTTTCTGTAATGAGCCAGGTCATTGGAAAAGAAATTACAAGCTATATATGAATGATCTGAACAAGAATAAGGATAGTGCGACTACTTCTTCAGGTATTCATGTTATAGCAATTAATTTTTCTACTTCTAATTCTAGGCCATTAGATATTGGATCAAGATCTCATATTTATACTAATGTGCAGGGTCTAAAAAGGAGTAGATAATTGGCTAGAGGTAAAGTGGACCTACGAGTTGGCAATGGAGCAAGAGTTGCTACTTTAACTATAGGGACTTATAAGTTAACGTTGCCTAATGGACTTGTTTTAAATTTAGAAAATTGTTATTATGTGCCTACTATGTATAGGAATATTATTTTTGTTTCTTGTTTGAACAAGAAAGGTTTTAAATTTATTATTAGGAATAATAAATGCAATATTTATCATAATAACATTTTCTATGGATTTGCTCCATGCACTAGTGGTCTTTATATTCTAAATGTTGACGGCATTAATGAAAAGTCAATCTATAACATTGATACAAAGAAGTTTAAATCTAATGATTTAAACACTACCTATCTCTGGCATTATTGTTTAGGCCATATAAATGAGAAATGCATTTTAAAGCTTCACTAAAATAGGCCTTTGAATTCATTTGATTATGAATCATTTGAAACATATGACTCTTGTTTACTAGGAAAAATGACTAAAACACCTTTTACTGGAAAAGGTGAGAGAAAAGGTGAGAGAGCTAATGATTTATTGGGCCTTATAGATTCAAATGTATATGGATCGTTAAGCTCAAATACTAGAGGAGGTTTTCAATACTTGATCTCTTTCATAGATGATTTCAGCAATATGGCTATGTCTATCTAATGAAACATAAATCTGAATCTTTGGAAAAGTTCAAAGTTTTTAATAATAAAGTACAAAACCAACTTGGTAAAAATATTAAAACACTAAGATCTAATTGAGGTGATGAATATTTAAGCTAAGAATTTGTAGATCATCTTAGAGATTATGGGGTTATTTCGCAATTAACTCCTCTAGGTACACCATAATGGAATGGTGTGTCCAAATGGAGAAATTAGATATTAATTAGATATGGTTTGATCAATGATGAGTTAATCTAATCTTCAAATCTCTTTTTGGGGATATGCTTTAGAAACTGTTGCATTCATTTTGAATAGAGTTCTAATAAAGGCAGTTAAAAAGACACCAAATGAGATGTGGACTGGAAAACCTCCCAATTTGTCTTTTCTTAAGATTTGGGGATGTGATGCTTATATGAAGCGTCAAATCTCAGATAAATTAGCACCTAAATATGGTACTATTAAAACTAAAGGATATTATTTCCATAATGCTTCTGAGAACAAAGACTTTATTGCTCAAATGGTTTGTTTTTTGAAAGAGAATTTATTTTCAAAGGATCTAGTGGGAGCACAGTCCAACTTGAAGAAATTCAAGAACTACAAAATAACATTGTACTAAGTATGGATTCACAATTGGATTAACAAGTTACTGTTGAACCTGCACAAGTACTAGAAGGCCCAAGGAGGTCTGGTAAGGCATGTCAAATCCCTATAAGATATGGATTTCTCATAATTGATGTTAATGATGTGTTGATTATGGATCAAAGTGAGCCCACATCCTATTAAGAGGCCATAAATAGTCCTGACTCTAATAAATGGCTAGAAGCCATAAAATTAGAAATGCAATCCATATATGATAATTAAGTTTGGACCTTGATTAATCCAACTGATGGCTTAAAAACTTTTAGATGAAAATGGGTTTTTAAAAAGAAAATAGACATATATGGCAATGTGCGTACCTTAAGGCAAGACTAGTTGCAAAAGGTTTCAAACAAACACATGGTATAGATTATGATGAAACCTTTTCACCAGTTGTTATGCTGAAATCTATTTGAATTCTCCTTGCTGTAGCTATATACTATGATTATGAGATATGGCAAATGGATGTCAAAATAGCGTTTATTAATGGAAACCTACTTGAGGATGTGTACATGACACAGCCAAAGGGTTTTGTCAATCCTGAGAATTCAGGAAGGGTATACAAGCTTCAAAGGCCCATTTATGGACTAAAGCAAGCATCTCAGAGTTGGAATATTCATTTTGATAAAGCAGTCAAAGAGTTTGGCTTCATTAAAAATGAAGATGAACCTTGTGTCTACAAGAAGGTTAGTGGGAGCACAATTGTGTTTTTAGTGTTGTATGTTGATGACATACTACTCATTGGAAATGATATTCTTATTTTACAAAATGTTAAATCATGGCTAAGGAATTGTTTCTCAATGAAAGACTTGGGTGAAGCCGCTTATATATTAGACATGTAGATCTATAGAGATAGATCTAAAAGGCTTATTGGCTTAATTCAGAGCACTTACATTGATAAGGTATTGAAGGTTTAGCATGCAAGACTCTAAAAGAGGATTCTTGCCAATGTCACATGGCATTAGTCTCGATAAGACTCAGTGTCCTATGAAACAAGATGGGTGAGACCGCATGAGTAAGATTCCATATGCTTTTGCAATTGGATCTATTATGTATGCAATGTTATGTACTCGACCTGATGTTTCATATGCCTTAAGCACAATGAGCAGATACTAGGCAGACCCAGGTGAAAGTCATTGGACAGTAGTTAAAAATATCCTTAAGTACTTGAGAAGAACTAAGGATGCATTTTTACTGTATAGTGGTAAGGAAGATGAGCTAGTTGTAAATGGTTACATAGATGCCAGCTTCTAAACTAACAAAGATGATTTTCGATCACAATCAAGTTATGTGTTTTGTTTGAATGGAGGTGCAGTGAGCTAGAGGAGTTCCAAGTAAGACATCATTTTTTAGTATATAGCTGCCTTAAAAGTAGCTGAGAAGGCTATTTGGATCAACAAGTTCATAACTGTACTAGGTGTTATTCCTAGTATATCAGATCTAATGAACTTATATTGTGACAATAATGGAGCTATAGCTTAAACTAAGGAGCCCAAATCACATTAGAGATCCAAAAACATTGTAAACACTTAATTTTGGGATGCAATTATGCAAGTGTGCGATGAAAGCTCCTATGATAAAAATCTAATTGAGAATTGATCTTCGATGTCAAGTTTCATGATTTAAAGGACTAAATTACTATGTTTTGTGGATTAATTGCAAAGCTAATTTTTTATGGATTTGATTACAAAAATTAAAAACTTTCGAGGAACTTTTTTGTAATTTAATTAAAAAAAAGTGATCGGCCCGCATTTAATGCCGACCAGCATTATGTAATGTCAATTGGCATTACATAATGTCAATCGACATTATGTAATGCTAATGCCAACCGGCATTAAGCAATGCCAATCAGCATTACAGATGTCAATCGGTATTCCAGAATGCCAATTTTCACTATGCTAAAAATTGATTTTTTCATTGGTCCAGGACACCACATGTCCCTGTGTGTATGAGTCTTTGATTTTTTCAAAACTCTATCATTCATCTTTTTATCTTGATTTTGAAAGTTCAAAAAAAAAAAACTAGACTCCTAAGACTCCTTCTCCCACTCCTAATATCGCGCAACTTCCCTATATGATCATAGGGGTTGGAGTTTGTTAGGCCAGGCCTTAAAAGCCAAGAGGCAGAGTTTGTAAAAAGGGAATAAAAAAAAGAGCTGCAAAAAAAACCTTAGTTGTTTTCTTTACTATGCAGAAAGCCACACACCTTAGCTCTTCATTTTTTCATTTTTAAAACCTTCAGGAAATTAACAAAAATACATTCTTTGCTTTTAAAGTCTAGAAAATCAAGAAAAAAAAAACAACAGAGTCTATCTCAAAACAGTGACAATCCCAATCTGAGAAGCATTCAAACAGCATTTGCACAACATTAGTTCTTTTTTAATTTTTGATTTGATTTCTTTATTTTATTTATTGATTGAGTCATTACTAATTAAATCTTTTATTATTTTTTTTCGATTGGTGTTCTATGGTGCTCTGGATGTGAGGTTGATGATGTGAGATTTTGACAGTGGCTAAATTGAAGAATCCATGGGATGCCATGGACAAAATTTTATGAAATCCCTGTAGAATTTAGGGTTTATTATTTTCTGCGGTATTTTGTTCATTGCTTTTACTGGGTTGTAATTAATTTGTTTTAATTTCCCACACTGTATTTTGTAATAGCCCTGATAGTGGAATTTTAATTTCCGTACTAAAAATTGGTTAGTAATCTAAGCTCAATTTGGTAAAATTCAATTAAAATTAATGATGGCAGTAAATTAATTTTAGGGTTGCATAAAATTGAATTAGGGTTTCTTAGAAAAATCACGTAAAAATTGTTGTTTTGATTTATTTTTGGTATGTTTGTTTAATTGGGTTTTGTTTTTGGTTCTCATGCCTTTGGGCCCCAAACCCACATTAGGTTCTAACCCATTTAATAAATAGGCTTAAAAATGGTTTTATATTATAATTTATTTAAAATTAAATTAGGCCCATTTAGGTTAATTAGATTTAGGCCCACTATTCATTAATAAAATTAACTTAGACTTTAGTTCAACCCACTAATGTATTTTTATTTCTTTTTAAAATTAATTAGTCCTTAGGCTCATTTTTAGTTAATTAAAATTAATTTAGATTTAGCACAACCCATTAATTTCAATTCTTTTAAAATAAATAAACTTAGGCTCTATTTTTTAGTTAAAATTAAGTTAGATATAAGCCCATATAATAATCAAAATTTTTAAAAAAAAAATTTGTAGACAATAAGCCCATTTCCTTAGTTAATTAAAACAAATAGATTTAGGCTCACTAATTTAGTTAAAATGTAGGCCCATCTTTAGTTCATTTTACTTGTAAATAAAATATGTACAATTTGCTAAATTTAATTAATAAAATTAGTTTAGTTTAGTTTAGACATAGGGACGCTGCCTTTTGTGTGCATTTTTACATATAAGTTTATGACTTGTTGCCTTTGGGTTAAATGGATGTTTAATTAGGGTTTAAATAAAATTTCATGTAATTAGAGAATAAGATAGTAATTTATAAAGTAATTCTAAATGAATACGAGACTAAGAGATGTTAGTATTCCATTCCTAGAATCTCTTGGTTGTGGTGCTAGCTTTCTTTTAGAGAATCGAGTACCACCATTTCGATTTGTCCCAGTTATTACCCTGGGTGACAACTCTTCATCTCCATGTTATGTCTTTGTGATATAGTAGTGTGTTCCCTAGGGCCTTGAGCCCAAATAGTGTCACAGTTGCTAAAATCTTGGGTATGCACTATACCCCGTCGTCTACAGTGGCGACTCCACTAAGGATAAGAGATACTAATTCTACTTGTGTTCTTTAAAATTTTTTTATTAATTATTATTTTATTCTTGCATTCATTCTGCATGTCCCTATTAAATCGATGGCATTGGTTTATGAGTCCATGATTCCACTAGCTTAATGGAGTTGTAAACTGGCTAACCATTACTCTTAGCCTTAACTCGGTTCAAGAGAGATTATAGGGCTCATCTGGCCAGAGTCTGTAACCTAAGTCCTAAAAGGGGGGTAATCTTCTCTCGAGTTTGCAAAGGATGTTGGGCCCCTCTGACCTTGGCTTATAACTCAAGTCTTAAAGGAGAGCATTTTGCTAAGGGAACCTTAACTTTTCACCAGACCCCAACCACATATAATGGCTTAGTCACTTCCCATAGGATTTACCCAAATTGCTTGTGTATATTGCCATGAGGTATTTCTATTTATAAAAGTCCAAGCTTATACTTTAAAGAGCCCATTTGGGCTAATAAAGATTGGGCTAGACCTTTATCCCTAAAAATATTATTTCTATACTTTTATTGCTTTAAGAAAGATTTAGAATGCACATTGGTTCTTGAAATCCCATGTTGATATTAAAGCCACAACCAAAAATCCTAGAAAAAGAAACTTGCCATTGAATACATGTGCGGGAGGAATAATGCTGGAAGAATGTATGTTGTACATTTGATTGATACTTGTTACTTGCTACTTGTTGCATAGCACGTGCATCATGCATACATGCACTAAACACATCATACTGACACTTTATTTTATAGCCATCATAGATTCACCTGGGTCTTCTCGTATTTGGAGATGAAAAGGTAACAAACTAAAAAGGATAAATTTGAGTCCTAAAGCCATAACAACAGAGATCATGCACAAACTGGAGAAGAGTCCTATTAATTTGCTTTACTTAGAAGCTAAACTAAATACGCTTGAACCTATAGAGATGGAGCAATAATAAGGAGGGAACTGGACCTTTGAAGATATCAAAAGAGCTTTGATGGATGACATGAGGGCTATGATGAAAGATGAGCTAAGACAAGCATTATCTGGATTGATGCAAACTACTGATGCTGTCATACCACCACCTGTAATTGAGCAACCACCTGCTACTACAACTATCCCACTTACTATAGATGGTCCATCTGCTGCCAATAATATTGGGGGGCAACCTGTTGCTAGAAATTCGCCTGCTATTGATGTGAAGCAGGAGGATGTTAAGAACTACATAGTAGAGAAAGCAAAGAAAGAGTCACTCAAATTAGTGCAAGACCACGAGTCTAAGCAGATGCGAGCGTTAACCTAGAAGATGTCCAAGATGGAGGAGTTGATTAAGGGACAAGGTATGGGATATTCATTTGACTTAGATGACATGCTACAAATGGAAGATGATAGGCTACCTAATAAGTTTAAAATGTCGCAGCTATAGAAATTTAATGGAAAAAGAGACCCAAGGATTCATCTTAGTCAGTACACAACCACTATGAGTACTATTAAAGCCCTATTAACAGTAATCACTAGGTTGTTTATGTTGTCTTTAGAGGGTATGGCTGTAAACTGGTATTATGGGCTGGAAAAATCTATCAGGGCTTACTAGAAAGAATTATGTACTGCCTATTTGAAATAGTATGATTATAACACTAGATTGGAAGTGTCCATTAAAGATTTAGAATTGACAAAATAGAAATCAAATGAATTCTTCTTTGATTTTCTTACTAGGTTCATGAACAAAGCAGGACTCATGAAGAATAGTCTACAATGTATCACTTAATCTAGTCGAGAGATTGCAGATGATGAACCCCAAAACATTCATAAACTGGTATGATGATGGTCTATAAGTTGAAGAGATTGAGAATGAAAAGAAGCTTTAGAGGCTCCAGAACCCGAAATTACTCAACTAGGGGTGCACAACAAGGAAGTACTAGCCCAGCTGTGGAGGTGCGCACAATTTAGCCGCCTAGGGGATTCTCCAACTTCAATCAACCACTCTCAGAAGTCCTAGATCGATTAATCTATAAAGGCTTACTCCAACCCTTAACCTTTTCCAAACCACTTAACCTAAATGTCCCAGGCTATGACCATAACAACTATTATAAGTTTCACAAAATATATGGTCATTCTATAGATACCTGTATTCACCTCAAACACGAAATACAAAACTTGATAAACTCCAAAAAAATCACAAACCCCAAAAAATCTAATCCTAACCCAAACACTAGAAATAATCCTTTTCTAGACAATTGAAATGTCCCACCACTAGCCACTATGATGATTAACTCGAGAGTTTGCAAGGAGGAAGTGCTAGAGTCTTTTAAAAACCTAAACCCTATAGACAGTAAGGATTCTCCTTATGCCTCTAATAGAGTTGAGGATTTATTGGGACAACCCTCGGCAAATTCGATTACAAAGTGCTATACTCCAAACCACCCTCTAATGATATCCCTGTTGAATCAATAGTGCCTTCAAGATGGGGTGATGAGTTTGATAATGAGCCAGCAGAAGAAGAAAAAGAAGTCAAAACTCTAAAACAGCCATAAAGAGGAGTTTAGGATTTACTGGGGCAGCCCTCAAGCAAATTTAATTACAGAGTATTTTATTCAAAACCAGCTTCTAATGACATACCCCTTGAGGAGATTGTGCCTACAGGATGGGGTGATGAGTTCAAAGAGGAGAGTAAAGGGTCATTAACTCTTGAACAATGGATCGAGGAGCTACTGAGTGAGCATCTGAAAAAGTTTGACATGGAGGGAAAAGAAACATGCACAGTGGAAGTGTGGAAAAATAGAAAAAGGGACTAGATTATTGGGGTTGTAGACATCTGGTTCTACTCTAACAAGGAAAGTCCTGCTGGTCTTAACATATGGAGCGATAACCCCAATATGAATTATGTCACTAGGAGTGGAAGGAATTACAAGGCAACAGAAAAGAAAATTGAGAGACTCACAAAAAGAGAAGAAGTAGAGGATGTAGAAATAAAAGGGCAGAAAGAAGACATGATTTTGGAACAACTAAAGAAGGTTAAGCAAATGTCAGCATTTAGGAGCTACTGATGCATTTAGGCAGTCATAGAAGAGCTCTTGTCAAAGCTCTGTCAAACATAAAAATTGATACAATAGCTACACCTGAGGCTATAATAGCAAAGGTTATGGAAAAAAAATATGGGATGATAACATTCTCAGATGATGATTTGTCTTTAGAAGGAAGAAATCATAATAAAGCATTATTTATCCTTTCCTAAGTGAAGGGGAAGTAAACCAAGTTTGTAATGGTTGATGATGGTTCTACTATTAATGTGTCTCTATTAAAGATTCTACCTAATTTGGGTTTGAAAGTCAATGACTTAATAAGTTTAAACCTGATAATTAGAGCCTATGATGACAGCACTAAGAATGTGGAAGCTCTGATTAAAATAGGACCTGTGGAATCCACCGTTGAGTTCATTGTGCTAGATGTCCTTATCACTTATGCCTTATTACTAGAAAGGCCATGGTTCCATGCTTTAGGAGGAGTACCCTCAACTATGCACCAAAATATAAAATTCCCTCATAAAGGAGATGCAGTGACTATAGAAGCAGGAACCGATGCAGTTGTGGCCGCCATACTGGAGAAACAGAAGCAAGTATGTGTTCCTCCTAGTTTCCAAGTTGCTGGGATATTTAATGGAACTAAAATAGACCCAAGGGTTGTGAAGATGATGGAGAGCATGAATTATCGACCTGGATAAAGACTGGGAAAAAATGAGTAAGGAAGCCCTAGGCTACTAGTATTCAAAAGTTAGAGTGATACGAAGGGTTAGGGTGCACTGAGACAGAACCTAGTAGCAAAAAAGGAAGGAAAAAGGGAAAGGCCAAGATAAATAAGTCCTTGGGGAGAATCAAGTCGATGAGTGAGAATTTTATTAAGCCAGGGGAAGACAAGTATTATCTAAGTGCTAGGGAATCTATCAATGTTACTAGAAAAGACATTCCTAGGTTTGAAATCTTTAAGGAGCAGATTATGGAGAACTTGGTTGAGGATAACAACGAAGAGGTGATGAAGTAGGTAGCTAGAAGAATAGGGAATGTTGCTGTTGAAGAGTTGCTATGTCTGCCACCTAAAGGTGAGCCACCCCAGGATTTAGCTACCATCATTAGTAATAGTTTTAGTGATGTTTTTTATGAGGAAACTAATGTAATAATGTCCAGTCTTTATGAGGATAAAAACTGTGTTTTTTCCATGGTCAATGATATGAATGTTGGTTTTGCTTACTTGTGTGATGTGCATCCTGATAGTTTTGTGCATTATAATTTTGATCGTTCATGTATGTTTGATATTAATTCAATTCAATTTGATTCATTTAACATGGTCATGAATGATAATCCAAAGAATATTTCTATATCATATGATGTAACTCTTAAAGAAAGGGAAAATTTTGAGAGAATATTGATAAAAAGGAAGGTAGCATTTGCTTGGAATTATGAAGATATGTCGAGTTTGGACAGGGAAATTGTAGAGCATTATATTCCAACTCATCTAAAAATAAAATCGGTTAAACAAAAATTGTGCAGGCTAAGAACATAGTGGACTGAGAAAATAAGAGAGGAGATTGCTAAACAAATTTAGGCTAACATTTTAGAAGTAGTAGATTACCCCCAATGGCTAGCAAACATAGTCCCAGTACCTAAGAAAGATGGTAAGGTGCGTATATTTGTCGACTCAAAGATTTGAATAAAGCATGTCCGAAAGATGACTTTCCTTTACCCCACATCAATGTCATAGTGGATAGTGCAGTTTCAAGTATAATGTATTCTTTCATGGATAGATTCTCTAGATATAATCAGATAATGATGGCAGTTATGGATAAGATCAAGACAACTTTCATTATGGAATGAGGGACCTATTGTTATAAGGTTATGCCTTTTGGGTTGAAAAATGCAGGTACAATATACCAAAGGGTAGCGACCGCTCTTTTCCATGAAATGATGCATAAGGAAGTTGAGGTGTATGTTAATGACATGAGGGTCAAGTCAGAAACAAGAGAAGGACACTTTGAAGCACTGGACAAGTTCTTGGCACGCATTGAGAGGTATAATTTGAGACTCAACCCAAAGAAATCTATTTTCGGAGTTACTTCAGGGAAGCTGTTGGGGCATATAGTTAGTAGTAGAGGAATCAAAGTCGATTCAGATAAAGTGAAAGCTATTCAGGAAATGCCAGCACCAAAGATAGAGAAATAAGTGAGAGGGCTTATTGGAAGGTTACAATATATTAGCAGGTTCATTGTAGAGCTTATTAATATTTATGACCTAATCGTTAAGTTATTGAGAAAAGATCAACGTGTAAAGCGAAACGATGATTGTCAGAAGGCCTTTGATAAGATAAAAGAATATCTCACCAGTCCACCTATACTAAGACCACTGAGGCAAGGTAAATTGTTGATCCTGTATTTGGCTCTAGAGGAAAAGGCAATAGGGGCAATGTTAGCTCAAGAAGGACTGGATGGGATAGAGCACGCAGTTTATTACCTCAGCAAAAAGTTCTTGCCATATGAAGAAAAGTATGATTTGGTGGAAAATACATGTTTGATAATGATCTGGGCAACAAGAAAATTGAGGCATTACTTTTAGTCTTATAAGGCTCAGGCTATTTCAAAGATAGATCCCTTAAAATACTTACTACAGATGCTTGCTTTGATTGGAAGGATGTCTTGATGGCTCGTACTCCTAACTGAATTCAATATAGAGTACATTACCATAAAAGTTATCAAAGGAAGGGTAGTAGCAGAATTCCTAACACAGAATCTAGTAAAGGGTGATGAACCATAGAACCTAGAATTTTCATATGAGAATCTAGCAATTGTAAAGCATTGGGAATGGAAGTTTTATTTTGATGGGGCTATAAACAACAAAGGAGCTGGATTAGGAGTGATCCTTGTTACGCCAGAAGGAGAAACCATATTGATGGCCAAGAAACTGGATTTCAAAGTAACCAATAATATGGTTGAGTATGAGGCATGCATTCATGGAGTGGAAGTAGCAATGGTGGCTAGAGTAAAGGAGTTACTAGAATATGGGGATTTGATGTTGGCTATTAGTCAGGCTAATGAAGAATGGGAAGTAAAGGAGCAAAAGCTGAAACCCTACGTTTGCTCTATGAGGGCTTTAATAAAGAACTTCACCAAATGTCTTTTTATCCATCTATTAAGAGACGATAATCAAATGGCAGATGCTTTAGCAATGCTCTCTTCAATGTGGGATAATGTAATTGGATTGAATATAAAGCCATTAATGATCATGAAATCAAGAGCTCCATGTTATAGGGGTGAGTAGATTATGGGAATTCAAGTAGGGCCCGAAGAGAAGCCATGGTTTTATGATGTTTAAAGGTTTATCAAGGAAGGAAAATATCCAAATGAAGCCACTTCAAAAGAAAGATATGCCCTGCGTTCTTACACGTAATTTTGCAAGTGACGATGGGGTGTTGTATAAAAGAATGTCAAATGGGATACAACTCAGATATCTCAAGAAAGATGAAGCAGAAGAGGTTATAAGGAGATTCACGTGAGAGCTTATAGTTCTCGCATGAATGGAATAATCCTAACTAAGAAGATAATCAGAAAAGGGTATTACTACATGAGCATGGAAAGAGATTACATTAAAACAGTAAGGCAATGCCATTAGTATAAGATCTATAGGAATCTCAACCACTTTCCTCCAATGGTGCTGAATAGTTTATCATCTCCTTGGCCTTTTACAGTGTGGGGGGATTGATATCATAGGAGAAATAAGGCCGACATCATCGAATGGACATAAGTATATAGTTGTGGCAATTGATTACTTCTCTAGATGGGTAGAGGCTGAATCTTTTAATACTCTAAAGATGGCCTGGTTTATTGAGAAGAATCTTATTTACTGATATAGGGTTCCACATCATGTTTTGATGAACAATGGGGTTCAATTTTAAGCAGAGACGGTAGAGTTATTACAGAAATATGGGATCAAGCATCATAAGTCTTCACCATATCGGCCTCAGGCTAATGGAGCAGTAGAAGCAACGAATAAGAATATCAAGAAAATCCTCTCTAAGATGGTTAAAACTTATAAAGACTAGTTTGAGTACCTTCCCTTTGCCTTGTGGGGATACAAAACTATAGCTAGAACTACCACAGGCCAAACTCCATTCTCCTTGGTGTATGGTTATGAAGTAGTTTTTCCTATAGAAACTGAGATCAAGTCTCTAAAAGTGGTTATAGAGGCCAAAATTCCTAAGAGTGAATGGACACAAAAGAGATATGATCGTTTGGTATCTCTAGATGAGAAAAGGATGAATGCTTTGTTTCATACTCAGACATATCAAATAAGAATAACAAGGTCGTTCAATAAGAAAGTAAGGCTAGGGAAAATAAAAGCTGGAGATATGGTGTTAAAATATTCTAGAGTAATGATGTTTGATTCGAGAGGAAAATTCAAATCGAATTGGGAAGGACTGTACTTAGTGAAGTCAGTTCTGCCAAAGGGAGCTGCCAAGATATCTGATATTGAAGGGAATGGGTTCATAAAGCTTATTAATTTGGATCACCTAAAGAAATACTACCTGTAAAAATAAATAAAAGTAGTATAAAGAAAATAAAATCTGCTGACTAGAAAATCTGAAAAGGCTAGTTAGGCAAAAATTAGGCCTTTCCCGTTGTTCAGAAACCCGTAAAGGGCTAGTAGGCAAAAATTAGGAAATAAATAAAAGAAAAAGGTCCTGCTGATTAGAAAACCAACAAAGGGCTAGTCAGGCAAAAGTTAGGGAAATAAAATGTGAGCAAAAACTATTCAGTTAGAAAATTTAAAAGGACTAGTTGATGACAGGACTTATGTCATGTAATATAGTAAATGTACTCATTTTGGTCCTAATTAATGAATCTTATTAAAATTGAATTTTTTTATAACATTGCATGTTCTATCTTATTTATGATGCATAAGTACTAGAAAGGAAAATAGAACATAAATGCTTAAAATAAGCTCTGTGAGACCATTTTGCTTTAGTACATAAAAAAAGCCCGCTAAGTTGAAAATTTAAAAGGGTGACATAGGCAAAAGTTAGGGTAGGCCTGTAAAGTTGAAAACCCAAAAGGTTAGCTTAGGGAAAAGTTAAGGAAAAAAATAATAAAAAAATAAAATTCACTTAGGACCATCTATTCATCCAAGTCTAATTTCAAGAAAGGGAAATTTGAAATAGATCAGTACAAGAAGGCAGTCTGACATGACTATAAATAAAAAATGACGATAGCCTGGAATTAGTCATCCCAGGCTCCACTATCAGGCCATAGGCTCCATCCTCTGCTAGGGTCATCATGATGATAAGTATCTGGAGGTCTGATAGATGAAGTACCAATGTTGTGGGGGTCCATGCCTAAGTCTGTAAGCCACTAACGAAGCATCTCATTCTCCCATTCCAAATCCTTAGAATAACTCTACACATATAGGAAACATCATATCATATGCATTCAATGCATACCATGCAAACATTTGCATAATGAGTGTATATGCTTACCCGTTAACTATTTGTGATCTGCATGGTAAATAATCTCTAAGACAAGGCAAGTCCGTATAAATATTCTGCCTGTGTCTGGGGGACCTATTTTATAAAGTTATACTAACATCAATACCAAGTGTACAGGTAATACAATAAATAAGTCAGACAAACTCGTATAAGAAGTATCTATTGGAGAAAAGCTAAGGAGTTGAACATCATTGAGATGCATCTGTTGCTCTACTGGAGTTTGAATAGTGGGGGCTTAATAGAGCATAGATCTATCAGAAAAGGGGACATCGTTGAAAACAACACCAGTAAAGGCTCTCTCACAATTGGTCCCAACATGTTGAGTATAATGTGCATGACCAGGTCTAAGCCCAGACACCTCAGGCATAATCTCAGGCTCAGGAGCAGTCTCAATGCCCTAAGTCATTTTGGCTGCCTCCTCCATCACCTCATCGGTGAGAAAAGAAAATAAGATATATGAGCATTCCAAAAGAGAAATGATCAAAATTTACCTCAGCCCGATTAGTAGGAACCTGCTCCAAGAGGTTCTCATGGATGAGCAACCTATAATGGCGAGATCGCTCAAGAAAAATTATGGCATCATATCCCTGTAATGCCTCTCTCAACTCTAAACTTATTAGATGAGAACTATATAACATCAAGAGAGGAACATCAAAGGGAATACAACATTAGGAAGGTCTAAAATGCCACCGATACACCTGCTCTCCTAAATACCACATCCGATAGCCATAACCAAGGAGTAGAATCCTCATGTCCTTGAGTCGCACTATAGTAACCATGAAATCGTACCTCTAGATGTCATCCTCTCCCTCTACCAATTAGAATTAATTCACAAAATTATGTTATTAAGTTTAACTTGCATTAAATTATGAAATACTAATGATTCTGTTTTCCTACCAGGTGCTACTCAACAGTGTTCAACTAATCGTAGTAAGTCTATAGAGTTTTCTTGACACTTGCTAGACGAGAAGAGCCCCATCTCTGCATCAGAGGGAGCCTCCTATCAAAATTGATTGTACCAAAGCTGTATCAGCCCAATCTCTAAACTCTAGATCTGGAAAAAGGAAATAAGTCAAAAAAAGGATGATGTAGATGCAAAGCATGCCAAGAGCCACACATGGTGACAATACCTCTACAGACAGTGTCAAGTTTATAATACAAATAAGCCAAAGCAGCAGATCCCCAGTCAAGGGTGACAACTCGATCTACATTTCGAAGAGGGCCAAGAAGAGCAATGTTGACCTCATGACTAGTCTCATAAAAGAGGGTCCTGCCAAGCAATATCAAAAAGAAACACCTTGCCTTATGGGAAATCTGACAAGGAATGGTGGTAGGAAGACATCTAAATCCCTTGATTAATTATGAAAGAAGAACATTCTTCTGATTCTTCCACATCGGAATAAACCCGATCAAATCTCACATATATTTACTCCATGCATGCTTAGGGAGACTGCAGTAGCTGATATCAAAGGAAATGAGAGTCCCTTCGAAGGCAATCCTGATGATCGTAGAAAAACTCATAGGCAAAATAATCAACTCACCTACACAAGTATGGAACGTGTGGGTGGTGTCCATTCACCACTCAATAAGTGCAAATAAAGAATGGTGATCGGACCTCCCTCAAGCTGTCATAAGCCCAATAATAAATCGTCTAAACCTGAAGGCCCACACCAGCTGTGCCACATTCTCTGGTAGCCCGTGATATTATTCATAAGCTATGTGAAAACAACCCTTGAATTTCATCGGTCGTTGGGAGAATTTCGAGGATAGAAATAATAATAATAATGAATTAATTGATTAAAAAAATCCTGGATTGGCAAAGTCGAATGTCAATCGACATTTTATAATGCCGACCGGCATTCTAAAAATGCCAATTGATTTCTAAACTTTCGACTTGGATTTTCAGACCTTCGGTCAACCATTCAACTAAAATCCTATGTTCCTGGGTTAAATTTAAATTTTTCATGCATTTTTTTAGTTATTTTTTTATCTAATTTCAATAATATACACATTAATTTGCATTCAAAAATTAATTTTGATTACTAACTGTATGAATAAATTTTTGCAAAAATAAACAGAAATGAGGAAGTGTTACCTCATTGCCCACATTTGTGCACCTATGAAGGTGAAGGCGAGTCAAAGGAAGCACAGTAGAGAGGCATAATGGCTAGGTCTATATTGTGGGTCAGCCATAGGATCTAACAGATCATGAATCAAACTTCGGATTAGTAAGAAATCAAAAGAAGAAAATCAAAGCAAAAAAAGAAAAGAAGAAATGGAGAGGGAAATGAAGGAATAGTATCAAAACATAAGAAGGGAAGCTTCTTATAAATGGAAAATATCCATTTTGGTCCTTTGACTATAATTGCATTTAAAGTCAAGTTTTCCTTTGTAATTTCATCCACAATTGCATCTTGATTAGGATTTAATTCCTAATTGATTCATTTAAATCATGTCATCAATTAATGAATTATTATTAATTATGTCTATATTTCAATTCTAAATTTTTTTGTCAAGTACGAATACAAAATATAATTATAGAATTCAATTTTGCATTTTTACATGCATAATTTTAAATCAAAAATTTCAAAATTCGTTTCCTACTACACAAGAGCTGAAACAAAAATTTTAAAATTATCATGTTATGTGTTGCACATTAGTCATAACATGAATTTTAAATTCGACATGTTATGTGCTTCAATAGTAGTTATAACATGAAATTTTTTAAACCTTTTGTCACAAGACACTACACAGTAGTTATGGTATTCCACAAGAGTTATATCACATTTTTTTGCTAATCCATTATCGCTAGACATCCCCCAGGGAATATAGCGAAATTTTAAATTTATCAAATTGCTAGACGTTCTATGGGAACTATAGCACTTTTTTCAAATTAAGGCTCGCTAGACTTCCTACAAGGAATATAGCGAGAATCATTGCATTCATTTCATTAAAACGTCCCACAGGGAATATAACGAAATCCATTGTCACTAGACATCCTAAAAGGAATATAGTGCAATTTGTCAGACACTACATAGTAGTTACGGTATTATTGTTAGACATCTTAAAAGGAATATAGCAAGAATCATTGCATTCATTTCATTAAAATGCCCCATAGGGAATATAACAAAATCTATTGTCACTAGACATCCTAAAAGGATTATAGTGTAGTTCACCAGACACTACATAGTAGTTATGGTATTATTGCTAGATGTTCCACAAGAGCTATAGCATGTTCTTAAATCACGAGTCACTAGACTTCCCACAGGGAATATAGCGTAATGCATAAGTTTTACTAGACGTTCCACAGGAAATACAATGAAACTTATTAACATAGCATCTTGCTTAAAATTGCTTAACAATTTAAGCATTAGCATGTCAATTAGAATACAATGAAGTACCCTAATTCTTTCTTTCAAAATTGCGTGCTACTATTGTTTTGCCACAATTTGTCAAGCAAACAACAACAAATGGGGCAACTATAAGCACCCAATTTTAGGATGCAATTATGCACGTGTGCGACGAAAGCCCCTATGATGAAAATCTAATCGAGAATTGATCTTGGATGTTGAGTTTCGTGATTTAAATTACTAAATTGCTATGTTTTGTGAATTTAATTGCAAAGTTGGTTTTTTAGGGATTTGATTACAAAAATTAAAAACTTCTCAAGACCCTTTTTGTAATTCAATTAAAAAAAGTGATCGACTGATATTACGTAATGCCGATTGGCATTAAGCAATGCCAATCGGCATTATGGACGTCAATCGGCATTCTCGAATGCCAATTTTTGCTCAAAATTGATTTTTTATGTTCAAAATTGATTTTTTTGTTATTTTTTAATTTTTTCATTAGTCCAAGACACCACGTATCCCTGCGTGTGAGAGTCTTTAATTTTTTCAAAACTCTATCACTCATTTATTTATCTTGATTTTGAAAGTTAAAAAAAAAACTAGACTCTAAAGAGTCCTCCTCCCTCTCCTAATATTGCACAACCTCCCTGCATGATTACAGGGGTTGGAGGTTGCTAGGCTAGGCTTTAAAACCCGAGAGGCAAAGTCTATGAAAAGGGGATGAAAAAAAGTGCTACAAAAAAAATCCAAGTTATTTTCTTTACTGTGCAGAAAGCCACACACCTTAACTCTTCATTTTTTCAATTTCAAAACCTTTAGGAAATCAACAAAAATACATTCTTTGCTTGTAAACTCCAGAAAATCAAGAAAAAAACAACGGAGTCAATCTCAAATGGTGATAATCCCAATCTGAGGGGCATTTAAACAACATTTGTACAATATCCCTACTCTTTTTTTGTTCTTTTTATATTTTTTTATTTGATTTTTTTATTTTATTTATTAATTTAGTCGTTTTTGATTAAATCTTTTTTTTTCGATTGGTTTTTTGTGGTGCTCTAAATGTGAGGTCGGGGATGTGAGGTTAGTGATGTAAGATTTTAGCAGTGGCTACATTAAAGAATCCACGGGATGCCATCGAATAAATTTTGTGAAATCTACGTAGAATTTAGGGTTTTTTTATTTTCTGTGGTATTTGTTCATTGCTTTTACTATATTGTAATTAATTTTGTTTTAATTTCTTGCATTATAGTTTGTAATAGCCCCAATAAAAGGAAATTAGTGGAATTTTAATTCTCTGTACTAAAAATTGATTAGTAATCTATGCTTAATTTGGTAAAATTCAATTAAAATCAATAATGGCAGTAGATTAATTTTAGGGTTACATGAAATTGAATTAGGGTTTCTTAGAAAAATCATGTAAAAATTATTATTTTGATTTATTTTTGGTATGTTTATTGAATTAGGATTTCTTAGAAAAATCACATAAAAATTGTTGTTTTGATTTATTTTTGGTATGTTTGTTGAATTGAGTTTTGTTTTTGGTCTCATGCCTTTTGGGCCTTAACCCACGTTAGGTTCTAACTCATTTAATAAATAGGCTTAAAAATGGTTTTTAGGTTTTCATTTTTAAAAAATTAAATTAGGCCCATTTAGGTTAATTAGATTTAGGCCCACTATTAATTAATAAAATTAACCTAGACTTTAGTTCAGCCCACTAATTTATTTTTATTTTAAAATAAATAGACGTAAGGTCTATTTTTTAGTTAAAATTAAGCTAGACTTAGGTCCACTTAATAATTTAATTTCTTCTTTAAAATTTATAGACAATATGCCCATTTCCTTAGTTAATTAAAACAAGTAGATTTAGGCTCACTAATTCAATTAAAATGTAGGCCCATCTTTAGTCCATTTTACTTGTAAATAAAATATGTAGAATTTGATAACTTTAATTAATAAAATTAATCTAGTTTAGACATAAGGACGTTGCCTTTTGTGTGCATTTTGACATGTAATTTTATGACTTGTTGCCTTTGGGTTAAATGGATATTTAATTAGGGTTTAAATAAAATTGCATGTAATTAGAGAATAAGATAGTAATTTATAAAGTAATTCTAAATGAACGTGAGACTAAGAGAAGTTAGTATTCCATTACTAGAACCTCCTGGTTGTGGTGCTAGCTTTCTTTTAGAGAATCGAGTACCACCATTGCGATTTGTCCCAGTTATTACCCTAAGTGGCAACTCCTTATCTCCATGTTATGTCTTTGTGATATAGTAGCGTGTTCTCTAGGGCCCTGAACCCAAACAGTGTCGCGGTTGCTAAAATCTTAGGTGCGCACTAAACCCCACCATTTACACACATACTTAGGCGTTATCATCTCATTCGAGAAATCATTGAGAGAGGGGATGTGAAGATATGCAAAGTACTTACAAATGATAATGTTGTTGATCCACTGACTCAGCCTCTTCCACATCCTAAGCATGAGAGTCATACTAGATCCATAGGTATTAATTTTAATATAAATTGGGCCTAGTGCAAGTGGGAGACTATTAGTGATATACACTACGTCAATCATGTATGACCATGTTTTAACTTTATCATTTTATTTAATAAAGAGGCATTTTTCATTATCATTTTATGTTATAATAATTACTTGAATAGTCAATTCTTACTAAGGTCATCAAGTATATGATTTGATAGTAAAACCCTTAGATTAAATATAAGTTCTATTCAAATTATCCCTAGTCATGATAATGTATTATGGCTAGTGTGGTGTTGATTAATGATTATGTTTTACTAATCATGAATATGATATATTAAGTCAACTCATAGGTACTTATTTAAAAAATAAAGTGCTGGATTGACCCATCATGAGAATACCACAGATAATTGTCATAAGTAATTCTCATCACAGTAATATTGGCTTAGTCCTCTAACTTTGAAATCACCATGGATTTCTACATAACTATTTTGTATTTTGACATAATCTTACATTATCTTTAATCGAATGATAATATAGGTTATTGTTGGGTATAAAATGAGTTATGTGAGGAATGTGAGTGATTGAGAAGGAATTTATCCCTCATTTAATATGTGTAAGATATTTATGGGCCCCTTGATAAGATAGACTGAGGAAAATGTATGGCCATTATAAAGTAAATTGATAAAGAGTTATCATTCTCAGTCTACTTGGAATCAAGAAATTATATGATTGAATTCTATAAGGACGACATAATCTATGCCTTATATTCAATCAAGATATCATATGATAAAGGGACTAGAATATCCACTATATATTAGGTTATGTCGGATTATTGACTTCACATGACTTGGTAGCCATAATGTCTTACTAGAGGCCACTTATGACTTATAGGCCTAAATAGAGATTTAAGGCCCACTGCCAATGTCATGTGAACCTACAGGGTCACACACTTTGAACAAGCCCAAAATGAATACGGGTTTAACAAGCCCAAATAATCTTTATGGAAATAATTAAATAAAATATTTATTTATTTAAGATAAAGGTTATCTTAAATAAATAGAATATTATTTCTGATTTAATTTTAAATAAAATCATATTAAGAATAAGTGAGAAATTACCAAAAGGTTGTTTGGTAAGTGAAACCCTAATTTAAATGTCTATAAATATGTTATATTCTCTAGGATTTTATACACTCTCATTATTCTGCCACTAAATTCATTTTCTCTCTTTTAAAAAACAAAACACGGAGTTCTTTTTATTTTTGATTTGTGAGAAATCAAGAGAAGGTGCTAGCACATAAGTATTTATTTTCAAATTAAGGGTTGTTCATGTAGACACTTATGGAGGATGGATTCTTTTGGAGATGTCTCAAATTCGAACTTTTAAATTAAAAGCTTGAGGTAGGGTGCCACCGGAGTGAACCTCCTCTCTTCCTTCCAGATTTCTTGCCCCTTCTGTGTTTGTGGTAAGAAAATGAAAACCCTATATTTAATCAATTAATTGAATTACTTGGATCCAGGTTCAGGTTTGTGATTCAAGTTTTTTTTATTGCATATGGAATCTTAAAACCCAACATATAACACATACACGTTGCTACATGGATACCCTTAAATGGAAATGACTGAAGATGAAAGTTTAGAATTTTCATCAACCATTGAGCGATGCCCATGTCGATGTACTGAGGGTGTTGAACCCCTAAGAGGTTTTGTAGCATTTTAGAAAGATTTCATAAATAACTGGTTCCATCTACATAATAGAAAGTTTAGCTCTTTGGATGAGTTGATGGCACACGAAAGAAGACTCCCAACAAGGGCTTGGAGATTGGTAATGGAGAGTGAGACTAGGAAAAGTGAATGCACAATGTGTGAATTAATGGAAAGGGTTAAAATGATGTTGAAAGGAATATTAATAGATTATAAAACAGTCTTCATTGATTTTATATCTTATTTATACCAAAAAAAATGTGGGTTTGTAGACGGCAGGGTTTAGCGCACGTCCAAGATTTTAGCAACCGCGATACTATTTAGGCTCAGGGCCTTAGAGAACACACTAACCACTGTCATAAAGACATGGCGTGGAGATGAGGAGTCACCACCCAGGGTAATAACTGGGACAATTTGATTGGTGGTACTCGATTCTCTAAAAGAAAATTAGCACCATAACCAGGAGATTTTAAATACGGAATACTAACTTCTCTTAGTCTCGTCTTCATTTAGAATAATTTTATAAATAATTATTTCATCCTCTAATTACATGCAATTTTATTAAACCCTAATTAACATCCATCTACCCAAAAAGGCAACAAGTCAGTAAAATTATAAGTAAAAAATGCACTCAAGATCGCGTTGTCCCTAAGTCTAAACTATGTTAATTTTATTAAAAAGTTAGCTAAATCTACATTTTATTTACAAATGAAATGGAATAAAACTGGGCCTATGTTTTTATTAATTAGTAGCCTAAATCTATTTTTTAGTCTTTCTAAGATATGGGCTTAAGTTTATTTAATTTTTTTAAAAAAATTAAATTAGTGGGCCTAAGTCTAACTTGGTTTTATTTTAAGTGAAATGTGGGCCTAAGTCTATTTATTTTTAAAAAAATAAATTTAAGTGGACTGAGCTAAGTCTAGACAAGTTTTAATTAATTAAGTGGGCCTAAAATCTAATTAACCTAATGGGTCTAAGTTGATTTTAATTATTTAAAAAAACCTAAATCATTTTTTAAGCCTATTTATTAAGTGGGTTAGACCTAAACGTGGGCTTGGGGCCAAAAAAAACATAAAAACATAAAAAAAACGAGCCCAAAATAAATAAAACACAAAAAATAGATCAAATAAACATTACAGTGATTTTCTAAAAAAAATGTAAATTAATTACATGCAAACCCTAATTTAAGCTACTACCACCATTGATTTTAATTGATTTTTTACCCAATTGAACCTAATTACTAATCAATTTTAAAATATAGAAACTTAAGTCTTTCACTATTCCCACTATTGGGGCTATTACAAACTACGTACAAAATTAATTAAATAATTATACTCCCAAAAATTAAAATAAACTACACAGGATACCAAAATGCAGAATAAAAATTAAAATCCTAAGAACTATTATTAAAATAGTACAGGTTCATCCATGGCATTCCATGGATCTTCTATTCAATTAAACATAGGCAGTATCTTCCTCCTCAATCCATATACGGACATCAAAACAAAAAAAAACAATCAAATTAGTAGTGAAATTAAATAATAAAACAATTAATGAAATGAATAAAAAATCACAGAAGAGAAGAAAGAAAAAAATGAATGATGTGCATATGCCCTTTTTCGGCCCCTCAGATTAGGATTTTCACCATTAAAATCGACTCAATGTTGATTTGATTATGGACTAAGACTAAAAATGGTTGTATTGTCTTCCTCAAATGAACTGCAAAAATTAGGGTTTTTTGAAAATCAAAGATTTTTTTCGTCTGTCAAAAAATCCTCTCGCCCCTCTTTAGCCAAAAAAACCTCTAGCCAAAAAAAAAAAAAAAACCCCCACAACATGCATGCAAACTCTGCTTTTAAATGCAGAGTATGCGCGTACTGAACTTCCTCCAAAGGAGGAACAAACCTATCTGATCATATCACATAGCATTTGTTTTGATTTCAAAAAAAATATCTTCTGCGTTTCTTTTTTTAAAAAGCCTTATCAGATAAAAATTTAAATTTTTCAACCAATCAAAACACTAAAAAATCGATAAAAATAAGGAAAAACACGTGAAAAAAATCAAAAAATGGAATTATTGTGCATCGGTATTGTGCAATGTCGACCGACATTGTATAATGTCGATCAACATTGTGTAATGTCGGTCGGCATTACACTAATGCCGATCCTAAAAAATATATTTTTTTTTAACTTTTAATTACCAAAAAATCGCTGAAAAAAATGACTTATTCGCAATCAAGTCCTAAAAAATGTTGCAATTTAGTCCCTAAAGTCAAGAAAATCAACAACTAAGTTCAATTTTTGAATAAATTTCATCATAGGGGCTTATATGGCAATTGTGCACAATTGCATCCGGAAATTGGGTGCTTACAGTTGCCCCCCTTTGTCGCTGTTTGCTTGATAAATTACGGCAAAGCAATAGAAGCACACAATTTTGAAAGAAAGAAGTTGGGATACTCGATTGTATCCTAAGTGATGGATTGATGCTCAAATTATTGAGCAAGGTGTAGTAGTTGATAAGTCGCACTATATTTCCTGTGGAACATCTAGTGGACTTTATGGAAATGTGTTTCGCTATATTCCCTATGGGACGTTTAGAGTTGATAAGTTGAAAACTTGCTATAGTTCCTGTGGAACGTCTAGCAATGATGAATTTTGTTATATTCCCTGTGGGACATCTAATGATGCACACTATATTCCCTGTGGGATGTCTAATGTAGTTGAATTAAAATTCATTATATTCCTTATGGGACGTCTAACGATGCACACTATATTCCTTATGGGACGTCTAGTGTAATTGAATTGAATTTCGTTATATTTCCTGTGGGACGTCTAACGATGCACACTATATTCCCTATGTGTCGTCTAGTGTAATTGAATTAAATTTTATTATATTCCCTATAGGACATCTAACGATGCACACTATATTCCTTATGGGACGTCTAGTGTAATTGAATTGAGAAAATTACATCATACTCAGTCGTATGATGCCGATTATACTCGGTTGTATAATCGATTGAGGATACATTGCACTCGATTGTACAGTGCCAACTACACTCAGTCGTATGATGCCGATTATACTCAGTCATATAATCGATTGAGGATACATTGCACTCGATCATATAATGCCAACTACACTCGGTCATATAGTCTATTTTGAAAAGGAACATCACACTCGGTCGTATGATGTTGATTATACTCGGTCGTATAATTGATTGAGGATACATTGCACTCAATCATACAATGCCGACTACACTCGGTCGTATAGTCTGATTTGGGCTTCCACATTTAGGCATTTCATTGTTGCACTTTTGACTGTTTGAGGCTAGTCTGATCATTATTCTTTATTTGCTTTGATCGAGCGATGGATGGATATAACCCACACTTTTCATACTTGTGTGGGTGAGTTGACCGATTCACCTATGAGCTTCTCTACTATCGAAAGAATGTTCTTCTTTCATAATTAGTTTAGGGATTTAGACGCCTTCCTACTTCTACTCCTCGTCAGATCATTCATAAGGCGAGTTGTTTCCTTTTGATATTATTAGGTATGACCCTCTTTTGTGAGACCAGTTATGAGGTCAGTATTTCTTTATTAGGTCCTCTTCGTGACTTGGATCGAGTTGTCACATTAGATTGGGGATCTGCTGCAGTTACTTATATTTATTACAGACTGGACATTATCTGTAAAGGTGTTGTCATGATGTGTGGCTTTTGGCACATCTTGCATGTATGTTCTCCTTCATTTGATCTTTATAGTTTGCTCTTCTTTGCTTTTTCTCATGTGTTCTCTTTTTTCAAATTTGGGGCATAGAGATCAAGCTGATTCAAGGCTTTAACACTATCAGTTCTGATAGGACCTTTCCTCTGATGATGAGATGGGGTTCTTCTCGCCTTGCTAGCAACAAGAACACTTTGCAGACGTACCATGATCAGTTGAACACTGTCGAGTGGCACCTGGTAAGGAAAAATAAAATCATTAGTATGCTACAGTTTAATAGAAATTTGGTTTAATTTACATAAATTGCATATAAATTCTGATTAGTTGGAGGGTGTTGAAGACATCCAGCAATATGATTTCATAGCGGCTGTAACCCACTTAGAGCCTATGAGGATCATACTCTCTGGTTATAGTTGTCTAATGTGGTATCTAGGGGAGCGAGTGTATCACTGGTCTGCTGGCCCTTCTCGACGTCGCATTCCATCTGATGTCCCCTCCTCTCTGCTCCACAGTTCGCATCTTACAGGTTCAGAGCTAAGAGATGCACTACAGGGATATGCTGCCTCAAATTTCCTTGAGCGTTCTTTACATTATCTGTAGTTTATCCATGAGAGCCTCCCGGAGCATGTTCCTATTAACAATGATGAGGTAATTTCACATTATTTCAGCTTCTGTTTCTAGAACCTATGACTCACTCCTTCTCTTTACAGTTTAAGGAGGTTCACTCTCCTATTGATGCCGATGAGGAGACTGAGATTGCTCCAGAGATTGAGAGCCCTGAGCCCAGACCTAGTCCTGGTCATCATGCTCAGCACGTTGGGTTTAGTCATAATGGGGCCTTTATCGGTGCTACGCTTGGTGATGTCTCTCGTCCAGATAAGTCTATATTCTACTGGGCTCCCGCTATTCAGGCTCTAGTTGAGCAGTAGATGTAGTTTCGTGATGCTCAGCTTCCTAACTTTTATCCACCAGATGCTTCTCATGTGAGTCTATTTACTTTATTTCTTATATAAACCTGTACACTTAACATTGATATTAATAAAATTTTACAAAACATATTCCCCGAACACAGGCATAGTATCTATATGGACTTGCCTCATCTCAGAGATTATTTATGATGTCGGTTACAGACAGTTGGCGGGTAAGTGCCCTTATTGAGACAATGCAAATGTATGAATGTTATGCATGTAATGCATATAATATGGTGTTTTCTATGTATGCAGAGCTATTCCAGCGATCAACTAATCAAAACACTGAAAAAATTGATAAAAATAAGGAAAAATACATGAAAAAAATCAAAAAATGGAATTATTGGTCATTGGTACTATACAATGCCGACCGATATTGTATAATGCCGATCCTAAAAAAATATATTTTTTTAACTTTTAATTACCAAAAGACCCCTGAAAAAAGGACTTATTCACAATCAAGTCCTAAAAAATGTTGCAATTTATTCCCTAAAGTCTAGAAAATCAACAACCAAGTTCAATTTTTGAATAAATTTCATCATAGAGGCTTATGTGGCAATTGTGCACAATTGCATCCCGAAATTGCGTGCTTACAGGGTTCATCAGAAGAAAGTATATGATAATTTATACTGAAATGTTATTTCGACATTGTTTAAGACAATGTCATCAAATTCCTTAGAATGTTATCATAAGCTTCTTATTTGTTTCATGCACCGTACTGCTCTTTTTCCAGGTTTACCCTGAATTTGTTGTATATTTCTGGAAAAAAATCAATTTTAGCAAAGATTATAAATGGCTACATGCATACATGTGTCAGGATAATATTATAGAAATTAAGAATTTTTCTACTTCAATTAGACCATATTATGTCATGGAAGGAGGGCATCTTTCATATGTTATCAACATGCATAAAGATTTGGTGTTATGGTACATACCAAACTTTTTTTACAGTGATTATTTTGGATATGATTGGAATGAAGAAAAATTTATTTATAATTCCAGACATTATTGGAGTGGAGCAGAAGATTCCAACCATGGATGCAAATACAAAGGTCTGATCGATGAAGACATTTATGATGCCAGAATGATTCAGTACCTCATGATTACCTGGGATAAAAGAGGAAGACTACATGGAAGATGACTAATGATAAATTATGTAATATACCATAGATACACATCTTGTATTAAGGTTTAGTGTAAAAAAATTTGGTTGTTACATATAGTTAATGTATTTTTTTTATTGTAATGTTTGGAAAAAATTTATATTTGCTATATAAGTGTTATCATAAATAATTAAGATAACATTCATATGAAATGTTTATTATATCATCCTATATTATGGTTTTTTGTATTACCGCTAATGGAATTGTATTTGTAATATTAATATGATTAATGTTATATTACAATCAACATCTAATGCCTAAAGTTACAAATAAGGACACTTTTGTATACAAAAGAGTCAAAGGGTCAATGTTACATATATGGATGTAGACGGCGAGGTTTAGCGCACGTCTATGATTTTAGCAACTACAACAGTGTTTGAGCTCAGAGCTCTAGAGAACACACTACTTAATCATAAAAATATAGCATGGAGATGAGGAGTCACCACCAAGGGTCATAACTAGGACAATTCGAAGGTAGTAGTAACTTGATTCTCTAAAAGAGAGTTAGCACCACAACTAAGAAATTCTGGATACGGAATACCAACTTCTTTCAATCTTGTGTTCATTTACAATTACCTTATCAATTACGAAATTATTCCTTATTTACATGCAATTTCATATAAACCATAATTTAGCATACATCTAACTCCAAAACAACTAGTCATGAAAAAGCACATAAATAATGTATTCATATAGCGAGACGTCCCTAAATTTAGTCTAAACTATGTTAATTTTAATTAGGTTAGCTAAGTCTATATTTTATTTACAAGTGAAATGGAACTAAAGGTAGGCCCACATTTTAATTAAAGTAGTAAACTAAATCTACTTTTTTAATTCTTAAAAAATGAGCCTAAGTCTATTAATTTTTATGGAAATGAATTGGATTGGGTATGAATTAATGAGCTTTGTTCTAATTAGTTTTAATTTAAGTGAAAAATGATCTTAAATCTATTTATTTTAATGGAAAAGGAAAAAATGCTTTAATGGACTGGTCTATGTTTAAATTAATTTTAATAACCAAAAGGTGGGCCTAAATCTAAATTAACCTAATGGGTCTAAATTGATTTTAAAGTTAATTAAATCTAAATCCAATTTTAAAAAACCTATTAATTAATGACTTAGAATCTAAATGTGGGCTTGTGGTCCAAAACATATAAAAATAAACAAACAAGCCCAAATAATAAAATAAAGCAAATAATGAATTAAAAACATACATTCAGTGATTTCTAACCCTAATTTTAATTATATGCAAACTAAATTAATCTATAGCCACCATTGATTTTATTAGACTTTTACCAAATTGAATCTAATTTACTAATTAATTATAATACAGAAAAGTAAATATTCATTATTCCCACTATTGGACTAATACAATTCCTACGTACAAAGAATTAAAAAAATAATTAAATATACAACCCAATAAATCAAATAAATAAAAAAAGAACATAAAAAGATAAAAACACATAATATAAAAACAAACCTTAAATCTCATTAAAATGGCTACAGAATTAAATTAATGGCATCCCATAAATCTTCCTCATATATTCACCCCACGGTTTTTATTATGCCTATCATAGCCAAAATCACAAAAACAAAATGTAAAATAGAATAAAAGAATTAGTAGATAATCAAATAATAAAATGAAATCAAAATTTAAAAAAAAATAAAAGAAAGAGAAGTAATGGGATGATGTTGTACAGTTTGATTGCCCCTCAGAATGGGAATCACCATTGAAAATTGACTTCTTGATTAATTTTGGATATCAATGGACGTATTGTATTTATAAAACTAAAGAACGTCTCCCTCTTTTTTTTTAAAGCCTTTTCCTTTTTTAAAACTCCATCAGCGTCTTTTTCTTTTTTCAAGCAACGTGCCTTCTTTCTCGATAGGTTTTTTTTTTTTAGAAAACAAACGACCCTTCCCTTTTAATCCAAATCCCCTTGTCTAGGAGTCTCAACTCCTGATAAAATTATTTATCTTTGATAAAAAAAATTTTGATTTAATCCAAAACAAAGATAAATAAACTATCTCGTACACAAAGAAAATACGGATTTAACAGGATAATAAATGGATTAAAATTTATTTATTTATTTATATTATTTTTTAATGAATCAAAAATTAAATAAATGGATTTTTCAAAAATAAAATAAAAAAAACACCGTCGATTAGAATTATGGAAAATCGATCGGATTTCTGTAATTCCGATCGAAATTACAGATTTTCGATCGAAATGACATAATTCCGATTAGTTTTCTGTAAACCCGATCAATTTTTTTAACTTTTAATTACAAAAAGGCCCCTAGAGAAAATTCAATTTTGCAATTAAACCCCTAAAAAATGTTGCAATTTAGTCCTTAAAACTCATAATTTTAGTCTTAAAATTCCAAAATTAACATCTAAAGATCAATTTCGATCAAATTTTCATCATAAGAGCTCTCGTCGCATCTATGCATCAATGCATCCTGAAATTTGGTACTTACAGTTGCCCCCCTTTATTGTTGTTTGCTTGACAAATTGCATTTAAGCAAATAAGCACATAATTTCTAAACAAAAGTTAGAACACTTACCTATATGCATGACTATACATAACACTATGCAATTTTGAATGCGATTAAAGGAACACTAGAATTCCTATGGAATTTCTAGCTATGATGCTATCACTATGTTTAGTGAATAGCGATTGACACTGTGTTCAGTGCATTTTGAAAACAAGCTATAGTTCCGATGGAACATATAGCGGTGATGCTATCACTATGTTTAGTGAATAGTTATTGACATTGTGCTCATTGTATTTTAAAAACATTTATAGTTTCAATGGAACATATAGTGGTGATGCTACCACTGTGTTCAATGAATAGTGATTGACACTTCGTTCAGTGTATTTTGAAAATAGGTTATAGTTTTGATGGAACATATAGCGATGATGCTATCACTATGTTCAGTGAATAGTAGTTGACACTGCATTCAGTGTATTTTAAAAACAGACTATAGTCCCGATGGAACATATGGCGATGATGCTATCACTGTGTTCAATGAATATCAGTTGACACTGTGTTCAGTGTATTTTGCTATATTCCCTATAGGAAATTTAGTAAGTGATTTTTACTATATTCCCTGTGGGACATCTAGTGATCATGATTTTCACTATATTCCTTATGGGAAGTCTAGTGATCGTGATTTTCACTACATTCCCTACGGGACGCCTAGTGAAAATATACTATAACTACTGTGTAATATCTAGCAAATTGTATTATAGTTCCTATGGAATGTCTAATAACTGTGATTGAAAGTTTCACTATATTTCTTATGGAACGTTTAGCAAAAATATGCTATAACTACTATGTAGTGTCTAACAAAAATTATTGAAGAAAAGTGCTATAACTACTATGTAGTGTCTAGCGAATTGTGTTTTGAAAGTGAGTAGCTATAATCCATCCATTACTTCCTAGCTTTTATAATGCTACAGTCCATAACTGCTTGTGATTTTATTGTAACCCTTTCATTGCTCGTTGATGATGTTAGAATCCATAGTTACTTACATTTAACTACAACCCTTTCATTACTCACTGATGATGCTATAGTCTATAACTACTCACGATTTCTTTGAATTTTTACGCTGATTGATTTGATCAACTGCCTTTGTTGCATTTAATTTTGATTAACTTGATAGCGCTAGTGTTGATTCCATATGTTGGGCTTATCTTCTTCTAGACTTTTTGTTCTTGAAGACTTGTTGAAGTTAGTTCTAGCATGATAATTATACAAAAAAGTACATTATATTTTTGAAAATTTATGAGAAAATTCATCACTTTATCATAAGATAATGTGCACTCAATGAATCTCACTAATTTTGATTTTCATGATAATCATTTATTTGCATTATAAAGGTCAAAGGTATAATTAACCATCTTACACTGAGAGTATATTTTTTACCAAGTGAAGGGCTTACTTCCACACCTAATTTTAGGGAGAATTTACTAAACAAAACTTATGACAAGAGAATTAATTTTCAATCATAAACATGACTAAGAAAACACACAGTTCAAACCTGCAAAATAAGTTTTTGTACTTTATCATAAAAAAAATCAAGATATCAATTGACATGAAGGATTCCAAATCAATTATATAGTTAAGAAATAATATACACTAGTACAAAGTCAATTCAATATCCATATGCCACAACAAAATCTAATAACCAAACATCGTAACTATATCAATGAATCCCAACTTGAAAAATAACTAATAATCCAAGAATATAATTGCAGACACCTAATTTTGGGATGATGTGTTATGGATGCAGCAAAGGACTCCAATGATGAAAATGTCTTCGATGCTTAATCTTTACAATTCTAAGGGTTTAAATGCAGCTTTTAAAGGAAGGATTTAATGTTTTTAAGGACTAAATTGCAAGGTTTTTGTAGGACCTAATTGTAAAATTTAAATTCTTCCAGGGGTCTTTTTGTAATTAATGGTTAAAAAAAGAGAATACATATTGGAATTCCATAATTTCGACTGGAATTATGTAATTTCGATCAGAATTACACTGATTCTGATTGGGATTATGTAATTTCGATCGAAATTGAATTCTTCCGTCTCTGTTTTCCTATTTTTAATTCAGTTCTAATTAGTTTAAAATTTCTAATTAACTCAATCCTAACTAGTTTAAAATTCCTAAATATAATTTTAAGTATTAATCTTATACTTTAGGAATTAGAATCACATTAGGATTGGGGCTAGGCTTCCTAGTTCCACTATAAAGTGAGAATAGCAGGAAAAGAAAAGGGGGGGACGGTGAAGAGGAAAAAGAGAGAAGAAAAAAAGAAGAGAGAGACAGGAAGAAAAAGAAAAGAGAGAAACATTTTTTTGAATTGATTTTTATTCTCTTTTTAAGTTATTTTTTTACAAAAAAAAATTCCTTTTAATTTAACAATTAATTCAAGATAAGTGGAGAATTTTTGAAGAAGAAGATTCGAAGATTAATCAAGAACGGTGAACTACCAATTTGAGGAGTATCCCAAATCATTCATAAGCATCATCTTCTTCTTCTTATTTCTTTATTTTTATTTTTATTTTATTAATTATTTTATGAATTAATATAATAGCCCCAATAGTGGGAATAATAAAATTATATGTATGGTTGTTTGTTTATTTTTTGATTAAATTGCTTAGAAAAATTAGGTTTTCAATTAGGTAATTATTTAACATCAATGGAGGAAGTAGATTAATTTAGGTTGCATATTAATAAAAATAGGGTTTTAGTAAGGATTAATATTAGTTGTTTGATCTTATTTAATTGTTTCTTTTATGTTTTTATTTGTTTTGGGATTTATTTATTATTTTTATGTGTTTTGGGCCTTAAGCCCATTTTAGGCTTGGATTTATTTATTTAAGTTTAGGTAATTCTTTTAGCCCATCTCATTGAATAATTAATTTAATTTAATTAATTAAAATATATTTTTAGGCCCATAGTTAATTAGATTTTAGGTTAGAAATATCCTTAGGCTCATTTAGTTAATAAGATATAGGCTTACATAATTTAATTTAATTAATTTAGACTTAGCCCACTTAATTTAAGTTTTTTTTTCATAATTTGTAGATTTAAGATCATCTTAGAATTAAAATATGTAGAATTAGCCCCACTAATTTAAATATTCCATAATTTGTAGATTTAAGCTCATGTTTAGAATTAAAATTAGTAGACTTAAGTTCATTTAATTAAAATAAAAAGGAATTAGGTCTCTAAGTTCACATATAAATTAAAATATGTAGATTTAACTCATTTTTTTAAAATTCATGTAGATTATACTAACTTAGGGATTATGTGATTTATTGAATGCATTATTTACTTGTATATTTCATGACTAGTTTGCCTTGGAGTTGATTGTTTTGGGTTTATATGAAATTGCATGTAAATAGAGAATAAGACAATAATTCATAAATGAACACAAGACTAAAAGAAGTTGGTATTCTACATCCAGAATCTTCTAGTTATGGTGCTAGCTTTCTTTTAGGGAATCGAGTACCACCTTTTTGATTTGTCCCAATTATTACCCTGGGTGGCGACTCCTCATCTTTACACCATGTCTTTGTGATAGTGGTTAGTGTGTTCTCTTGAGCCCTGATCTCAAATAGTGTCGCAGTTGCTAAAATCTTGGACGCACGCTAAACCTCGCCATCTACAGTGGCGACTCCATTAGGGATAAGAGATACTGATTCTACTTGTGTTCCTTAGAATTATTTTATTAATTATTATTTTATTCTTGCATTCATCCTGCATGTCCCTATTAACCAATGGTGTTGGTTTATAATCCCATGATTCCACTAGTTTCATGGAGTTATAGATTGGCTAACCATCACTCTTAGCCTTAACTCAGTACAAGAGAGATTACCGGGCTCATCTGACCAGAGCCTATAACCCAAGTCCTTAAGGGGGGTAGTCTTCTCTCAAGTTTGCAAAGGATGTTGGGCCTCTCTGACCTTGGCCTGTAACTCAAAGTCTATAAAGGAGGGCATCTTGCTAAGGGAACCTTGACCATTTTGTTAGACCCTAACCATATATAATGGCTTAGTTATTTCCCCTAGGATCTACCTAAATTGCTTGTGAATGTTGCCATGAGGTATTCCTATCTTTAAAGGCCCAAGCCCATACTTGAGAAGCCTATTTAAGTTAATAAAGATTTGGCTAATCTTTTAGACCTAGAAATGTTGTTTTTGTGTTTCTATTGCTTTAAGAGACTTGGCATGCATGTCAGTCCCTAATATCCCCTGTTGATTAAGGCCAACACCAAAAATCCTAGGAAAAGAGACTCGCCATTAAATACATGTGTGGGAGAAATAAGGTTAGAAGGATGTATGTATACCTAACTTATTGCTTACTACTTATTGCATAGCACGTGCATCATTCATACATGCATCTCATGCATCATACTAATAATTTTTCTTTTAGCCATCATAGATTCATCCAGGTCTTCCTGTGTTTGGAGTCAAAAAGATGGCAGACTGATGAGAACTGATTCAAGCCCCCAATCAATCATGAAAGAGATCCTTAGCAGATTGGAAAAAAGCTCCATTAATCCACTCTATTTAGAAGCTATGCAACCTAAACAAACTGAAAGAATGGAACAATAAGAGGGAGGAAACTGGACCCTAGAAGATGTCAAAAGAGCACTGATGGATGCTATAAGAGCAATGATGCAAGATGAGTTAAGACAAGCTCTAACGGGATTGATGCCACCATCTGCTACAGTTGCACCATCCGTTGTGGCCAACCCACCTACTATGGGTCCATTACCTATTAATAATGACAATACTGGGGAAATGAAGCTGGATGATGTTGAGAGTTGTATAATTGAAAAAGTGAAAAAGGAATCACTTAAGCACGTTCAAGAGCTAGAATCCAGACATATGAAGGCATTAACTCAGAAGATGTCTAAGATGGAGCAGTTGATGAAGGAACAAGGCTTAGGGTACTCATTTGACTTTGATGATATGATGCAATTTGAGGAAGACAGGCTACCTGACAAATTCAAGATGCCACAGTTGTAGAAGTTCGATGATATTCGGGACCCGAGAATTCATCTCAGCCAATACATAACTACTATGAGTACCACTAAGGCTCCTTTGTCTGTGGTTACTAAACTATTTGTACTATCCTTAAAGGGTATGGCTGTTAATTAGTATCATGGGTTAGAGAAGTCTATCAGAGCAAATTGGAGAGAGTTGTGCACTGCTTTTCTAAAGAAATATAACTATAATACTAGGCTTGAGGTGTCTATAAGAGATCTGGATGAACCAAGCAGAAGCCCAATGAATCATTTTTAGATTTTCTAACTAGGTTTATGAATAAGGCGAGAATGATGAAGAACAAATTGGCAGAGAAGGATTAGGTTAGGATGATATTTTGAAATGTGTCACCTATCCTAGTGGAGAGGTTGCAAATGATGAACCCCAAAATGTCCGTGGACCTTTATGATGATGGGTTACAGGCTAAAGAGATCGAACATGAGAAAAAGAAGGCCACTAGGAACACTGGAGTGAGAAATTACCCAACTGAGGGCATGCAGCAAGGAAATACCAGTTGAGTCATAGGAGTTCATGCCATCCAACAACCTATGAGATTCTCAAATTTCAATCAACCCTTATCCAAAGTCCTAGACCGTCTCATTCAAAAAGGCCTCCTTAGACCTTTAACCCCTTCTAGACCATTAAACCCGAACCTCCCTCATTTTGATCAAAATAGTTATTGTAAGTTTCATTAAATTATTGGTCATTCTACTGACTCTTGCATGCATATTAACCACGAAATCCAAAACCTCATAGACTCTGGAAAGATCACAGACCCTAAAAAGTCAAGCCCAAACCCAAACACTCGAAACAGTCCTTTCCCTAATTACCAAAATGTGCCACCCCCAACCACCATGATGATCAACTTAGGAGTAAGCAAAGAAGAAGTGCTAAACTCTTTTGAGGATCTAAGCCTTAAAACTACTGAGAAATCTCCTAATGCTCCTAAAGGTGTGGAAGAGGCAAAAGACTTGTTGGGTCAGCCCTCAGGCAAGTTCGATTATAAGGTGTTTTACTCTAAACCACCTTCTTTTGACATATCCAATGATACAATCGAGCCTACAGGATGGGGTGAGGAGTTCGATGATGAAAAGTTTCTAGTCAAGAAGGAAAAATGTATGGTTGAGGTGTTGAAAGAAGGGAAGAAAGATCAGACTATAGGGATGATTGATATTTGGTATAGTTCTGATGAGGAAGGCACTGAAGGGTATGATGTATGGGTAGATAATCCCGAAGTCAGCTGTATTACCAAAAGTGGGAAGGGATATAAGCCAACAAAGAAAGCCATAAAGAGAGAAGAAGCTATTAAAGGAGAAGACTCAAATGAACATGGCGATGACTTGATTCTTGAATAGCTCAAGAAAGCAAAGGCTAACATAAGCATTTAAGAGCTCTTGATGCATTCAAGTAGCCATAAAAAAGCTCTGGTTAAGGCCCTGACTAAGATGAATATTGAAACTACAGTAACCCCTAAAGCAATGGTGGCCAAGGTTACTGAGAAAAAGCATGGAGTCATTACTTTCTTGAATGAGGATTTACCTATAGAAGGAAGGAACCCTAATAAAGCATTACTTATCCTAGCTGAAGTAAGGGGGAAGAGGACTAATTATGTGACGGTGGATGATAGATCCATGATTAATGTTTGCCCACTACCGATCCTACCTAATTTAGGAGTAAAGGTGGAGGATTTGGCAAAATCAGACCTTATAATAAGGGCTTATGATGATAGCACGAGGAGTGTAGAAGGAACATTTATGGCTTCTGTGAAGACTGGACATATAGAAGCAATGGTGGAATTCACTGTGCTAGATATTCCTATCACCTATGCCCTTGTTCTAGGTAGACCTTGGTATCATGTCTTGGGAGGAATGCCTTCAACCGTGCATCAAAAGGTGAAATTCTTACTTGATAGGGAAGTGGTGACTTTAGATGCTAGTATGGGCAAGACGATGTCGGCAGTTAGTGATAGTCAAAAATAGGTAGTCACTCCCCTAAGTTACTAGGTAGCCATGATTTTAGAGGGAGTCATAATGGATCCAAGGGTTATGAACATGATCAAAAAGATGAATTACCGACTAGGACAAGGACTAAGGAAAAATGAGCAAAGAAGCCTAGAACTGCAAGATTTCAATGCCCAAAATGACACAAGAGGATTGGGCTATACTAGAATTGGGTTCAGCAATAAAAGAGTAAGAAGAAAGTTTTTCAACGAGAATGGCCTAGGGAATTTGGGACCCTTAAAAGGTAACTTTATCAAGCAAGGGAAGGAGAAGTTCTACCAGGGTGAAAAGGAACCTATCCAAGTAGCTGGTGTGGATGTCCCTGGACTTGAGATTTTTAAGGAACAGATAGTTAAAAAGCTGGTGCAAGAAAACAAGGACAAGGTGATGAAGATAGTTGCCGAAAAGATGAAAATCAAAGACATTGAAGAACTACTTTATTTGCCACCTAATAAAGAACCACCACAAGAATTAGCTAGTATCATTAATAATAGTTTTACTGATGTTTTTTATGAAGAAAATAATGTAATAACATCCAATTTTTTTAGGATGAAAACTTTATTTCCTTTATGGTCAATGATATAAATTCTAGTTTGGCTTACTTGTGTGATGTTGATTCTTATGGTCTTGTGAATTTTAATAATGATTGTTCATGCATGTTTGACATTAATTCTATTCAATTAGATTCATTGAACATGGGCACAAATGAACAACCAAAACACATTTCTATATCATATGACTTAACTCCTGAAGAGAAGGAAAAATTTAAGAGAATATTAATAAAAAGAAAGGTAGTATTTGCTTGGTCCTATGAGGATATGCTAAGGTTAGATAAGGGAATTACGGAGCATCACATTCCAATATATCCTAAAGCTAAACCTATTAAGCAGAAACTTCATAGGTTAAGGCCCGAGTGGACAGAAAAGATAAAGGAAGAAGTTGCTAAGCAAATCCAGGCTAGTTTTTTAGAAGTTATGGAATACCCTCAATGGTTGGTAAATATAGTACCAGTTCCTAAGAAAGATGGAAAAGTTCAAATGCGTGTAGACTTCAGAGACCTGAATAAGGCATGTCTAAAGGATGACTTTCCTTTACCCCATATTGATGTGATTGTGGATAGTGCAGCATCTAGTGTGATGTACTCTTTTAAGGATGGGTTCTCAGGTTATAATCAAATAATGATGGTAGTTATGGATAGGATCAAAACTACTTTCATCATAAAACGGGGAACATACTGCTATAAAGTGATGCCCTTTGGATTAAAGTATGCAGGAGCAACTTATCAAAGAGTAGCCACTACCTTATTTCATGATATAATGCATAAGGAAGTGGAAGTTTATGTTGATGACATGATGGTTAAGTCTGAAACAAGAGAGGGACATTTTGAGGCTTTGGATAACTTCTTAGTAAGAATAGAAAAATATAACCTAAGGCTTAATCCGAAGAAATGCATCTTTGGGGTAACTTCAGGAAAGTTATTGGGGCACATAATCAGCAATAAAGGAATAGAAGTCAATCCAGACAAGATCAAAGCCATGCAGGAGATACCAGCACCAAGAATAGAGAAGGAAGTATGAGGGTTTATCGAAAAATTGCAATACATTAACAGGTTCATTATGAGACTTACCTTGGATTACGATCCGATCTTCAAGCTTTTGAGGAAGAATCAGCCTGTGGAGTGGAATGAAGAATGCTAGAAAACCTTTGATAAGATTAAAGAATACCTTACTAACCCACCTATATTGAGGCCACTAAGACAAGGTAAGCCTTTAATCTTATATTTGGCTTTAGAAGAAAAGGCAATGGGAGCAATGCTAGCAGAAGAAGGGCCCGAAGGGGTGGAGTACACTATATATTACCTCAGTAAAAAGTTCCTGCCATATGAAGAAAAGTATGATCTTGTAGAAAAGACATGTTTGATAACGATCTAGGCTATAAAAAAGTTAAGGCATTATTTTCAATCCCACAAAGTATAAGCTGTTTCAAGGATAGATCCTTTAAAATACTTGTTCCAAACACCAGCTTTGACCAAAAAGATGTCTAGATGGTTGGTACTTTTAACTGAGTTCGATATAGAATATGTCACTATGAATTCATCAAAGGTAGAGTTGTAGCAGAGTTTCTAGCCCAAAATGCAATCGAAGGAAATGAGCAGTGGAATCTGGAGTTTCCAGATGAGGACCTAACAATAATAGAACAACGAGAATGGCAACTTTATTTTGATGGAGCCGTGAATAATAGAGGAGCAGGGCTGGGAGTAATCCTTGTCACACCAAAAGGAGAAACCATCCCAATGGCCAAGAAATTAGATTTCAGGGTTATAAATAATATGGCTGAGTACGAGGCATGTATCTATGGCATGGAAGCAGCATTGCCAATTAGAGTTAAAAACCTATTGGTTTATGGAGATTCCATGTTAGTCATCAGCCAGGCTAACAAAGAATGGCAAGTAAAAGAAGAGAGATTGAAACCTTACATCCACTATTTGAGAAAACTAATGAGGAATTTCACTAAATGTCTCTTTATGCACTTACCAAGAGATGAGAATCAAATGGCGGATGCTTTGGCAACACTTTCTTCAATGTGGGATAAACCAACGGGATTGATGATGAAACCTTTAATGATAATGAAGACGAAAGCTCCATGTTATGGCAAAGAACATGTCATGAATATTTAGATAGGGTCGGAGGAAAAGCCATGGTTTAACGACATCCAAAGATTTATTAAGGAAAGAAGATACCCAGATGAAGTAACTTCTAAAGATAGATATGCTCTCCGTGTTCTTGCATGTCATTATACAAGTCATGATGGGATATTATATAGAAGGATGCCGAATGGAATACAGCTGAGATGTCTCAAGAAGGATGAAGCAGAGCAGATGATGAGAGAGATTCATGCAGGAGTTTATGGACCACACATGAATGGGATAATTCTAGCAAATAAGATTACTCCGTAAGGGTACTATTAGGGAAGTATGGAAAAGGACTGTATCCAAATAGTAAGAGAATGACATCAATGTCAAGTATACGGGAATCTCAATCACCTTCCCCCTATAGTTCTAAATAGTTTAACATCTTCATGGCCCTTTGCAGCCTGGGGAATAGATATAATAGGGGAAGTAAAACCAACTGCTTTAAACGGGCATAAATATATAGTAGTTACAATTGACTACTTTTCAAGATGGATAGAAGCAGAATCCTTTGGCACCTTAAAAGCTAAACAGATGGCAAAGTTCATTGAGAAGAACCTTATTTGTAGGTGTAGGATCCCACACCATGTTATGACAAACAATGGAGTTCAATTTCAGGCAGAAACCGCTGAGTTGTTACAAAGATATAAGATTGAGCATCATAAGTCCTCACCTTATCGACCTCAGGCTAATGGTGCAGTGGAAGTGGCTAATAAGAATATAAAGAAGATTCTTTCTAAGATGGTGAAGACATATAAGGACTGGTCCAAATACCTCCCTTTTGCATTGTGGGGATATAGAACTACAACACGTACTGCTATAGGATAAACTTCGTTCTCATTAGTATATGGTTATGAAGCAATTCTACCCATAGAGATAGAAATTAAATCCTTAAGAGTGGTTATGGAAGCAAAAATCCTCGAGAGTGAGTGGATGCAAAAGAGGTTCGATCACCTTGTATCTCTGAATGAGAAAAGGATGGATGCTTTATTCCACATTCAAATTCATCAGAGGAGAATAACAAGAGCATTCAACAAAAAGCTTAAGCCGAGAAAGATAAAAGCTGGAGATATGGTATTAAAGCACGCAAGGGCTATGGTGTTTAACTCGAGAGGAATATTTAGACCAAACTGGGAAAGACCCTATTTAGTCAAGACAATCTTGCCCAAGGGAGCCGCAAAGATATCATATCTAGAAGGGAATGAATTCACTAAGCCAATCAACCTCGATCGCCTTAAGAAATACTACCTTTGAAAAAAAAAGTCTGCTAACTAGAAAACCTAAAAAGGCTGGTTAAGAAAAAGTTAGGACATTCCCGCTATTCAGAAAACCTATAAAGGGATGATCAAGCAGAAATTAAGGAAATGAAAATGGGAGAAAAAATGTTCAGTTAGAAAATCTGAAAGGACTAACTGATAACAAGAGTTATGTCAAGTGATGTAATAAATGTACTTATTTTTGCCCTGTTTAATGAAATGAATTAAAAAGACATTTTTGTTAAATATTGCATCTTCTATCTTTATTACAAGACATAAAGACTTGAAGGAAAAATAAAACATAAAAAACCAGACTTATGAGACCACTACTTTTATTTTTGTTTCTTTCTCAACTCATTTAACAATATTTAAGTCCTTTTGTATTTAATAAGTTCTGGTGATTCTGTAGATTGCATACTAACCCAAGTCTTGTAGTTGTCATCAGTAGTCATGTCAGCATCTAGGCATATATTTCATTCCAAAGCTTAACGAGGCCACAAGTTCTTCACCTTGTCCAAGAAATATTGTCTCAGGGGGAAACCTCTGAAGTCAGTAATAACAACAATAATGAATTGAGGGTGACCATACTGACGGCAGAGGCATGAAGGAGAAAGAAAGGTAGAAAAGTGTAATCCGGGAATGGGGGCACAATTGTCATAAAAGTTGATGTTCCTGAATTTTAATCTCCACCAAAGACAGATCTAAGTAATCTCAGTATCAATAATGCCTTTCATCCAATCAGTCCATTGATCTGTAGTGTGCTTATCCTTTATCTTCAAAGGACGAGATTGTAGATGATCAGGTTGATAAATTAAAGCATTGGGAGGAGCATCAAGCAGACTCAATTTCTCCTATAACCAAATCTTTAAAAAAAAAAGAAAAAAAAGGGTTACATACCTGAAGGAGAAGCAGACTGCCTGAGAGTCAATTTTGAACTTTGAAATTATCTAACCCAATGATAGTTTCAGCAAGTATGACAGGCACGGGATTAGCTCCAATTTCTACCTGTTCTAAGATACTGATAATCCTTACATCATCATCTCCATGAGAAGACACTAGTAGAAACTGAGCATATAGGCAGAAAGTGACAGTTCTGATCCAAGCAGCATTGGTTTCATCTCTAGTTCCATAAGAGGAAAGCAAAAAAGGAAGACTTATGGTTTTAGTTCTTATAACTTGAGTTTTTAAATTATTTTAATATAAAATAGGATATGCAGTGTTAATAATTTGAAATGATATTTGATTATTTATAGATTAATAAGTTCTATTATCATAATTTTATGTTAATTAAGGTTCAATACAAATATTTCTTGTAAGTCTAGCATTTAAATAATTTATTTGTGTAATATACATCTATCTTATTTTAAATAATACTTAACTTAGTGTAATTTAATTTAATGTTATTTTACTTTATTAAATCATATAGTTTTATGCATTATTATTCTATATGTTATATACATATTTTTATGCAATAAGGTTTACTATTTATTTAAGTGAATATATTATTAATATTAATGAGGAATATATAAATATGTGTGTGTGTGTGTGTGTGTCTATATATATATATATATATATATATATAAATATTAAAAACACCCCACCTTCACTTTCTCTCTCGACCCTCACCGTCTGCAACTTCGATTAGCCACCATCAGTGTGCCTCCTTGCCTTCCACCGCCTGCAAGCCAGCTCCACCTCCTCCAGCCACCTTCTCCGGCGCTGTTGAAGCTTGAGAAGCCGAGAAAGGTGAAAATCGGTCCCTTCTCCGTTCAAGGCATTTTCGGTCACTAAAATTGATGATTCTGGTGTCGTTGAACTCCTGAAACTTCATAGAGGAGGATTCCAAGCTTCTTGTAGCTTGAAAAAACGATTTGGTAGGGTTTTGAACTCATTTCCATTTTTAGCCATTTTAGGGTTTTTTATTTTTTTTCGATAATTCCTGCTTGATTCATGAGAAGTTCCTTCACAAAAATTGATCCTTCTAGCTCAATCTACATCCCATAATTTTTGTGTAATTTTTGGGAATTATTTTGATTTTTTTGAATTTTTTATTATTTTATAATTTTCTTAAATTAATTAAATAAATTATGAAATTGTTATTTTTGGTGTTTTTAGTGGTTAATATTAATTTTAGAATTTAATTTATAATTTTTGTGATTTTTGTGTAATTTTTATAATTATATTTAGTTTATGTCAATTTTGAAAATAGCGGTTAAATATATATATATTTAATTAGAAATTAATGGTTAATTAAGTATATTTGTTGATTTTAGTGAATAATATGTTGAGAAAATAATTTTTGAGTATTTATATATTTTTTATTGAATTTTTTAATATTATTAGTATTTTATGTGTATTTTTATATATTAAGAGTATTTTGGTAATTTGGTGATGATTTTGGTTAAATATTAAATTTAATTGGTTTAATAATTATTTGAGGTATAAAAACAATTTTTGTGAATTATTTATTAATTTTAACTAATTAATACTATTTTTTAAAAATTATTTTTAAATTATATATAATATACTATTTTTGTAAATAAATGGATTTTTAGTAATTTTAATAGGTTTTTGGACTAATTAAGTAATTTGGATTTATAAAATGAATTTTTATTAATATTTGTAAAATTATCGAGAAATATCAATTTTAATAATATTATGTTATTATTAGGGTTTTTAAGTAATTATCGGTAAAATAATTATTTTTGTTGTTTAAATATTTAAATTGCTATATTTTGGTACTTAAAGGGTATTTTTAGGACATATTAGATTTTAATATATTTATTGTATTTTATTGTGAATTGTGGACCTCGGTCGGTGGAAATTGCAGTTTAGGATCCTGACTGAGGAGTTGTGAAAATCTTTACTCGAAGTGTATTTTTTTTGCAGGACCGGCTCTACTTTTTAAGTAGAGAGATGTCCATTTTATAAAGGAGGTTATGCCGAATTTTCGGTAGAATTCTCATAAAACATGACATCGGGTCTAATTTCAATTATATATTTGTGTTTAGAATTCTAGATCGAGTCTCTAGAAGTCTAAGTTAGATATATGTTTTGAAATTGCGTTATTATTTTATTGTTAGTTGCACCGAGACCGAGGCCTAATGGATTAGGCCCGTCGGACCCATCTCGTGGAGCGCATAATTGTGAGTTATTATGATATATATGCATTTCTTTAGGTTGCAGGTTTTAGAAATTATATGTTTTAAATGTAAATTTTACATAATTGCTTTATTAAATGCTTAGGTATATTATTGGTATATTTAAAAATAAATGCATGTTTTCTTTGTTATTTGTTTTCAAATTATGTTAAGTATATTATTGGTTGATTTTGAGTATATTACATTATTTAATTGAATTTATTATACGTATATATACCTGAAATATACTTAGTTTATTTTAAGTATATTTCTTGTATATATATGGTTTATTTGTTTATTTTAGATGTCATAATGCATTATTTATTTTTCTGAATATATGTTTTAATATAAATGAAGGATATCGATATAACGTACTTCCTAGTGGGCAGCACTAGGACCGTGTAGGTACCGGTGCGATAGATTAGAGCTAAGTGAAAATTAATTATGGTAATTATGACTGATTGATATTAATTTGATTGAGATTGATGTGATTGAGGGTCTGATTGCTGGAGCTCGATTGACCAAGTGTCTCGGGGCCAATCACACTAACAGTCAAACTGCTGGAGCTCGGTCGACTTAGTGTCTTAGGGCCAGTCTACTGTCCATATGGATTAAGTGAATTTACTTGGAATTAAGTGAGCCTATATGGTTAGAGTATTTTGTATTGGTATTGAGGTTGTGATCATATAGGGTTCTATTTGATCCTTCATAAACTTATGATTTTCAGTATTAAAATGTAAAAAATGATTTTCTGTGCATCTGTGTGTATTTGCTTATATATATATATTTATTATATATACTTTTGAGTGTCTGCATTTGACATTTATCTATGCGTGTATATATATTATAATAATTCACTCAGTGAGGTATGACTCCCCTCAGTTGATGTTTTTAGAGGAGAGTCCTTATCATTAGACCTCAGTAGTAAACCTATCCACCGGATTTCTTCCGCTCCAGCTTTATTGTGTAAATCACTTACTTAAGTTTTATTTTATACTCTAGACACTGTAGTAGTAGTTGTATTTGATTCTGTCGAATGTTGTATTTGTATTTATACATGTATGAGATTTTAATTCAGAGTGTTACTCTGAAGATTGTATTAAAAGAATTTATTTATGATATGAGATGTGATATTATTTTCTAAAAGGATGTTGAGGAACATATTTTTATTAATTAAAATTGAATTTCTGCTGAATAATATTTTATTTATTTTATTTTATTGCAAGTTTTTCTTTTAAGGCTTGCTAAGGGTTCCGGATTCAAAATAATTCCCGTTCCCTAGCGCCGGTCATGGCCCCCTATTTTGGGTCGTGACATCAGCATTATGCGCATGCATGTAGATAACATCTGGGGGCATATCAAAGAATGCTATTAATCTATTGGGGAACTCAATCTCAAGGTCTGGGAGAGAAATGGTAGCAGTGGAACTTAATGAACATCCCAGGATAGCAGCAAATTCCTCGATCAGGGGACACAACTCTTGTCCATTGAATCTAAATACGTGATCCTTAGCATCCTAGAAAGTGGCAGCAGCATGTAAGAAATTATTATCTATCTTTAGATGTTAAAAGGACTTTAAGGGTTTGGCATGGAAGGGTAGAATTTTATTCCAATCATCTTCATTAAGGGTCTTGAGAAATTTCTTCATCAAAGTAAGCATGGCTTGTGTCATAATGGAGGCGAAGGATGGAATTGATGCAATGTATTTGTCTTATGGTTCTTATATAGGTCGTAAATCAGATACAGAAAGGATTAGGATTAATTTTTTGACCAAATTTGCATCAGAGTAGGAGAATAAGTAGAATCAGAGTTGAGATTTTCGATCAAAAATTCAGAATTTTGATCAAAAATCTAGGACACCGGTCGGACTTCCAATGTTTTCAACCAAAAAAAGGGAAATTATAGTTTGGTCCAAAATAAAAGTCCATGGTGCATAAAAGGAAGCAGTTCTTAAACATCTCAAAGTGCAGTCATGCTAACATAATTCCTAAAGAAAGTCAGTCATCCTAATCTCCAGTGTCTGGCCAGGGTCTCTACTCTTTGGCTAGATCGTCACTTTGATCTGGGGGCATATGAGTCTCAGTATAGTGTCCATCAAAACCAAGGCTAGCAAGCTATTGCCAAAGCCTCTCATTCTCATGCTTCAAATCCCCAGCATAATTCTGTTGCATTAGAAAATAGTTAGAATCATGTATATCATGCATACATTTGCATATTTATTGTGAATATTAACCCTCCAAGTATCTATAACCTGCATAGTAAATAATCTCTAGGAAGAGGAAATTCCATACAAATACTCCACCTGTGTCCTAAGGACCTGTAAAATAAATTTTACTAATTTAGCAACAAGTGCAGGTTTGTGCAGGGTTGGCAAAGGAGTAAATTGAACTTACATGTGAAGCATTAGGAGGTGAGAAGCTAGGAATCTGAGCTGTATCAAAATACATGTGTTGCTCAACAAGAGTCTGTACCATAGGAGCCCAATAATACATCAACCTATCAAAAGGGGGAATATCACCCAAAATTATACCCGAGAAAGCCTCACCATGAGTAGCCTTACTATGATGAATAGGCCCGACTTCTTGCTCAGTCTCCTCAGTATCATCCTCAATCTCCTCCATAGCAGCATCAGGGATTCCTTCAAACTATGTAGAGAAACAAATGTTAATAATGATGAGAGAGTTAAAGTAAAGTAGTAAGAGAAAGCATACCTCAGCCGGATCTATAGGAACCTGCTTTAAGAGGTTCTCTCGAATATACTTCGGATAATGACGAGAACGCTCAAGCATGGATGAAGAATCATATCCCTCAAGAGCAACTCTAAGCTCAGGACCAATCATGCTGCTACTCCATAACATCGAGGAGGGAATAGAAGAGGGAACGCACCTCTGGGAAGGTCCCATATGCCAGTGATAAACTTGTTCACCAAGATACCACATCTAGCAGCCATAACCAGGAAGCAGAACTCTCATAGTTTCAAGTCTCACTACTGTAGTCATAAAATCATATTGCTGAATATCTTAAACACCAACCAACCAATCTGATCTAACCTGCAAACTCATTCATTTAAATTTAAATTTGTTAGACTTCTACAATAAATAAAAAACTAAAAGTTAAAATTTTCTTACTAGGTCCCACTCTAAGGAGTCTGCAAATCATGCTTTATGCTAGCAAGACGAGAGGAACCCCACCTTTGCATAAGAGGAAGACTCCTATTGGAGCTAATGGCACTGAAACCTTCAATCACTCAAGTCTCAATGCCCCAAATTTGAAAAAGGAAAATGAAGGAAATAAAGAGGGGAATGTGAAAATAAGTAAAAGTTAAAAAGGGATAAGAAACATACATGCAAGACATGCCAAAAGTTGCACATTGTCACAACGCCTTTACAAACAGTATCTAATCTATAGTAGAGGTAAGCAAGCGCTACAGACCCCCAATCCAAAGTAGTGACCCTAGCAAGATCCTGAAGAGGGCCAAAAAGAGAGATGCTAACCTCATTACCAGTCTTGCGAAACAGTGTAGTGCCAAGCAATATCAATAAAAAAAATCTCGCCTTCTAGAGAATCTGCCAAGGTGTAATGGTAGGTAGTCTCCTGAAACCCTGTACAAGAGAAGAAAGAAGCACATTCTTCTTATTCTTCCATGTCAGAACAAACCCAAGTAGGTCACGAACGTAACGACTCCTAGCATCCTCTAGAAGAGTATAGTAATCGATATCAAAAGGAACTAGGGTACCTCTGAATGCAATCCAGGTAATGGCAGAAAAACTCATCGGGGAAATAGTCAGCTCACCCACTCGTGTGTGAAAGATGTGAGTAGTGTCCATCCATCTCTCGATAAGTGCAAAAAGGTGAATAATGATCTGACCTACCTCGAGCAGTCAGTAAAGCAGCAACAAAATGTCGAAAGCTAGATGCCCAGACATGTTGTACTACCTCCCCAGACAAGTCATGAAACAATTCTTGCACCAAATGAAAATAATCCAAGAATTTCAAGGGTTTCTGAACAATGCAGAAACAACAAGATCATTTTTCTCCCCTAAATATTTATTTTTGATATAAAAAAAATAAATCGGAAGTCTAGATTTCTGATTGGAAATCTAAAATCCTAATTGGAATTCTAGATTTTCGATCAAAAATCCAAAATTCTAATCAGATTTCCTAATTTCCAATAGGAAATTTGAGAAATCCGATCTGAAATTTGTAAATTCAAGACCAGAATTCAGACTCCCGATGAAAATTTTAGTGAAATTTAACATATTTATGTTAGTCTGTGACACATTTTCATTTTAATTGGTCAATTTTTCATATACTTTGTCCATTAAATTGCGATGAATGTAAACATTAATTTTATATACTAAAATAAATATGTTTATTGCAAAATTGAAAATAGAGATAGGAAATTTTCCTCATCTCTAGCCTGAGAACATTTGTGGAGGTGCAAATGAGTCAAAGGAAATATCTCTTCATCTTCACGAAGTCCCAAATCATTCTAGGGAAAATGTAGATGCAAAGTGATAGGATTTGATTGCCTGGAACTACTCCCGCGTAGCCTACGCTGTGGGTGGGCCAAAGGATCAGACATATCCAAAATCAAACGCCGGATGAGAGAATAATTGAATTAAGAAAATTTAAAAATCAAGAGAAAATGAAAAAAAAAAAAGAAGAATAGGAAAAAGAGGTATGAATCGAAAAAAGGAGGAAAGGAATATATAAAGAGGAAAATATCCATTTTGGTCCTTTAACCTTAGTTTACATTTAAGTCCACTTGATTCTTTGCAATTTAGTCCTATATTGTAAAACTTTATAGTTTAGCAATTCAGGGACTTGTTAAAACTGTTGGGAGTATCTTCAATCAATTATACAATCGAGTATAATTAGCATTATACGATCGAGTATGATGTTTCTTTTCAAAACAAACTATACGACCGAGTGTAGTCAATATTGTACGATCAAGTGCAATGTATCTTCAATCAATTATATGACTGAGTATAATCAGCATCATACGACCGAGTGTGATGCCTCTTCTTAAATCAGACTATACGACCGAGGGTAGTCAACATTGTACAATTGAGTGCAATGTATCTTCAATCGATCATAAGACCGAGTATGATGCCTCTTCTCAAATCAGACTATACGACCGAGTGTAGTCGGCATTGTATGACCAAGTGCAATGTATCTTCAATCGATTATACGACCAACTATAATCAGCATCACACGACCAAGTGTGATGTTCCTTTTCAAAATAGACAATACGACCAAGTGTAGTCAGCATTGTACAACCGAGTGTAATGTGTCTTCAATCGATTATACGACCGAGTATAATCAGCATCATAGGACTGACTATGATGCCTCTTTTTAAATCAGACTATACGACCGAGTGTAGTCGGCATTGTACGACTGAGTGCAATGTATCTTCCATCGATTATACAACCAAGTATAATCAGAATCATATGACCGAGTGTGATGTTCCTTTTCAAAAAAGACTATACAACCGAGTGTAGTCAGCATTGTACGATCGAGTGCAATGTATCCTCAATCGATTATACAACCAAGTATAATCGGCATCATATGACCAAGTATAATATTTTTCTTTTCCAATCGATCATACGATCAAGTATGATATAATTTTTCAATGCTATACATTTGAGTATAGTCAAACATTGTACGACCGAGTACAATGTGTTTCATTCACCCAAGGTTATACGACCGAGTATAATTAAAAACATATGATCGAGTATGATATGGCATTTGAAATGTTGTACATCCAAGTATAGAAAATTCATAAGCAGAAGCCTCAAGGAGTGCAGGTAAGTATCCTAACTTTCAATTTATAAATTGGGTGTAAGCAAACAGCGACAAAGGGGGGCAACTATAGACACCCAATTTCGGGATGATGTGTTATAGATACAGCAAAGGACTCCAGTGATGAAAATGTACTTAATCTTTAAAATTCTAAGGATTTAAATGCAGCTTTTAAAGGAAGGATTTAATGTTTTCAGGGACTAAATTGCAAGGTTTTTTTAGGACCAAATTCCAAAATTTAAATTCTTTCAGGGGTCTTTGTATAATTAAATATTAAAAAAAAGAGAATACATGTTAGAATTCTATAATTCTAACCAGAATTATGTAATTCTGGTTGGAATTACAAAAATTTTGATCAGGATTGTGTAATTCCGATCGAAATTACACAATCCTTATCGGAATTGAATTCTTCCATCTCTGTTTTCCTATTTTTAATTCAGTTCTAATTGGATTCAAATTCCAAATTAACTCAATCCTAAGTGGTTTAAAATTTCTAAATATAATTTTATGTATTAATCTTATACTTTAGGAATTAGAATCACATTAGGATTGGGGCTAAGCTTCCTAGTTCCACTATAAAGTGAGAATAACAGGAAACGAAAAGGGGGGGACTATGAAGAGGAAAAAGAGAGAAGAAAAAATGAATAGAGAGATGGGAAGAAAAAGAAAAGAGAGAAACTTTTTTTTCAATTAATTTTTATTCTCTTTTGAGTTATTTTTTTACAAAAAAAAATTCCTTTTAATTTAACAATTAATTCAAGAATCGTGGAGAATTTTTGAAGAAGAAGATTCGTAGATTTATCAAGAACGGTGAACTACCAATTTGAGAAGTACCCCAAATCATTCATAAGCATCATCATTTTCTTCTTATTTCTTTCTTTTTATTTTTATATTATTAATTATTTTTTCTTTCATGTTATTGTCATAATTTATTCATTAATTATAATTTTATCTTTTTATTTTGGTGAATATAGAGGAAAACCCATGGTAATCCAGTCGAAGGGATGAATTCATGAAAAGTCTATGGAAAATTAGGGATAACGCCTCGTAGAGACTTAGTTTGTAGGGTTTTTTATTTTATTTTATTTTATTTATTGTCTTTATTTTATTCTTTATTTTTATTTTATTAATTATTTTATGAATTAATGTAATAGCCCCAATAGTAGAAGTAATAAAATTATATGTATGGTTGTTTATTTATTTTTTATTAAATTGGTTAGTAAAATTATGTTTTCAATTGGGTAATTATTTAAAATCAATGGAGGAAGTAGATTAATTTAGGTTGCATATTAATAAAAATACGGTTTTAGTAAGGATTAATTTAATTAATTGTTTGATCTTATTTAATTGTTTATTTTATGTTTTTATTTGTTTTGGGGATTTATTTATTATTTTTATATGTTTTGGGCCTTAAGCCCATTTTAGGGTTGGATTTATTTATTTAAGTTTAATTAATTCTTTTAGCCCATCCCATTGAATAATTAATTAAGTTTAATTAATTAAAATATATTTTTAGGCCCATAATTAATTAGATTTTAGGTTAGAAATATCCTTAGGCCCATTTAGTTAATTAGACATAGGCTTACCTAATTTAATTTAATTAATTTAGACTTAGCCCACTTAATTAAGCTTTTTTCATAATTTGTAGATTTAAGATCACCTTAGAATTAAAATATGTAGAATTAGGCCCACTAATTTAAATATTCCATAATTTGTAGATTTAAGCTCATATTTAGAATTAAAATTAGTAGATTTAAGTTCATTTAATTAAAATCAAAAGGAACTAGGTCTTTAGGTTCACATATAAATTAAAACATGTAGATTTAACTCATTTATTTAAAATCCATGTAGATTAGACTAACTTAGGGATTATGTGATTTATTGAATACATTATTTACTTGTATATTTCATGACTAGTTTGCCTTGGAGTTGATTGTTTTAGGTTTATATGACATTGCATGTAAATAGAGAATAAGATAATAATTCATAAAGTAATTCTAAATGAACACAAGACTAAAAGAAGTTAGTATTCCGTATCCAGAATCTCCTTATTGCGGTGCTAGCTTTCTTTTAGGGAATCGAGTACCACCTTTTTTATTTGTCCCAGTTATTACCCTGGGTGGCGACTCCTCAACTCCATGCCATGTCTTTGTGACAATGGTTAATGTGTTCTCTACAGCCCTGAGCTCAAACAGTGTTGCAGTTGCTAAAATCTTGGACGCACGCTAAACCCCGCCATCTACAATAATATTTCTAATTAACTAAAGAGTGTTTCCCAATAACATTTATTGATATCAAAATATCAATTGAAGTACACCAACTGATATCAAAATATCAATTGAAATACACCAAATGATATCAAAATATCAACTAAACCTAATAAGCACAGTTCAGCTCTAAAAAAATCACTTAAACATAAACACCTAAGCAACAAAGTCATAAACACAATAATATGCCTTTTCTCCCCCTTTGTTACTATAAAAAAAACTTCAATAAAGGGGGAAAGACCTGTCAAAGGTAACAACACAACAACAACATGAACAAAATATATGTATCCTAAGTTTTAAAGGTTGCAACCGACATAAGTTCTGTGATAGATTTGAATCAACAAAAAAATTGCAAATATTGTTAATCGGGGAGAAGTAGGGGCAAGAAGGTGATCTGTTAAATACACAACCTCAGCAGCAATAGTGTCAATCTTGAGATCTATAACACCAAGTCAAGACTCCAAGGTAGTGATAGATGACTGAACAATGCTAAATTGAGAATCCAAGTGGACTTTGAGTTGATTTAGCATAGAACGGAAAGGGATATTAGGTTCTACTTCTTCCTCTACTTTAGGGGCTGAAACTCTAGGGAATTTCTTTGAGGTTAAAGGAGCCTCACTCTTAACCTATTATTAGAACTCAGGAGGATCTTTCGCATGCTAAACTGTGTTCCTCTATTTGTCAAGCTCTCTCCAGTAAATAATACCATTCACAATGAATTTTCTAACCATAAAATGATGAGCTCAACTGTCCAAGTTGAGTTTGTCACTGGGTTAGAGATCAATACCATAAGGGCATTATTCATTAGGGGTAAGGACTTTTAGGTATTGGGCAATGATAATGACATAGTTGCCAACCTTAATTTTCCTAAATTTTATGATGGTAATACTCAGTAATTGATTAGAAAATAGTATGATTAGGGTAGCCCTTTTTCGATTCACACCATAACACAAATAAAAAAAATCTCTAGTTTTCTTACATTTCCATGGCTCTCTCCTCTAGCTAAGACAGAGTATGAAATGAAGCAGTGCAAATACTTATGTAAAAATGAAACAAAACTTAAGTCTCTAACATTTTTAGGATTAAATCTTCTCCCCCTTATTAAATCTTCCTAAGCTTTATGTTCATTAAACAAAGGTTCATCCTTATACCCATAGAGAACATCAACAGGGAGTCCCAAGGCTTTACATAGTTGTTCATTGGTAGAGGTGTACTTTATATTATGGAAATGAAAGGTGAGGGAGTGGGTTTTATCAATTTGATGAGTGGATAGAAATTCTAGGGTTAAAGGATGAGAAATCAAATCTTGCAATTCAATAAATTATGTTAGTTTTAAATTGTCAAGAAGGTATTTCATATCCTTTTCATAACCTAACTCTATCACACACTCCTAATTAAATAACCAAGTAGAGTGGATCGAGCAAGATTTTAGAGAATAATACTTGTCCTTTTGATCTTTAGTACACATAAAGGTAAGGATAAGGTCTTGTGGACCCCTTCTTACTGGCATTTTCTTCCTTGGACCAGACTTAGTCGAAGCTTGTGGGGTTGCCATGGTGACAGATGTGGATCAAGTGGGGAACCAAAAAAGATGTTTTGAATATTTAATTTTGATTCAAGATGAAAAGGATGAGAGATATTGTAAAATAAGAATGAAAGTGGCAAAAGATTAGGTTAAAAATGGAGAGAAAAGGAAATAGGTTAAAGTGACAAAAAAAAAGAACAAAAGTATATGTGTGTGGGTAACGCTGGAAGAGAGTGTTAAAGTTGACTCATAGCACTATACGATGGTATAAATACCTCAATGCTAGTGCTAACCCTAAGCGCATTATAGGTAATAAGGAAACTTTCATGACTAAAGGAAAATTCTTTTTACCATAGTTAAAGCTAGTTAATGCAAGGGAAAATTGCTATTTTCCCTATGTGTTTTAGCCTATTAGACTACTTGATACTTGACATTTGAAAAAATATTTATTCATCCCTGATATTTACAATTCGTGTACTATTTCATCCTTAATAAAAGGACTAATGAGTATGAACTTCTACAAATGTTAGGAATGAATAAATATTTTTTAAAATGTTAAGGATGAAATAGTGTAATAAGCCAAAACACATGGGAAATAGCAATTCTCCCTTAATACAATAGTCTATCCAAATAAAAATTAACTTGAATGCATCAAGGAGGGGATGTTGATGAATCATAACTAGGAATGAGATTTTTATAATCATAAAATTAAAAAATATTAATAAAACATGAGTCTATTTTAATCAAGGAAGGAACTTTCACAGATAACGATAGATTTGTCATTATCATGAATTAAAATCAAATTCTTCAAAATCAAGCTTTTAAACTTAGGTTAAGCCTCCTTAAACATAATTGGGACTAATTTAATATTGCATCACAATCAATTAAGGATCAAAGATTTAATAAATTTGCCACTCAAGGTTCAATGAATTAATTATAATGCCATAATCAAACATATATCACAAAGTGTTACCATCTAACATGCCAATTTCTCTTTTAATAAAGTTCATTCTTTCTTCATAAAGAGGCTTAGTGAATATATTAGCAAATTGGTTAGTTGTATCAATAAATTCCAATACAACTTCACCTTTTTGCATATAATCACATAAAAATGGTGTTGAATGTCAATGTGTTTAGTTTTAGAGTGTTGAATTGGATTCTTGGACAAGTTTATTACACTAGTGTTGTCACATTTTATTGGATTGTGATCAATAACCAATCCAAAGTCCAAGAGTTATTCTTTAATCCATAAGACTTAAGCACAATAACAACTGGCAACAATATACTCCACTTTGACGGTAGATAATGCAATTGAATTTTGTTTCTTGCTAAATCAAGAAATAAAGGAATTTTCTAGAAATTGACAAATACTGGGGGTACTTTTTCTATCTAGGATGTTCCTAATATAGTCCACATCCAAATAGGAAATAAGATCAAATGATGCATTCTCAGGATACTAAAGTCTTAAATGAGATATGCCAATAAGATACTTCAAAATCCTTTTGACCACAGTCAAATGTGACTCTTTAGAATAAGATTGAAAAAGAGCACACATACACACCACAAAAATAATATCGAGCCTAATTGTAGTAAGATAAAGAAGACTACCAATCATACCTCGATATTACTTTTCATTAATACTCTTACCATTTTTATCTTTATCAAGTTTGATGGTTGTGCACATAGGAGTCTTACTAACTTTTACCCCATTCATTCCAAATCTCTTGAGCAAGTCTTTAGTGTACTTTATTTGATTAATGAAGATTCCACTTGTGCATTGTTTTATTTGCAATCTAAGGAAAAATTTAAGTTCTCCCATCCTGCTCATTTCAAATTCACTCTTCATGCACTTAGAGAATTCTTCATATAAAAATTCATTAATAGCACCAAATATAATATCATCCACATATATTTACACAATGAGAATGTTATCTGTATATTTTTTTATAAAACGTTGTAAACGGCGAGGTTTAGCGCGCATCCAAGATTTTAGCAACTACGACACTGTTTAAGCTTAGGGCCTTAAAGAACACACTAACTACTATCATAAAGACATGACGTAGAGATGAGGAGTCTCCACCCAGGGTAATAACTGGGACAAATCAAAAAGGTGGTACTCGATTCCCTAAAAGAAAACTAGCACCACAACTAGGAGATTCTGGATACGGAATACTAACTTCTCTTAGTCTCGTGTTCATTTAGAATAATTTTATAAATGATTATTTCATCCTCTAATTACATGTAATTTTATTAAACCCTATTTGACATCCATCTAACCCTAGGCATCTAGTCAATAAAATTACACATAAAAAATGCACTCAAGATCGCGTTGTCACTAAGTCTAAACTATGTTAATTTTATTAAAAAGTTTAGCTAGATTTACATTTTGTTTACAAGTGAGAAATGGACTAAAGGTGGGCCTACATTTTTATTAATTAGTAAGCCTAGATCTATTTCTTTTATATTGTCTAAAAAATGGGCTTAAGTCTATTCTATTTTAAAGGAAAGTTAAATTAGTGGGCCTAAGTCTAACTTAATTTTATTTTAAGTCAAATGTGAGCCTAGGTCTATTTATTTTAAAAGAAATGAATTTAAGTGGGCTCAGCTAAGTCTAAACAAGTTTTAATTAACTAAGTGGGCCTAAAATCTAATTAACCTAGTAGGTCTAAATTAATTTTAATTATTTAAAGTCCTAAACCATTTTTTAAGCCAATTTATTAAGTGGGTCAGCCTAGATGTGGTCTTGGGTCCCAAAAGGATAAACAAACATAAAAAAAAATAAGCCCAAAACAAATAAAACACAAAAAATGAATCAAACAAACATTATAGTGATTTTCTAGAAACCCTAAATTAATTACATGCAAACCCTAATTTCAGCTACTGCCACTATTGATTTTAATTTGGGGTTTTACCAGATTGAACCTAATTACTAATTAATTTTAAATGCAGAAAATTAAATCTTTCACTATTCCCACTACTGGGGCTATTACAAACTATGTAAAAAAACTAAAATTAAACAATTATACACCCATGAATTAAAATAACTGCACAGAACACATAAATGCAAAATGAAAATTAAAACCTTAATATCTACTAAAAAACAGTAAGGATTATTCCATGGCATTTCAAGGATCTTCTGTTCATTTGAACACAAGCAGTATCCTCCTCAATCCATAATCGAACATCAAAACAAAAAAACACAAAAAAATTAGATTAGTAAAATTTAATACTCAAATCAATAACAAAAAATAAAATAAAAATCATTAAGGAAAGAAAAAAACTTTGTGATGATCATAGATGTTATGCAAATGCCCTTTTTAGCCCTTAGACTAGGATTTTCACCGTTAAAATTGAAGTATTGTTGATTCTAGACCGAGATTTGATTGCTTTCGAAAAACCTAACAGTATCCAAAATTAGGGTTTTTTGAAAGACAAGGGTGTGTGCGAGGTGTTCTTCACATTTAAATTTTTAGGGTTTCTGGGTTTTCTCTTAGTCTGTCTGTGTAAAGCTCTCCATCTCTCTCCTTGTGTAAAAAAGGCTCCCTTCACACACACAGACTCTTTGCTTTTTAAAGCTGAGTTTGCACCTACTAACTTCCTCCTTTATAGGAACAAAATCATCTCCTCAAAACAGACTGATAAGAATTTGATTTTTAAAAGTTATTTACTTATTTTGAATGCATCAAAATATTTTTTAGATAAAAATAATAAAAAAATCAATTTTTAACCAATCAAAACACTGAAAAATAGATGAAAAAATAAAAAAAATACGCAAAAATTTGAAAAAATAGGACTTGTTGCTCGTCGGCATTGTGCAATGCAAATCCTAAAATTTTTTTAACTTTTAATTACCAAAAGACCCCTAAAAATTGACTTATTTGTAATCAAATCCTAAAAAAAGGTTGCAATTTAGTCCCTAAAGTCCAGAACATCGACAACCAAGTTCAATTTTTTAATGAATTTCATCATAGGGGCTTACGTCATAATTGTATCCCAAAATTGGGTGCTTAAAAATGTGTGGTGTTAACTCTATATTTAGAAAAATCATTTTTCAAAAGAAATGTACTCAACCTCTCATACCAAGCTCTTGGAGCTTGCTTTAAACCATACAAAGCCTTTGATAATTTAAATACATGGTTAGGAAAGTCATGTTGCTCAAAACCCAAAGGTTGTTCAACATAGACTTCTTCCTTAATAAAACCATTCAAAAATGCACTTTTTACATCCATTTGGAAAATTTTGAAATTCATGTATGATGCATATGCAAGGAGCATCCTAATTACTTCTAATCTAGTGACCGAAGCAAATGTTTCATCATTGTCTATACCCTCTTCTTGGTTGTAGCCTTTAGCCACTAACCTAGCCTTATTACTAGTAATTGCACCTAGTTCATTAACTTTGTTTCTAAAAAACCCACTTAGTGCTAATTATAGGATAATTTTTGGGTCTAAGGACTAAATTCCACACTTGGTTTCTCTCAAATCGATTGAGTTCCTATTGCATAGCAAGAACGCAACTGTCATTATTTAAGGCCTCATCAATATTCCTTGGCTCAATTTGAGAGATAAACGTAAGACTATTTAAATGTCTAAGAGAGTGTCTAGTAGTCACCCCTTTTGATGGCTCACCAATGATTAAGCCTTTAGGGTGTTCTTTCTTAAAGTGCCACTCTTTAGGTAGGCCTTCATGTACACTTAAAGTTATGGGGGCAAATTGTTCCTCTACAACTTCTTCATTTTAAGCATCCATCATATTTTAAGAGGACTCAATTAGAGGGGAGATGTCTTGCTCATTTTCAATTGCTCCTTGTTGTTGATTTAGCTCTTTAAGAACATATATATCATTATCATCAACAACAACAACAACCTTTCTTGGCTCAAATGGGTTAGTCTCATAAAAAACAATATGCATGGACTTTTCTACCACTAAGGTTCTTTTATTGAGGACCCTATATGACTTGCTAGTAAATGCATAATGAAGGAAGATTCCCTCATCGATTTTGGCATCAAATTTTCTAAAATTATCCTCGGTATTTAATATATAGCATTTACACCCAAATACACTTAGATATAAAATCTTAGGCTTTTTCTCATTCCATAGTTCATAAGGAGTTTTATTTAAAATGGGTCTAATAAAAACTCTATTTAAAAGATAATAAGCAGTGTTGACAGCTTCAACCCAAAAGTATTAAGGTAAATTGTACTCATTGAGCATTGTGTTGGCCATCTCAACCAATACTATATTTTTCTTTTTAACAACCCCATTTTGTTAAAGTGTTCTAGGAGAAGAGAAATTATGAGAAATTCCCATTTCATTTTGAATTCTTTTTGCCAGTATGTTAAAAGCTTTAAAACTATCATCCTTATAAGTAAGAAAGAGTACCCAAATGAATATAAAGTAGTCACCAACGATGACATATGCATAATGCTTACCATCTAGGCTTATAACTCTATAAGGACTAAATAAATTCATATACAATAATTGAAGAAGTCTAATAAAACTTACCTTGTTTTTTACTTTAAAGGAACTTTTCGTTTGCTTACCCATTTGGCATGCTCCATATTCTTTGTCTTTTTGGAATTTTACTTTGGGTAGGCCATGACATGATCACCCTTGCTTAGAACTCCATGCTAGCATGGCCAAGTCTCTTATACCACATCCAAGTGTCATCCTTAATAGCAATAAAGCACTTACCACCTTGGTTAGTCAAAGGGCTTAAATCAATAGTATAAACATTATTAACTCTTTCACCCTTGAAAATGACTTTGTTCTCTTCCATATGAGTTACAAAGCATTCCTTGGGTTTAAAAGTCACTATATTTCCTTTATTATATAATTGACTAACACTAAGTAGGTTATGCTTTAAACCATCAACTAAAAGGAGATTTTTAATATAAATAGAGTCTTTCTTACCAACTCAACCAATGCTAACAATCTTACCCTTGGCATTATCACCAAATGTAACTTTGCCGCCTTACTTCATTTCCAAATATGTGAAAAGGTTGGCCTTCACAGTCGTATGCCTTATCTAAATACCACTTTTCTTTGCATGTTATGGATTCTAAGCACACCTATAAGGAAATAATTCATCTTACTTTAAGTACCCAAATATATTTGGGTCCTTGGGGGTTAACATTGAAAGATTCATCACTTGAGTAACCCAAATGAGTCTTTCTTATACAACATCTAGAATTTTTATGTCCCATCACACAATAATAATGACATCTAACATTTGGTGCATGCTCTTTCATTTTAAAACTATAAAAACCATGAGAATGAGCATGATTAGGTCTCTTAAGCTTAGGTCCTCCTGAGCTATTTACTCTAGAGTTTTTAGTCTTGTAACCATTAGACTTTTTAGGTCCAGTAGTTTTAGGACTAGGTCTTTGATAAACCTTAGTAATTGAAGTACTAGGATTTACATTCTTTGAAGAGCTAGCATGAGCATTTTCAAAACCAATTCCACTTTTAGATTTTAAGGCAGTGGACATCATGGAAATTATTCCATCTATGATTTCCTTTCCACTATTGAATCTAGAGATGGATTCCTTAAAATTGTTATTTTTATTTTCTAAAGACACATTTTGCTTAATAAGTTTTGCATTTTCATTTGCAATCTCAATTTTCTTAGAATTATTTTCATTCAATGAATTGGTCAACTCTCCATTAGAGGTTCATGATTTCTTAAGTTCTTCTTTTAGTGTTTTTACCTTTTCTTTGAGTGAATTAATTCTAGATAAATATTTATCACATTTATGCATCAATTCTCACAAGCAAGTAACATTTCATCATTGGATTCAAAGTTTAGAGTTTAGAGTTACCTCATCATTTAAAAATTCCTCCAATGCCATAAAGGAAAGATTAGCAATTTCATCATCGATGTTATCATCACTAGATTCACTAAAATCATCCTAAGTTGCTTTAAGTGCCTGTTTCTTTTCTTTCTTGAACTTCTTATCATTTTTGAAAGATTTCTTTAACTTTGGGCATTTAGATTTAATATGATCCGGTTTGTTGCATCCATAGTAAATGACTTGATCCTTGTTGCTTGAATCTTAATTCTTGGACCCTCTTCTCTTCTTCATGATGAGATTTTTAATTTTTCTTAAAATATAGCATACTCATCATCATCATCATCATTTGAGTCACTATCACTAATATCTCTACTTGCTTTGAGAGCAATACTCTTATCTTTCTTAGTCTTCTCTTCTTGAACTACTTAAGTCATTTTAATTTTATAAGTGAGAAGCTTTCTAAGAAGTTCATTTATAGGTAGAGTGGAGAGGTCACTTGCTTCTTCAATTGAAACAATCTTAGCTTCCCAAATATTTTGAGGCAAAATCACAAGGGTTCTATTGTTAACATCTTCATTTGAGAATTTCTTCTAAAGTTTTCTCATAACATTAATAAGGGTAATAAGTCTACCATACAATTCACTAATTTTCTCATTAGGGTTCATATCAAACAATTCATATTCTTTTCTAAGCATTTGCAGTTTCTTATTCTTAAGTTGATTGGTACCTTCATGTTTAGTCATTAAGCATTCCTAAATTTCCTTAGCCAACTTCAAGTGCTCTATTCCATTATATTCTTCTCTACTCAAACCATAATAGAGAATAATGATTGCTTTTCTATTTCTTAAGTTGGCTCTTGATTACTTATCACTCCATTCCTTTCTAGGAATGGTCACTTCATTGCCATTTTTGTCCTTTTTTATTAGGGGACTCCAACCTTCTTCAATAATGTCCTATAGATTTACAAGAACATCTCTATTTTATTTCTCTAATATGCATAATTGGAGCCATCAAAAAATTGAGGTCTTATGTAGCTAGGACCATGAACATCGAGGGTAGCAATAAGTTGACTTATGGAGGCCATGATCTTTTCTCTAAGATGGTTAAATCTTTAAAAATGGAGACCAATGCTCTAATACCAAAATGTAATTCCATAAGTGCTAAGAGGGGGGTGAATTAGCTTTTTAAGAAATATCAATAATTTTTATTTTACACCCAAGAGCAATAAAAAATAGAGTAAGAGTTGTATAAAATAAAGAAGAAGAGTGATAAGAATCCAAGGATTTATAGAGGTTTGGCCCTCAAAGCATACTTCTCTCCTCAACCACTTGTTGAGAGTTTTAATCCACTATCAATCTACTTTAAGGTGTAGATTAAACCCTTACAAGCTTAAATCAAGCTACCCAAGTGTTTTCCCTAAGGATCACACTCAACTCTAGTGTTTTATCAAGCCTCACACTCTAACTTAAATGCTAAAAATAAATCTCTTAACTTATAAGTATTTAAATCCCTAACCCAACTCACTCAAAACACTAAGTAAGCTATTAAATGAAGGAACTAAATGCTCACTAACCCACATTTAAGAACACTCTTAAGATAGAAGAGATTACAAGAACTAAATATGAAGAACTTGGGTGGTTGAAAAAATAAATTCAAGATTAAATACTCAAGATTGCACTAAAGATGTTTGCTCAATTTCATTCATTCCCTCGAGCTTATTTCAGAGTAGTATTTATATCTTTAAAGAGCAAAAGAGCTATTAAAGGAGCATTTAATGCCAATAGAGTTATTTAAACCACCAAATAAAGACCTTTGTATGCTTGTCATGACTCATGATAAGTCATCATCACTTATGATAATTGGGTGCCAAGGTAAAATTTAAAATTGTGCATTTTCATGATTAGTGAATTAGTGATGACACTAGTCATGAAACTTTCTACCACTTTTTGAAATTGGTTGTCATTACTCATGATAAATTTTTTCATCACTCATGAAAAGCCTTCTATTTCGTTAAATTTTTACAACTTGGATTTTTTAATTTTTACTCCAAAAATTTTTCTAATGGCTGGTAATTGCTTACTATCACCTGTAATGAAGAATTCCATCATCTTTAACCAAATTTAACTTTTAGATTTTGACAAAAAATTTGACCTTCAATTTTAGCCCAATCATCACTCATAATAAGTCTGTCACCACTCATGAAAGGTGTGCAGACCTGATAAAACAAGGGTACTAATTTTTCATTCTTTGACTTGTACAATTTTAGATAACCTGATTGTAAACACTTAAGCACAAGGGTTAAATATAATTTTACTTAATTAATTATAACCATAAAAAATGATGTTTTACCCCCCAAGGTTCAACAAAAATATCTGGAGAAAACCTATTGATTCATTTTCACCGTATAAAAAAAAACCCTATAAACTTCTTTCAACAAAGCTAAAACATAAAAAAAAAAATTCATCACCATGGCAGCTGCATACCTAAGAGATCATCTGCTAAGGGAAAAAAGGTAATGAAAAATTCCTTCACAATAAGAGTGAGGGATCTAAAAGCCACAGTGGTGAGTAAGAAAATGTAATCTTTGTATTTTTTGCAACTTATTTATGAACAATTGGTTTGAGTGTTGTAATATGAATATAATGTTTTTTATAATATATATAATCCCATACTACGCCACTAAGTTCATGGAGAAATCAATATCAAGCAAAGTGACAATAAGGATATCTAAACAAGCACTATACTACCTCTGGCCAGTGACTACGGTGGAGGACCTAAAACGTCTAAAAATTAATGGGAGATTTTTTTTTTGTCAGGCTGGGAGAAAATTTTTCAACACTATAATGTACGTGTTGGATGGACTTTGAGTATAAGGAGAAGGACTAATGAGATCATTGATATACAGATTCACAATGTCCAGTTGTACGAGATTTGTACAATCCCCCACCGCATAGAGAGACCAAGCCTAATCCTTCAGTCCAAGTGTCAAGTGATTCAGAGATGGAAATTTCAAATGAAGAAGACGAAGATGAAGATGAGGAAGATGAAGAAAACAATGAAGATGAGGAAGATGCAAATGCAAACGAACATGATAATGAAGTCATAGGAGATTCAAACTCATCATCGGCGTCTGTATAATTCACTTCAATAGACAAAATTAATTGATAATTTTATGTTTTTTAATGTGGTATATTTTGTTAGACAAATGGGAACTTTTGTAATACCTTATAGAATTTTCCTATAAAAATATATAAAAATTTATATGTTTCTGTTTAAATATATCATTAGGAATATTTAATTAAAATATTTATTTTCTCTATATTAAGGTTAACAAATATGAATATTTATTTGGTCCTACCAATTTATATGGACGAATATAATATATTATACATGAATATAATCCAAAATGTAAAAGAACCATGGATAAAATTAATATGTAGATGTTACATAATATGAATTAAGGTTTTCCCTCTTTCAACAATTTACATTGGTGAGGTATACTCTTTTCATGGTCAAGAACTTGGATTACAAACATGTATTTACTGTATTCAATAATCATGAGTTTGAAGATAATATATTACTTAACTGACTTAATGTCCATAGGTCACTTCACCATATCGAAATTATGAGATAGGATTGACGGCAGCGTCTTCAATTGGTGCAACTTTGTGTCTCTTCCCAGCGCATGATAACTATCGTTTAAAATAAGTAAACAACTATTGGGATTTTCTAGGTGATCTTGGAAAAATGTAATTTAATATACTTGGTGTTCATAAGTTGAGAGGGTGGCTACTAATGATGGAAGTACCTCTATTCTTAAAATAACTTTATATGACTTTACCAATATATACTACACATTTTACTTCAACACCATACCATCTCCCATTTCATAGCACAAACACTAAAATAAAACATCTATTTTGCACTATGAACCAATGGCATGCAACTGAAACATTCCATCTACCATGTAAGCACAAATGAAAATAATCTAGGGAGGAGGTTCTTTAGTTGTACAAATGAATCAATAAGAAATGTCCATTGCATTAACATAATGTTTGCATTTTTTTTCATGTATGATTTTTCCTGTGTTTATCTATTAATGAGTTAGTAAAAAAATGTTTTGCTTCACAAGGTGGTTGTGGGTATCACATGTAGGTGGATAAAGAGTACACTCAATATGAAGTAGAGTACATCAATGGATTAAAAAGAGAGAATGAAAGGCTAAAAACTACTAACGTCTCTTTTGATGTGGATAAAGCCAGAAAATATATAGAGTGTTTATTTATGGAAAGAGAACTAAAGGAGATGAGAAAAGAACAAGAGATTATTGTAAAGGATAATCAAAATAAAAATTCTAAAATTGTAAAGTATGAGTGGCTTATTGAAGGTTTGAAGGAACAAAGTAGAGTTGTGATGGAAATAATGGACCGGATCAATTCAAAACTTCTATATTTGAGTGAACAGAGCTGGAGACACTAAAATACAAAATTGGGCTTGCTATAGTGACTCAAGAAAATGAATTTATTATCGTGATTTCAAAACCATATGAAAGGATGTAAAAGTTTTAGCTTTTTAAGTTTTTTTTTTCATGTATTGAATGAATGTTGAACTGATGGCCGTTTTCATGCATACTAGTATTGGTTAAATTTATGCATTATATGATCGTATCCATAATGTTCATGGAATGATATCAGGTTATGATATTTTTTTGCATATCAAAAACACTTATAATGCCATATAAAATTAAAGAACAAATCAATTGATCATGTTTATAAAGATTGCAATTATACAGCAAATCATAAAAATATGGAATATTTTTCATGTACACCTTATATAAAGTATTACATTTAGGGCATTAATATACTTCCATTTTTTTTTATTTATTATTTTACATGCATAATAAAACATGCACATTGCATAACTATTATCCCATAAACATTATAAAAGCTTGATGTTTTGTTTGGATGTAACATTACTCTACTAAGTTATATATTTTGAACATATGCATTTTTCAGCATTTTATGTAACAACAAATGCATGTTACCTTTAAAGTAAATGTATATTCCTTATTTTGACTGAAAAATAATAGGCAATTTTTATTAAAGTTAAACCTTTTTCATTTCTATATATTTCATTACAAATGAAAATGTAATTGAAATATTTTAGTATGCTTCAACATTAACACTATAAGATATTAATAACTTAATGCCTATGGTTATGAACAAGTTGTTCTTCCATAGCCTGATATCGTGCATAAACATCATTACTCAACATTCCTTCTCCAATGGTAATTGGAGGTGTTCCACTAGATTGACTATTTTGAATCAGTGCATTTAGATAGATAAATGACATAACACCTCACCCACCACCTGGCCCTCCTCCACGAGCACCTCCCCCATAAATATCTCCTCCTCTGCCTCCATGACCATTTCCTGCTCTACCTCCACAACCACCTCCTTTACCACCTCGACCATATCCTTTACAGCTTATTATTAAATGACTGGCTTGTTGTAGACACCTAATTTTAGGATGATGTGTTATTGATGCAGCAAAGGACTCTAACGATGAAAATATCATAAACAAGTCTTCGATACTTAATCTTTAAAATTCTAAGGGTTTAAATGCATTTTTTAAAGGAAGGATTTAGTGTTTTTAAGGACTAAATTGCAATATTTTTTTAGGACCTAATTACAAAACTTAAATTCTTTCAAAGGTCTTTTAGTAATTAAATGTTAAAAAAAACCTGTCAAAAATCCATAATTCTGATCGGAATTAAGTAATTTCAATCGGAATTGTACAATCCCAGTCAGAATTGAATTCTTTTGTCTGTTTTTTTTATTTTTTAAATTCAATCCTAATTGGTTTAAAACTCCTAACTGGCTTTTAACTCAATCCTAATTAATCTAAAATTCCTAAATATAATTTTAAGTATTAATCTTATATTTTTAAGAATTAGAATCACGTTAGGATTGGGCTAGGTTTTCTAATTCTTTTTCCACTATATAAAGAGGATGAAAAGCATAAAAAAAGAAAAAAGGAAAAAGAGGGAGGCGGGAGAAGAAAGAAAAAAGAGAAACATATTTTTGAAGTGGGTTTTTTTAATTCTTTTTTCCTTTTTTGAGTTATTTTCTACAAAAATTTCTTTTGATTCATCAATTAATTCAAGATTCTTGGAGAATTTTTTAAGAAGAAGATTCGAACACTTATCAAAAATTGTGAATTACAAATCTGAGGAGTACCCCAAATCACTCATAATCATCATCATCATTATCTTCTTATTCTTTTTTTATTTTTTATATTATTAATTATTTTTATTTTTTCGAGTTATTATCATAATTTATTCATTAATTACAATTTTATTTTTTTGTGGTGATTATAGAGGAAAATGCATGGCAATCATGTGGGAGGGATTAATTCATGTAGTGCGTGGAAAACTATGGATAAAGCCTCATAGAGACTTAGTTTCTAGGATTTTTTTTATTTTATTTTATTTATTACTTTTTTATTTTATTAACTGTTTTATGAATTAATGTAATAACCCCAATAGTGGGAGTAGTGAAATTATGTGCGTGGTTGCATGTTTATTTTGATTAAATTGGTTAGTAAAATTAGGTTTTTTTAATTAGGTAATTACTTAAAATTAATGAAGGAAGTAGATTAATTTAGGTTGCATTTTAATAAAATTAGGGTTTTAGTAAGAATTAATTTAATTATTTGTTTAATCTTATTTAATTGTTTTTTTTATGTTTTTATTTATTTTTGGGCTTATTTATTACATGCTTTTGGGGCCTTAAGCCCATTTTAGGCTTTTATTTATTTAAGTTAGGTGATTCTTTTAGCCCATCTCACTTAATAATTAATTAAGTTTAATTAATTAAAATATATTTTTAGGTCCATAATTAATTAGATTTTAGGTTAGAAATATCCTTAGGTTTAGTTAATTAAACATAAGCCCACGTAATTCAATTTAATTAATTTAACCTTAGCCCACTCAATTTAAGCTTTTTTTCATAATTTGTAGATTTAAGATCACTATTTAATTAAAACATGTAGAATTAGGCCCACTAATTTAAATATTCCATAATTTGTAGATTTAAGCTTATATTTAGAATTAAAATTAGTATACTTAGGTTCATTTAATTAAAATCAAAAGGAATTAGGTCTTTAGGTTCACTTATAATTTAAAATATATAGACTTTAGCTCATTTATTTAAAATCCATGTAGATTAGACTAACTTAGGGATTATGTGATTTATTACTTGTATATTTCATGACTAGTTTGCCTTGGAGTTGATTATTTTTAGGGTTTATATGAAATTGCATGTAAATAGATAATAAAATAATAATTCATAAAGTAATTCTAAATGAACACAAGATTGAAAGAAGTTGATATTCCGTATCCAGAATCTCCTGATTGTGGTGCTAGCTTTCTTTTAGGGAATCAAGTACCACCTTTTTTATTTGTCCCAGTTATTACCCTAGGTGGTGACTCCTCATCTCCACGCCATGTCTTTATGACAGGGGTTAGTGTGTTCTCTAGAGCCTTGAGTTCAAACAGTGTCGTGGTTGCTAAAATCTTGGACACGTGCTAAACCCCGCCGTCTACACTTGTGGCCTTCCATGTGTGATTATGACACGAGGGTTAAAAAGTGGTGCACCATTTATGTCTTCATTGTCATTAACATCACCTCCAACTTCAGAGTCATTATCTGCAAGTCCACTCCAATTCAGTAATTCATCCATAATTATTTCCAAGGCTTCCTTTAAAAACATCCTTTTTCTTTTATCATCAATAGCCAAATCTACACACTGGTTGAATGAATTATGAAGTTCCATATATCTCTTATACTCCTCTGTCATGTTTGGATAACCTCCAGTAAAGAAAATCTTTGAATGGCAATGGTGAACATCCTTTCTTCACCTCCTTGGCACATACCTTTCATTGAGCACAGAATAACAACTGTTTCAAACTTCTTGTAGTCGCATTCTAAATAATTTCCTTCTTCTCTATACTCAACAGTGTAATTGAATTTTTTTTGATAATAATCATTTATAATTAGTTACTCTGAACTTTTCAACACCATTATTGGGTATTGCCTCGTCAATGTGACAATACTAGCTTCTCTTTAGTTCATTTTGCACTTTTGTAAAAATTGCATGTTTGAAAGCCTTTTGGAAAACCTTCTCCCAAGGAAATTATAAAATGCAAAATATTTCATTTTGTTTGCATTCATAATCAACTTAGAACTCTTTCTCAATCCTATCACTTAGAGCGATCTCATATTGATATAAAAATTGCTTGAGTGTACTCTTTTAATGAATATATCCATTAAAGTATGAATGCATACTTTCACTCCTTTGAGTTGACACTATTCCAGCCCAAGATAGGTGCTTGAGGTAAACCAATACCCAGCTTTACCTTTCCAAATATAACTTAGCAAGCTAGTCATTCCTCTCCAGTTTGTAGTCTGTTAAAAATTGGCTCCAGTTTGTAGTCTGTTTTTGAAACCTTGCACATTATATGCCATATACAAAATCGATGAACATTTTCGGGCATTACCTCTCTCACATCTCACTTTATGCTCTCACATTGATTGATAATTATGGCGGTTGGATGTATGTTGTCCATGCTAGCTTCGCCATGTCGTGAAAAGCCATTTAAACGATTCAATATCTTTATAGGAAACTAGAGCACATCCTAACAAGATAGATTGCCCATGCTAGTTGACACCAATAATTGTTGTAAATGGCATCTTGTAACATTTAATAAGGTACTCGATGTTAAATGTGATAATGTTATGGAATTCCTCATATGTAGCTTTACTACGAGGATGAATCCACGGGACGTTCCTTAATCTGCCTTCATCTTCAACATCGATGAAATGGAAAAATTCCCTCACTTACTGTTGCATCCTGACAAATAGCTGCCAAAGTGACTCAGCATTACCCCCACTTATTATCTTCTTTTTTTCACTATAGATGAAATTCCTACAGTCTTTTGAAGTGCAGCTTAAATTTTTTGGGTCACCACATTGTACTTTCATAAGTCTAACACTATTGTATGGCCTGATGCCTATAATATCATTTGCTATAAGATTTTGTTTCATGCAGGGACTCAAATTCCTATGAGCAGCCATTAACTTACTCATGTCTGGAATAAGCTCATGGTTATGTTCATTTGTAATTGAACTAATAACTCAAACCCTTTCTCTACTCACTACATTTAAATGTGCAAGGCAACTTATCCTCTTGCTTTTCTTTTTCGTTTTCGATTTTGTATCTCTATCACAGCTTATTGTTTGATCCTTTCTTGTACCATCATTGCCCTTCTGTCCTCTTTTTATTGTCACTGAGAATCCTTTCAACTTTGCATGCTCTTGATATGCTTGAACAAGTTTATCCAAACTTGTAAAATACATGCCTGGTTTAAGACCTGTTTTGGCAATATAGTTACTGGTCGATCTATTTTTTATTTCATTCACCTCATCATTTAAACTATCTTCAATTTCAAGCATATCATCCATTGGACCATCTTTGATTTTTGGCTCATATTAGTTGGACCATATTCCATTTTTGGCTCATCATCAATTGGACTATTTTTAATGGAAAAAGCATCATTATTTGAACTTTCTTTATTGTTAGCCACATCACATTTTTTCTCTCTTTCTACTGCAACATTTCTATTTAATGAATCTTCACATTCATAACCATCGCCAATTATCTGTTGAAATATTTATTTTCTCATTAACATATTATTATCTAGAGTTTCTTATTCTAATTATGAAAATATCAAAATTTTGCTAGTAATTGAACAAAGGATGTTATGACTAAATGAAAATGAAAAGGGGCAATAATTTATACTCCAACAATCTTAGTTTCACCATGTCATATTTTAACTTCACCACTTTATTTGGTTTACCATGTAGTAGTAAAGAAATGATAATAAATGTATTGGATTGTTTAATCTTCCATAGCTTTTTAAGGAAATGATGTTTTATTAGTATTGATTTCCCTCCTTTTTCATTTCACCACTAATTACTGGCTTTTCCATTTTACCATTAAAATCTACCACCTAGACACAATTGTCTTTTTATAGTGATTGACTTTTTCTAGCCAAATTAACTTGGCTAAATTTTATCCCGGTAAATTTATTATTTTTCTTTTGGACAAATGATCATTCGGACCCTTTTAACTTGTATACTCAAGCCACATAGGTCGATTTTGAACTTTTTTAGTAAATAAGCCCAAAATTTCTACTGACAAATGGTCATTGAGACTCTTCAACTTGTATACTCATGACATATCGGTAAAATTTTAACTTTTACAACAATTAAGTTCAAAACTTCTACTTTTAGGCCTATTAAACCCAAATCTCTCACTTTGCAGGGCGCGTGGTATGTACGGTAACTCCAAATATATAATCAAATGAATTTTGAATTATATAATAAAAAAATTGAGCATAACTAATTTTCCTCTCCTAATTTATGAACCTTAATTCTCATCAGCATCCACTTCCATCACTACCCATAGCCACCTCTTCATCCCACTGCCGCCTCTCCATCACCATTCGCTATTGCCTTGCTTTTACCTTTTCACCGTCAACCACCAAAAACCAAGATAACTTCTTGAAGAATCCATCAATTTCAACCTCCTCCACCTTGATTCCACCTCCACCAACACCACTTACTTTCATTCTTTATGGTTATTCTTCTTCTCATGTTATTCCGAGCAACTACTACTTCTGCTGCTACTATAACCCTTGCTTCAAAGGCAATAACCGCTTCCCTGCCTCCACATCCACCATTGCTCAAGAGGACTGTCTCTGACCCATCTCCTAATAACAGTGCATCAAGATCATCGAATTCCAATGAATCCACTACTTATTTGACCTCCAATTAATTCCAATGACTCTACTATTGATCTTTAATTGATGCTATGTGTTCTGATGAAGAAATGAACTTTCTTCTTGTTTTAGTCATCTTTGTTGTTTTTTCAAATTTTAGTCATCTCTGTTGTTTTTTCAAAATCTGCTCTTTTTCTTGATAATTTACACTCTTCCTATGTTGGTAGCTTTGGAAATCGAGTGATTTAGGATTTTGCAGAGACTCTATATGGTTGAAATTTTATAGAAAAAGTTCTAAACTTTTGAGTTTGAATTTTGTGAAAACTCTTGATCTTCAATTGATCAGTTTGTTTTTTAATATATGAATTGCATATTCATGAAAAGGTATGTGCTTTAGAGCTATTTTCATTCAGTTGCTAACTTTTATTCTCTCATTTAAAAAAAATAAAAATCATTGTCTCCTTCCTTTTTAAAATTCATTTACTTGTAATGCACAATATTCTTCCTTATAATGGCTGCTTGATCAAGCGTGGATTACAGATTCCTTATTAGTGATATTTTTGTGGAGCAGATGGTGAAACACTGATCCATATTTTCAAGGATTGCCCTTAGGTTAGAGGAGTCTGGTTCTTGTCCCCTATGGGATCGCGTACTGATAATCTGCAGTTTGATAATATGTGGGATTGGTTCGCTTATTTGCTTAAAGTTTGCTCCTAAGAAATTTTGTCTCATATTGTTTATCAATAGTGGTTCATTTGGTATAATCACAATTCACTTCGATTGGGCTAGGATTTCTTCTCGGTGGAGGGTTTAGTGAGTCGTACCTCTTCCCACTATGACCAATTCCTAAATCATACTGGGTCTCAACACCATCTGGAAGTATTGACTTCTATTCCAGATAAATGGTCTCTACCACCACAGTGTGTGATTAAAATTAATTCTGACGTAGCCTTTTCTTCAACTATTTATCAAGGTGGTCTTGGAATTGTTTCCCAGAAAAATATGGGAGAGGTTTTATTTTCAGTTGGTTGTTTAGTTAATTCCAAGCTAGATATTGAACTGCTGGAATCTCAAGCTTTGTTAATGGGTCTGCAAAAAGCTTTGTTAAATCTCAAGCTTTAATTTTTTTTTTAAGAATAATGGACTTAAAAGTCCCACCTAAATTTCTTCAATAAGGCTTGTAATATTATTTTTTTTATTAAAAGCAACATCAGCAGCAGCGTTCTTCGCCCAACAGTGGAAACTTTATAGTGTTTTTCAATGTTTTCCTTTTGTATAAATTCTATGTTTTTGAATTTGTGAATTATGAATTAGCGATAATAGTTATAATTACGGCAATGGTGATGAAAATGTGAAAAAGATATAGATGAGGATTGGAAGAGGGTAAAAGGCAGAATCCGCCATGGCCATATTCATCAAATCTTTACCAGACTTGCTTGCTCGAGCATCCATGCCTTTAAAGATTGGAGCTCTCGCCATCACCAGCTCTTACTCCTTCGGTTTGCCATGTCTCCCAAGAACCAAGAATCCCTTATTACCACCAGTTAGATTCACACCATCGTCAATTAGAGTTGTGTCGACGTCTATTGGAGCTACTCCATCGGTGGTTATGCCCTTGCCTTCATTGCATCTTGAATCGGTAATGAAAAAGATGACTAGAGCTCACTGTGCTTCTCTGATCCCAGATGTGAGCTCTCTCTAAGGTGAGTTTTCGCCAAATCATTCTCCTATCCAAACACCAAAACTACCGCTCCTCCTTCACGTTTAGTGTCTGCCATGTCAATATGCCAGCGATGAGCATCATTGAATTGAATGATAATGCTTTCTCAGGCAAGCTTCCCTTGGTTATGTCTGGTGATGCACTAGATAATTAATGCTGTCAAGAAATGGAATTGAAGCAATATATGGTGACCGGGTGAGATGTATAAAATTTTGTGAATAACTATTTGATCCATTTCTATAGAATCAAAGGAATAATAAGATATGGAATGATGGTTGTTTATCTCTGGTGGCCACAGTGGAAAGAGGTTCTCAATTGCTCAGAGATTGGATCTCTGCCAGTATTAAATCCAAATATGAGTTGTCTTCTTCGCAGGTACCTTCTAATCCTCATGTTAGGAGTAAACCACCTCAAGGCTTGACAAAATGTAATGTCGATGTTGCGTTGTTGAGGAACAAGGACAAATGACCAGTTGTAAAGGATTTTAATCAGTTTAAGGAAGCGAAAGTAGCAAGGTTATGTATTGCTCTAAAATGGTGTCTTAATTTATAAAAGCAATAAGTTTTATTCGAAACTGATGCAAAGAATGTCATTGATGCTTTGTTCTCTTCACATGAAGAAATTTCTGATTTTGGATCATTACTTGTTTTTTTTTTAAACATCAATAATATAAAAGAAGATCAACGGAGAGTATAAGCATCGGCCATTAAGACGATCCTTGAGCTCTGTAGGATTTGAGTTAAATGCCATATTTCTTCCAAGACAGTAATGACCTCCAAAGGGGTAATTTTTAAGGGATTGCTGGAGGGCTTCACTGCTATGAGATAGTCTGATTCAATAGTGATCTGGATTTAATTATGAGAATTAGTAAAACGAAGAGTTTCTCTGATTGCCATAGTTTCTACTTGGAGAGTAGAGTGGTTGTGCGTTGTTTTTGAGTCCATGTGGATGATCCCACCCCTGTAGTCTCTGCAGATGAAGACTAAATGGCTGGTTTTGGATTTTAGACAAAATGAAGCATTGTAGTTAACTTTCCAAGAGCCTCGCTCCGGAGCTTACTAGTTTCTTGCAATGTGATGATTGTTTGGGATGCTATTATTTGTCGGTTGAGTGTTAGATTCATTGACAGCAAGAGAGAGTGAGAGTAAGTTTTCTTAGAATGGTTGATAAAATGTAAATTTTTTGAATATTCTAAATTTATTTTAGTTTAAAAATATTAATAAAATATTTAGTATTTTCATTCAGTTTGGATTACACATACGAGGCAGACTGGGGATTAGGGTTTAATAGGCTTGATAATACAAATTTTGGGGTTATTTTGTTGAAAAAGATCAAAATTGACCTATGTAATCAAGGTATACAAATTAAAGGGTTTAAGTGACCATTTGTCCTTTTTCTATTTAAACAAATAGATGAAGCTACACGAAGCAATTAATTTTTAACACCACAAGGAATAAGAAAGATGCGAGTGAAGGTTTTATTTCTGTTTCTCTCAATAGGTTGTTTACACTTTTACCACTTGTATTACTCGTGAGAGACCATACTCAACTGAGGTGTATTTCGAGATACACTTAATAATGTTTTTCTCTTCTTCCTTTTTCATATAATAGGCAATGATACCAGTACTATTGAGGTTTGAAATAATTCTATGAACCTGTCTTGCCTTGACTAGCCAACCAAAATTGTCACAAATATTGTTTAAAAGTAGCAGAAGAATTCTCAATAGTTTCTGCTGAAAACGAAAATGGGTCTAGCCCATTCATGCAATAATGCCTTTGCATGTAATAGGCTGAAGCTTCAGGCCCAAAAACATTCCCTCCATGAATAGAAATAGATACATACTTGCTAAGCATGGGTGGCACTTTCTAACTAAACCTCGCACTTAGTTTTTCAGCTCCTCAAAGCCTAATATTTTCCCAGCTCAAATTTCTTTAATTCTTCACTTAGTGCTAATCCAAGTTTCATATGGCGTAGCATGTGGAAGGCGAAGGCTTTATTAGTTGAAAGTTGTCGTTGGCGGCTAGGTGATAGCAAATCTATAAACTTATGGCATGACGCTTGGATTCGCACTTTACATTCTCTTAAAATCCAATTAGACCCTCCTCCTAAGCTTCATAATATGCAGGTGGCTCATATCCTTCTTCCGGATAGGTCATGGAATGGTGATTTCAGGACCATTCCATGAGAACTGTTTTGACAATTTCGAAAGTAAATGCTATTAGCAATATACATTTACTTGGTGGTGACTTTTATGATAAGTTGTTGTGGCATTATTCAAAGAATGATCATTATATTGTGAAATCAGAGTATCGGCTCTTTGTAGATCAGCAGACGAATCCTTCATCTACAACACAAAGGGGTTGGTCGAGGCTATGGAAGCTTAATCTCCCTCTAAAGATCAAAGTATTTATTTGGAGACTACTGGATGGACGTCTTCCCTCCGGTTCTCAATTAGTTTTTAAGGGCATTCAGACCCCACTGTCATGTGTGTAGTGTGGAACTGACGTGGAGCATCTTTGGCATCTCTATCTGGATTGTTCTTATGCTCGAGACTGTTGGTTAGGCACAGACATTGCTATACAGACTGCGCACTGGCTGGAGTTTAATGAATGGCTCTCTCAATGCTTGGAAGTTTTGTCATTGGATCTGGTTGAATGAATTTTCGTCATTTTTTGGTCCTTATGGAAGCAACAAAACAACGTGTTATAGAATCGAAGCTTTTTAACTCCGTCGTACACGATAAAATCCGGCCTTAATTTTTTCAATGATTGGAAAGAAGCTTAACTTCGACGGCAAAATAGGCAGGCTACGTTACATAGCAATCAGAGTTTGCAGAAGCCTCCTGCTTGTTGGCTTAAATGTAATGTCGATGTTGCAGTTGCAAAGGAAAAGAATGCTTTTGGAATTGGCATCATTTTGAGGGATGATAATGGAGGGATGTTGCAGTGTAAAATGAAATGTGTCCGCAATTTCGCCTCTGCCAAGGAAGCAGAAGCATATGGACTCCGGGAAGCTATTTTATGGTGTTTGGATTTGGGGAAAAAAAAAGTCTTGTTCGAGTCTGATGCAAAAGTTATTGTCGATGCTCTGCACTCTTATGATGATGATTTATCTAAGTATGGTGCTATAATCCAGGATTGTCTATCTCTTTTTAATCAAGGGGTAGATTTTTCTATCTCTCATATTGGAGGTCAAGCGAATGGGGCTGCCCATTGTCTTGCAAAGGCATTCTATTCTCAAGCTTGTTCAGTTGTTTTATCTCGGCCTCCCTTATTTTTGGAGGATTCTCTTGTTTTTTATCTGAATTCTTCTTAATAAAAGCTCTTTCTTTCTTAAATAAAATTAAATTCATGGATTTCAATATATTTATCAATTTAAAATTGTTCTCATCAATTCTATTTTTAAATCATATTTTTTAAGAATAATATAAATCAAAATTAAAAATTATGGAATTATATTCATATCAAGAAATAAAAATAGTAGAAAAATAGCAATTTTTTTTTTGGTTGTATTAGCATGTTGGCAACAATCTATTTGTGGTCTTTTTTTTCTTTTATATATATATATATATATATATATATATATATAAATTATAAATTTAGTATCTGAACTTTTGTAATTTTTTATTTAAGTGACTGAATTTTTTTTTTCTATTTGAGTATTTAAACTTTAAAAAAATATATCAATAATATGTATCTAACTTATTTAAAATTAAATGTGTGTTTAGTCAACTTAAATTATATCTACTTTTTTTCAAATCACCTTTTTTTTTTCAACTCTCTACTATTATTCACTTAAAAAATGATAAAGATAGTTTAAAAAAATTCAACTCCATTTGAACTAACTAAATATAATCAACTTAAAATATTCTATATACACTTAATTGATATATTTTTTCAAAATTTAAACACTTGAATAAAAAAAAATCAAATACCTAAATAGAAAAATTATAAAATTTCAGACATTAAATTTATAATTTTATATATATATATATATATATAAGTGAAAGTGGGAGGAAAGATTCATCTTAGATTCTCTAATAAGTTCGTAATAACTTCAACAGTTAGGCGAAAACAACACCTACCAGTAATTTTGATGGTAGGAAAATTGATTAAAAGCTCTTTAGGCTTGTGGGTTTGACTGAAACACTTTCCTGCCTTCTTCCCATGTTTTGATCACGGGTCTCCCAACTTGATGACCTGAGTTGTAATGCCACCGTGAAATAAACATGACAATGATACAGCTCATTTTAAAATAAATAAATAGCCTCAGCTTTAGACCAAAGCAAAAATTCTTCGAAGCTGACAAAAGGGGAAAAAAAATTACCCGCATTAGTACCTATAAAAGCACAGCTAAAGCAATTTAGTACACAACTTGACTCCAATTCTGGTCAACTTACTGTAGACAAGGTTTTTATTTTCTTTTTCTGTCTATCTTTTAAATTAAAGCTGGTGTCCCAACTAATTTTATAAATTAAAAACTTAAATAAAATATTTTTTTTTTTCACTAAAATTGAGCGTATAAAAGGGCTCAGGACTCAAACTTGAGTGTTAAATATGCCGGTGAGATGCTTGGTCACTAGGTTAAAATTGAATCGACAAATAAAATAATTTTTTATATTTTATTTTTTTTTGAAAATTTAGTTACAAAATTATTAAACTAATAAAAACATTCAAATAAAAAATTAAATATATCTGCATATCCATATATTATTTACATAAAATATTTTATGTGAAAAATATTTGTATATATAATGTGTATATATATGTAAATTGTGTCCAGGTGAATGTTTCCATCCACTACCCCTTTCCCCAACGTAATAGGAGTATTTTATAAAAGATAATGTATATTTTTTTGGACGGTGAGAGAGAGGAGACGGGGGAATATCTTCATTTCCTTGCAATTTACTTCTTATATCATAATTTTTGTTTTAAATAAAATAAAAGTTTATTTGACCCCACAAAATAAAAGCTTCCGTGATTTGGTCCTTTTCTTTTTTCTTTTTTTAAAGTTTTTTCATTTATTTTTTAATCTTTTTTTTTTCTAGTGGGAAATTATTTATGAATTATGTGGGCCAAATAATCATGTCCCATACATGCTATATTAATTTGATTCGAGCACCCTGTTACGAAAAGTCAAACATGTCCTTATGATAAAGAAAAATGACCATATAAAGGTTTGAAATATGCTAACAATTTTTTATGAAAATATAATACAATTTAAATAATTAAACGTAATTTAAATAGTACATATATAAATATACATTAAATAAGTAAGATGATATTAACAAATAGATCACTTTCTTTAAAAATAGCTTATGTTGTAAAACATGTAAAAATTTAAATTTATTTATTTTTATAAAATGATTGAAAAAAATAATTAGTTATTTATATTTAAAATATTAATCAATAATTATTTAAATCAACTGATATGAACTATTTTTATTTAAATAATGAACTCAAAAAATGATATATACAAAAAAATATTAAATTAACTATTACAAAATTATTATTTGTTTACAGTGCTATTTTGATCAAATTAGATAAATTAAAATTTATTCAACATGAATATATTACGTGTAAAATGATATTAAAACATTAAATTTGTGGCTTATCTTAGATGAGGACCGAGTTCATCAATTGTTGCTGGCTCTCGCGTACCAACTGGGAAGCACTCAATTAACGAAAACCCAACATGTCTACGCTGAAGATTTCCAAGATTTGCTTTTATTATTTTGTACTATCTCTAAGTAGGTTTGCAAATATTTAAAAAACTTTAAGAATTATAAACTAATATTCTTGGCCTCAATGTGAGTAGCATGATCTAGACGGTAGAATTTTTTACTAAATCAAACCTATATAAATATACTTCATACACATCTTTATAACTAAATAATTAAATATATGAATCCAACAATATTTTAAAGTTTTTTCTTGATGAGTAGTTTATGTGGTAAAATACTTGAACATTAATATAATTTAAATAGTAAAATATGTGAACATTTAGATAAAAAAATAATTTTTTTTATGATGAGAAATTAATTATTATAATTATTTAAAAAATAATATTTTAAAGTTAAAACTTTTTTATATCTTGTGAATAATTTTTTTAATAAAAAGTTAGTAATTAAGTGACTAAATTTGTTGCTTTAAAGAGAAATTAGAAATCACAATTAGTGTGGGGTTGTGTAATAATTTAGAGGAAATCAATGCAAAAGATAGTGGCCATGTTACAATGTTCTTTGAACCATGGTATATGATAATCCTACAATGACATGTGGGGCATCAAATTATGGCTTTATAAAGTAGAGATGACTCAATGAGTACTCAATTAAACTATCTCTTAATTCTTTATTTAAATAAGCAAATCTTAATTACTAACATATTAGCTAGTTGCAAATGCATGATGAATATATAGATATACAATCTTGAGCATGTGAATATGCCTGAGAATTTTCTTATATTCAATAAGATATTACTATTTCGATGCAATATAGTATTAAACTTTAATATTATTTTTTTAATTATGTGACAAAAACACCAATTAAGAAATTAACATTAGCAATTTGGAACCTAGTTATTGGCCTTGCAAAATATAATTAGATTGAAACAAATTTCTATACAAATTGTTGGAGTTGTTATTTTATTTTTTTATTTAGACCCTAATTTGAATTTGCTAAAATTATAAAAATAATAAAAAAAATTTCAATAATTAATTTAACACAATACATATATCAAAATTTAAATTTAAAATATAATTTAAACACAAATATTTCATGAATAATTATTTTATCATTTTATTATGCTATGACCATTATGGGAACAAACCAGCACACAACACTACATTTAAGCATACTGTTCATCTTCTTCTCTCCTCTTGGTTACTATTTTTGTGTCTTTTTTCTTGGTTTTGCTATGGTTTTATATGGTTTTTTTTTTTTTTTTTTTTTGCCATCTTTGACAGAAAAAAAACCATCTAAATACCAAAAATCTTTGGCCAAATACCTAATTTTATCCTTATACTTTATTATATTGATCTATTATATCGCTTAACTTTTATTTTTTCTCATATCACACATGAATTCAATTTTCTTTATTCTATTGAACTTCAAGTGTTTGTCTACACTGACAACTCACATATTCAATAAATCAAAAAAATTAAATTCATGTGTGATATAAATACAAAATAAAAATTCATTCATATAATAAGACCAAATAAAACTTGAGGGGTGTAATAAAAAAATGATAAAATTTAAAGGTGAAAAAAGATATTTAGCAAAAATCTTTTATTTGTTACATAAATAAATTTGGTTGAGTTGTTAAAACTCAAAATGTGTGGATATTTCCCATTTTGTCTTGAATATCATTATCAGAGCAATTAAAGAAGTAAATCGGATGAAAACTAAGCTATAAGTATATGTTTAAGTTGTGATGAGAGCTGAATTTAGACATCAGAATCGGTAGCAAAGTATTTCCCTTCTAATTTACCTCTTGATATTTTTATTAGTGACTGTTTATGAACTTAGTGCTTGAAAATTTTTATATCCGTTGGTGGTTAGCTTATATTTTAAGATTTATTTTCTTTATCAGTTTACAGTGGATGTTCATATAACAACCATTTCTATTAGTAGTTATCCTCTAATTTTGTTTTTCCCGCTGGTGAAGTTCTTGTATCCGATCATGGATTTGTTCAGTTTCTCCAATGAATTTTTTTTTTTTAAAAAAAAAAACCATTATGGGAACAATAAACCCTATGCTTTTGTTTGGCTATTTGTATGACCGACTCAAGACTTAGGTGTTGTCAAAATTATGAGTTTGGCTTGAAAAAATAAAATGAGTTGCGTATAAAGATGGACCTTTCCTCTTGCCTCATTACTCAAAGTGATTTAGTTAAACATGAATCAGTATGATGATGCTTTCAATTTTATATCTAAGAAATGGATGCTAATAATAATATTTTGTTATATACTTTTAATATTGTTTTAAAACACAATTAATGGGTTCTTATAAAAAAATTAGTTTTAATTTGAATAATATTTAAATTTAAATTTTGTTTCTCCTATATTTGTAAAAAAAAACTAATATTAGATTAAAAATTAGTTTTGGCTCACAAATATACATATATGATATTAAATTATTCGTAATCTTAAAATGGAAATTATGGGAATGTTTCAAAGAAAACAAATGGTAATTGTGGGACACCACACCACGCAACTACATACAGTATGAAAGGGAAACCAACCCCAGCTGTGGGTTCCACCAGAAAAGAAATAACTCTAGGTACAAAAAGAAAGAATCCGACAACTAACACCGTTAATTGCCAACACCCCCCCAAAACTGAAACCAAAAAATCGTTAGATTAACTCCGTTATCAATAATACTAGTAGGCCCCACCTTTTCCTCTATCAGTTTCGAGTCAGGGGTGGTCGGGTCAACACCTCCACACACACTCAAACCAGACAGGCCAATTCAGTCCGGGCCAACGCCTTAACAACAAAAAAAAAAAAAAAAAAAGAAAATCAAATACGCGCAAATACTAAAGGAAAGTCGGTGAGAAAGCTCCCATCCGTGACCCAACCCGACCCAACTCAACTTTCTTTTGATATATATATACAGCTCGCATCTCCCATTTCAAGCCACAACTCGTCTTATCTTCTTCTTCTTCATTTCTTCTTCCCCTGTTATGCATATAAACACACACCACAGAACAACAAATATCGTCAAAACGCATATTTTCTCTTAATTTTTTTTTTGATTTTGTTCTTCTTTATTTTTATTGAATTCCTTCCTCTTCCTCTTCCTCTTCCTCTGCTGTCATGATATTGTGTGCAGAAGAAACAGACTAAACAAGAGCTCAGTCTGTTTTTTGTTAGGTATTTAAACCCAACAAAAGGAGGAGGAAGGCAGATAAATAGATAGACATGGGGACTGAAGTTTTGAGACCTCAGAATTGTTTGATTGAACCTGTCAGAGTTTCCCGCAGAAATTTTTATGGCTACAACTGCAACTATAACAATTATAATAACAATAATTCATCCTCCTCCTCCACCTCTTATAAAGCTAACTTTAGGTTTAACAGGAAACCGGCCACTCGCTCCGATCAGAGAAAGCGTCAGCCGGAGCACCAACAGCCTTTCATTTCCAAAAGATCCTCTTCCCTTGACGTTTCCAAGATCTCCAGAAATCATGCCAACAGAAGTGCCAACAACACCCCAGGTAATCTTCTTACCGACAAGGTTACGATTTTGCGACGAGGAGAGTCGCTTGATTCCAAATTCAAAAGCACAGAAACGACGGCGGCGATTCGGAAAGGTCAGCCTGCCGGTGGTTTGGTTGTTACCGGTACCGATCGGTTAGGTCCTGATCCAGAAATGGTACCCAAACAGGTTCGGATTGTTGACCTCAAATCTCCGGTCAACGGAAAGTGTGACATGTACGCTGGATCCGGATTTGCAGTGTCTCCGGCACCGAGCTCGCTTCCGTTACCGTCGTTCTCTAAGAAAAAACAGGTTCCTGTTGACGATTCAGCCACCAGAGACCTAAGGCGTTTGCTCCGACTCGATTTCTGAGATCCGATTACATGTCCGGGTCTGGATATCAATTATCTTTCTGTCAGCTTGTACTGTTTCGTCTCTGTTACGTCCGGTTAGATTTTAGAAGATCAAAACCCGCCGTTGAGTATATTTTTTTGAAACGGTAGGGTAGATCTGAAAATCAGGGAAAAGTATAGGGGCGAATTAGTTAAATGCTATTATTATTATGTTAGTATGTAACACTGGAATAATCTGGGCCTAGGATGGAGCTGTTGTGTATTTGGGGTGTCTATGGGTAATTTAGGGTAAATTGTGGGGGTATGAGAAGCAAATTGTAAAGATGTGGTGGCTGGGTGGGTTTAGGGGGTTGACGTTGTAATGTTCGGGGAATTTATGCTTAGGTTGTACTGCATGGTTTTGTGAATGAATGAATGAAGAAGAAGATGAATAATATAGAAAGATGATGATGGTATTTGTTGATAAACTTACGGGGGAAAATTTTTTATCTCTGTGTAATGTAAATTTAGTGAAAATTGGGCAAATTTTGATAATTTTCATTAGTTCTGGGTTTTTTCTTATTTGATCTTTCTTTGTTCATAATTCTCACGTTTTTAAGTCCTATGTCTTTGTTTAATTTCATTCCAATCAAAGTTCAAACCTGCAAGCAATTGCCTAGGAGAGGCCAAGCATTACTCCAAGACATGTATGACAGTTCTAGGAGTGAAAAAAAAAACCAAAAACATTTGGACCTCAATCTCATGATCTTGGACACTTGGAGCACGTAGAACAAAACAAAAAGGTGAAGTTGAAGGTGGGTTCTTGAAATCATCTTTCTAGGAAAAGAGGCTTAAGAGGAAAAAGAGAAGTGGAAAAAATTATTGCACTGGGAATCATTAAAGTTGTTGTTGGTAATAATAAAGGGAGAAGGTGCAAATAAGCCCTCAATGTTTGGTCTCTAGAGTAAATTAGCCTCTTAAATTTTTTTTGGACTACTTGTACATAGAAAGAATTATGTTGTTTTTGTATTTTTAACCCCTTATCTGACGGAGGCTTTTTACTTCAATAAACACCCTCTATAGTTGTTTAAAAAAATAAACACCTTCTATTTAATCCATTCATGTTTGCTGATTAGGATAGCCAAAGTCAAAGCTACCGTTGCGAAAGGTGTTCTATATCTTCTCTATCAAAAGCCTCAAATGCTACTGTTTATCCTCCTAAATTCGTAAACTTTAAAAAAATCAATCAAGTGAATTGACAAAAATTAAAACGCAATCAAAATACGAGGTCCTGATCTTGAAGTACAATGGCATCATCATCTTCATCAAGTGTAAGCTAATTTAGAAGAAGGAATTCCTACAAAAAGGAATTCTCGACCACAGTGGATATCATCCACCACCTCAGCAACCAAGACTCCAACCCCCGTCGCATGAAACTCTGTACCCTATTTGCACTCGTCGAAAAAATTCTCAGCTCTTCTTCTACGTCATTGTCTTCTCGCCACCGCCATAAGTCCAGAAAATCTTCTTCTTCAATGGAAGAAGATGAAAATGAAGATGGTATTTCTGACAATCCCGGTCAGTTTCACAAGAAAGGGAAGCAAATTGATGAGAACGAAGTGAAATCACTGCAAATTAAGAATAATTATTCTAAGAAAATGGTGCGGAATAGCATGTCAACAGCCTCATCTAAGTCAGAGTCATCGTTGCCTTCTTCTTCTTCAACTGTTTCAACTTCAGAGGATGCAATTTAAGGAGAGAAAGTGGAGCTAGAGTTTGATTTGATGCAGTCAATGTTACGAGAGAGCTATTCAAAAGAGAAAGAGAAGAATATTGAAGTGAATGGTCCTCCTGGTTGTGACAAAACTAAACTAGCTCATGCCATTGCTAATGAAATTGGTGTTCCCTTTTACAAGATTTTTGCTACTCAAGTCGTCTCTGGAGTTTCAGGTATGCAATTTTTTTTAAAAAAAAAACTCCTTGCCAACGCTATTTTTATTAGATGATCTAAAGTTATCTCTGCAAGGTGGCATTTGCTACTGACTTTCAGAACTTGGACCGTTATATATACTTTTATCTTACCAATTATGCTATCATGTGTCATTATTAGACTTGATTCAGGATAGAATTTATAAATTGATTTGGAACAGAATATCTGGTGTTTTTGTTATATTTTCCTTCGCAATAACATGTTAATAAATAGTAGTAAATCAGGGTGTTGAGAAATGTTTTTATACTTCCCTGTATCTATATAAGCCAATGCCTAAATGTTTTGCAGAGATCGAAGGACAACCTTAAACCATCAAATAACCCTTGAAAACAATTAAAGAACAACAATAGTATACTGTAGAACAAATATTAGAATTTCTTGGATAAACATCAAATTGACCATTCAGCTAAGAACATACAAAATTTCAAATAAGCCCTTGTTATTTACAATAAGAATTCAAGAATTCAATAAGAGAAGAACGTTCAAGAATTCAAAGAATAAGAAATGAGGAGAATTTTAATGCAAGGTGCAAAAGATCATACAGGTAAGTTTGTTTGTTTGTTTTGAATCTTTGTATATCAAGAATCTTTGGTGGTTTTTACGGGGGCTCTGATTCGGTTGGTATGGGCATTGGTGTTGGACATGGTGTTTTCTTCTTCTGTTTTTGCCCATAATTTGTTTGATGAAATGTTTGATCAATCGAGTGCCCATGATCGAGGGTCCCTACTTCCTGAGTTTGTTGTTTGTTGAATCATCCACCAACAATTGCACGTTTGCCAGTGGCATATGTAGAGGTAAATTAAAGAACGATAACCCACCTGTTGCAACTAGTTGTCTGATGCTAACATTAATGATAGTTCTAACTCCGCTGAGTATACAATTCCATCTCTGCCATCTTCATGCGTAGTTGGCTACACACTCGAACACATCGCATCCATTTCCAACTTCAAGAATGTTTGTGCTTTCTCATGATAGGAGGTTTTCGTTTATTCGTTGAGCCAGGTAGGCGACCTTTAGGCCAGAGACCAACGATGTCTCCATGTCCGGAGTTTGTAGGGGCAACAAGCATGGTGAGAACCGTCTTCATGTTGCTAGTGGTAGTGGTCAGTGATGATAAATTGTGGAACCCATTCCTTTTACACAAAATTGCCACATTAGCTTAACACCAACGGGGTTAGTTTTCAATTTGTTTGTTCTTAGTCAAGGGGCTAAAAACAATTCTGTGTATAAATGGTCTAAAAAAACTTAAAAAGCTTATTTGCTCCACGAACCAAACATTAGGGGTTTATTTGCACTGTCTCCTTAACAACAAAATTAAAAGGATTGGGATTTAGGAATAAGTAGTTGATTATACAACTTAAAATTTTTCTAATTAAAATCTGATTCTACATATTCTGAAAGTTAATCGAAAATTAGACCAATTCAAATCCAACAGCTCTTTCTTTGCCTTTGAATTACAAATTCCATTTTCCAATTCTCCACCAGGGAAGTGTTTTCCTCTCGCACCTATCTATACTCCGTCTCCTAAAATACTTAGCAGAAGAGCCACGTTCCATGCTAGCATCTCTCTGTATATGGGGGAAAGCAGTTGGGACTCGATATCGAGTCTTTTTTTTTTTAGCTAGGAAAAATGATTAAGTTTTAATATCATGAGAGGAGAGGGGTGGGAGATTTGAATCATATTCTTATCAAATTGAATGTTCATCTTTTTTACCACTTAATCTACTCGTGGGGGACCAATAGCGAGTCCTTTTCATTTATAATACTTGTAAGGATTTTAATCATTAAATTAAAGTAGCGCAGACTTATATATGCATATTCCGCCATTACAGAATGTTATTAATCTATGTAATTATACAGGAATCCATATGCATAAAAGTTCACAAGTTTTATGATTAATGAGAGATACTATGTATACAAGTATATAGAAGTGAGCAGCTCATATATGCTCCATTGAGAATTAGTCATTAGTCAATCAAGCCAAAGTTTGGAGCAGTCTGATCAAACTATGTGACAATGAATCTTGGAACTATAAATCCAAGCCTGATAAATCTCAAACCTAATCAGTTGAAAATCCACTCCCATTGGCATTGACAGGACTAGAAGTAAGAAAATAATATACGGTTAGCCAAAATAATATCATCGTTTGGGTATAAAAAAATTAGTAGATCAACATCTTTTTTTTCTTGTTTTCTACTCAACATTTTAAGTCAAGACTTGCTTAATTATACATGAATATTTTATTTATAATTAACCTTTTTTCTACTCAACATTTTAGGTCAACACTTGCTTAGCTATCTATGATTATTATTTTTTTATTCAGAATTAAGTTCTTACCACATATTTTACTAAATTAGGAATTGAATATTATAGTATGATGGTTTCTTTTGTTGTTTTTAATTTTTTTCTAAATTTTGGACAATATCTTTAGATATATTTTTTTAAACTATGTTTTATTGAAAAATCATTACTTTAATCCTTATTTAATCATAGTCATTTATATATATTACATATATGATCAATCAATGGTTGTAATTAAATAAACATTAATCTAATTTTCTAACTTGATTTATATAGATACATATCACAATAAGATCAATAAAAACTATACAAAATTTTTTAAAAAGTTAATAGCAAAATTTAAAAAAAAAAAGAAAAGTTGTAATCTGGCTAAATATAATAATCCATTTGCTTGAAAACAAATTTTTTATCCAAAAAAAACCCACACCAGAACAACATTTGGCAATTAGCTCTACTTTCAGATATTCCTTGCTGATCAACCTTTTCTGTTACGGGAAGTTATTACATTTCTATAAAACATATATGTCTTCATCAATTTAAACAATTCTGAAAAGAAATCAAAATTAAGGATGAAAGGGGTTGGCAAAAAAATTCAATTTTCCTCCTTCTGTACATGTGTGCATATGGAATTGGAATGTAAATTAAAAAAATAAAATAAAATCTAAAAGGTATCCCATACGTTTGATAAAATCATAAATACAAGAAATGGAGAACCAAAAAGGACCCAGATGAGATGATCATTTGTTTGCGTGACATAAGAATTAAGCAATTTCTTCAATACAGTAATCTTTTAATTTGGATTACAAATTCTAACATTATGTAACTTGTCCATTGTTCATGATCATCTATTAACTGTTGATACTGCAGCAAGCTTGATTTCTTGTTTTCTTTCGCCATCAACCTTTCGATATTAGGCAGTTAAAAGTCTTGACTATTCAAGACTTTGAGCTGTATGGCTCCTTAATGATAGATAAAATTTTCAGCATTTATTTTTTGATGTATATATAAAATTCGAATTTAAAATTTTATTTAGAGAAATTTATATTTTTAGCCTGTTGAATGAATAAATATCGATTGATTTCATGTAAAGAAAACTTAAAATTTCAAAATATTTCGTAATTATGTCATATTATGAGCTTAATGATGATTATTATATACAGTTTGAGAGCAGCTTCTGTTGATTTTCTTTGGCCATATTTTTGTAACAATTTTAGTGCTTGAAATCTTGGATTATAAAGAAAGGCCACCTCTTTCCAAGAGTAAAAGCAAAACCCATTTTCAGTTGCAATACAATTTTACGTAGAAGCAACACTCTCCTCTTCTGTAACCAGGTCCATAAATACCATGCAAAAATATGTTTCAAGAACCATAGAAACACACACACACAAAGAAGAGAACAGTTTTCATCAGCATACATACACATCAATTAATGGCCAACACCAAAGACAACTCCAACTCCAAGAAATCAATGAAAGACAGGACATTTTCAGGAGTTGGGAACCTCATCAAGCTCCTTCCTACAGGAACTGTCTTCATGTTCCAGTTTCTTAATCCTGTCTTGACCAACTATGGCCATTGCCACACTTATAACAAGTACTTAAGCGGTATCCTCATTGGTCTTTGTGGGTTTTCTTGTGCATTCTCTACTTTTACTGACAGTTATATGGGCAGTGATGGGATGATTCATTATGGAGTTGCAACCATGAAAGGACTATGGCCAGCTACAAATGCTGGATCGGTCGACCTGTCGAGTTATAAGATTCAAATTAGTGATTTTGTTCACTCTCTCCTTTCACTGATTGTGTTTTCTGTGTTGGCTCTTTTGGATTCTAATACAGTAAACTGTTTTTACCCTTCTTTTGAGTCTTCTGAGAAGACTCTGCTCATGGCTTTGCCTCCAGTTATTGGTGCAATTTCAGGCACTGTTTTCATGCTCTTCCCTAACAAGCGCCATGGAATTGGATACCCTTCTTCTTCTTCTTCTTCGGAGGACTCTTAGTCTATGCTGCTCAATGTTATACTTGTTCTCCATGAATCATTGCTTGAAAAAGTTTGAAGAGTTTGTTTTCAGTTTATTTTTTTTTTCCTTCTGTTAGAGAATGTTCTAAAGAAGATAACTTTGTACAATGTGCATGTTTGATTAAATGAAATATGTATTAAGTTTGTCAATTAAGAGGTGATTATGTGCTTTTATACTTAAGGATCTTTTTTATGCTAATTGAGCAATTTTATTTGTAAAATTGCAGCCAACGACCAAAAGTGCGATTCCAACTAAGCAGCAAGCAAATCCATGAGTTTATATTAAGGATTAGTGACATATCACAAGAAACTAAAACCTGACCTAACACAAATACAACTCTTTGCTTGATTGTTAAGGTTTTAGTGGTGTAAGGGAAAATTGCAAATGCAAGCAAAACCAATGCTGCCCACCAAAATCACAGGGAAAATGAGGTAAGTTCCATTGACGTGCAGTCTTGAAGAGCTTATCCTTTTTGATTCTCAAGAAAGCAAATTAAAACTGTTTGAGGGATGTAAATACATGTCAAGAAGTGCAAGAAATGGCAAAAAAAAAAACAAAAACAAAAACACCTTTATTCTTGAAATATTACATCATTAAAGCAATATCAGAACAACAAAAACGTAGTCTAGCTTCAGAGATGGCAAAGCTTAGCTTTAACTTGTTACAGTTACAGATGACTTAGGCAGCAACAGAAAAGAGGTGCCAAAGAAATTATAGAACATTTTATATAAGAAATTATAGAACATTTTATATCAAGTTGATATTAATCTTTATCCTATATATATATATAACTGGGTAATCATACAATTTTCCATGTCAAAAATATTGTAATTTACAAATAGTACATCTTTGCAATGCACCATTAGCACAAGAAAGTATGATAACGAAATGTATAGTAACTAAGAACAAGTTTCAGGTGTTTAACTTCCATATGCCTTTAGAAGGCCATGGATTTGTTAGCCTAATAACTTTCTGCTTTGCTTTCTGAGTTTTTGTGATGGCATTCCCTTGATTAGCCTCACTTACTTTTATAATCTCAGCTTTAACTATGTGGTGATCTGAGGTACCTTTTGACGAAATCACAGAGTATGATCCTGGAACAAACTTAAAAGGTGAGTCCTGAGACGCCAAAACATAATCCACTCTTGTTCCATACTTGCATGTTCCTTGAATATCTAGTTTAACGAATCATATTAAAATCCACATTCAGTCTCAAGAAAAGAATAAAATCATCACAGTAAGCGAACTCGACAAGGTTACTTACTTTGGCCTTTAGCAATGATGACTACAGGCTCACATTCCCCTGCAAAATCTTTTGAATCTATGTACTCTTTTTCCTTCAGAAAGCTTGTTACTTCAATTTTAGGCCTTGGCTTCCCAATGTCCTCATAATACTGCAAGATCAATATGAGCTTAGAAGTGGGGATCAAAGAAAATTTATCAAGGTATGATTTTTATATAAAATTTACCTTGACAATGTCCATCCATCTCTCTGGTGAGTAATCTGATGCGGTTAGCGAGTTGATACCACCTGCCAGTATATGTGGAGAGTTGCTTGATTGTATTATTGCATTTATTTGTTTCATTCTCCAATTTTCATTTAAATGGTCAAGTTGTGTGCAGTAAAAGTCCATTTCTCCTGCCCATGGAACAGAAATTGTAGCCTTCAGCACATTCCTGCATCACATAAGCATTTTCTACTGTCAAAGATTGTGTAAAAGATGGATTCACGAGCACAAGTCTCTATCAATTGAAATAGTAAAAAGAACCTGAAATCTTCATCGTTAGCAATCTTCTGAACTGTCCACCTCTTAATTGGCCACTTTGATAGAATTGCATTTCCATATTCAGGTGCCCAGCTCTCAGCAAACGCAAATTTCATCCCCAGAGAAGCAGCCAAATCAGACAGAGGTTTCATGGCCTTCTCTTCCTGTGCTTTGACATCTTGCAGAGCTAAAATGTCAGCATCAACTTCTCTAAGTACTTCTAAAATGCTTCTGCTGCTTTTCAAGCACTGTTCATCCGTAAAGTGACTCAAAAATTTGGCAGGCAGGCAGACAGGTGACCTCAACACCACACTGCTTCTATAGTTTCTGCTAGCAATTATATTTGATGACCCCACTTTTTCATCTTCCACAAAGCTGAGAAATTTTTCATGTGCTAACGAAATCTCGTTATCAGGAAGATTGATCGAAACCTTCCTTCTCGAGACCTTCCTTTGTGGTGAGAGCTGCTCAGGAGCACTTCTGAAGCTGGCATGCCTCAGAGGAGAGTGCTTGAGTATACTCTTGGGATGATAGTTCATAGAATTAGCCCGAGTATCTATCTCCACTGGATTCTTGAAAAACGTAAAATCCTCTTGTTCTTGGCTGCCAAAAACAACAGCTTCCTCAGCCTTTGGAACTGCAGGTGCAAGAGAAAACATGGCAACATTGAATGTGGCAATTCGAATCGGCCTTTCAGAACTTGTATTATTCGGTTTGCCATTTGCATGACCAGATGATTTATGGATACCAGGTCTCCACTTACATCGATCTTTCGGGGTTTTCCCAAATCTCCTGATGACAACTTTTGGCCTTGGACGTTTCCATATCAGCCACCTTATCCTTGAGCAAAGCTGCCGCAGTTTCTTGGTCACTGTGCTTAACATGTAAGATGATTAACTAAAATGCCAGAATCAGGATCTTATGAACCTTTCTCAATTTAAGCAGAAGCTCCAGGCTTATATCAAACTTCGGTACGAGACTAGACTAAGATTATGTCAATAACTAGAAACAGATATACAGACAAGTTAGCAGGGAAAAAACAGGATCTTTGGTATAAAAAACAATGTGGTAGTGAGAAAGTAGATAAAGAGACAAAGATGATTTCCAACTACTCCAAGAAGTGGGGTAGAGGTTGACGAAACAGCAACATTCTTGAGCCACTTTCTCAACACTCCAGAAAAAGAGCGACCAACTCCTACCAAAGAATCAATCTCAGACTCTTGCTTTTAGCTAATTGGAACCCACCATGTGTACGTACACATCAAACAAAGACTTCGTCATTAGTCTCCGAGACCATAATGAATCGAAAACATAAAAAATAAAAAAAGGGTTAGCGTATTAATACAACTGGAATTAAATTTTCTTTGGTAGGTCTGGATCTGATATAAACCCCAAAGACTTTTAATAATAATGTGGACTATGGATGTAAAGATGAAGCAATAATACATAACCAAATTGACTATGAAACAATCAAACGTTAGATTAAAAGTATTTTTTTAGTGCCTATTGCCTGGTTTCTTCAAGAGAATTTTTGTCCATTACATGAGTGGGGTAATGAAGGCCCAACTATAAATGCTCCATATTCAATGTCAAAACCGTGTATGACCGTGACATATCTTTCGACTTTCGACTTTACAGCACTCACATTTTCCTCGGCAGTAAAGATTAACTTATTATTACCTATTTTTCCAGACAAGCAGCATTGGTGGTGTCCGACTGCCGTATTAATGGGGGATTTTATGACATCTATATACTCCACTTCGAGGGCACTTATCTTTAACTCCCTTTATAAGCTTGAGATCTTTTTCGGATCACTGTGGATAATGGATTTCATCAAAAGTTTAAGAGTCGAAACATGTGATGCATGCAAACACAGTACAAACAAGTGAAGTAAACCAACAAAAATGTAGATATTCTATTGGGTAAAATGAGATAACAATTATGTTTCATCCAATGATGCTTGCGAATGGTACTTCGATATGACACTTCGAGGACTCTCGACAATGGTACTCCCAAACATTTCATTATTAAACACAATTACTGCTCTCAAGAACCCTACTACAATTAATGTTCTCCTTGAGGAGATAACAGGGAAACCCTCTAACTCTATCATCAAAAGCTCCTCTTCATGGGTTAGTTCAGCACTCACTGGTAGACTGTTGGTGCACAAGCCACTTAATGCTTGTCTGAAACAGCTGAATTACAAAGTTCGGAGACCTCACACCTCCAGAATTTCTTGACGTGGATGTGTCCTACCAGGCTTGGAAATTGGCATCCATGTATTAAATTACTCAATGAACAAAGTGTCTAGAAGATTGGAGGTCGAATCTCCATTTTTTGTCTCTTCAAAAAATCCATTAGAGGCATGATCTTTTCTAGATTTTCGCTCTTCAATGATAGATTCTTCTGTTTCTGTGCAGAATTTCCCCTGTTTCATAGGCTTGTCTGCCACAATAAACTTATTTCCATTACGGATTCTTTCAGAAAAGCCTGCCCAAACTGAAGAAAACCATAAGTGAGTATGTTGACAAGTTGCATACAGCGATTCCCCCCACCCATTTTAGAGGGAAATCTCTGCATTAAGATCATTTTAAAACAGCCACAAGCTTAACATGAGCAACTGAAATTTTTTTTTAAAAAAAAAAAAAGCTAGCCCAAATTCAGAAGAACAAATTGATACAAGAGTATTAAGCTACAAATTTGTAGCAGAGCAAAAAGAAACTGCTGTGATAGAAGACATGTTTTTCTCCAAATGCTACATGGGAAACAGAAAGAAGAAAATATGACCATAGATACAACAGAGTACTCTTCAAAAAGCTCTGTTCTCACACCATTAATAACTAAGGTGAAAGGCTGACCATAACCAAATTACTTGAGTGGAAAAGAGGAAAGGTCGACCTAAGTTAAGTTAGGAAGAATTAGAGGAAAACGATCCTATGGCTGATCCCAACTACATCAAGATTAAACTAACTTGAGTAGTGTTGAGTTTATGAATGACTATGATGATCAAAATTCTCCATGCAATTACTCCAAGATCTAATCACACTCCAAACTTTTTACTGCTCCATATATGCGTCCCATGATTAACTCTACCCGATTCAAATGGAGCAATAAACTCCTGAACGCAGATTTCTGAAAGAATTCTGCTGGACAAAGAACAATATATCCCTGGGTGGCGGCGTGCAATAACACAAACAAAATTGAACAAAAATATAAGCATTAAAGGTAAATTAGACAATGATCACCTCCAAAATGATGCAAAACAATGGAAGCAGCAACCGTAACATTTAATGAAGCTGTACCACACCCATACTGTGGAATATAAACAAAAAAATCACATATCTCACATTCCTTAGCAGACAGGCCAGTTCCCTGCAAGCCAAAAAAAAAAAAAAAAAAAAAGCTAATGATAAATATAATCATTGATTCATCTGCAGAAAATAATCATTTTAGTTAAAAATAAAGTTAAAATTTTAAAATCCGTCACCTCATTTCCAAGAAGAAAAGCAGTACTCTTCTTAAAAGGATGCTCATTTACAGGTAAAGCACCATCAGCTATCTCCACTCCACAAATATCGCAATCCTTCTCCTAACATATAACAGTCAATCACACAAAATCCCTAATCAAAGAACCCTAGAAACAGAGGGAAAAAAAAAGCTAAAAAAATCGAACCTTGAGGAAATTGCGAGCGTCGAGGAGAGAATGGAAGTGGCGAAATCGGAGATGAGAAGTGGATCCATGGCTACCAAAGGCGTTGAAGTCTCTCCGGCCGATGAGTATTAACTCCGTCACGCCAAAGGCTGTGGCGCTTCTCGCAAGTGTGCCGACGTTATGCCTTTTCGCTATGTTGTGCACTACTAAGTAGCTTTCTATCACCATTTCTATTCTCTTTTCTATTTGTTACGGTTTTAGAGAAGAAAAAGAGAGCAATCAGCAAGTAACAAGAGGAATTGCCGTATTGGGTTTTTCTCCTTAATTAGGGCTTTGCAAGAACTGGGGAGAACAGGAAGAAGAAGATGATGATACGTAAGACAAACGTCGCCGTTTCTTTGAAGACAAACTAATCAAACGACATGTCGTTTTTTTGGTTGTTGCGTCATCGCATCAGCATAATAATACTTGATGGATGGCTGGAATTTCAATTATTAAAAATTATGTAATATTATTTATTTTAAAATTATTTTTTTGGTAGAAAGAAATAAATTATTAGAATAATATTTCTGAACAAAAAATAAATAAAATCCAATTGAACTATTTATTTATATTTTCTTGGACATCAATAGTCACATACATTTACAAGAAAATTGTGAATTTTTTTATAAAATTTATTCACTTTTATAAATAGAAAATTCACCAACAGTATGACAGACTTTCCATATCATTTTCTCCTATAATATAATATAATACAAGGGGCCTGTCAAACCTTTATTTACATTTCAATCTTTGCATGCTATTCTTATTCATGTTTTTGTGGTTACTTTTAGTATATTATTTTTGTTGTTGGAAATTGTAAGTTATTTATTTATAACTGTACAAAGTGTGAGATACATAGAGAGAGAGAGAGTGGTAGATGGGATGGAGCTCCTCCTCAATCTTGAGCTCTATCTCTTTTAGACAGCAACTTGTGCTGCTGCTAGCCTTGCAATAGGAACCCTGTCAAAAAAAAAACTTAATTTCAGGAATTTTTTATTCAATTTTCATTTCAGAGTGGTAATGTTGTGTTCAGCTACACAAATGATAAGCTGCTGATCGACCTGAATGGGGAACATGAAACATAATCTAATCCAGCCTCTGCAAAGAATGCGACAGATGAAGGCTCCCCACCATGCTCTCCACATATTCCAACCTGTTCATCATCATCATCTTTCATTGCATTGACAAAATAAATCAAATGAATAAAGCAAGATGCGTAATGTACTGTAATGATTCTACATACTGTCTTCCACATAGAAACTAAAGGCGCTAGTACTAACCTTCAAGCTTGGCCTAGCTGCGCGGCCCTTTTCTGTGGCAATCTTGATGAGTTGGCCTACGCCTTTCTGATCAAGTACCTATGAGCAAAACATGTGGTTGATTATTGTCAACTCAAGCGCACACAGCTTCAAATTCTCCAAAGTCTTAATCTAGTGTTATAATCTGTAAAGGTGCAACTAACCTCAAATGGATCGCTTTTCAAAATGCCTTTTGCTAGGTAAATGGGAAGAAATTTGCCAACATCATCTCTACTATACCCAAACGTCATTTGAGTGAGATCGTTGGTCCCAAAGGAAAAGAACTCTGCCGCTTTTGCGATCTATCATCATCAATTAGAGGGTATAAGGGGAGAGGACATGTATAGTTGACACCGATATAAGGGTAAATATCTGATTTTCACACTGGCTGCCTTGTTGGCTCCGGTGAGTCCAGATTTGAAATTAACGTACCTCATCTGCGACCAGAGCAGCTCTGGGAATCTCAATCATGGTCCCTACCTTGTAGCTTAAGGTAACACCCATCTCAGAGAACACTTTATTAGCAATATTGCGTATTAAAGTCACTTGATGTCCTAATTCCTGCCAATGATTAATGCCAAATGTTATGGAAGTTCACATAACGTAGAGAACCATGTCTACTCTTAGAAATGAATTCCTTCATCAGGATATTTAATAAAAAAAGGTAGTGAGAAATAATAGACTCATTCATGCCTGAGGTGTTCCGACTAGGGGAACCATTATCTCAGGAAGAACAGTAACACCCTGGTTGCTCATTGAGACTGCAGCCTGAAAGATTGCACGTGCTTGCATTTCAGTGAGTTCTGGGTATGATATCCCTAACCTGTGGACGTATTGAATATAAAACTCCAGTTATCAACATTAATCATATGATCCGAGTGAATTTGTTTCCTTTATTACTTTAAGATGAAAACCTTTATGCACCATTTAATGGTGCAAACGTTTCATCACTACCTTTTCTTGTGGATGATACAAGACTATTCTTCCATTTGTTTGCATGCAGAATTTTGAGGGTTAAAAATACAGTTTGAACTTTGAAGTATAGATGATGATTAGATTTAAAACTCGGTAACCTATGAGGCGCCTAATACATTCTACAACGAAATTTCACTACTTTTATGGATTTTAGCTCAAGAGAAGTTTATAAAAGAAGCCAATCGAGAAAAGCTATCAAACCTGCATCCTCGGAAACCAAGCATAGGATTTACTTCTGATAGTTTTTCAATTCTTGAGAAAACGTCGTCTTCATTCATGCCGGTCTCAGCAGTTAGTTCATTTACAATCTCTTCCAGATCACCTTCTGGCAGAAATTCATGAAGTGGAGGGTCCAGGAGTCGGATTGTTACTGGAAGGCCTGAAATGCAAGAAATTAATCTTAAACATGCAAGCAGAAGACACAAGCCCTTGAGTTTCTTATTGGTGAGACTCAAACTTGAGCTCCATCGACCTATTTTCATGCTGAGCTACAGCTCAAACCGTGGAAATAATGATGAAATGTTTCTATATTCTATTTGTAGTCCAAGAGACGTATACTTATACATTTGGCTTCAAAAAGTAATGTATGGAGTAGTGAGCAGTAAGTACCATCCATTGCTCGAAAAATTCCCTCAAAGTCTGATCTTTGATAAGGTAGTAAAAGGTTTAATGCAGCTTTCCTCTGCTCCTGTGTAACTGCCATTATCATCTTTCTCACAGCCTTTATCCTTTCATCTGAAGCGAAGAACTGAAATGTCCCAACAAAAAAAATGCTGAAAAGAGCATTTTATAGGAACTAAACCTGATCTGACATGCCCAGCAATAAACTTACAGTCTACAATTTCTTAATTTCATAAATGTGGCCAACATGTGATTTTTTTTGGTGTATATGTGTCTGTATTCCTGTTCTGGTGGACCCTTCATGATGATTATGAGTGAATAATTACCATGTGCTCTGTCCTGCAAAGTCCTATTCCTTGTGCGCCATTCTTTCTTGCTGTTAGTGCATCTTCAGGAGTATCTGCGTTCGCCATAACCTTTAACAGCATCATAATGATAGATGAGAAGAAAGAATACATCAAACAGCACAAATTTTAGTGGCCCAGGGTAATATACGGCACCTTGATGCGCCTTATTTCATCAGCCCAAGACATAAATGTCTCTAAGTCACCACTTAATGCTGGAGGAGACAGCGGTTGTTTTCCCAATATCACCTCACCTGTGGATCCATTGAGTGAGATCCATTCTCCTTCATTAATTACCATATCCCCTATTACAACAACCTGCAGTATCACATCAACACAGGTAGAGTTTTTAGATATATCAGTGAAATGAGTCTTGACTACTGTAAGTGAGAAGAATAACAAAGACTCCACCTTTTCAGAATCACTAACACGAATATCAGCGCAACCAGAAACACAGCATTTTCCCCAACCCCGTGCTACAACAGCAGCATGAGATGTCATTCCACCTCTAGCAGTCAATATTCCAGCAGCTGCATGCATACCTCCAACATCCTCAGGACTTGTCTCTGTCCTTACCTTCAATCATGTAAGAATCATGATTTTCCTTAGATAAGCAATCAAAACAGCTAATTCTTGAATCATTTTTACGGAATACGTTGCTTGATAGTTTAAACCTTCTTGGTGCTTCAAAGTTATCGAACATACCAAAATGACACTCTTTCCCTGTGCATGCCATTCCTCTGCATCGTCAGCACTAAAGACAATTTGCCCGATAGCGGCCCCAGGAGATGCAGGCAAGCCGGTTGCAACCACTTGGTCTTTATATGCGGTTGGATCCTCAAACTAGCCAAACAAAATGTTTAATCATTAAGTTAAACACCCTAGTTGATCATGTCATTAGAAAACAAATGTTACTAAAAGCACAAATCACCTGGGGATGAAGAAGTTGATCAAGATGCTGTGGCTCCACCATCGTAATTGCAGAGCGTGCATCAACGAGCCCTTCGTTAACCATGTCCACTGCAATCTTGACTGCACCCTTACCAGTACGCTTTCCAGATCGGCATTGCAACATCCACAATCTATTTTCCTGAACCGTGAACTCAATGTCCTGCAAATACCAGAGATCACCTATGTTATTCCTTTTTTAACTTGTCAAAGGCTGAATAAATAAATAAAAGCATCGAAGGATCACCGCCTGAAGGATTGAGAACTTTTACCATCATATCTTTGTAATGGCGCTCTAGAATTTCACAGTTCTCCACAAGCTCCTCGTAAGCTTCAGGCATGCAATTTTTCATGGTATCCAAGTCTTCTGGTGTTCTAATTCCAGCAACGACATCCTCTCCCTATTCAGAGCCACAGATCAGATGAATTTGTAAAAGACACTACAGAAAATTCTACACTACTCGCTGGATTACATGTAAAACTTTGGAGCATATAGCTGGATAAAAAGGGACTGGCAAGTATAACCTGAGCATTAATTAGAAACTCTCCATAGAGCTTCTTTTCACCAGTGCTCGGATTTCTAGTGAACAGAACACCTGTTCCTGAAGTATTTCCCATATTACCAAATACCATGCATTGAATGTTTACTGCAGTTCCTTTTAAGCCAGTAATTTGATTGATGCTCCGATACTTAATGGCCCTTGGGCTGTCCCAAGAATCAAAAACTGCTTTAATAGCTAACTGCAGTTGCTTTTTTGGATCTGCAAATGTTGCAGATTGACCAGGATGAGTTAAAAATTCTCTGCATCCACCATAAAGTAAACTTATACAAGTTGTTGATAGAACCTGAAGGAAACTCTTCACCAGTAGCTTCAAGGTATACTTTCTTGTATTGTTCCACCAGCTCTTTGAGATCAGTGGCTGTTATATCAGTATCGAGCTTGACTCCTTTTCCATCCTTCATATTTTCTAACTTCTCCTCAAATGATGAGTGCGGAATGCCCATTACCTTCAATTATGCAGAGAACATTTCTAAAAAATTAGAACAGGACATAGTTGATAGGACTACCGCATTATCAAGAATTTATAAAATGATCCAGCTCCGAATCAAGAAAATGTCAATGGATTGCAAATAGAAAGCAATTTTTTGATCTTTTGGTACCTCGAGTCATGGAAGAATTATGTGAGAGGAGCACATTAGTTGGGAAAACAGTAAAGTTGAGACACATTGATCTATGAACTATATCTGCAAGAACCACTTACAACATCTCCAAACATGTCTAGAAAACGTCTGTAGGAGTCATAAGCAAAACGCTCTCCGCTTTTTACACACAAACCAGCTACCACTTCATCATTTAGTCCAAGATTAAGGACAGTGTCCATCATGCCAGGCATGGAAACCTATACAAACAGCTGAATCTTAATTAGTCTGTGGAAGCATCTAATCACTATGAAAGCTGCCTACATAGTGATTAATCTGAGGCCATTAGAGTTAATCTCTGTAAACTCTTACAGCTGCACCAGAACGAACAGAAAGAAGGAGAGGCTTGGAAGGGTCACCAAGTGTAGCTCCCATGTCCTTCTCCACCCTTTGCAATCCTTGCAATATCTCCTCCCACAAACCTTCCGGCAGCTTTTTGCCAATCTGCTGATATTCTTGACATGCCTCTGTCGATATGGTGAGTCCCGGAGGCACCGATAACCCAATGCTTGCCATCTCTGCAAGATTTGCTCCCTTACCTCCTAACTACGTAAGGACACAAGCATAACTCCATTTAAACCACTAGCTATCAACCGGTGCCGCACTTCAAATTCAAGATATAAATGTAATTAGAATTCTTACCAAAGACTTCATGCTCTTGTTGCCTTCACTCCTCCCTTTGCCAAAAGTAAACACTCTCTGCGTAAAAGCAATTAATAAACCTTAGAAATTATTGTATTATACCTTGTTATGTACTGTAATTATCTGTAGAAGAAGCACCTTTTTGGTTGTAGGCGGCGTTGGATCGGATACCGGAGGAGAACTAACAACTTGTGATCGGATTCCCCCACGTAAAGGCTGCGGACAACGTCCATAATAATAACAACTGCCGGCGTTATTGCAACGTAGGATTGATTTACGGTTATCGTTAAGAAGAAAAAGATCACTCAGCAGATGATCCACCACATACTTCCCTCTCAAGAAAACGCTAATTCTCCGCTTATTATTGCTGTAGCTGCACACATCAAGTGTAGCACTCGTCCTTATAAGCACTCCTTTCAACGCCGACGACATTAACGCTTCAATATTCAATATTCAACACAAAAAAAACAAAAACAAAAAAAAAATCAACAGAATCAATCAATAATTCACATATGCACCTATAAACAAAATGAAATTAGATTCATGTGCTGTTGTGATCGTACGTGGAACCATTGCATACCTGCAAGTGGAGAAAGGACTATATTGTATTTTTCACAGCAGCAGCTACAGTAGTAGAAGGAGCGAGCTAGCGAGCTCTGCTTCAAAACAGAAATGGCGGTCAGGTTTTTTTTTATTTTTTATTATTATTATTATTATTTTGAATTCGATGATTAGTGAGATGAGTGGACAGGAAATTACGGTTATAGCGGCTCGGAATGGTTGTTTGACCGTTTTGTCCATTATGTCCAAGATGACTGGAGCGAAGTCGAGAAAAGTTAAGGCCACATTTGGGTGCACAATTTAATCACTGTCACAATGAAACGTGGAGTTTATATAGTTTATGTTTTGGAAATATCCGTTGTCACTTGAGAGTTTATCCTTTTTCTGAGATAATATTATTATGGCACGCAAATTAATAAAATTAAAATTATCTTTTTTTTTTTTTTTTCTGCTGAAGAATTTATAAACCATGAATCGAAAAAAGAAAAATTGGTGCCATATTGTGGGGGGCGATTGCCTGGCAAATGGTTGCATCTCCTAATGAAATAAATATCTGGAAACTTCTCGATATTAATTTATAATTATAAATATCTAACAATTGCTTTTGTTCGAATAACATTTTAATTTCAAGTTATAGTGTGTGATTGCGTTTAATTAATTATTAAAAAATTTATATTATTTTTATTATTTTAACTAAATTAATTAAAATTTAATTAACTTTATATACCCATAATTAGAATAAAAAATGTATCATCCTTCTCTAATATTCATAAAAATTATAGGAGTATTTATACAATTTTTTTTAATACGAATGATTTGTTAAATTTTTTTATTATATTTTAACTTATTGAATTCTTGTTAAAAAAATCATAAAAAAAACAAATACAGTTAGAGATTTTTACTTTATCAATTGGATAAATAACGGATAGGAATGCTGAGAGGAAACCCAAGAATTGATTTGCTGTTAAAAGATTGGGAACTATACTAATACGATTTTAATTAAATGTAATTAGTGACAAGACAAGTGGCAGGTGGGTCCAAATTATCGAAATGGAATATACTCTGAATCCCAATTTGCCACGTGGCTAAGCAAAGAACACATGAAAAATGAGATCCTAATCTCCCCTCTCTTTATGCGCCTTGTATACAATCTCCCTCTCCCATTGCCAAACATTAAAAAAAATATGGCATTTAGGATTTGTTTGTCAGTATTTCAAAAAATATTTTTTCTTATTTTTCAGTATTTGACTTATTAAAAAAATAAATTACAGAAAAATAAATGATCAGTCCACGGAAATATAATTCATTCAAAGAAATCATTAAAATTATAAGACCCATACATTTAAAAAGTACAGGTTAATGATTTTCTTTTATAATTAAAAATCGTTATTACCGTTATCCGTTTGCTTTATTTCAATCTCCGAAAGTTAAGTAATTAAATAATAATAATAATTTATTTCACAGCATATTAAACATTGATTCCAATTTAATACAACAATAATGTCAACAATACTAAAAGGAGTAAGAGAATCATAGAAATGAAAAATCACTCATTTAAGTATTAGTATTGTATCCGCAAGGGGAAAAAAAAAAAAAAAAAACCAATGTAAATGTTCTCAACTCTTGAAAAGATGCAACTTGAAGGCATTATTCAACTCAAATGAGTTCCACAACCATTATTTAGAACACTCATTTGCACATAATGAAATCAAGAGCGAGCATAACATACAGGTATACGCCTTTGAATGATACTCCTACAAGAAGGGCAATCCTTCATTCCTTGCTTCTCATGCAGGTCATTACATGTTGTGCAAACCACCTGATGAGCACATGGAAGGAAAACCACCGACATCTCTTCCGAAAGGCACATCACGCATTCTCTTTCTCGTTTCACGCCTCCTTGTATCTCAGAGTAATCGTGAAAATTTGCCACCATTTCTGAAAAATACAGAAGTGATGACTCTTTTTGAACATCCCCGACTCTGCTAGCATAACTTTCGTTGATGCCCCTTCTGAGTGCAGCAATTTTGGAAGAGTCGGTTTTTGATCTCAATTGTGCAATTTCTTTTTCAAGCTTCTGAATATCGTCTTTGAGCTTTTTCAAATTATTTTCTGCTTTCAATTTGATTGCATCTTCCTTAGAATTAGCTGAAACCTCAATTTGTTCTCTTTCTTTTCTTATCGAATTGGCCTGCAAAAGTAGTTCTTCATTTGCTTTCGCTTCTTGTTGCCATCTAGCCTGCAACATCATTTTCTTTTTCAATCACAATGCCACCAATCATAGAGATTATAATTACTGAAATCATCAACCAGGGACTGGAAAGAGCAACCTATTTAACCAAAGGTTAATACACTTTATAACCTCTGACACAATTTACAGTCTATTATACCGAAAGTAAGCACCACCTGTTTAACAGTAACACTTTGAAGCTTCAGATAGACAAATCAACATTTTGCTTTGGAGTGAGGCACTTTGGCAAAAAATGTAAAACCCCTAAAACATTTAGAATGAAAAAGATGACAAACACTACACAAAAAGAAAACATCAGACTAGGCTAAAAAAGAAATGCATATAAAAAATATGAAGGCAAGGACCTAAGAACAAGGTGCAGCAAAACAGCCTTTTCTTTACTTTTATTTTTGAAGCACCTAAACAAATTTGGAGAAGGCTTTAATGACAGAAAGGGTGTGAAATACAATTGGAACAAAACTCTGATGAACAAATTTCAAGACATTCAACAACGCTTGATTGAGTCATGCTGAAGAAAAACAAAGGCACCTACAGAAGATAATCCTTTTAAGTCAGCTTGTTTACATGTAAATCACTGCTGTGTCAATAATTTGATGCCGCTGGCAAATCTAACACCTTTATTTCTTTTGCCAGAATATAATAATATGCATACATGATGAACTCCACACATGCACGCTTCCCATATCAGACTGTTTTCGGCATAAATTCCATAGAAAGCATGCATGTGCTGATGATCTATCAACTGCATCTAATGCATGGCATAGAGAGAAATAATAACTTGGGTGCCACTCCATTGAAATATTTCTATTATACAATAACACCATATAGCTTCTATTAACCAGCTCAACACTAACCAGAAACCTGCCTTTACCCACCAGACCCAGTTTTACTGACCTCTGTTCCACCAGTGTTACTATACCATGATTAAAAATCAAGTGACTGGTGCACAACTGTTCAGAAGCATACCTCATGTTGTTCCTGTAGTTGTTTAGCCTGCTCAAGATCCTGAAGTAGCTGTGCAACTTTGTATTTTTCAGTTGCGAGCTCTTCCTGTAAAACTGTTTTTTGCTTCTCCCATGACTGATACTTCATCAGTGTGTTCTTCTCCCTCTTTGCTACTTCTAGACAGGTTGCAGCTGATTTTGCTGCAGTATGTCTTGCAGCCTCCATCTCTTGCCTCAATGCAGCTTTTTTCACTTCAAGCTTCCGGACAGCAGAATTAGCCTTCTCCACCTGTCCACTAGCCTTGCACAATGCATTTTGCATCTCCGTGAGCTTCTTCATGGTGTTCTCCTCCAGAGTTTGCTTCTCTTTCTTAAGTCGTTCAGCTTCCTCTTTTTCTTGCCTGAGTGACTGAAGTTCAGCCTTGTCCTTACTCAGCCTTCGAGCAGCCTGCATAACTTTCTGGTTTGCCCATTCTGTCCATTCTTGGAGCTGATTTTGCAATTCCCTTACCTTGGGAACCAGCTTTATAATCATCTCATCCTTCTTGTCCCTGGAAACCCACTGTGCTAGAGACTTATCATATGATATCCCCGGAAAGTTGCTATTTGATGCCTCAGCATTAACAGGGACTGAAGTGGAGTTGGTTTTAGCAGGCAATGAAAGTGAAAGGTCAATATCAGTAGCTGATAAAACAGATGGAGCATTGACGGCAGGTAATGCAGGTGGTGTGGTGACTGCACGTAATGCAGATTGGTCATTGGTCTTGGGCAAAGAAGAAGTTGTGCTAGAAATTTCTAAACTAAATGATGTTGGGGAAGAGGCTCCAGTGTTGCTTGAAACATTCTGGCTACCATTATCCTGAGGCACATCGACTCCCATCACCTTACTCAATCTTAAAGAAGCATTCTTTATATTAAGAGCAGACTCCGACACAGATTTTAGTTTCTTATCCAAGATTAAGCCACCCAAACCAGTCAGTTTCCCTGCTCTTGACCCTTTAGGCCCATACGTCCGGTAGCCCTTCTCTAGATGTAGTGATTTCTGTCGAAGTATGTATTCTCTCTTGGTACTATTAGAATGGACCTTTCTACTAACTATAAGTTTTTCTTCTAACACAGGTGATTGAGATGTTCCTGCAACACTGAAAGATTTATCTGCAGGATCAAATGTAGAATTTGAGCCATCTTTCTCTGTGACTAGTCCACTAAGAACACCAGAGTTCTTTGATTTTGTTGTGTCGGGAACTTTCATTATGCTGGCTGGTGCTTCGGATTGGGAACAAGAAACAGGAAGTTCTGGCTTACAAGGATTAGGAAGACTTAAATCAGAACCTTTAGCTTCTGTTTTTATCTGGGGTTGAGCGGAAGTAGAGGAAGTCCCATTTGAAGCCCCATCACCAGGAAAACCACTCAAGGGATCACCATCCATTGCACAAGCATGGGAAACATTCATGTCACATATCAACAAGCACCACATTGCATCACCAGTGCTGAAGAATGGCCTGACTTCTCGGAGCACACAAACCAATTCTGCCAATATATACTTCTCCAACTGCTGCAAATCCTCAAAACAGTGCTCCCTTGAAGGATCAATCTCTTGACTATTTCTAAGAAATGCTAGAGTGTTGTCCACAATATTTGAAACAGAGTCCTTACACCCATAACAAAGGCCTGACCTCAACACAGCTTTTGTAGCAACTTCCTCAGTATAGCCACAAGCAACAATTTTTTTAATTGCACTCTTGAAGATTGCATCCAAATTACTTAACACAAGTTCTTCTAGATGAGATTCCGTAAGATCACTCCAATCAGCATCATACGATTCTTCTGACTCCAAGTCCTCTCTAGCCTGGCTCGTTCCAACTTCAGGTGAACCTATGGTGCTAGATAATCCAAGGTCAAGTTTCAACCCTTCAGAATGGTCTTGGTTAACACCACACATGTCACACACACTAGACAGTCCATGAACCGGGGTAGCTTCGAATTTCTCAGCAGAAAATTCATAACCAGAGCATTCAATCTGAGGTGAAGGTATAATCTTATTGGGGTCACCCAAGGGTGGATCAGCACGGAATTTTCTTTTATTTCTACTTCCTTTGTCTTGGATTGATACCAATGTAGACACTTGACTGCTACAGCTACTACTACTGGCTTTAGCAACCATCGATGCCATCTTTTTTAGCTGCAAAAATTTTAATATCTTTCAATTCAATTGTCAAACTCATTCATTGTCTATTGATTCAATCCTGAGTGTAACACTAATATAATGCATCAGATTACCAATTCGAAACATTACATTCAATATTAGATATCAAAACCCAGCTCATTACATCATTTTACTGGTAACAAATACAAACCAAACTATCAAGTTCATTCCTGCATCAACAACAAGAAAAAAACAATTACCTGTTTTATCTCTCTATCGAACCGAACCAATGAAAAAAATCAAATTCTGCATCAAAAATTCACAAATCAACGAATAAATTAAGAACCCAGATAAAAATAATAAATACCCAGAGCAATAAAAACATGCCCAGTTCATAAAAATGAAATTTCTATATCCACCATCTGAATTTGGAGCATAATCTTGAATCAAGAATCAATTTCGTAGATCAAAACAGCTAAGAAAGCAAAATCCAATAAGTGAGACAAAATACACTAGTTTCAATCTTTAAAGATCCATAAAACAAGTAGAAGAAATAGAGATTTAGATGATCGAGAGGTACCGGATTGGTGAGCTAATGGTTGGGGCAAAATCAAAGGTTTACGACACCAATCTCAAAATCATGGGTGAAACAGAAAAACATTAACATAAGTAAATACACGCTCTTTTCTTTTTCCTTGTGCAACAGAGTAACAAGAACAAATATAACAAATAAAATAATAATAATAATAAATATTAGCCTCGTGAATTTTTAGTTTATTTTATTTTTGTCTATAGTTAGATATATTTTTCTTAATCCAAGATTCCAAATTAATCTTTGATTAATTAAAATAAAGGAAAAGTAAAATATAGGTATCATCTCATTAGACCTTTTTTTACTGCAATTTTTTTAATGTTTAAGAGTGTGATTTTATTTTACCTACATTTAAATATCATACTTAATAATAATTATTAAAAATATTTAATATAATGTTAAAATAATATAAATATTTAATAGTAAGATTATTTATTATGTAGTATAGCAATCAACTAACTATCAAATATATTTTATCTTTTAATAAAAGTAATTTTTAAAAATATTTTATATAGTTATATTGATGGTAAATGACATATAAAATAATTTAATTTTTGAAAAATAATATTATATTAATATTTTATTATAAAATAATGATAATATTAATTGATAGGATGTTATGGTATTAGAAAATAAAATTATATATCTCTAAATGTTAAGAAAAAACCATAAGTTTTTAAAGTGAAATAAATTTAAACACAAAATGTTTTTTTTTTTTTGTACTTATCCTAAATAAATTATATGTTTGGATGTAATGGATTCAATTAAATTTCTTATTTGGGAACTATATGAATTTATATTCACGAGAATTTAAAATAAACCCAAAATGAATTTAAAAATTTATTTAATAATAATTTCAAATGATATGTTGCTTAAAATTTAATATTTTAAATTTTAAATTAAATACTTGTATTTAAATACATTTTAGTATAATTGAACCGGCATATTAATCTTACTATTGGAACGAGTCTAAATAAATTCATTCAAATACAAAAATCTTGATAAATATAAAATATGAAAAAGCTATAAATTAATTGCAAAAGAAAGTTTTTATTATTATAATGTGTAATGCATTTATCAATAATTATAATTTTTAGTACAATAAATAAATTTAAGTGTATTTTTGCTTTGTATTATATGTAAAAATATGTATACACAACTTATCTAATATATAACATTTTAGATCATAAAAATTGTATATATTACTTTAAAAGTTATGTAATATTTTGGAGAATAATATAGCAATATAGTCAAACCACATGCACCGATGCCTGCAAGTATGAATTTTCAAGAAAAAAAAAATATATAGAAAAGATGATGATATGTTTTTTTTATTTTTTTCTTTCGTTTTAGTAAAAGGTTTGGTAGGGATGAAGACAAAGAATAAACATGAAAGTCATATTGCCATCAAATCTAAGTGGCGATTGGTAAAATTTCATTTCTTCAAATTCGTTATTGCCTTCTATATGTTCCAACATTTAGTATAAATGGTAAAATACGTTGAGGAAAATACGAAGTGAAACTCCACCCTTCAATTTCAATCTTTCTTGATATGATTGTTATTATTTTTTTTTATATAATTCATTAAAATTTCAATTTGAGAATCCCACTATTTTTTCCTTTTGGTTAAAAATTTTGCCCCTTAAAAAATGTGTTAAAGATATAATAGAATTAGTTAAAATTTGAAAAAGTTTAAATACCAATAATCTAAATTAAAATAAATTGTATGAGCAGTTTTGTGTGCAATTGTGATTTTTTTAAATATATAGTCAGTTACAATAAGTAATCTTATACGATATTACAAAATAAATGACAATTACTAATTCGGTATTTTTAAACAACTTGAGATGATAATATTTTTTATTAGTAAAAAAAATAAAAAAATTTTAATTTTTAAAAACTAAAATAAAATAAATTTTTATAGATTAATTACAACAAGATTTAAATCACTCAATTTGCAATAGTAGTTAGAAAATGGCCCAACCTGGTGAACCCAAACACCAACCCAACCCAACTCCACCGCCACCACTTCACCGGAGCGACATGGACTGTGATGACGAGAACGTCAAGCAGCTAAGAGAATGTTCTTCTGTCTACCTCTCATTACAGGTGCTTTGCCGAAAATATATTTTTAGCTTGCAAACAAAATAAATTCAATAAAATTCAAGAGCACAAAAGGCAGCGTTTTACATAGCTACTGAACTGAAGGTTTTTTTTTTTTATTTTTTTATTGCAGGATTGTCTTGTTGAAAGCAACAGGAACTGGAAATCTTGCCAAAAGGGTATATGCTTTTATACTTTTTTTTTTTTTTTTTTTTTCTATTTGGGTATTAAGCTTGTTCATTTTCAAGCTGCTGACATGTGTTTGTCAAAATGCCTCACAGAAGTTCAAGCTTTGAAGGCATGCAACGAGAGAATGAAGAATGATAAAGGGAAGTGAAGATTTTTGCAATTTAAGAAGTTCTGTACCGAGAATTGTTTTAGATTTTTTTTTTTAAAAAATTCATATTGCAGAATTCTACAATTTTTGAGGAATTCAATTCAAAAGGAGTGAAAGAGAAAGATTAATTGTTGAACTTTAAAAAGTTACATTTATAAATCAATGATGATGAGCTTGTTAAAATTGCTGGTTTTGCTCCACCCAACCTAGTTGATTTATTTAGTCAAACGAACACTGATGATAGTTTCTTGGTTCTTCAATCAGAAACTAGTCACTGTCCGAAGAAACCATCAGAATCTCAAACAGTAGACGATATGTATGGTTCTAGTTTACTATTTCATACTTGAGGATTTCAAGTGTTAATGTTGTTCTTAGAATTGTAGCTACGCATTAAAGCAATATATGAGTGTCAAACCTGCAACAAATCATGCCAAATAAATATTAAGGTTTAAGAGCAAAATAATCAATTAATGACTATTAAGGACATTAGTTGTGAAAATGAACCTGATCATCAAATATAAACTGACAAGATTGGCCACCCTACAATGCTAAACAAGAACCCAAGTCTATTGATAGTATATCCATGATCAAGCAATATGGGAGCGTGATAACAAGCCAATCTTATCTTACTTTGCTGGCAATTTGGGTAGTTGCTGCTGCTGTTCTTTTTCCTCTTTTGCTATCATCTATGGTGGAGATGGTTAATGTTTCGGAAAAAAGCGCCAAGTTTTACAGCTACATAGCAATAATTTAGCCAAATGAGCCCTTAGACTTTATGGAGTGTAGAAGGAAAGGCAGTTGCCACAAGAAAATCCTCATTTTACCGATTGGATGGAAAATTTTGCTGCTAAAATGAACACTAACAGGAACTCAAACTCGTTACATGTGTCCTGTTAATCCAAACTTACCATTGGAAAGAAATATAACTGTTCAACGCAAGGATATATAACTGCACGTCAAGCATTTGAGTTCCATTAATTTTAGAATTAGAACTAGTGAGCATACATCGCTTGTTTACTTGCCTCTATGATGCTCGTAGAAGGTGGCATCAACTCAAGTAACTAGTAGGAATAGAGTTTGGTCTTTTGCACAATCATTACAGTTGACAACCATTATTTATCTTCACATAAATAATTAATTTGCAGGAATAAATTTGATTGAAATGCTGTTTACACAGTGGCGTTCATCCGTTGGAGTCTTATGCCCTTCGCCTTTGAAAACATGACCCAAGTGCCCGCCACAAGATGCACAAGTGATCTCAGTTCGCCTCCCATCTGGATCAGGCTGAAATTCATTGTTTCCATTGACATTAGATCCAACTAAAGGCACCTATAATCAAATGAAAAGGACTAAAAGTATACTTACAGAGCGATTTATGGCGCCAGGGAGACCTTCAAAGAAAGCAGGCCAACCACAGCCAGAATCAAATTTGGTAGTTGACTTGTAAAGTGGTGTCCCGCAACCAGCACAGTTAAAAACTCCTTCATCAAAGAACTTGTCATATTCACCTGTGAATTTCGGTCTGCACAGGCATCAAAAGATCATAGGAAGGAACTATTAGAAGCATAATCGATCAACCTGACATGAAAGATGTGAATTTAACATGATTATGCATTGCAACACTCATTCGAATCTGCAGGCTGGCTCATCATTACAAGCTAACATTCACGAGCAATAGTCAGAACAAGGAGCCCAACAAAAATATCAAGAACATGAGCCTGATTTTGGCTTGCATGCAGCAATGGAGCAAACAGAATCAGATAGGAACAATACATATATATTTCACATTCAAACTAAAGATCAGACATTCTATAGAATTATGAAAAGAACCAAAAGACCAGGTGCTAGATTTGGCCTACATCTACCAGAAGGACCCAAAAGGTTGCAATTTTTTTTTCAAATATAACTAAGGCGGAATTGCCAAATTCAAATCATCCAAAAAGTTGAGAGCTTTGATTCAAATAACAAAAGTTCATCGCTATAATCAATCAATCATTTTATAAATGAAGAAATGGGGAAATTGAGGACTTACTCAGTTCCTTTCTCCCTGAGAATATGAAACTGTTCCGGAGAAAGAATAGCTCGCCACTCTTCCTCAGTCTTTTGGATCGTACCTGCTCCATCCATTGCCAACTTTACTCCTTTTTCTTGCTGATTGACTGAACCTAGATTCTGATCTAAAACAGCCAAGCTAATTAATTAATGATTAGTGGTGATTTGAATAGAGAGACTAATCGTCGTAAGGTATCACTTGACTGTACAAAGACGGAATATTGGACAAATTAAGATTTATCGTTTTATAATTGTTCAGCTGCCGTTGCTATTGATCTTCTATAATTTTATGATTTTTTAAACATTTTTAATTTTTATCTTCCCTTATACTATTTTAGACAAATTCTACTTTACTTAAAAGTGTATTATATTATTTAATGATAATTATTATAAAGTAAAAATTATTTTATAAAAATTAAAATAACTATAAATTATACTTTATTTTAATTAAATATTTACTAAAATGTCATTTACAGTTACTTTAAAATATACACTATTTTTTTCGATCAACAAATATACACTATTTTAGTTACATACGTTACGAATTTTTTTGCTTAAGTAAAAATAACTTTTGCCACCGGGAAAATTGCTTTTAATCATTCAAAATTTATTAACATTTATATGATTATGGTTTTTACTGTTGAAAATATAAAGTTTATACTATTTGAAATGTTACTACGTTTTAACTTTTAAAAATATTAAAACTATATTATATTTTAATTTTAACTTTTTTTCATATATTTTAATTATAGTCAACTTTTCAAATAACAATGATTACAAGTAAAAAATAAAAAATGTAGATAAAACTTATATGAAATAAATTAAATTTTATATTTGAATATGAAATTTTTTTTGACAATTTTTTGGTTTCATTTTGAAAAAATAAATTAACCTTAAAAAAAAAAGATAAATGCGGACTTGGGTTTTAACCTTTAAGTTTTACGGGCCTAACAAAACGATTTTGGCCCATCTTAGAAATTTTGAACTTTGACACAAAAACGAGATGTCGTTTAAATTCCAAAAAAAATTAAATCCTCGCCTCCTCACTGTACTCGTCGGAGAAAAAAAAAAAAAGCCCTCTACTTTTACGGAGAGCAGTTGAAAGACTCCATCTTTGTCCGACGACGGAGTTTCAGAATCACCGGAAAAAAAAATCAAGCCAAGCTTCCCTTTTCTTTTATTCTGGTTGAATTCGTGTCACGCAGGGACGGCAGCACAAAGATATAGTTTCTCTGTTGATTCTGTGGAGCAAACATTAGTGTTCACTTATTATGAGATAGAAGAAGAAGAGAATGTCTGGAGGCTTTAGTAAGAATTCAGGGCCAACAGGACAGCGGTTATCGCAGCTGCCGCGTTTTGGTAATTTTACTTCTCCTCCTCCTCCTCAATCACCGCCTTTTCCCCATTTCGCCCCTGCAAGATTTCCCAGGTACTCTCGCTTTTTTTCTTTTTTTTTAAAATCATGTGTATTTATTGAAAATTTTAATTATAATGATAAAGTAACAGGCTTTAGCTATTTTTGAGTGCTAATTGTTAGCTTAGGTCTGAGTTTTATGCTTTGGTTTCAGGTGCACCAATTAAGGTTTATAAATCTATCTGATACTGCAGCATGCTTAGCCTGATTGAGTTTCTTTTTTTTTTTTTTTTTTAATTATTATAGGGTTCCTGTAGCTACAGAGGGAGTGAGATCGCCGCCGTTGGTTTATGATTCGTTGATTTATGAAAGCTCTGATCTTGGTCCTGATAATGCTTACCAATCTGCTCGTAATCAAAGGTACCTGTGTACTCTCTGTCATCAGCGTAGACTGGTTTGGATGCATTGTTGAGAGCTGTTGTTCTCTTCTTTCTACTTTAATAGTTAGTGAAACGGGAGATTTTTTTTTCTTCTATTAATAATGAGCCTCAATGTGAACAATGCTGTGATCATTTTCTGTATCCTTTGAAAAGTTGCTGGAGTCCGTAAGTGAGAACAATGTTCTATAGTCTAATTTCACTTGTTTCTCTTACACCATGTATCAGTCACAGCGGGGACCTTATTATTATTATTATTATTATTATTATTATTATTATTATTATTATTATATATATATATATATATTTTGGTTAAATTGCATGTTGTTATGGTGTTATTTGGTAGTAGAACATGTTTTTGACACAGCAAACATATAAATCATAAGCTATAAAGCTAACTTTTTTTTTTATTCATGCTGGTATGGTGCTATTTGGTAGTACAACATGTTTTTGACACCAGCAAACATATACATCATAAACTATAAAGCTGAGAACCTTTTGTTTTTTGGTTAAAATGCATTTTGGTATGGTGTTATTTGGTAGTAGAACATGCTTTTGACACCAGCAAATATATGCATTCGTAAGCTACAAAACTAAGAATATGCTTGGCATTGATAACAAACTCAGTTTTGTGTCTTGTATTTAAAACTAAAATTTGTAACCCTCAGTCATTTGTACAAGAACTCAGTCCTTTTTTTTTTTTAATAAAATAGTTGTAATTTTGCACCATAGAATGCATATTGCTAGATAATTTGTTCTTGTCAGGCCTGCTGTTTCACCTCCTCAATGGGTTAATGGGCAAAGATCTTTCTTTAAAGATGATGATCAAACAAATCAAAGACCTTCTGTTTCACCTCATCAATGGGTTAATGGGCACAGGCCTTCTGCAACCAATTCATTTGTTGCTTCACGTAATTCTGGAACTAGTGTTACGGCCAAGATTTCTAGATTTCAAGATTTGAAAAGGACCAGATCACATCCTACACATGCCTGGGATGAAGACATTTCTGGAAATTTGAGTCAAAGTTTCTTTCAAAGGTTAGTAACTTAGCTCTGTTATCTTCTGTTGTTTTTTCTTTTTGCTTTCTGTAAGCCTTTTTTACTCCTTAATTTAATTGTGCATGGGCACAAAATTAATTTCTTTTAGTCACATTCTGTTCCAGTGTAAGCTGAAAGCTGTCCAATGAGTCAGCTGGTTCCCCCATTTTGTTTTAATAGTCATTCCTGAAACCTGCCGTGATTATTTCATGGGTCCTGCATAAAAAATTAAGCATATTTTTTACCAATAGATTTTTTCTCTCAGCCTTTTTTATCTTTTCCATCGACTGGTTTCATGAACACTGAATAAAAGCACACCCTCTCCACCCTTTTTCTATGCACTGTCAGAATTGTCTGATATGGCTTAGATTTATCTATTTAAGTTTTGATTTGAGATTTAGAGTATTTTTGTGGGTGCTTATGTCATGAAGGATATGCAGACATTTTCGGTCAAATAGCAGAAGGGTTTACAAAGCATGTGGTAGTTTTCAATAAATGCCACAAACTGCTAGTCCTTTCATGGGTTGGACCTTGAAAGGGCTGTGGTTATAAAGGAATAAATTGTGCCACTCTTTTTACTTTAGAGTCTGTTCCTTCTTAGATGTCTGTTGTATGCTGAAGTTGCATCTCAAGAATAAATTATTCTACTATTGTCTGGTTTGGAAACTTTCCCTGTGTCATCACTCATCATTAATTTAATTTGAAGATCTTTATTGGACATCTTAGTGTTTCTGAGTTTGGTCTTTGTTGGTTGATATGTAGCCGTTCAGAAGACAATGGCAATCACTTTGGTCCAGCAGGAACAAGATCACCTTCTATGCCTTCACAAAATGATAACTTCATCGAGCAATTTGATCCTCCTTCTGGCAAAGGCCAATCGTAAGTTTGAGATTCAGCTGTGTTTGTTTATGGAAGCAAGTCTGCATGCATGGGCTGGCGGGATGTGTGCTCCTTTTTTTTTTTTTTTAATGCATTATAAAGACTTCCATATTCTAAAGAAATTGTATGATCTGGTAATTAATTTAATCATTCATCTATTATATAATTAAGGATATGGTGGTTGTTTTTTGTCTAGTTTCAAGACCCATGGTTTTGGTTTGAGGATTGGATGCACGCCCAGTTTTTTATGATTATTGTGGTGAACCATCATAAAGATCAGAACGTCCTACTCTTGAGATCATTTGGTTAGATGGCATTCATGGCTGTGGCTTTCTCTGGCGCCACTTGCATAACTCAACATGAAATAAATGTCTTGTAGTCCTATCAGCTTCAACCATGGTTTTTCTTTATATGTGCTGTTATTTGCTATGCAGGCTATCTCTATCTGCATGGGATAATCGGCACAAGTTTCCAAACAATAATCCTGATATGTTGGCTCGCCAAGACCAATCCTCAGCCTCATCAAATACAGGTTCTTTTAATTATGCTAGAAATATTATGAATGAGGTTGCAGATGTTCATGTGCCAAAGCAAACTAGATCACCACCTATACTGCCTGCAAACGAAGATTTCCAGACTGTTCTCCAGAATGAATCTAGGAGGTAGTCCCCAAACATGCAGGTCCTTGGGATTCTTGTTTCTTACTTTATTTTGTTTTGTTTTCCTTGTATGAGATGTCTTGTAGCAATATGAAACAAGTTTATAAAATCAAAGAGTCTTTTGAATATTTATTGATGTTTAATACATAGGAGAGCATCCAAATACTAAATCTTGAAAGCTTTAGACATAATAATACTAGAACTATTGTATCTAACAATAGAACAATGCAAGAGACCTTGAAGGAGGTAAACATAAAATCTTTATGGTGTATCAAAATCAGAATTACTGCACGAATTTTTGGATATTCCACAAGTTTTTAGTCATTTTAAATGGAACATAATTATGTTTTGCATATGAAACATCTGGATGAACCCATTATGTGCTTATTTTGCCAGGCCTTCTACATCATCTTCTTGGTCGGTTCCTAGGTCAAATGCTCACTTCAGTGCATCTGATTCTCAAGTTCCCCAAAGAACCTTTCCCTCTGCACATGATGATGCTGTTGAAGCCGCTCCAACCAGGACCAACTATTCTGCTGCAAAAAGAACAAGGTCACCCCCTTTGCCTGCTACTAATAAAATCCTTCTGGGAAACTTGGATTCTACTCAAGATGGTGCTGAACGGTAAAAATTTTTGAAGCATCAGTGTCATTGATTGCTACAGCTATTTGATCCATCATTGATTCAAATGACGGAGTTTTGAAATGCATTATGTAGAGAGATTGAAGCCAAGGCAAAACGGTTAGCTCGCTTTAAGGAGGAACTGAGTGAAAATTTTGAAAATAGACCAGATGTTGCTGAGCAAAAGACTTATGCAAGCAGACATGAGCAGCCTATAATGGAGAGGGAAAGATTTGCTGGAAGTCATTCCATTGAATCAGCAGGGGATTTCACTAATGGCAACCTTCCAGCTGATTTTGAGGGCTTGGAAACATCCAGTATTATAATTGGGTTGTGCCCAGATATGTGCCCAGGTACGTCTCTCAGCTGCTCAGTCTAGGAGGAATCTTGTTATATGATGAAATCCGATAGCAATCATTGAAGTGATAGGATTTCAATTGAGAATATAATTTTCTGTAGATTTATTTTTTCTTGTCATTTATCTGCAAGAAGAAACTAGCATTCTTGGACAATGCAGGATTTGAAATCTTACCCTAAACATTTAATTTACTAGCTTTCATAACCAAGCAGTTGCAAAATGTTTTATAAGTGTTTTTGAAATTCATGTTTCAGAGTCAGAAAGGGAAGAACGAGAAAGGAAAGGGGATCTTGACCAGTATGAACGCTTGGATGGCGATAGGAATCAAACAACCAAACTTCTTGCTGTAAAGAAGGTACTTATGTCACCCTTAGTTTGCCATTCATTTAAGTACTTTTGGTTGTTTCTTACTCTTTAGGTCCATTTTGATAAATGTCTATTTATTATTGTTTCACAGTATAATAGGACAGCAGAGAGAGAAGCAAATCTTATACGTCCTTTACCAGTCCTTCAGAAGACTGTCAATTATTTGCTCAACTTGCTGGATCAGCCTTATGATGACAGATTTCTTGGCATGTATAATTTCTTGTGGGATAGGATGCGAGCAATCCGGATGGACCTTAGGATGCAGCACATATTCAATCGGGAAGCTATAACCATGTTGGAGCAAATGGTTCGTCTTCATTTCACTGTCTTTCTTTGGTATAGAAACTTTATGATCAGTTGTAAATTATACTCGAAAATTGAGATATAAATCATGATTCCGTTTTTAAAAATGTGCTTAGTTCCATATAGGGTAGAACTTGGTGTTTTTTTATTTTTTTTTCCGGTATGCAGTACAACTCAATGAATGGACAATGTTCATTGGTTATGCAAACTTACACCATCTACTACAAGCAATCTTGATACTGCTTTAGTTCCTCAACCTTAAGAGCATTATTTTATTTTTCTACTGACTAATGCTTTCATTGTTTGTCTCTGATGTCAGATAAGGCTTCACATAATTGCTATGCACGAGTTGTGTGAATACAAGAAAGGAGAGGGTTTTTTCTGAGGGATTTGATGCTCACCTTAATATCGAACAGATGAACAAAACTTCAGTTGATTTGTTTCAAATGTATGATGATCACAGGAAGAATGGAATTAATGTTCCTACAGAAAAAGAATTTCGGGGCTATTATGCACTTCTGAAACTGGATAAGCATCCTGGATATAGAGTAAGTCATATGCAGTGATAACTTAATTTTACAATTTATATTTAGCTTTGTCTGTAAGAATAAATGTTTTTGTGCTAGGTTGAACCTGCAGAGCTCTCACTGGATCTTGCAAAGATGACTCCAGAGATTAGGCAAACTACAGAAGTTCTTTTTGCCCGTGATGTGGCAAGGTAGTTCCCTTAATTCATGGCATTGTTGAAGTCTAAAGTTGAGCTGATAATAGGTTGTTTGGCTTCTTCAGGGCATGTAGAACAGGTAATTTTATTGCCTTCTTTCGGCTAGCAAGAAGAGCAAGTTACCTTCAAGCATGCTTAATGCATGCACACTTTGCAAAGGTATGAGCAACTGCTGCTATTTGAATAGAGTTGGAGTTCCATCAATTTTGGCTTTCTTGAAAGCATAAAAATTAATGTCTTCTTTGTTTTTCTTAGATAGGATACAATGTTTATACTGGTTAATACACTATGCAGTTTGCACCAGTGTCATTACACAGTTCATGGTCAGATTTGCATAATCTGTGGAGAAAATAGCAGACATACTAAAATTGTGACTTTCTAGTTTGAACAGAAGGCAGACTAGTATTACAATTTAGTTTTTTTATGGTAGTTATATCAGAGTTTGAGCAGTATAAACAATTAGTTTGCAATTGACTCAAAATGTCAACCTTGCGTACATGCTTTAACACAAGATCTATGAGTTTGCAAATAATATTTTGATAGCCGCGTATGAAGCACTCATTTGCAAGTTATTTCTCAGATCATAGTAATCATGTTCTTTATTCATTTATTGTTGCCCGAGAAGAACAGGGAAATTCTTGTAAAATAGCCCACCCATGCAACAATTTGATACATTCAATGCTATTTGCAATTGCTGCTAAACCATCATAAAAGTCTGGCTTAAAGGGATACTTAATGCATGTCTCCTAAGGGTTAATCATGGCACTCATGTCTTACCTTCTGCACTGCTTCATTTGTGGTTTTATTTTCTTAAAAATGCACATTTGAACACAGACACCAGGCACAGGTTTAGTAATGTTATCTCATGCCCGATTCATTTGTTTTGATCAGTTACGAACTCAAGCACTTGCTTCTCTGCATTCTGGCCTACCAAGTAATCAAGGAATTCCAGTTAAACAAGTTGCGAAGTGGCTAGCAATGGAGGTACCTTTTTCTGCATGATGAGAATCCTAATTCTATCACTTTGCAACAAGTTTGTACTTGTTATACATTCATTTGGTGTTGAAATCAGGAAGAAGACATTGAAGGCCTGTTGGAGTATCATGGGTTTTCAATAAAGGAATTTGAAGAGCCATATATGGTAAAGGAAGGCCCATTTTCCAATAGTGACCAGGACTACCCTACCAAGCTGTCGAAGTTAGTTCAGCAGAAAAAGTCTAGAAAGATAGCCGATGATGTTTTACCTACCCCTGAAGTGGCATCCTTTCCTGCTCAAGCGTCTAAAGAGATTCAGCTGCCAAAGACCTACAAGCTTGACAAGAAACCCTTTACTGCTCGAGCATCTAAAGAGATTCAGCTGCAAAAGATCTACAAGCTTGACAAAAAGATCGTTCCTACTATTGTTGATGAGAAGAGTTCTGTTCCTGAAATTGATGCAGAAATGTCTGATATTGAAGCTGCTTCATCCCCAAAAGGTTTGCTACAGTTCCAGCCAACAATTGACAAGTCAATAAATGTTCAGCAAAGCCAAGAACACCAGTGGGAGGAGGGTACCACCTATATCTCCCCATGGGGCTTCTCGTTGGTTCACACCTCTCCTGTATTGCAGCCAACTAAACTTAAAGATGTAGAGAAACCAAATAATGATGTTGCTCTTGGATTATCTCCTGAAAAGAAAATGCCATCTGGCATGGAAGGTATGTCTCCACAAATTGTGTCTAGAACAACTGCTTTGCTAGAGAAATCTCCAAGTGCTAAATATGGTTATGTTGTGGAGAGTTTGATTCCTCACATTGTGAGTTCTAATAACTCAAAAGATGAGGAACCTACTGATATTCAAGAAATGGAAAATGCTAAAGTTATGGAAAATTTTGATGAAGAAGTTGCTTTGGCAAAGCTGAAGTTGATTATAAGGTTTGTCACTTCAAGCGCTTAGCTCCAATACGTGGTTGTTGCTTCTATCTTAATGTTTTCACATTTTTATACTCAGGCTATGGAAACGGCGTGCTTCGAAACAAAGAGAGTTGCGTGAGCATAGGCAGATAGTGGCTAGTGCTGCACTAAGTTCTCTGTCATTGGGACCACCAATTCGACAAACCAACGTTGTAAGCCTTTTAGTTTTACTGATTTTGTGTTTGCCTACTAAGATTTCTTATTGAGTTGTTTCTCAAATTTTATGGCATTTAACCTGCAAATATTTTTCTGTTTCTTCTGCTGTAGCAACTGAGAACTGCTATTGAGTTTGATATTGCTCATGTTATGAGGGTGAGAAATGAAAAACATGAACAATCATGGTTAAGGCTGAATGTTTCAGATGTCACTGCAAATATACTTGGCAAAAGAAATCCTGGTGTGCGATGCCTGTGCTGGAAAATTGTTCTTTGTTCTCAGATGAACAATCAAGGAGACAAAATGGGGAAGAGAAGCCAGGTTATGCATACATCTGTTGGGCCATGGTTGCTGTCAAAGCTCGTGCCTCCTAGAAAAGATGAAGATAATGATTTGTTAATTTCATCTTCTGGCCTGTCAATATGGAAAAAATGGGTTCCCAGTCAATCAGATAATGACCTGACATGCTGCTTATCAGTCGTTAGGGATGTTAACTTTGATGATTTGAATGAGACTATATATGGGGCCGGTGCGATTTTGTTCCTTGTATCTGAAAGCATCCCATTGAATGTTCAGAAGGCCAATATGGAGAAATTGCTGATGTCCATACCCTCTGGTTCCTCACTCCCCCTTCTGGTCTTATGTGGTTCATATGATAAAGAGATTTCAGATCCTTATAGTAATCTGGTTAGTGAATTGGGTCTCCATGACATTGATGAATCACGGGTTGGTAGCTTTTTGGTTGTTTTCCTTGTTGGAGACCAAGAGAGGCAATGCTTTCATGGTTTTTTCAGTGATATGCGACTGAGGGAAGGACTGCAGTGGCTGGCAAGTGAATCACCCCTACAACCTGATATTCACTGCATTAATACTCGTGACTTGATTCTAACCTACTTGAATCCGTCATTGGATGTCCTTGAAAAGATGAATGATCAAGCAGTGGGTCCAAACCAGTGTATCACAGCCTTCAATGAAGCCCTGGATTGGTCTCAGAGGGAAATTGCTGCTGCTGCCAAATCAAACCCCATTAGCTGGCCCTGTCCTGAGATTATTTTGCTTCCAGATTCTTTCAAGGAGTATATTGTGATGAAGTTGTATTTGCCAGGAATAGGGTGGAGCACAAAAACAAGAATTGAACCAATTTTATCTGCAGTGACGGAATCTAAACTTCCTCCTTTTCCTGATGCTATATCATGGTTAGATAGAGGTGCTAATTCTGGTGATGAGATTCAGAACCTGAGATCACAACTTGAGAACTGCTTGATCAACTACCTCACTGAATCAAGTGGAATGATGACATTTAACTTGGCAATAAAAGAAGCCCATGTAATGCTCCAAAAAAATGCTCGACTTGAACTCCACGAGTCCAGCTACTATATTGTCCCAAAATGGATCTCAGTTTTTAGACGGATCTTCAATTGGCGGTTAGCAAGTTTATCCAAAGGGACCTTTTCTTCAGCCTATGTTTTAAGGCACCATCATGTAGACCCTGTTGGACGAATTCCTGATGAATTTGAGTTTGATTTTGAAGCAAATGTATCTTCCCCTTATTTAACCCGGCCTTCCTTGGATGAAATAATTGTTAGCTGCACCACTCCTCTTGTACGAATAAGTGGTGATCTAGAGATGGAAGCTTTTCATCCTTCTTTCTCGAATGGGGATGTTCGAGTGATTGGTAACAACAATGACTTGATGGAGGATGAAAGGACGTCTGCACAGATCGTAACAGAAAGCCATGAATGTGGAATCAAGAGATCGGATACTACTAGTACTGAAGTTACAGTTGCTGGCAAAACTAAAGAAACTGATAATTTGACTAAGTTGTTAGAGAAGTGTAACATATTGCAGCAATCCATAGATGAGAAACTTTTCATTTATTTTTGATGTAGGAATTTTGTTTCTTGTATATATCCTCAAGTTAAAGAGGAGATTTGGTTGAAGTGTACCGTTGTTGTAATGTACTCTTGTTCGAGGAAATAGTAAGAGCTCACCTTTTCCCTTGATAAGCAAGAAGCATTATCCTTCTTTCAGGTATTAAATAAAAGTAGATGAATTGGAAAGTTTGCATCTTTGCTAGGACTGGTGTTGTTATCAGAAGAACAAACTGCAATCTCACCGGCAATTTTCAAAGAGGAGCAATTTTCAGTTTGATGGGGTTCAAACTCCAACTTTTTCATTCAATATCTTACGATCAAATTCAAATCTTCACGACCTTCACCTTATAGATCATGAGCTTTATAGTCATTGGTGTTATTAAATTTGATAAGGTGGTTTAGCACGACAGTAAAAGACGTGGCACCTACCGAATTGGCAGTCAACTAGTCAGTCGCTACACGCCTTACTCAAAAAAAGCTTTTGAAACGTTATTCAGAACAACAAACCATCAATTAATTCATCATGTTCCAAAAGATGAAGACAAGTGGGTAACTTTGGAATTCAAAGGCTGTCACTTTGCGAAGAAACAGAATCAAGAGCATGAGAAAGTCACATCCTACCAAAACAACCCCATACCTTAATGGCTCAAACATTGATTAGATCAGACAGCTACTAGATGCTATTGAATCAAGTACATCCTCCAGTGGTAGTACTATTCTAAATAAATCATTGGTTCATCATATATCTTGACATTAGACGCAAAATTAGGCAAAGCTGTCATCAAGCAAATGCAGAATCAATGATAGCATATCTTACTGCTGTTGATAGAGATACATGAGGGATATGGGTTCACAACCGGCATTTAGAAATTCAAAATTGCACATCGATAATCGAGTTAGCAACTTTATGATATTTGTTGCTCCTAAATACAGTGTTAAAGGGGAAGTATACATCTCCATGAAACTCACAACTATCAATTTCCCAGCCTCCAGGAATATTCTCCACTTTGGTTCCCATTGTTAGATGTGGTATCAAAATTATTGTCATATTTAATATTTAATATGGTTAGGTTTACTATTTAATAGTGAAATAAATTTAAGTCATTAATCTTGGCATTTGATGGATGTTTGGAATTTAAAGTTATTCACATATATAAATTGGTCATCTCTCCACCTATTAGGATTAATAGACTAAAATCCATCTAATTTTTACTACGTGAAAATTAAAGTTAAGGGAGAGAAATCAATTTTAACTAGAAAACTATTGAATATCCAATTGGATTCAAATCTCTCTAAAATTATGATAAATTATGCATCAAGTATTTTTATATTTTATTTTATATAACAAATTATTTATTTAGGATCCTAAAAACATGATGATATTTGTTTTACATGATGATGATCTTACTTTTACATGTGGCATTAGAACATGAGTTTTGAATAAATAATTTGTTCATATATTATGATTGATTGATTATGCATCAAATTAATGATTGTTTTATGTTTTTATCAATGGGTGTTTTGGAAAAAAAAAAAAAAGCTTTTCGGCATTAATTAGCATAATGAATTAATGCCACGATTTTTCTAATTTTTTACCATTAATATGAATTGTTTAAAAATTGCTGAATGAATTTGTAATAATATGAATTTTTATAAATTAAATTATGAAATTAAATAATGAGATTTCAGTAATAATAATAATAATATATATATATATATATATAAAAGATGCCATTGTTGTTGTCATTCTGAACAATGGCTGGAGGCTAAAAGGTAATTTGTATAGCTTAGGAAATTGAGACATAGAATCAATCCTTAGCTGGATTTGAGATACTTTATCAAAATTTGCTATATTTTGTTCTTGGTTAACTATATCGAACCATAACTTTATAGGTTTTTCAGTAGAAAGGGGAGGAGAAATAAAATAAGTTTTCACTTTATCTTTATTTTTTTGTTTTTTATGAACCATCTTTATTTGTTCTATAAAAATTCTCTAGTCAGAAAGTCTAGTAGAGAGTTTTTATCTTCTTTAATAAATTCTACATCAAAATAAAAAATACTCAAAATAGCTTGTCATTTTGCAAAAATTTGTTTTGATGCAATATTTTGAATATTTTTTTGCAAAATTTCTTTAGCAGATTTGCAAAATCAATACAAAACAAAAACTTTTGGTTAAGCAAATCAAATTGAAACTTTGAGATGCACATGACAATGGAAAGGACTTCTTTTTTATAGTGGAGTAGTTTTTTTGTATATCATTCCAGTGTTCTGAAGTATACTGAACAACTACTTTTTTATCACATGAAACTTGTTTTAGAATTCCTCTATATCCTATATCACTAGCATTAGTTTCGATAATTTTGGGAAGGATTGGGTCAGCCAAATGAAGATAAGGAATTTCAATGATTTATTTCTTTATGTATTGGACAACTCTAGTATGCTCATCAGTCCAGGGGACAAGGTTTTTCTTTAATCTATCATGCAAAGGTTTGGCGATCCTATTGATATTAGGATAGGAATCTAAAACATAATTTAGACTTCCTAAGAATCTTTGTAACTGGACTTTATTAAGAATCTTATTAGGAAATTTATTGTCAAATTCTAAAGATTTTTCTATAGGAACTATGGTGCCACAACATATATAATGTCCTAAAAATCTGAGTTTAGACTGGAAAAGAGAAATCTTTTTGGTAGAGACCATAAGACTATTCTGTCTAACTATATAGAGAAAAGTATTTAAATGTTTGAAATGTTGTTCAATGGAGTTTGAGAAAATAAGCACATCATCAATGTAAACAATGCAAAAATCAAAATAAGGATTGAATATATCATTCATTATTCTTTGAAATTCTGAAGGTGCATTTTTCAAACCAAATGGCATGACATTCCATTCATATTGTCCAAAAGGGACAGTAAAAGCAGTTTCATAATGATGATCTTTATGGATTTGTATTTTTCAAAATCCATATTTCATGTCAAATTTTGAAAATACAAATGCAAAATGAAGTTTTTGAAAAAGATCTTTTTTGTTTGGAATAGGGTATCTAATTCATTTCAAAGCTTTATTTAGAGGTTTATAATTGATACCAAGCCTTGGAGTGCCTCTCTCTATTTCAGAAGCTTTATTGACATAGATAGCTACACAACTCCATAGAGACCGAAATTTATAGATTAATCCCTTGGATTCGAGATCCTGGATTTCTTCCTTATAATGCTTTTCCAATTTAGCATTCATTTGAATTGGTCTAGCCTTGGTAGGAATATTTTTCTCCTCAAACCTGGGCTCATAAGGCAGATCAACTATATGCTATTGTCTTTTTCAAAAAGCGTTTGGTAAATCTGAATAGACTTCTTTTAACATAATATCATGAAAACCAAAAATCTAGGATTTGATTAGTTCAGACTTTAACTGTTGTTCAATTTTTTAAAAATGAAAATTTGCTTTAAATCATATAAGTTTGTTTCCTTTCTCTTGATTAAAGCATTGATTTCACTCTTATAGATAGAAGGAGCTTTAATAAGGTTCAAAGATCTAGTTTTGGGTTTTGCCAAAAAAGAAAAAGAAATATGAACTTTCTCATCTTTATAATCAATAAAATTATAGGTAGTTAAGTAGGGAGTTATCAAATTAATGAAAGGTGTCCTTAAAATCACCATATAACTTATATTAGAAATAAAAAGAAATAGAGTTTTCAAAAGAAATTAATTATTAGAAATACTAGCCTTTGTTTTTCCATTTATATGCATTTTAGAACTATTTGCAGAGGAAAACTTTTCTGTGGTATGTTCTTGAAAATGATGTGGAACCATGCCAGTTTTTATACAATTTAAATTAGCTCTAGTGTTAAAAAGAGCAATAGTTACTAGTTGAAAATCTTTATAAAAAATAATAGTGATTTTTATAAGATATTTTCTTGAAGTAATTTAATTTAAGGCACAGAGAAAATCATGGGGTACTTTATTAAGATTAGCTAAAGATCCTGGTTCTAATTCTTTAACATCATTACTATCACTAGACTCTTCAGCTAGTTTAGCAATAAGGAATTGGATTAACTCAAAATCTTTTTATTGTTTTTCTTTTAATTGATTTAATTTAGACTTTATGGTTTTGATTTCTCCTTGAAGTTCTTGGATGTCACCTAATGGTTTTTTACTATGCTTTTTCTTATTGAGAATGGTAGTCAGGTCATATATTCCTGTACTAGTGAAAGGTAACTCAATATCCTTAGGTTCAAGCTCATTTTCTAGAGATTGCCTAAGTTGTTCAAGATATTTTTTTTGAACCTCAGGGTCGTTTATATATTGTATGAAATCAACAGTAAGATTCTGTTCTTTAGTAAGGACATTGAGCTGCTTTATTCCTATATCATAATCTATACTAGAATCAGAAGAATGAGAAGAAGAATTAGTAAGTTCATCAATATGAGGAGTTAGGAAACTTTCAGAATCAGACTATGACGTATCTATAATAAGAGTTGTAAGCCTATTAAGGGTAGCTTCTTCTAATCCTAACTCATGGAGTTTTTTTGAGACTTTACAATACTTAAAGGTATGGCCTGTTTTACCACACTTAAAGCAAGTAACATCTTTAAGATTGGTTTTCTTGGCTTTATCTGGTTTGGGTTTCCTAGAAGTCTTTTTGTAGGGTTTTTTGTAGTAAGCTTCTTCCCTATCCTTTCTCTTGGTGAATTTCCTATATTTAGAGGAAAATTTCCTAGATGAAGATTTTGAGGATTTCTTATTGCAATCTCCCTTACATGAAGAATTTTGGGTGATACTATAATCGAACTATTTATAGAAAGATCTTAGCTCCTGTCTAGTCTTTTTCATTTCTTTCTTAAGACGCTTTTAAAATTTTAAGTCCTAATAGATTTTAAGACCTTCTCTTTAAGTACTACTAATCAATTCACCATAGGTAAGCTGGTTGTAAGGAACGATATAGGTTCCAAAAGACTGTTTAATGGTATTTTTGACACGTTCTCCTAACAGGGTAGGTAGGCCAGCAAAAAACTTTTCTTTCCAGAAGGGTTAATTGGAATCTTCCTTAAGCATGACTTTGGTAAGTAAGGTTGACTTATACCATTGGAAGTCACTAAGATTTTTGCACTTAAGGTTGGATAAAAGATTAATATTTTTATCTTTAAGGTGAGAAGAGTCTCATACAAAATGAAGTGCTATAGTTAAGATGAGAGTAGAAACAACATCCTGAATGGAGTTTCCTATTTGGTCAAGAATAAGTATTCCTTCATCATCTATTTGGATAGCATGAAGAATTTCTTTTTGTTTTTCTTTAGTTAGCCAAAAAAACCAGCTATAATAAGTTCAACAATAGATCTATCAGACGTTCCTGTTTGGACTTTATAAGCATTAGAGGCCATGGTCATTTGCTGAAGAGAATTAAGAATTTGATATTTAGACATACCATATATTTTCCATTAATAGACAAAATTAACACTAAACTTAGGTTGGGCAAGAGTATTAGGTTGACCATCTAACTCAAGTTCAGGAAGTCTAGTCTGTATATATCCAGGGTAAGAAGAAGGCTAATGAAGTTTAGCTATTTTAGGGGATTGTTCTTGAAAAGTTCAATTTCAGAAGAAGAGAAATCTATATCTTTATCGAGAACGCTAACAATTTGATTGATAGAAGGAGGAGTATTAGGGATGATTGGGTCTCTAGAACTTGAAGGGTCAAGCCTACTGAGTTATTCCCTAACTGTATATAAGAATTTAGTGTGGTTACTTTTAATTTCCTGTTGTGCACTAGTAGAGATTTGATAAGGTTTGAACACGGGGTTCTTGAGTTTTTTTTATTAGTCATGGCTATAGTGTTGGAAGACTCAACAGCTTTATGGGTCTGGTTTTCAAGCCTAGATAACTATTTACCTATGCTATGAAGATGGACATTGGTAAAGTTATTACAAGAGACTATATTTTTTAGGTTTTGGGAGTCATTATCCTGTGGTTTCTTATAGGGAAAAGCTTCTATAGTCTCATTACCGACATAGATCTTAATGTTCCTAAGAGAAGGATGTTTAGACTCTATTTGTTGACCATTTGATGCTTCCCAAATAGTTACCTTCTTTTTTATAGTGACAGGGTTCAAAACTTTAAAAGGATAAGAAATATCATTTTCTAACGCATATATTTCAAACCATTCAAAAAATAATATATTAACTTTATGTGTTTGGACAAAATTGCAAAATTAGCTTTGAAGATCATTTCGTTATTCTAAGAAATGCTGGGAAAACCAATTTCTTTTTTTTTATTATGAGATGCATGAAAATCTTTATGTAAAAGAGTTTTATCAAGAGTAAATTCTTTATCCAGAACAGATAATTCATGAGCCACATTTTTTGTTATGGCTAAAGCAGTAGGGGAAGTAGGAGGAGAAGAGTTTTCTTCTTATCTAGGTTCTATATAAGCAGGTCTTGCTATATCTATACTATAATCCACATTTTGGATAGAAGAGGAGGGTAGGTCAGATGTGGAATATCGAGCAGGGATGTTATATGGTAGATTTATGATTAGTGGTAGATCTGGATAGAGATTGGCCTAATTTGGTTGTTGAGGTAAGTGTAATGCCTTTTGGTGAGTACCTAGAGGTTTAACATGGTAAGGAAGATTTATAACATAAGGAATTTATGAAGCTCGTCCTAGATCAAGAGATTCTAATGAAGATGCATAAGAGAATCTTGAGCTGGAAAAGGTTTTATCAAATGAAAGTTTTACCCTACCATCCTGGAATTGGGTGATATGCTTTATTTGAGTGGTGGGAGCAGGTGTTTCTTCCTATTGGATTTTAGGTTCAGTAGCTCCTTCTAAGATTCATTCTTGGAGAAGTGTAACTTGGCTTTATTTTATGGGTTTGGGAATTACAACATTAGCTTTAGTCATATCTATTTGTAGAAGAAGAGTTTTTCCTTTTCTACTATAAAAATGACTTTTTGTATGGAATGCAAATATCATAACTTTATAATGAACTTTAAAAACAAGTGCAACTGGTATGGATCCGTCATCCATAACATAGTTATGGGTCTGGATCTGTAAAACTAGAGACTTTAAAAGATTAACTTCATTCAGAGAAAAAGTGAAATTGGGATAGCAGTTAAACGATATAGGACCTAAGTAGAGACTAGATTATACAGTTCCTATAAGAGAATCTTAGAAGTTTTTGAATCTCATAGCTCTAAGGGCAATAAGAATAGAAGTGTTCAGACCTTCTCTAAGTAAAGGCTTTATAGCAACTTGAATAAAACCTATATGGATATATCTGAAACCCTTTTCTTTATATTTATATAAGGAAATAGGAGAAAGTAATTTTATGTAATCCTGAGATTTAGAAAGTTGGATATCTCTTTCTTCAGTATTTATAACATAGTTAGATTTGAAAAAATTAAGTTTAAAAGTTTTGTAGACATGATTTTTCTTATAGTCTATAAGATTAAAGTTATCTATACATTTATTAGAGTCTTCAATGGTGATTTCATCACTATTGACTATGTTCTGTAGAGCTTTAATAGAAGAGGAAGAAGAAAAAGAAGTGGTTCTTCCAAAAATTGAATTTATGGTAAAGGGATGGCTACAAAAATAGGTTTTACAACTACAACCTCACAAGCTAAACTAATGGTTTTATAGCCTCTTTGGGTCTTACTACCAGGACCACTCGTGACTAAACAACTTATTATAAAAACTACCCTATAGACTTTATAGTAACATATAAATAATTTCTGTATAAATCACTCAACCCCCCAGGCTCTAATACCAGGAAGTGCTAAAGATCTAAGGGTATATTGTTTTACGTATATGAATGCAAAAATGATGAAATAAATAAAAGCAAAATGAAAGATCATAGTGCCAATCTCACACTCCAGTCACTGGCTAGACATGGAGGTTACTGGACCAAGATGCAGCAAAGATTTCATAGAGTTTCTGATATGCAGGATCCTAATTTCTTAGGCAAGCACAGAGCATACTTTTTGCTACTTAAACTATATATGAATGAAGATAAAAGACTTAAAGGAAATTGCAAAAAGTAAAGAAAATAAATTAAATAAACATAAACATAAACTTTAAAGATCTATATAAAACTTACATTAAAGAAGTTTTCTTTTTATATTCTAAGTAAAGGAAGGTTACAAAGTTCAAGTTCTATATCCAGAAAAGTAAAGGAAAGTTACAAGGTCTGTTATATTTTGTTTTTAGAAAATAGCAGAGGAAGGAAAATATTAAAACTACTATATCTTTTGTTGGAGATACAAATTTTAGAACTATATCAAATGAGAGAGCTATATCTTTTCTAAAAAAATTTTCCTAAAAACTTGTATGATCTTGCAAGAAGGAAAGAGGCTCCTTTTATAGAGGAATGGAGGGGTGGTGCAAGTCTTAGAATCAAGGGGAGATAGACCACAAATAGCAGGAAGTGAAGCAGATGTAATCCTGACATTAATCACGTGCCTCTACCTGTGTTTGTCTTATCTTTTATGAAGAAGGCTTCCTACTAGGTCCTAGTAGTGGAATGCAGGACCCCACCCTTGTGGAAGAATGGAAGAGAGTAGGACTGCGGCAGTAGGTGGAGGTGAATATCTGATGTAAAAGTCAAATTTGTTTGATAGTTGTCTAAGTAGATCCCACTGTAAATGATTGAGATGCTGACCTTAAAAAAAAATAATTAAAATACTTTTTTTATTATGTTTTGGATAATTTTTGAGTAATAAATAATATTAAAATAATTTTTATGAATTAATTTTTATTTTAGCTAATTATTAGTAATAATCGGAATAATATCCGAATAAAATTTTATTTATGATTTTTAAGATTTAAATGAGTTTTAAATTGCTTAATTATATAATTGAATAATTTAAATGATTATCAATGATTAAATGCTATTTATTTTTTAAAATTATAATAAGGGCTTTTATAATATAATTTGATTATTAATGTAGATTTGATTATTTATTTTGTAAATAAATGTCTTTTGTACTTTTGTTATGTAAATAAATTAATTTTGGTATTTAAATGGAATTTTATTGTTATAAGTTGTGATTTGTGAAATTGGTTGTTAGCTGGCCATAAAGTGTAGTGCAGGGGCTCAACCCTAAATTTGGAGTTGTTCCTGGTATTTGAAGTATTTTTTTTTGTGCAGGATTGACTCTACTTTTGAGGAGAGATATCCATTTTACAAAAAATACTCTACTGAATTTTTAGTAGATTTCTTGTAAAACATGACATTGAGTCGAGTTTAGTAGAGTCATTTTTTTTAATTGAGTATTTCCTTAGAAATTTAGAGATTGATAGGATTTCCATTTTTAATTCCCTTTTATTTATGCATTTATTTATTTTAGCGATGTCTCCAGTCGAGTCGACAGGTCGGGGTTGAGTACAACTGTGTAGAGGAGCGTATTCAACATGTAAGTTAATAAATGAATTGTGTGTAGGATATTTTATATTAAATATAAATTTATTAATTTTGATAACTGGTTGAATTTATTAAAAGAATTATATTATTATAAGAATATGATGGATTAAATTCTCCTATTATTTGCTATGGTTATATAAACATGTTTATATCAAATTTTCATATGATTAGTTACTTTTGATTTTTATTTTATTTTATTGTAATCTTCGTTATTTTATTTTATTTTACTTATTTTAAAATGAACTACGATAGAACAGGCAACCTAATGAGTTTCATTAGGACTATGTGTGCATCGATAGGATTGAGAGTGAGTGTTGGAGGTTATTTGGCTCGGTGATGCTTTGCTCTCGAGTGTGATTTATATATTACTGGGGGTGATACTTTGCTCTCTGAAACTGCCAGTAAATATTGGTTTAAGTGATTTGACTGTGCCTGGTAGTTCAATAGATGCATTACTCTCGGGAACCGATAATTTTTTATTATAAGAGAGCCAAAAGGCTTTTAGAATTTTTGGGACTAGGATTCTACCTAATTTTCTTATATAAAAATGACTTAAGAAATTTTATTATATTTTTATAGTATTTTATGATTTCAAATTCTTTATTTCGATAAAAGAGGATTTCAGTAAATCAAATGTTTTACATTATAAATTATATATTTGATATTTTCATAAAATATATTTTAAAGGAGATTTTCACACTATATACATTTTTTTAATTAACTTACTCAGTGAGGTCTGACTCACCTCAATTATTTTTTTTCCAGATCTCGGCAGTCATCCGTCAGTCCACTTACTTTACGTCAGGTTTCTTCTTCTCTGACTATTTTATGTAGGTTTATATGAAATGTATTATTGTGTATTTGAAATCTAGAATATCACAGTAGCAGTAATGGTTAACTGTTATGTTATATTTTAAGAAGTATTACTTGTATTAAAGATTTGTACTAATGTTGATTATTATATTTTATCAAAGATTGTTTTGGATATGATGTTATTTATTTATTTATTTAAACATTTCATTTAATTTAATTTCCTATGTTTTATTGTAAATTTTCCTTAAGGCTTACTATAAGTTTTGGTTACTTTATGTGTTTTCATTCTTTAGTGTCGGTTACGTGCCCTTTGGATTCAAGTCGTGACAGAATTGATGATGACTTTTAAAGTTTTGGCCTAATGTATTGTTAATTGGCTAAAAGGGCCATATGTTTTCCTTTCTTTTTAATAGGAAATATGGTTTTTCTTTACCAAAAGTTATAATTTTCTTTTCAATTGAAATTTTAAAGTTTTGAAGAGGCCGTATGAATTTAAATAGAAAATATGGCTTTTGATTGTTAATGTTTTGATTATGAACAATTTAATATCAAAAGTTATTTCAATTTTGGTATTATAATATATTAATTATTTTAATATTTTAATTATTTAGTTTTATGACATTAAGATTAAAATTTTTTAGTTAGTCACCAAAGTGGTCAAACTAGTTTTAATATATGGCCATATAATTTCTAAAATTTTATAGAATGCTATTGTTAAATCATAAAGATTTATTGGTTGTTAGAAATTAAGGATTTGCCCAAAGTTGGATTGATATTCTATAGCTAATAAACATAAAGAAGGAAATATAATATTATCTTATTAAATGTAATATGGATGTCCAAAGATACTATATATATATTTAATAAAGTTTATTAGTTACCTTATAAAGTTTGAATAGTGTCCTTATTATGATGATGATGCATATATATTGTTGTGTTTACCCAAAGGAAGCCTACAATATATTTTATGTGTTTAATTATATGAATTTATTAATTTAGTGAGCATTTATATATTTGCGACTGTTTCCCTTCATTCACATGCTTTTGTTGTTACTATTTTTAATGGTTTAAACTTCTTTGAATGGTGTGAACAAGTCAATTTCCATTTAGGGGTCTAGGTGTCACGATCCAAAACAGGGGTCATGACCGGCGCTAGGGAACGGGAATTCTTTCGAATCCGGAACCCGTAGCAAGCCTTAAAATAAAATAAAACATGTAATAATAATAATAACATAATTAAAATATTGTGCAGTGAAAATAATTTTCATAAATAAAATAAATTAGTAATTCACCAATGGAATTAAATGATCATCCTCATCTCATATATATAAATAATATTTTAATACAAATTCCAGTTCAAATATTTAAAATACAATCTCATTTAAATATGATACATAAATTTCACAAACAACTATAACTACTGCAGTGTCTAGATTATAAAATAAAACTCAGGTAAGCAGTTTACATAGCAAAGCTAGGGCATAAGAAATCCGGTGTATGGGTCTACTATTGAGGTCTGAAGACGATGACTCTCCTGAAAAATAGTCAACGGAGAGGAGTCATACCTCACTAAGTGAATTGTTGTAATACATATATATGCATAACTAAATGACAATGCACACATTCAATAGTATATATAATAAATATATATACAAGCAAATACACACAGATGCAGCAAAATCATTTGATATAAATATTAAGAAATATATCCGTATATGAAGGATCAAATAGAACCCTAGAAAATCACAAACTCAAACAGTGTTAGACAACACTCTAGCCATACAGGCTCACTTATTCCAAATAAGTTCACTTGTTCCACTTGGACAGTAGACTGACCTCGAGACACTAGGTCAACCGAGCTCCAGCAGTCTGACTGTCAGTGTGATTGGTCCCGAGACATTTGGTCAACCGAGCTCGAGCAATCACACTCTCAAATCATATCACACATCAAATAATTCAATCCGATCATAATCCACAAACAATTTAGTAATATAGCCTAAATGCTATCGGCGTACTAGTACGTACTCGGTCCTAGTGCTGCCCACTAGGTAGCACGTTCTATTGATAACCTTCATTAAAATATAAAACATACATTCATAAAATAAATGATGCATGATATTAAATAAAATAGCAATATAAACCATATATACACTAGAAATATACCAAAAATAAATCAGGTATATTTTGAGTATATACATGTCGAATAAATTCAATTTATTTACAAAATAAACTAGAAATAAACCATGAATATACCTAAAAATATTTTAAGAATAATTTATTAATTAAACATGCATATTATTTAAAATATTCCAAAATATACTAAAAATATACCAAAATAAACCTAAGTAATTATTAAACCATGTATGCATATTTTATAAGATAAAACATACATTTCTAAAACATGCACCCTAAAACATGTATATATAAAATAACAACTCACTGTTATTGTGCTCCTCGAGACGGATCTGACAGGCCTGGTCTAGTAGGCTTTGCTTTCCGTGCAACTAAACAAACAAATGATAACATAAAATCAAAATAATTCTAACGAAAATTCTAAAGACTCAATTTAGAATCTTAGACATAGAATTAGAATCAGAATTCGACCGAATATCACGTTTTACAAGAATTCTATCAAAAATCCAGCAGAACCTCCCTTGTAAAACGGACATCTCTCTACTTAAAGAGTATAGCCGGTCCTGCAAAGAAATACACTTCGAATATACGCAGAACACAATCCCTCGGTCGGACTCCAAACTACAATTCACCGACCGAGGTTCACAATTCACAGAATAATTATAGAAATACCAAAAAATACCAAAATTCCCTTCAATACTCAAAATATAGCAAATTTAGATATTCAAACGCTAAAAATATTTATTTAACCAATAAATACACAAAAACCCTAATTTTAATAAAATATTATTAAAAATTGGTAATTCTCAATAAATTCATAAATATTGGCCAAAATACATTTTATAAATATAATTTCATAATTAACCCTAAAACTTACTAAAAAAAATCGATAAAAACTCATTTATTTAGAAAAATCGTATATTATATATAATTTGAAAATAATTTACGAAAAATAGTTTTAATTAGTTAAAAATACTAAATAATTTTTAGAAATTATTTTTATACCTCAAATAACTATTAAAACCAATTTAATTACATTTTTAGCCAATTTAGTGTCAAATTACCAAAATACCCCTAGTTAGGTAAATTCACTATAAATGTTCAAAAATTCACCAAAAATAGTATAATTACTCAAAATTAAATTCTCAACATATAATTCAATAATATCAATAAATATACTCAATTAACCAATTAATTTCACTAAAACACATAATTAACCTATTTTTCCCAAACTTACATAAACTAAATAAATTCCAAATAATTATATAAAACTCACAAAAATTACAAATAAATTCCTAAAATTCATTTTAACACCTATAAACACCATAAAACACAATTTCATAATTTATTTAATTAATTTTCGAAAATTAGAAAATATTAATAAAATAATAAAAAATTCACAAAAATCAAAATAATTCCCAAAAATTCCAAAAAAATTCATATAGCTAGATTAAGCTACTAGGATCAATGTTTGTGAAGGAATATTGCATGAATCAACCAAATAGAAGCTCAAAAAAATTGAAAACCCTAATAGGCTGAAAATGTAAAATTGAAACCTAAGGAAATCTAAACCATTTCAAGTGAAACAAAGCTTGAAAATGGACTCACCAGAGCTCAAGGAGAAGATAAAGATCGGTGGAGTTCAAAATGGTGGCTAGAAAGTCAACGATCGACGATGGGAGCAACTCTCTGCTTCAAAAAGAAAATCCGGCCAAACAACGCCGGAAATGGGAGCTTCAGGTGGTAGAGGAACCTTGGGAGGGTGGTGGTTGGTTGGGAGGTACACCAACGGGAAGAGAACGGCGTGATAGTATCCGGAAATGGGAAGAAATCGATCGAGAGGGAGAGGATAATGGCAAAATGGTAATTATAGTGAACTTTATTTTTTGAAAATAATAATATATGTATATATATATATCTCACATTATTATTTTAATATATAGTTAACACACAATAAATGTCGACTATATACTTTAATAATAATATATACACATATATACATATGTACACCTATTTAATTAATTAACATAAAAACTATATAATATAATTTAATTTAATTAAATGACCCTAATTTAACTTTAAATGCATGCACGAACATGTATTTTATTTGACACTTAAAAATCACGCATGAGCTCATGCAAATTCACTAAACTGATTAAAATAATTAGTATTTATTTATTTACGTTTTAATTTTTTCGAAAATAAAATCTCCGGAAAAATTTTACGTAAAGGACTCAAAATAATTAAAAATGTCTTTAATAAATAACAAAATCATCAAATAATCATATATATATATATAAATTATTAACACTGCATATCCCAATGCAGTTTAAAATTATTTAAAAACTTAGGATATTACACTTGGATCTTGACTTGGCATTATTAGAAGAAAAATATGCTGACATTATTGATATGAGCAATGAGGCTGAGAAGTCAAAATGTAAAGCATATGTCTTAGTTTCATGCAAATGACAATTGCCAACAACATTAAGTCTACTCATCTTGAAAGTGTAACCGCTAATGAATATCATAACCTTATAGAAGAGCACTTTTATTCTATTGTTAAGTCACTTGCAGGGATATTAATGGTTGAACTTATGACTATGAAGTATGATGGGTTGCGAAATATACAGCAACATGTCCTTGATATGACTTATATATTAGCATAGATTTGCCCTAGTGCCATTCTAGTAATGTATAATGACATTGCAAATTATCCAATATGGCAATATAATATTCATTTGAATAAAGTGCTTGTTTATTTGAGTATTTACCCTTTATCATTATATTAAATAAATTTATTATCAAAAGTTGATAATGTGAGTTACAAACTTATTTAGTACATATGCTATAAAATGTTCATAGTCGTACAATTAATATTTAGGTAATATGAATTAGACTATCACCTCTATCTATTTTCCTTGATTAGTATGTGATACTAATAGTGGGAGGTAATGAGTCTCATGCTACTTGATATGAGATATCAGAATAGACATATGGATGCTCAAGTGATGGGTGGATTGAATAATGACTTTGGATGTGTGATCGCATTGATATTCAGTTATAGTCAACAATCACAATTTAGGTTATAGTGGTGTATATAGTCCTTTGACCTGAGGTGACATGATCATCCACATTTAAGTGGTTAGAGTTTGTTACCGCTTACATACTTGTGTTACTCACACATGGGTATATGGCGTGGGGTGGCTCTAGTTAGTTAAATGTAAGGATGAGTGTTTGAACAAGATGAGATTCATTACTTAGAGTGAATCAGGATAAGATCCTATGTTATCTAAATATTTTCTTAATGAAAGAGATCCTAGCCAGGATAAACATAACAGTCTGAAAGAGTTTCGATGCTAGAAAGAGTTTCTATTATTTGTTATATTTATTAATAGATAAAACTTGTGATGAGATAATATGATATAGCTATTAGAGTTTTACTTATCCTTAACTCTAGGCTATATAGGGATATTTTAATAAAGGGATTTTAGTGCATGGTAATTATGACTAAAGGGTTTGTGTGAATTAATAAAAATATTCATTTCTAATTGGGTAATTGTGATATTGATGCTAAGGGTCACTCACAACTTATGAAAACTAAATGTGAATAATTAAGTGTAGACAACAAGCTCGGTCAACCCGCAACAGGGGATGAATTGTGGATGCTTAGTTTGATTAGCCCACAACAGAGCCCAATGATAAGAAATACAAAACTTGAATGCAATGAGGGAGCCCAAAATCTTCTTGAAAGTTAGTCCAAGAGCTTAAAACCTTATAAATCTAGCCTAAAGGCAAGGCAGGCCACAAAGGTGATGCCTCTGTGAAGAGATGATCACCTCTATAGTAGCAGCTAATTAGGTGATCGCCTCATCACAGAGGCACTGCCTCTATGGTAGCTACTTGCCTCTACATTAAATGTAGAGGTGACAATGGTGGTTACTAGTGGGCCCACTATAAACATCTAATTTCAAGATAATAAAATATGGATGCGACAAAGGACTCCAATGGTGAAAATTTTATAAGCAACTCTTCAACACTTAAAGTTCAAAACTTTAAAAGTCCAAATACGTTTTCAAAAAGAGTTTCATTGTTTTGTAAGGACTTAACTGTATTACCTTTTTAAGACCTAATTGAAAATTTTAATTTATGTAATATCCCGTGTTTTTTTTTAAATATTTTTACACTGTACCGGGATATACAGTGTCAATAATTTTGACTGTATATACGATATTTTTATGAGTTGATATGTATTTTAAACCTATTTTAATTATTGTCTATTATTTTCAGTATTTTACGTAAAATTTTCCCGGGACTTTCATTTTCGGGGAAATTTTCACGTAAACAATGTATTATTAATTATTTTAAATGTATTTACGGACTTGCATGAACTCATACATATTTTTAAATTATTAAATAAAGCCTGTGTGTGTATATTTATTTAATTAGGGTTTATTATTACCCTAATATTTTATTATTTATTTATTATTATTTGATTATTTTATTTATTATTAAATTATTAAAATTTATTATTTTTTTTCTTTTTCTTTTTTTTTTCTTTTTCTTTTCCTTTTTCTTTCTTTTTCTTTTCCTTTCTCTTTCCTTTTTCTTTCTTTTTCTTTTTCTTCTTCTTCTTCTTCTTCTTCCCGTGGGTGCCCGACGACCACCAATCTTCTCACCGTCGTTTCTCCCTCATCCGGCCACCGTTTTCGACACCGCCGGTCTCTATCTTCTCCTTGAGCTCCGGTGAGTGTTATTCTAGCTTTGGTTTGAGCTAAAATGGTCTAGAATTGCTTAGGTTTTGAGTTGAATATTTCGGCCACTTTTGGTTTTCGATTTTTTTGAGCTTCGATTTGGATGATTCATGGAAACTTCCTTCACAAATGTTGTTCCTGGTAGTTTAATCTTCATGTATGAATTTTTACAGAAATTTTGGAGGTTGTTTGGATTTTTGGGTATTTTTGAATATTTTAATATTATTTTCTAATTTTCGGAAATTAATTATTTAAATTATGAAATTGGAGTTTATGGTTGAATTAGGTGTTGAAATGAATTATAGAAATTTATTTGGAATTTTTATGAATTTCTAAGTATTTATTTTTAATTATTGAAGTTTAGGTGATTTTGGAAAATTAAGTTAATTGTGTTTTTATTTGAATTTAATTGGTTAATTGAGTTTAATTATTGATATTATTGATAAATATGTTGAGAAAATTAATTTTGGATAAGTGTATGATTTTTGGTGAATTTTTGAAGTAAATTAGGTATATATATATATATAGGGGTATTTTGGTAATTTTACCCTAAATTGTCTAAAAATGTAATTTAATTGGTTTTAATATTTATTTAAGGTATAAAAATGATTTCTACAAAATATTTGGTATTTTTAACTAATTAAAACTATTTTCCGGGAATTATTTTCAATTATATATATAATATACGGTTTTTCTAATAAAATGAGTTTTAATCGATTTTTACAGTGTTTCAAGGTTAATTATGTAATTTCTACGTATGAAATGTATTTTTATGATTTAAGGATATTTTTGGTATATTTGAATATATATTCTGTGTTTGTGGACCCCGGTCGACAGATTGTAGTCTGGAGTCCGACCGAGGGGTTGTGATTGATTGTGGTGTTTATTTTTGAAGTGTATTTTCTTTGCAGGGTCGGCTCTACTCTTTTGAGTAGAGAGATGTCCGTTTTACAGGGGAGGTTCTGCCGGATTTCCGGTAGAATTCTCGTAAAACGTGATATCCAGTCGAACCCTAATTTTCGATTCTGTGTTGAATACTCTAGATTTAATTCTAGGATTTCTGTTAGGGTTATTCTGATGTCGATTAATTATTTCTTGTTTAGTTGCGCCGAGACCGAGGGTTAGTGGACCAGGCCCGTCGGACCTGTCTCGTGGAGCGCATTAGGTAAGTTACTATATTATATATATATGCTTAGGATGCATGATTTAGAAAATGCATGTTTTATTTTGACTAAATATGCATAAATAACATGATTTATATTCAAGTATATTTTTGGTATATAATAAATTATATACATGTTTTAATAATAAAATATATTTAAAATGTTTTTAAATATATTTTTAGTTTAATTCATGATTTGATTGGATTTATTTGACATATATATACTCAAAATATACCTGGTTTATGTTTGGTATATTTTCGGTATATATATGGTTTATATTGCTATTTCATTTATATCCATGCATCATTTATTTTTGTGAATGAATGTTTTATTATTTATTACTGAAGGATATCAATAGAACGTGCTACCTAGTGGGCAGCACTAGGACCGAGTACGTACCGGTACGCCTATAGTATTTAGGCTTTATTACTGACTATTTGTGGATATCGATTTGATTATGATTATTGATATGTGTGAGATGTGGTTTGGGTGTGATTGCTGGAGCTCGGTTGACCAAGTGTCTCGGGGCCAATCACACTGGCAGTCAGACTGCTGGAGCTCGGTTGACTTAGTGTCTCGGGGCCAGTCTACTGTCCATATGGATTAAGTGGATATATTTGGAATCAGTGAGCCTGTATGGCTAGAGTGTTGTTTAACACTATTTTTCTGAAGTTGCGATATTCTAGGGTTCTATGTGATCCTTCATAAAAGTTGATTTTCAGACAAAATATATAAAATGATTTTTCTGCATCTGTATGAACTTGCCTGTATATATACATATTACTTATATACTGTTGACTGTTTGCATTATCACTTAGAGTGTATGTATATATACTATAGTAATTCACTCAGTGAGGTCTGACTCCCCTCCGTTGACTATTTTTCAGGAGAGTCAACTTCCTCAGACCTCAGTAGCAGGTCGATACGCCGGATTTCTTCCGCCCCGGCTTCTTTATGTAAATTGTATACTTGAGTCTTATTTATTTCATCTAGATACTGCAGTAGTTGTGATTTTCAGTAGTTGTATATTAAAGTATGTGTTTTAAAGAGATGTATTATAGTAAAACTGGATTTGTATAAAGATTATACATTTATGAGATTATATATGCGATGTGATGAGTTTTGAATTAAATCCAGTTGATATGGATGATATTGTAATATTTATGATTTTTATTTTCCGCTGCATATTATATATTTTTATGGTTATTATTGCATTTTTATTTTATTTTTAGGCTTGCTACGGGTTCCGGATTCGAAAGAATTCCCGTTCCCTAGCGCCGGTCATGGCCCCTGTTTTGGGTCGTGACAATTTATTTTAAGGGTCTTTTTGTAATTAAATGTTAAAAAATTCATAATTATAGAATTCTGAATTTCGATTGAAATTATGTAATTCCGATAGAAATTACGTAATTCCTATCGGAATTATGAAATTCTGGTCAGAATTCTGTGTTTTCCATCTGTTTTTGCATTTTTTATAGAAAATAAAAAATATTTTCCTAAGTTTTGTTTGATTTAATTTTTTTTCAATTTTATTTTGGGATTTTATATACATTTGCAGGAAATAAATTCCTTTTAAAATTGGAACTCTTCAGGAAATAAGTCCTTTTAAATTTGGAACTTTTAATATGTAGAACTTAGGGTTTTTTTTCTCACTATAAAAGGAGGGCTTAGGCTCTTAGAGGAGGGGAATTCTAAGGACCTCTCTTTTTTATTTGGAATTCTCTCTTTTCTCACGAATAAAAAAAACTCTTGGTTATTTCATCTTAGAAGTAAGGAGTAAAAGGTTTTTTTTTTTTTTTTGAGAAGAGAATCACAAGTTTTTCAAGATTCATTTAGCAAATAAACAGTGATTTTACTAGTTTAAGGAGCCAATCACAGAGCATCCATAATCATCTTCTCCTTCTCCATTTTCTATTATTTTTTTTATTTTTTTATTTTTTTTTATTTTTGTTCCTATTTAATTCTAGTTTTACTTAAATTTTTATTTTATTTTGTTTATTCATTAGTCAATGTTTGTTTTTGTGTTGGTGATTACAGAGGAGGTCACTTAATGAGTTTGCTCAAAAAATAAAATTCATAAACCATGTAGTGATACAAATTTTTAGGGTTTTTTTTATTTAGTTTGTTTATCATTATTTTATTTATTTGTGGGTTTTATTAATTTTTTTATTATTTTTAATAGTTCTATGCAGTAACCCTAATAGTGGAAATAATGAAATTTAGTATGTGTGTTTAATTTAATTAATTAGTTAGTAAAATTAGGATTTTAATTGGGTAATTAATTAAAATTAATGGTTATAGAAATCCTTAGGTTGTTTAATTAAAACTGAATTAAATTTAAGTGGGTAAAATTAGTTTTGCTTGATTGATTATTTTATTGTTTATGGTCACTTTAATTAAATTAGGATTTTAGAATATATTTAATTAATTTTTTGATCTTTTATTTGTTTAGTTTGATATTTTTTTATTGTTTTTTGGGCTTGTTTGCTTATGTTTTAACCCATTTAAATTTAGATCTTTTTTAGGTTTAATTAATTAAGATGAATTTTAGTCCCATAATTAATTAGATTTAGGGTAGAGATATCTTAGGTCCATTTAATGAATTAGACATAAGTCCATATAATTTAATTTAATTAATTTAGACTTAACCCATTTAATTTAAACCTTTTCATAATTTGTAGATTTAAGATCATTATACAATTAAAACATGTAGAATTAGGACCACTAATTTAAATACTTCATAATTTGTAGATCTAGGCTCATGAATTAAAATAAATATACTTAGGTTCATTTAATTAAAATTGAATAAGGAATTAGGCCCCTTTAGTCTTTAGGCTCACTTATAAAATAAAATATGTAGATTTAGCTCATTTAATTAAAATCAATGTAGATTAGACTAACTTAGGGATTGTGATGAATGCATTGTTTACTTGTATATTTCATGACTAGTTTGCCTGGAGTTGATTGTTTTTAACAGTTTTTGTAAAATTGCTTGTAAATAGAGGATAAAATAATAATTTATAAAGTAATTCTAAAAGAACACGAGATTGAAAGAATTTAGTATTCCGTACCTAGAATCTCTTGGTGGTGGTGCTGGCTTTCTTTTAGGGAATCGAGTACCATCATTTTTTTATTTGTCCCAGTTATTACCCTGGGTGGCAACTCCTCATCTCCACGCCATGTCTTTATAACAGTGGTTAGTGTGTTCTTTAGAGCCCTGAACTCAAATAGTGTCACGGTTGCTAAGATCTTGGGTGTGCACTAAGCCCCACCGTCTATAGTGGCGACTCCATTAGGGATAAGAGATACTGATTCTAACTGTGTTCTTTATAATTATTTTATTAATTATTATTTTATTCTTGCATTCATTCTGCATGCCTCTATTAATCGATGGCATTGGTTTATGGTTCTATGATTCTACTAGCTTTATGGGATTGTAATTTGGCTAACCATCACTCTTAGCCTTAACTCGATTCAAGAGAGATTACTAAGCTCATCTGACCAAAGTCTGTAACCCAAGTCCTAAAGGGGGTAGTCTTCTCTCGAGTTTGTAAAGGATGTCAGGCCCCTCTGACCTTGGCCTATAACTCAATTTTTAAAGGAGGGCATCTTGCTAAGGGAACCATGACCTTTTTACCAGACTCAGCTCATGTAGTGGCTTAGTAACTTCCCCTAGGATTACCCAAATTTCTTGTGAATATTTCCATGAGGTATTTCTATCTATAAAGGCCTAAGCTCATACTTTAGAAGCCCATAAGGACTAATAAATGTTTGGCTATGCTTTTATACTTAGAAATACTATTTCTATGCTTTAGTACTTTAAGAGATATGCCATGCATGTCAGTTCTTGATATGCCCCATTGATATTAAGGCCAAGGAAAAAAATCCTAGGAAAAGAGACTCACTATTGAATATGTGTGTGAGAGTAATGAGTTTGGAAGGATGAATATACTTGACTTATTTCTTGACTTAATTGTTACTTGTTGTATAGCACGTGCATCATGCATACATGCATTACATGCATCATTCTAACCATTTATCTTACAACCATCATAGATTCACCCGAGTCTTCCTGTGTTTGGAGTCAAGGTGGCAGACTAGTGAGAACTGATTCAAGTTTGCAATCAATTATGAAAGAGATCCTTAGCAAATTGAAAAAGAGCCCTATCAACCCATTTTACCTAGAAGCTACACCAACTCAAACAAAAAAGATGGAATAACAACAAAGAGGAAACTAGAACCTAGAAGACATTAAGGGCACTTTTATGGATGACATGAGAGCAATAATCAAGATGAAATAAGATAAGCCTTAATTGGGTTATTGCCACCAGTTGCACCTGCACCCATTATTACAATTCCACCTACTACTATTATGGAAGATCCACTTGCTGGGGGGCAACCATTGAATGCTACTATGAATGTACCTATTGTGGAAATGAAATTGGAGGATGTTAAGAGTTATATGGTTGAAAAGGAAAAAAGGGAATCACTTGAGCAAGTTCAAAAGATGAAATCCAAGCAGATGAAAGCACTGACTCAAAAAATGTCCAAAATAGAAGAATTAATGAGAGGACAAGGCATCTGATATTCATTCGACTTTGATAATATAATGCAATTTAAGGAAGATGCCACAGCTACAGAAGTTTGATGGTATTAAAGACCTAAGGATCCACTTTAGTCAATATACAACTACTATGAGCATCACTAAGGCTCTTTTGCCCATTGTTACCAAGTTTTTTATACTATCCTTAAAGGGTATGGCTATTAATTGGTATCATGGGTTAAAGAAGTATATCTGATTGGACTAGAGAGAGTTGTGCACTACTTTGCTGAAATAATATGACCACAATACCAGGCTTGAAGTGTCTATCAGGGATTAAGAATTGACTAAGCAGAATCCTAATGAATCATTTTTGAATTTGATTAGATTAATGATTAAGGCAAGACTAATGAAGAACAACTGGTTGTGGGCATACAGAAAGGAGACACTAGCTGGATTATGGAAGTGCATGTTGTTCAACAACCAAAGAGATTCTCTAATTTTAACCAACCCTTGTCAAAAGTCCTAGAGCGACTAATGCAAAAGGGCTTACTTTAACTTTTACTTAATCTAAACCCATCAAACCCAAACACCCCAAGCCATAACACGAACAAGCACTACCAATTTCATCAAAACCTCCAACACTCCACAGATAACTGCATCCGCCTCAAAGATGAAATCTAAAACTTTATAGACTCTAGAAAGATCACAAACCCTAAAAACCCAAGCACTAGAAATAATCTTTTCCTAAACTACTAAAATGTACCACCCCCATCTACTATGATGATTAACTCAGGAGTTAGTAAGGAAGAAGTGCTAAGTTCCTTTGAGGACTTAAAACCAAAGAGAAATCTCCTAATGCCCTTAAAGATGAGGAAGGAGCAGAAGTCTTATTGGGCCAGCCTTTAGGCAAGTTTGATTATAAGGTGTTTTACATTAAACCACTTTCTTTTGACAGACCCTTCGAGTCGATTGTGCCTACAAGATAGGGTGATGAGTTTGATGATGAGAAGATACTAGACAAGGAAGAAACATGCATAGTGAAGGTATAGAAAGATGAATTCATGGGGACAGTTGGTAAGAAGATACAGGAATAGTTATCACGTCAGCCACTTGAAGGACAACCACAATGAGACTTAGCATCCCTAACATCTAGAATAAGAAATAAATTTTCTTATTGTCTTCTTTGAATAAAATTTTAGAACTTATTTTGTTTTAGTGATTGATGATATAAATTATGATCATGCTTACTTATATAATGTACATCTTAATGGTATTGTGCATTATGATATTGATTGCATCTGCATGTTTGACATAAATTCAATTAGATTCATTTAGCATGGGAATAAATGCAAATTCAAAGATTATACATATATCACATAATGTAACTTCTGAAGATAGAAAATTTGAAGAAAAAATAAAAAGAGAAAAAAATAAAGAGAGAGAAAAAGAAAAAAAAGAATAGTAAGGTATCATGTGATGTAATGAATGTTCTCATTTTTGCCCTAATGAATGATTAAAATTGAATTTGAAATTTTTGTTCAAATATCACATATTTGTCTATATCATACTGCATAAGTATCTGAATGGAAAGACAATATATAATGAAAGCTAAATTGGAGCTATAAGATCATTATTTTAGTTATGTTTTATTTTTTTTTTGCCGCCCCTTTGTAATTTTCCTTGTAAGCCTAGCATCCCCTTATACCTTGAGAATTTAGGTGGCTCAGCAACTTGCATTGCAAGTCTTGTTTTATAACTATCATCAATCATAACATCAGCATCAAGCCTTATATTCAGCTCAACACTTCTTCAAAGAGCAAGTCCAACTAATTTCATCATTGAGAACTCACTTTAGTTAATTTGCCCACTCCTCTGCATCTTTAATGCATGAGATTGTAACTACTAAGGTTAGTAAGTCAAATTATCAACAATAACAGTAAATGAATTGGGTTTAATGCACATGAAAAAAAAGACTACTAGAATAGTGGGAATGGATCTAGAATGAAACTGGGGGTAAAATATAGCTCTATGGGCAAATTGTAGAATAATAAGTCTGCATTCAAAGAGCAAAGATGGAACACTAAAGTATAAGAGCTAGTATAAAAGATCTCAGGAAAGAAAGAAGTATATAAATACATCGGGTATCATAAAACAAAAGCAATAGCAAAAATAAAAGTTTAACAGTGCATTAGTCAATCACAAGATTTAGAGTAAAGCCATAAAACCTACTTGCTAGCCTAATCAGTAGTCTGATGAACTGTATCAGAAGCTCCAACCTCAGAAGTACCAATAGTGAAGCATTCAATACTCAAGCCTACATGCTATTGATAAGGCACCTCATTCTCATACTCCAAACTATAAACATAGCTCTATTCCAAACAGGAGACTTATTAGGATCATGCATGTCATACAAAACATGCATACACTTGTATACATTTGTTGTGAAATACTTGCTCTACATGATAAAGTCTTTGAGCTTAGGTAAGATTATACAAATACTTTGCTATTAACATTTAAAATAAGTGTTGTAAGAATGTGCATATATGAAGCATTTCAAAGGAAAAGGGTAGCACTAACAAGGTGAACTTAATACTCAATGGGACTTTAGACCTTAAGAGTCTAAGTGGCCCATCCAGTAAAGGGATATCATTGACAATGATACTTACAAAAGCATCATCCTGGAAACCTTAAGAGGCTAGATAGGACGCTTAAGTTCCTCAATTTCAACATCTATCTCTATAGTGTCATCTGAAGCATCATCTGGAATATCTTTCCATAGCAGTTAGACCAGTGTAGGGTATGGAATATGGTGATGAGAAGGTCTAACATGTCAGCAATACATTCAACGACCTTAAAAAGGAAAAAATGCACTCAAAACTTGAAATGAATGCACTCTGAAAAATTATTTGATCATGAAATAGGAACTCTAACTCTTGAACCTTTTTTTATAGGAGATAAGAAGAGGAATGAAACCCTCTACCATAGCATTAATGGAATGGCGAAAATACAAATGTAGCCTAAAGCCACAACTTCAATGGTGGAGTATCATGACCTTCATGATTAGAGACATCATAACCACAATCAAAAGGGAAAAATGCAAAAGAATAACATTGAATTTTGATAAAATTTCTTCACTTGCAAATAGACCATACTAACTTATGGTATTTTGTGCAGGGAAAAATAAAAAGAGAATAAAGAAAGGGAAAGGAAATGATACATCAACAAGAATGGGAAAGGTTATAAATGTTGATCATTCATTAGAAGTATCATCTTGCATGGCAAACACTCATCAAGATAATAAAAAAGGAAGTAACAGAACTCTATTTACTTCGATTCTGTAATAAAATATCATCGTAATCATAAAATTCATAAATTAAAAGTAAATTCATCCACTTCATAAGATCATATGCAAAAAGCCTATCTCATGACCTTTGAGCTTAATGGCTTTCTTTTATTATCCTCGTAGAATTTAGATGTTTAGTTAATAGCTTTGTGTTGGGAGTTTATAAACTCTAATCAATCTAATGCTCGCTTTTCACCTAAAGAAGGGGAAGAGAATGAAAAAAAAATCCATGGACTAGCAGTATAAATTGCTTGAATTTCAAAGTATCATTTCAGTGTTTTGAGTAATAAATGTCCATATAATCTACTCCAATGCTCATAAATGAGTATGATTACAAAATCCTTTGACGGTATCCATATTGAGTAATACGAGAAAGGCAGGAGAATACTAAGAGGAGAATCAAAATAAGAGCAAATATAATTTACTTTAATGCTCCAAAATGAGTAAGAGTATCAATATGAAACTTTTGGCAGTATCCACACTGAGTAATATAAGAAAGGTAGGGGAATACTATAAAAGGACCATAACAAAAAATGCTCTATTTACTCCAATGCCTTCTAAGAGTATAAGCATCCAAAGGACCTTTTCAATGGTATCCATGTTGAGTAATATGAGAAAGGTGGGGGAATACTCAAATAAGGAAGAAAAGCACAAAAATAATTCAAAGGCTATTTTGATACTCAAAATTTGATATATTTATACTCAAATTCCATGAGTTTTGTTTAACAAATTCTTCATAAAATTAGGTGTGGAAGTAAGCTCTTTACTTGGTAAGAGATATGCTCTCAGCATAAGATGGTTAATGATGCCTCTGACCTTTGCAAATGGCAAATAAATGATAATCATGAAAATTAAAATTAGTGAGATTCGTTGAGTGCACACTATCTCTTGAAAAAGTGATAAATTTTCTCATAAATGTTAAACATTATAATGTACTTTTGTACATTCATCATGATTAAAACTAACTTTAATAAGTCTGTAGGAATTGCAAATCCAAAAGGAAGGGCACCAAACTAGTAAAGATGGTTAACACAACAGAATTAAAATTTAAAGTCAGTTAACAAAAATGCTAATTAGTCAACATAAAGAATTCAAAGCATTTGACTCAAACAACCAATTTTGAGTAATTATGGACTGCAAAAGTAAGGCCGAGCAATGAAAGGGTTGCAGATAATTAGAATCATCAGCAATTAATGAAAGGATAGCAGCCAATCACGCAACTATAAACTGTAAGATTATTAGTGAGCAATGAAAGAATTGTAGCTAATCGCGAGCAATTATAGATTGCAGCATCATTAATGAGTAATGAAAAGGTTGTAGCTAATCATAAGCAATTATGAATTGCAGCATCATCAGTGAGCAATAAAAGGGTTACAGCTAATCGCAAGCAATTATGGACTATAACATCATTAGTGAGCAATGAAAGGGTTGCAGCTAATCGCGAGCAATTATGGATTACAGCATCATTAGTGAGTAATGAAAGGTTGCAGCTAATCACGAGCAATTATAAATTGCAGTATAATCAATAAGCAATGAAAGGGATAAGTGAAATAAAGAATATATCGGTAAAAGGCAAAGCATAAAAGTGATTAACGCTACACGACTAGGCATAGTGTATTCCTATCCAAACTATACAACAGAGTATAGTTAACATTGTATGACCGAGTGCAGTGTGTCATTCCTATCCAGACTATATGACCGAGTATAGTTGACATTGTATGATTGAGTGCAATGTATCTTTTCAAATCAAACTATATGAACGAGTGTAGTCGACATTATACGACCGAGTGCAATGCATCTTTTTAAGTCAAACTATACAACCTACTGTAGTCGACATTGTATGACTGAGTGCAAGGTATCTTTTCAAATTAGACTATACAACCAAGTGTAGTTGACATTATATGACTGAGTGTAGTTAACATTGTACGACTGAGTACAATGCATCCATCTATTTATACTATACAAGCGAGTATAGTTGACACTGTACCACTGAGTACAATTTGATGTATCCTTCCAAACTAACGTTATACGTCTGAGTATAGTGTTTTCTCAAATGTTTTAAGTTTATGCCTAGTGTTGTATGGCAACACAAGCATTTATCATGAACCGATGATCACTTGCAAGCACAAAGCCTCGAGGAGCACAGGTAAGTACCCGAACTTTGTTCTTAAGAAATTATGTATTTATTTGCTTTACCGTAATTTTTCAAGCAAACTACGACAAAGGGTGCCCACTGTAAACACCCAATTTTGGGATAATAAAATATGTATGTGATAAAGAACTCCAATGATGAAAATGTTATAAGTAGGTCTTCAACACTTAAAGTTCAAAACCTCAAAAGTCTGAATACGTTTTCAAAAAGAGTTTAATTGTTTTTTAAGGACTTGATTGTAATACCTTTTTAAGACCTAATTGAAAATTTTAATTTCTTTCAGGGGTCTTTTTGTAATTAAAAGTTAAAAAAATTCAAAATTATAGAATTTTGATTTGAGTTACATAATTTCGATTAAAATTATATAATTCCGATCAGAATTATGTAATTTCGATCGAAATTATGTAATTCTGTCTGTTTTTGCATTTTTTTTACAAAAAATAAAAAATATTTTCTTGAGTTTTGATTAGTTTAAAAAAAAATTATTTTATTTTAGGATTTATCTACATCTACAGGAAATAAATTCCTTTTAAAATTGTATCTCATTAGGAAATAAGTCCTTTTAAATTTGAAAATCCTAATATATAGAACTTAAGGTTTTTTTTTTCTCCCTATAAAAGGAGGGCTTAGGCTCCTGGATGAGTGGAATTCTGAGGACCTCTCTCTTTTAGTTGGAATTCTCTCTTTTCTACACATAAAAAAAATATTCATGGTTATTTCATTTTGGAAGCAAAGTGCAAGAGATTTTTTTTTAAAAAAAAAGAGAATTACAAATTTTTGAAGATCTATTTAGTTTTTTTTTAAAAGAGAATTACAAGTTTTTGAAGATCTATTTAGCAAATAAATGGTGATTTTACTAGTATGAGCCAACCACAAAGCATCCATAATCATCTTCTCCTTCTCTATTTTTGTCACGACCCAAAACAGGAGCCATGACTGGCACTAGGAAATGGGAATTCTTTCGAATCCAGAACCCGTAGTAAGCCTTAAAATAAAATAAAACTTGCAATAATAATAATAACATAATTAAAATATTTTGTAGTGGAAATTAAAATCATAAATAATTAAATAATAATCCACCACGGAATTTAAATCAACAACCTCATTTCACATATATAAATAAACTTTTAATACAAATCCAATTCAAATCCTTAAAATATACAACTCACACAATTATAGCACAAAACCCCTTTAACAATTTTACAAATACTGCAGTGTCTAGATTATAAAATAAAATAAAACTCAAGTAAACAGTTTATATAACGAAGCCGGGGTGGAAGAAATCCGGCGTATAGGTCTGCTACTGAGGTTTGAAGTCGATGACTCTCCTGAAAAATATTCAACGGAGGGGAGTCAGACCTTACTGAGTGAATTTCTATAATATATATACATGCATACTAAATGACAATGCACACAGTCAATATTATATATAATAAATATATGTACAAGCAATTACATACAGATGCAGCAAAATCATCATTTTATATATTTTTATTGAAAACCACTATTTATGAAGGATCAAATAGAACCCCAGAAAATCGCAACCTCAAAACAGTGTTAAACAACACTCTAGCCATACAGACTCACTTATTCCAAATATATCCACTTATTCCATTTGGACAGTAGACTGGCCTCGAGACACTAAGTCAACCGAGCTCCAGCAGTCTGACTGTCAGTGTGATTAGCCCCGAGACACTTGGTCAACTGAGCTCCAGTAATCACACTCCCAAATCATATCTCGCATATCAATTAATCAAATCCAATCAATATCCACAAATAGGTTAGTAATATAGCCTAAAATGCTATCGGTGTACCGGTATGTACTCGGTCTTAGTGCCGCCCACTAGGTAGCACGTTCTATTGATATCCTTCATTATTAAATAAAAACATACATTCATAAAAATAAATGATGCATGAATTTGAAATAAATAGCAGCATAAATCATATATATACTAGAAATATACCAAAAGTAAACCAGGTATATTTTGAGTATATATACTTCAAATAAATCCAATTAAATTACAAAATAAACTAGAAATATATTCAAAAACATTTGAAGCATAATTCATTAATAAAACATGCATATAGTTTAAAAGATACCGAAAATAAACCAAAAATAAACTTAAATACTAATTAAATCATTTATGCATATTTATCAAAATAAACCATACGTTTCTAAAACATGCACCCTAAAATACATATATATATAAAATAACAACTCACTGATTATTGCGCTCCTCGAGATGGGTCCGATGGGCCTGGTCCACTAAGCTTCGGTCTCGACGTAACTAAACAAACAAACGACAACAGAAATCAAAATAAATCTAACAGAAGTTCTAAAGACCCGATCTAGAATACTAGACATAGAATTAGAATTAGAATTCGACCGGACATCACGTTTTACGAGAATTCTACCAAAAATTCGGCCGAACCTCCCCTGTAAAACGGACATCTCTCTACTCAAAGAGTAGAGCCGGTCCTGCAAAGAAATACACTTGAAGAATAAACACAGAATTCATAACCAAAACCCTTTGGTCGGACTCAAAACTACAATTCACCGACCGAGGTCCACAATTCACAGAATATTCGTAAAATACCAAAAATACCCTTATATAATAAAAATACATTTTATCAATCCAATTTACTTAATTAAACCTAAAACATGTTAAAAATCGATAAAAACTTATTTATTTAGAAAAATCGTATATTATATATATAATTTGAAAATAATTTACGAAAAATAGTTTTAATTAGTTAAAAATACTAAATAATTTGTAGAAATCATTTTTATACCTTAAATAACTATTAAAACCAATTTAATTACATTTTTAGCCAATTTTGTATCAAATTACCAAAATACCCCTATATATATAAATTTACTAAAATAAATCCAAAAATTCACCAAAAATAATATAATTGCACAAAATTAATTTTCTTAACATATAATTCAATAATATCAATAAATATACTCAATTAACCAATTTATTTCAATTAAACACATAATTAACCCTATTTTTCAAATTTACATAAATTTAATAAATTCCAAATAAATATATAAAAATTCACAAAAATTACAAATAAATTTCTATAATTCATTTAAACACCTATAATCACCATAAAACACATTTTTATAATTTAATTAATTAATTTTCAAAAATTAGAAAATATTAATAAAATAATAAAAAATTCACAAAAATCAAAATAAATTCCAAAAATTCTACAAAAATTGAACCATGAAGATTGAGCTTCCAGGATCAAATTTTTTGAAGGAAGTTTTCATGAATCAATCAAATTGGAGCTAGAAAAAATTCAAAACCCTAAATGGCTGAAATAAAGAAATTGAAACCTAAGAAAATCTAGACCATTTTAAGTGAAACAAAGCTTGGAATCACACTCACCGGAGCTCAAGGAGAAGATAGAGACAAGTGGCATCAAATTTGGTGGCCGTAAACAGCTTGATCGGAGCTTGATCAATTTTCGGCTTCTTTGAGAAAAACTTGTCAAAACTCGCCGGAAAAGGGTGATTCAGGCGTCGAGAATGGCTGGCAATGGAGGGGGAAGACTGAGGGGCACGGTGACGGCAAGAAACAGAGGTCACAGTGGCCAGAAATGGAAGAAAAATGGTGTCGGGCATTTTGGAAAAGAAGAGTGGAAATTCTGTAAATAAAGGGAACTTTTGGTTTTTGATTAAAAATTATATATATATATATATATATATATATATATTCACACTATATATTAAAATAATATAAAATCTCATACACATTAAATATACACCACACAAATAATTTAATATATATAATAATTTATACACTTAAAATTAATTAATTAATATTAAAACTAAATAATAAAATTAAGGAAATTAATTAAGCTCTAATTAATTTAAATAAATACACATATATACATTTTATTTTAGCACTTTAAAAATTATATATGAGTTCATGTAAATTCGTAAAACTAGTCAAAATAATTAGTATTAAATTATTTACGTATCAATTTTTTCAAAAATATAATTCTCAGGAAAATTTTATGTAAAGTACTTAAAATAATGTAAAACAATTAAAATTAGCTTTAAACAATTAACAAAATAAAAAAAATGTCATAAATATATACAAAATTATTAACACTGTATATCTCAATGCAGTATAAAAATATTTAAAAACTCGGGATATTACAATTTTCTATTATTTTTTTATTTTATTATTTTTGTTCCTATTGAATTCTAGTTTTACTTGAATTTTTATTTCATTTTGTTTATTCACTAATCATTATTTATTTTTGTGTTGATGATTATGGAGGGGGGTCACTTAATGAGTTTGCTCAAAGAATTAAATTTATGAAGGTTCATGGAATGCCATATATGAAACCGTGTAGCTAAACAATATTTCTACGGTTTTTTTATTTTGTTTGTTTATCATTATTTAATTTATTTTTGGGTTGTGTTAATTTTTTATTATTTTTAGTAGTTCTTTGTAATAACACCAATATTGGAAATAACGAAAGTTAGTGTGTGTGCTTGTGTAATAATCTTGGTTTTTAAATTATTTTAATATAAAATGAGATTTGCAATGTTAATAAATTTTAAAAGTCAACTTTAATTATTTTATTATTTTGTGGTTAATATTCGTTATTTTATGTTTAATTATACTTTTCTATGTAAATATTTTATTTTGAAATTTATTATTTTGGACATTTAATTTGCATTATTAATAATTATTATTTTGAATAGTATTATTTTAATAATATTTAGTTATGTGCATTATTACTTTAATATAATATTTTTAAGTAAATTACATTAATTGTTTTATTAGTATTATTATTATATATTGTTATTTTATGTATATATGTTAATGCATGTGTGTTGATATATATATATGTATATTGAGTGGTTGAGATTGATTTATGGCAAAGTATTATTATTATATTATAATATTTTATTAACATGATATATATATATATACACACACACATGCATGCATACAAAATAAACATACATGCATGCATTAAACACTAACACACTCACACAGCATATATATACATATACACATTTATAAAAGAAACGTAAAATACTATTCATATCCCATTTTTCTTTCTTTCTTTCTTTTTACAGAAACTTCTCTTCTTCCCTTCATGCAACCCGATCCTCAACCCTCACTGTGCCTCCCCGATGTCCAGCCGGCCATCCACCACACCCTGTCACCTTCCGCCGTCTTCCTCTTCCTTCCTTGGCGCCGGTAACGTCTGTTTTTGGAAAGAAGCCGAAACTCCATTAAATCCGGCCAATCTTCCTTCCGACCACCATTTCCTTCGATTCCAGTGTTTTTCTCTTCCTCTTGCTCCGGTGAGTCCTAATCCAAGCTTAGTTTAAGCTTAAACCTCCATTTTCTTGAGTTATGTTTGATTTTTGTTTATGGAGCATTAGGGTTTTGAATTCTTTTTAAGCTTGATCTTGATGAATCTTGAAATATTCCTTCACAAAAGTTGTTCCTGGAAGCTTAATCTACTTCCATGAATTTTTGTGTGATTTTTGGAATTTATTTTGATTTTTGTGAATTTTTGAATATTTTAATATTATTTTATTAATTTTCGTAAATTAATTATATAAATTGTGAAATTGTGATTTTTGATGTTATTAGTGGTTATTATTAATTTTAGAGTTGAGTTTATAATTTTTGTGAATTTTGTGTAATTTTTATAATTATTTTTAGTTTATGTCAATTTTGAAAATATAGGTTAAATATATATTTTGTTAGAAGTAGTTGGTTAAATATATGTTTTTGTTGATATTATGGAGATATCTGTTGAGAAAATAATTTTTGTATATTTATATAATTTTTATTGATTTTTTTTGAGTATTATTAGTATTTTATGTGTATTTTCAAATATTAGGGTTAATTTGATAATTTGGTGGTAATTTTAGTTGAATATTATGTTTAATTGATTTTTATAATATTGGAGATATAAAAATGATTTTTACAAATTATTTACTATTTTTAACTAAATAAACTAATTTTCAAAAATTGTTTTGAAATAATATATTATATATTATTTTGATAATAAAATGAGTTTTTATAACTTTTTGTTACATTATTGGGCTAATTAAGTTAATTGGATTTATAAAATGAATTTTTATTAATATTGTGTAATTATTGTTAAAAAAAAATGGATTTTTAATAATATTATAATATTATTTGGGATTTTAATTAATTATTTGGGAAAATAATTATTTTGGTGTTTAATGTTAAATATATTGTATTTTGATATTTTGAGGGTATTTATGGTAATTATTGATTTTTATTATATTTTATTGTATTATTTGAATTTTGGTGAATTGTGGATCTCGGTTGGGGAATTTTTATAATTCGGGATTCCAACCGAGGGTTGTGCGAATTTTTATACTCGAAGTGTGTTTTCCTTGCAGGACCGGCTCTACTTTTTAGTAGAGAGATGTCCGTTTTACAGAGGAGGTTCTGTCGAATTTTTGGTAGAATTCTCGTAAAATGTGACACCGGGTCAAATCTCAATTCCGTGTCAGTATGTGTTTTTGTAATCCTAGATCGAGTCTCTAGAAGTTTAAGTTAGAATTTATTCTGATGGTTGTTATTTTATTTTTCTAGCTGCGTTGAGACAGAGACCTAATGGACTGGGCCCGTCGAGTCTGTCTCGAAGAGTGCACACCAGTGAGTTATTATACTGTATATATATGCAGTGCATATAGGATGCATGACTTAGGATTTTTATTTTCATTATATGTTTAAACATTAATTTAATTATAATATGATTTGGTATATTTTTGGTTTATTTTTAGTACATTTTTGATATATGTATGTTAGATATTTAAGTTTATGTTTGTTATAATTTAATATTTATACATGATTTAAATGTGCATCGAATCATAATTATTTTATTAAATGATTAGTATAATTTAGGTTATTCTTAAATAATTGCATGCTATATTATAAACCTACACTTAAATTATTTTTAAGTTTATTTTTGGTATATTTTGATTTATTTCCAAATAAATACATGTTTTATTATTAAATTAAACCTAACACATTAGTGGTACAATTAAGGTATATTTTTTTTATATATGCATGCTAGATAATTAGGTTTATTTTTAGTATATTTGTGAATATATGTTAAACCTAAACACATATTTAAATGAATATTTATACATAAATGTTTTATTAAATGATTTGTGTACTTAGGATATATCTTTTGTATATTTGAGTATATTTTTAAGAAAATGCATGTTATATTATTGTTACTCATTTAAATTATTTTTTTTTTCCATATTAATGATTTATCTTTAGTTTATTTCATATTTTATTTGACATATATATATATATATATATATATATATACGAAATACACTGGGTATATTTTTGGTATATATATATATATATATATATATATATATATATATATATATATATGGTTGGTTTTACTATTATGAATATTGTTCTACATTAATTATTTTTCGAATGAATGATTTATTTGAATGAAGGATATCAATAGAACGTGCTTCCTAGTGGGCAGCACTAGGACCGTGTACGTACCGGTGCGAAAGAATAGGGTTGAGTGAGCGTTAATTTTGGGTGATTATAATTGATTTGATTGATTTGACTAAGATTAATGGTATGTTAGATAGTGTGATTGCGGGGCCAATCACACTGACAGTCAGACTGCTGGAGCTCGGTTGACTTAGTGTCTCGGGGCCAGTCTACTGTCCATACGTGAATTGAATGATCTATTGGGTTGATTGAGATGTGAGGTGATAGATAGTGTGATTGCTGGAGCTCGGTTGACAAAGTGTCTCGGGGCCAATCACACTGACAGCCAGACTGCTGGAGCTCAGTCGACTTAGTGTCTCGGGGCCAGTCTGCTGTCCAGATTGGAATAAGTGTTCTATTTGGAATCAAGTGAGCCTGTATGGCTAGAGTGATGATGAGATTGTTTGAGGTTGTTATTATTTAGGGTTCTATGGATCCTTCATGAATTTAATCAAACGTTTTCTACATGTAGTATATTTATAAAAGTAGAGTTTGGCATTCGTGTGAAATGTGTGTGTATATATATATATAAGAATGCCTGATTGTTATGGTTTAGTTTGCATGTATATATAGTATAATAATTCACTCTGTGAGGTCTGACCCCCCTCAATTATTTTTTTTCAGGAGATCCCACATCGTCAGACCTTAGTTGTAGAGTTCCTCGCTGGTGTTCTTCAGTCCCGGCTATTTTATGCAAATGTATATTCTGAATTCTGATTTATATGCTAAAAACTGCAGTAGTTGTGTTATTGTATTTGAGGAGCATTATTTTGTTTGGATATTAAATACTCTGAGAATTTGTATTTGAACACTATATGAATATGTATACATTTATGAAAGGATTTGGAGAATTTATTTTATATATTGATTCAAAAAGTTTTAATTATATCGTACTTTTTATTTATTTATTGTATGATTTTATTTTTTTAGGCTTGCTACGGGTTCCGGATTCAAAAGAATTCCCGTTCCCTAGCACCGGTCATCACTCTTAGTTTGGGTCGTGACAGCTTGTGTGTTTATTTTTAATTAATCAATTAGTAAAATTAGGGTTTTAATTAGGTAATTAATTCAAATTAATGGTTATAGAAATCATTAGGTTGTTTAATTAAAATTGAATTATATTTACATGGGTAAAATTAGTTTTGCTTGATTGATTATTTTATTGTTTATGGCCACTTTAATTAAATTAGGGTTTTAGCATAGATTTAATTAATTGTTTTATCTTTTATTTGTTTAGTTTGATATTTTTTATTATTTTTTAGGCTTGTTTGCTTATGTTTTAACCCATTTAAATTTAGGTTTTTTTAAGTTTAATTAATTGTGATGAATTTTAGGCCTATAATTAATTAGATTTAGGGTAGAGACAACTTATATTCATTTAGTGAATTAGACATAGACCCATCCAATTTAATTTAATTAATTTAGATTTAGCCCATTTAATTTAAATCTTTTCATAATTTGTATATTTAAGATCATTCCAGAATAAAACATGTAAAATTAGGCCCACTAATTTAAATACTTCATTATTTGTAGATCTAGGCCCATGAATTAAAATAAATAGACTTATGTTCATTTAATTAAAATTGAATAAGGAATTAAGCCCTATTAGCCTTTAGGCTTACTTGTAAATTAAAATATGTAGATTTAGCTCATTTAATTAAGATCAATGTAGATTAGACTAACTTAGAGATTGTGATGAATGCATTGTTTACTTATATATTTCATGACTACTTTTCTTGGAGTTGATTGTTTTTAATGGTTTATATGAAATTGCTTGCAAATAGAGGATAAAATAATAATTCATAAAGTAATTCTAAAAGAACACGAGATTGAAAGAAGTTAGTATTTCGTAGCTGGAATCTCCTAGTTATGGTGCTAAATTTCTTTTAGGGAATCGAGGACCACCATTTTTTTATTTATCCCAGTTATTACCCTGGGTGGCGACTCCTCATCTCCACGCCATGTCTTTTTGATAGTAGTTAGTGTGTTCTTTAGAGCCCTAAGCTCAAACAGTGTCGCAGTTGCTAAAATCTTGGGCACGCGCTAAACCCTACTGTCTACACCCACCTCAACTGAAACCCAGTCCTTGGTTTAGAAAAGAAAATTTTTGGAAAGGGAAAAAGCTAGGAAATGCAATGATGAAGAGGGGTAATAGAGGCATGGCCTAGGGAGGATTAAAAAGGAGAGAAAGAAAAAAAAGATAATAGTAACTTGAACCAAAAAAGAAAAGAAAAAAAGCCCTGAAATTGGAAAGAAGGAGGAGGAGGACATTTTTAGGGAAGAAAAGGGGGAAACTAAGTAAAAAAGGTCATTTTTCTAGAGGAAGAAGGGAAAGGAATTTACATTCAAAGGAAGTCTAACCCACATTCACCTCTAAGGGCCAATCATTTTAGATTAAAAGCTTATCTTCTAGTAATTTTTCTTACTTCTTTCTTATGGTTGAGCTATTAGTTTGCATGATCTTTTGTTAGTTTGTATAGCTTTTGAGTTCATTGTTTGTTCACTTATTCTCTTGTGTTCATTATCTATGATTTATAATATTTTAGTATGATTGGGTAAGTTTTAACTATAAGAGTGTGTTTAGTGTCTTCACCTTGGTAAATCCTTGCTTGAAATGTAAGTTATTATCATTTTAAAAGTCATCCACGTCTACTAATCAGATGGCGCCTCTTCAAAGAGGCGTTGCCTCACTGTTATAAGGCGATTGCCTCTATGAAGAGGCAATCGCCACTTTGACAGGCCTTCACATGGTCTCAAACTTGTAAAATATTCTATAACTTGTATTTCCATTCCTTATGAGTATTATTTATTGATCATCGATTGTGAGATAATGTTGTTATTTGTGGAAGAGAACTAACCTGTATTTATTACAAAGATTGTTTAGTGACCTTTAGCCATCAAATAATCATTTGATTAATAAGTTTTTAAAGGGTTTTTGCTTGTATAATCAATTTATTACTGGGTTATTTTTGGTATATGTATGGTTTATCTTCTATATATTATACTTTTATTTTGCTCCAAAGCATTATAATCCTTAATTCCTTCCCCTTTTAATTTTGAGTGAATGATTGAAAATATTGATTATTTATTTTGTTTATAATGAACGTTAGGACAAAGTGCATGAAAAAAAATTAATGTGCAAATTCATATTTAATTATAAAACTTGACAATTATTTGAAAGTAATTACAATCTGTGTGGTTATAAAGATATAATTAAAGGTAATAATTCAAAAAATATAAACGGAGACCAACTGCAAGGTTGGGTGGGTATTCAAATGCCCATACCCAATTTTTGAACCCATTCTTTGATGACAGCTTCTTAGAACCTCCGTGGAATCTAGTTTTCATATAAGTGTGTTCTGGCTTTCATCTAAGTGGCGAATCCATCTCCATTTAGGCTTCAAAAGACCTAATATGTATTTCCTAGTGGGCCTTAAGCCCACATAGTTCCATGGCCACCAAACACTTAGGTGCACACTAAACCCCGTTGCCTGCAGTGGTGACTCCACTAGGGATAGAGAAATTGATTTCAAGTGTTTTGTAATTTATCATCTTTAATTATTCTTTTGTTCCTTTTGCATTCCTATTGTATTCATTACACCTTTTTCACACAATGAACACTATAAGTCCCTAACCAACCCGATGATAGTCATTATTTTGCAACTTATGTTTCACTCAAACCTGGTGGTAGAATATTTGATTATTTTCACTCACGACATGTACCAATCCAGGTTGTTTGACCATTGATTGGGGAGACGTTTATGGACATATATCATTATGGGAACTGAAGCCTAATACCCAAGACTTAACCCCATGTAATGGCCTAGTCATTTTCCTTAAGAATTCTCCTAAATGAGTGTGAATTTTACCATATAATGGATCCTTGAAATAAATCCTAAAGCTCATTAAAAAATGACCTAAGGCAAAATGGGCCCTCATGCCTAATTCAAGCCTGCTATAAACAAAATATGTCAAGATGGGCCTTTCATGCCTATTCATAATCCATTTTAAATGGGCCTTAACAAGGTAAGTTTATGATGCTAGGAACCTTGGCCATTAATGAGAGACTTGGGCTTTTATTTAAAGGATCTGTTACTTGTTAATTCATTTTGAGGGTTATCTTACATACGTCAGTTTTATTATTCCTTGTTGATAATCAAAACACAGAAAAAAAAAAATCCTAGGGCAACATACTTGACATTGAATATATGTATGGGAAAAATAAAGGTGGAGGTTATCATTTTTGAATGTCTACATTTCTGTATTATATATATTAAATGTGCTTATTTACTTATTTTCTTATCTCCCTTGAATAATAAAATGAACCTACATATCATGCATACACGTCATGCATGATTCTAACATGTGGTCTTATAGTTGTATAGATTCTTCAAGCTCATCCAAGTGGGTCCGGTCTAGTTTTGGTCATTTAGTTAGAAGTTAAGAAATAGAAATGGCAGGAGGATTTGATCTTGAGGCTTTTAAGGCACAATTGAAAAAGGAAGTGGTCACTAAAACCTAGTTTATGATAAGAGAAATGATGAGAGAGATAACTAAACCTATTAGAGAAAGTCAGTTGACATAGCCACCCAATGCACAACCAGCCAATCTGATAGATCTTGATAAGGAAATCCCAGCGAGAGAAAGGGAAGAAGATGATGTGACAATAATGGCTAATCCACTAAACTGGATAAATGTGAACCCAACTAAAAATGTGGAACAAAATGAGTGGGCCAAGAGTATAACCAAGGCTATGGGTCAAATGCTGATGATGATGAAGGAGAAGGGCATGGATGCTCCTTTGGATTACATTGATTTAAATTTGAATAAGGAAGACGAACCACTACCTCAAAAGTTCAAATTCCCTAACATGAAGAAGTATTCTAGCACCAAAGATCCCTATTTGCATCTGAAGCAATATGTAACTTATATGAAAGCCACCGAGCTAACTGAGGCTCAAATCATTAAGCAATTCCCTATGTCATTGGAAGGCTCACTAATCCGCTGGTATTGTGCTTTGAAACCACACGTTCAGTCTGATTAGAAAGAACTATGTTCTACTTTTGTGAAATAATATAGCCTCAATGTTCAATTAGAGGTGTCTCTGAGGAATTTGTAAAATACTAAGCAAAGGTATAATGAGTCCTTTGCTGACTATCTAACTCGTTGAAGAGGAAAGTTATCTCAAATGAAGCATAGGCCTACTGAGTCAAATCAACTAGTGTTAGCAATAGAAGGATGTGTTCTAGTATTATCTCAAAAGCTGAGGGACTTGGGAATCTGTAATTTTGAGGAATTATACAGATTTAGGGTTTGGAAGAAGATTTAGGGGCAAAGAAGGAGCTAGTTCAAGCAACAATGTCTAGATTAATGCCATCTGGCCACCAAGCAGTGGTCTGTAAATCAACACTATTAGGCAACCCTAAAGATTCTCCAATTTGGGGTAGCCTTTATCTAAAGTCCTTGAGAAGTTAATTGAGAAAAAATTTTTAAGGCCTCTATCGTCACAGTAACCTCTACTCGGTGCCAAATCAAAACTTCTCTATAAATTCCACTAAAACATTAGGCATGATACCGATAGTTACACCCAGTTAAAGGATAAAATCCAAGACTTGATTGACATAGAAAAAATCATTGATCTAGAAATAAGAAAACCAAACACTTAAAATAACCCTCTACCTAACTACCAAATTATACCACCACCTAACCCACCCATTTTGATGATTAGCACCAGCCTAACAGAAGAGTAAGTCTTAAACTATTTCATTGATGCCATTCCCCATCCACCAAAGCCTGAACCTGAACCAAAAGACCCAAACCAAAATAAACAATCCATGGAACTTATTATGCATGTGTTGGACATTTGGAGCTTTGATGGACGAGGGGCAAATTGATTTGTGGGATGATGAGGAAGGTAGGTTAGGCTAGTCTATGGGTAAGGTTAAATAGAAAAAAGAAGAAGCTGAAACTGCCAATTCTAAACCAGAAAAGACAAAAAATTCAAAGAAAGGGGAAGAAGTAAAGAAGAGCGATGAAGCTTTTACTGGCATTTGGGAACTACTTATGGACTCCAGGGATCACAGGGAAGCGCTAGTTTTGGCTCTTGATCAAAAAAAGATCTCCACAAGTTGCACTCCTAAGCAGATGTTCAGTTCATTAATGGAAACTCCTTAAGGCACCATAATTTTCTTTGATGATGATTTGCCCTTGGAAGGGAGGGTTCACTATAAGGCTTTATTCATCAAAGCCGAGGTGAAAGGAAAGAGGACTTATTGTGCGATGGTGGACAATGGTCCTGCCATTAGTATTTGTCCATTAAAGATCTTGCCAAGTTTAGGGTTGACTGTGGCTAACCTAAAGCCTTTGGAGGTAGTCATCATGGCCTACGATGATACCAAGAGGCTTGTTGAAAGGACGTTCAAGGCCTTAATCAAGACAGGACCTATTGAAACTTAGGTTGATTTACATGTGATTGACATCCCTGTGACCTTTGCTATCTTGTTTGGAAGGCTATGGTTTTATCCTTTGGGTGGCATGCCCTCCATTGTTCATCAGAGAATCAATTTTTCACATAAAGGAAGGGTTGTCACCATCTCTCCTGAGACTAAAGCTGTCGTGGTTACCCTGAAGTTAGCTCCCAAAGAGATCCCCATAAGCCCAACTTTTGAGCTTTGTGTAATCTACAAAGATGAGACAGATGAAAGGGCTCTGAATATGATGCGTAACATGAAATTTATTCTAGGCATAATACTAGGAAAGGATCAAAGCAGACCTTTAAAAAAAATTTTAACGCAAGATACCCATTCTGAAGCACGGGGTAGGATTTAAGGGGCTGATGATTCTAAAGAAGAGGTGAACATTTGGGAATAATTTGAGGAAAAAAAGAAAAGTTATGATCGAGAAGAAGACTTTGTGGGAAACCTTTGTAAGGGAAGGTATCAGATATCCATACAATGGGGCTCCTAAACCTTTGTTGATGGCTGGAGAAGTAATCCTGGGGTATGAAATTTTTGCTAAATTTATGAATAATATTGAGAAAGCAAAAGTTCTTATGAAAGAACTTATGCTGGTCGAAAAAGAGTCTAAGGAGAATGTAGCTACTTTGGATCCAAAACCTATATCCTCAACTCCATAATGGATTTGTTTAATGATGATGATTTTGATGTTTCCCTTTCTTCTTTGTTTGAGACAGTTGACCTTTTCTTTACTAAAGTGAATGTAGTGAAGCCTAGTTTTGCTTATTTATGCGATGTTTTTCCTAATGGTTATTCTGTTTATGATAATCATTTCATGCATATGTTTGGCATTAATTCCACATAAAATGAATAATTTAATTTAGGCATAAATGATAATCCAAAAAATATACTGCTTGTTTTTTTATCTAACACATGATGAGAGAGAGAATGAAAGAAATTTTAATAAAAAGACAAGTATTTGCTTGGAACTATAAGGATATGCTTGGAATCGACAGGAAAATTATAGAACATAGAATCCCCATATATCATTATATATCACTAAATAAATAGAAACAATGAAGGCTTAGGCCAGAATGGGTCCTTTTGATTAAGAATGAAGTTGAGAAATAATTGAAGGAAAAATTTATGGAGGTGGTAGAGGACACCCAATGGTTAGCAAACATCATACTTGTAGTGAAAAAGGATGGAAGGGTCAGAATGTGTGGACTATCAAGACTTAAACAAAGCTTGCCCAAAGGATGATTTCCCATTACCACACATTAACATATTGGTTGATAGTGCCGCTTCCAGTGCGATGTACTCTTTCATGGATGGGTTTTTAAGGTATAACCAAATCATGATGGTAGTAATATATATACATATACACGCATTTCACGCAAATGCCAAACTCTGCTTTTAGATATATAATAAATGCAGAAAACATTTATTTTAATATTTGAATGATTAAATAAAACCCTATTTAATCGCAACCTCCATCACAAACATCACTCTAGCCATACAGGCTCACTTAATTCCAAATTAATTCTCTTATTTCATTATGGACAGTAGACTGGCCCCGAGACACTAAGTCAATTGAGCTCCAACAGTCTCACTGTCAATGTGATTAACCCCGAGACACTAGGTCAACCGAGCTCTCACAATCACATTACTCAATCTCATAAATCTCAATAAATAATCAATCAAATGTCACCTCAAATAAGTTAGTAAATCAACCCTAAAATCTATCGCATCAGTAAGTACACGGTCCTAGTGCTGCCCACAAGGTAGCACGTTCTATCGATATCTTTCATTTAAAAACTAAACATTCATATGGAAAAATAAATAATACAGAATAACATCTATAATAACAAAATAAACCATATATATACTAGAAATATACCTAACATAAACTAAGTATATTTCAAGTATATATATGCTATATAAATTCAAATCAACCATAAAATATGCCAAATATAAACCAATAATATACTAAAAACATTTTAAGTATAAATAAACAATATAACATGCATATATCAAAATAAACCCTAAATATACCAAAGATATACTAAATGTATATTGAAAATATGCAATATATATATACCGAAATCTACTAAAAATAAATCGAAAATATATCAAATCATATTATAAATTAAATCACTTTTAAAACATATAATGAAAATGAAAAATCCTAAGTCATGCATCCTAAATACAATGCGCATATATATATAGTATAATAACTTATTAATTCACGCTCCACGAGACATATTCGGTTGGCTTAGTCTGATAAGACTCAGTCTCGGTGCAACTAAAAAAAATAATAATAATATAATATCATAATATATTCTAACTTTACGTTTCTAAGATTACTATAGAAAGGCTCAATCAAAATTTCAAAACTAGACTCGAACCAATTGTCATGTTTTACGAAAAATCTACCGAAAATTCGGCAGAGTCTCCTTTGTAAAACGGACGTCTCTCTACAAAAGTAGGGCCGATCCTACACAGAAAATACACTTTTAAAATCACAAAACTCACCACCTCGGGTTGGAATCCTAAACTCCATAAATTCCCAATCGAGGTTCACAAATCACAACCGACAATATTAAATAAAATAATAATAAAAATCATCAAAAATCCATAAAAATATTAAAAACGCTAATTTTCCAACTAAAACATAAAATTCTAATTTTCAAATAATATTTGTTAATAAAATTCATAAATGGAATAAAATTCCCATTTTACAAATAAATTAACATAAATTGCCAATAATATTTAAAATCACAATTTAATATCATAAAAAAAAATACCCATTTAAGCTCAAAATAATAAATAAATTTATTATTTACATAATATTCCAAAATTATCACAAATTAACTAATAAAATCTCAAATATTATACAATATTAATAAAAACCAAATTTTCAAATAATTAACTTAAAATTGTTAAATTCACAATTAACAAGATAAATAGTTTAATTATACAATAAAATTAATTTAAAACCCATTTTTATCACCAAAATAGTAAATAATATATATTTAAATATAATTTTCAAAAATTAATATTAATTGGTTAAAAATTACAAATAATTTATAAAAATCATTTTAATACTCTATATAATCATAAAATCATTTAAAATATAACATTTAACTATATTTTTAACAAAAATCCATAATTAACCTATATTTTCAAAAATTACTAATAATTGGTTGGAAATAGTTAATAATTTGTAAAAATTATTTTTACCAACTATTAGTTCAAAATCATTTAAAACTTATAATTTAACCACAATTTCAACAAAAACTCATAATTAACCTATATAATCAAAAATCACATAATACAAATAGTTTCCTCAAAAATTATCTAAAATCAAATAAATTATTTTATCACCATAAAATATTCTAGCATTAATAAAAACGTATAATTAACCAATATTTTCAATAAAAATATAACTTTAACCCAAAATTCCAATATATACATAAAACAAAAATATTATTACAAAATTAAATAATATTCTCAAAAATTATTTTCTCAACATTAAAATTAATAAAAACATATATTAACACTAAATTAACCAAATTTATAATTAAAATAATTAATTAACCTAATTAACAAAAATTCAATATTTTAATAATAAAATAATCAAAAATACCCATAAATAAAATAAATTCAGAAAAATCAACAAAAAATATAATTGAAAAGCTTAAATTTCATACATCATTATTTCAAAAAGATATCAACATAAATCATACTTATTCAAGCTTAAAAAAATAAAGACGAAAATAAGTAATAAACAAAAAATAAAACAAAACTCACAATCGAATGAGTTTGAGCTCGAATCATGCTTAGAATCATCTTCTCCAGAGCTCAAGGAGTCGAACAAGCTAAGGAACACAAGCTCTCGCCATCGGGAAGTCACCAACGACATGAAAGAGTTTGCTGCGGCCGCCGCTTCCTCCTTTTCTGTCACGTTTCCAGCATGCGAAGGAAAAAGAAAATAGCAAGAAAAGACGAAGAAAGGTAATGAAGATGAAGGATGGTGTAGAATGGAATTAGGAGTGTGGGTGAAGGTTGCTCTGGTTTGGTTCTTTACATAGAGAGGAAGAAAATAAACATAGGAAGAGATGAGAAAGAAAATAAAAGAATGGCCAACTATTCTTTTGTCTTGACCCCATTTCTAAAGCTTATATATATATATATAGAGAGAGAGAGAGAGCAAGAAAAGAAGAAGAAAGGTGATGAAGATGAAGGATGGTGCAGAATGGTATCAAGAGTGCGAGTGAAGGCTGCTCTGGTTCAGTTCTTTACGCAGAGAGGAAGAAAATAAACGCAGGAAGAGATGAGAAAGAAAATAAGAGAATGTCCAACTACTCTTTTGTCCTGACCCCATTTCTAAAGCTTATATATATATATATATAAACTTAAACTTTGGTTTAATTCTCACCACACAAAATAATCTATATACATATATATATAGGTACACACATATGTACTAATACAATATAAATATTATAATATTGACAATTGGAATTAATAATATTAATAAAATAATTGAATAATAAAAATAATATTCCTAATAATATTAAACAATAAAAATAATAATAATGATAATAAAAATAATACTATGATAATAATAACACACAATAACATTTGAAAATAACAATAATGTAAACAATATTTATGAAATAATTTAATAATTCAATAATGTCAATCAATAAAAAATAAAATAATAATAATGTACTTAAAATATTAATATTAAAATAATGCTATCCTAAAATAACATTAATAATACTAACCCTAATAATTAAATAATAAAATTTCTAAAAATACATATTTACGTAGAAGATATTTTATCACAAATGATAAAAATAAATAAATATAACTTTTGAATTTTATTAACACTGTATATCTCGAATTATATTTTTATAATTTAAAAACACGGGTCATTACATTATCGGGCAATTATAATACATCAGTAGGTTCATAACTAAGTTGACTATAATATGTGAACCAATTTTCAAGCTACTAAAAACGAACCAGCCAGTGATCTAGGATGATAGGTGTCAATGAGCTTTTAAAGCTATCAAGAATGATTTAATGAATCCTCTAGTTCTATAACTGCCAAAGTCGGGAAAGCCCTTGATCCTTTATCTAACCACTAAGAAAGATGCAATAGATGTGATGTTAGCTCAGGAAAATGAAGGGAAGCTAGAGCACATTATGTACTACTTGAGTAAAAAACTTCTGTAGTACAAAGCCAATTACAGCCTCGTAGAGAAAACATGTCTAGCTGTGATTTGGGTGACAAAGAAGCTCCGACACTACTTTCAATCCTATAAAGTACAAGTGGTCTCTAAATATAATCCCCTCAGATACCTTTAGTAGACCCCGTCTCTTATAGGAAAATTGGCTAGATGGCTAGTTTTTCTCATGAAATTTGGTATAGACTATATAGCAAAGAAAGTAGTAAAAGAAAAAGCAGTAGCAGACTTTCTGGCTCAAAACCTAGTAGATGATGAGCAAGAATGGAAATTGGAGTTTTTAAATGAACATTTAAGGGCAACAGAGGTGCAACATTGAAAAATGTACTTTGATGGAGCCATTAATAGCAAAAGGGTTGGCATCAGTGTAATCTTGATCACGCCGGAGGGAAAAATGTTCCCAATGGAAAAAAGACTTGAATTTAAAGTGACGAATAACCAAGCTAAGTGTAAAGCATGCATTTTTGGGTTAGAAGCATTGCGTAGTATGGGGGTAGAAAATGTCACTATTTATGGAGGTTTTATGTTCGTGATGAGATAGGCTTTTAGAAAATGGGAGGTGAAAGAAGATAAACTACGATTGTATTGGGATTACTTAACTATTGTCTCGCTATCCTTTGATCAATGCAAATTCATCCACCTACTAAGAAAAGGGAATCAGATGGTGGATGCTCTAGCTACATTAGCTTCTATGTGGGAGAGTGAGAAGCAAACAACAGTTAAGTCTCTTACTCTAGTCAAATCTAAAACTCCTTGTTATAAAGAGACAAGGGTAATGCCAGTTGATACTGCTGTTAAGAAGCCTTAGTTTTATGAATTGTAAAAGTATTTAGAAATGGGACAGTTTCTAAAGAATACTGAAAAGAAAGAGAGGATGTCCCTATAAATGCCATCTTGGCAATTTATCAATTCAAATGGAATGCTATATAAAAGAATGCCAGCTACGGTTCATTTAAGATGTGTTGACAAAGATGAAGCTCTAAGGTTGATGGAAGTAGTGCATGAAGGAGTCTGTGGGCCACACATGAATAGGACAGTCTTGGCAAAGAAGATAACTAATCAAGGTTACTTTTAGCTAACTATGGAGATGGACTGTGTCAAGTTTATGAAGAAATGCCATAACTGTCAGACTTATGGAGATGTCAATCATCTGCCTTCTATGAAACTTCAAGGAATGACTTCTCCATGGCCCTTTGTCACTTAGGAAATCAATATTATAAGAGAGATAAGGCTGAGAGCATTCAATGATCATTGGAACATTATAGTGGCAATTGATTATTTCTCCAAATGGGTCGAAGCTAAGTCCTATACCTCCATTGAATCAAAACAAATGGCAAGGTTCATCGAGAAGAATATAATTTGTATATATGGGTTACCCCATCAGGTCATCATTAACAATGGTGTTTAGTTTTGGGCAAAAATGATTGCCCTGTTGAAGGAATACAAGATTGAACATCACTGATCATCTTAATATAGGCCACAAGCGAATAGGGCATTGGAGGTTATAAATAAAAATGTAAAGAAAATCCTAGTCAAGATAATGGAGAATTATCGAGACTGGGTTGATTATCTATAATTAGCACTGTGGGGGTACAGGACTACTATAAGGACGTCAATCGATGTCATTCCATACTCCTTAGTATATGGGTGTGAGGTAGTGTTGTCGGCAGAAGTAGAGATTTAATCATTGAGGGTCCTTCTAGAATCCAAAATCCTAAAATATCAGTGGGTGGAGAGCCAATTAGCACAGCTAATGCTGCTGGATGAGAAGAGATTGAAAGCGATGTATCATTCCCAATTGTATCAGAAAAGGATGGCTTAGGCTTATAATAAGAAGATCAAGCGTAGAAAGATCAAAGAAGGGGATTTAGTGCTAAAACTCATGAGGCCAATCATAACTGATCCACGAGGCAAGTTTAAGCCAAATAGGGAAGGACTGTATTTGGTGAAGAAGCTATTCTCTAAGGGTGCTATTGTCTTATCTGACATGGAAAGAAATGAGTTCAGAGAGCCCATCGACTTGGACAAGCTCAAGAAATATTTTATGTCAAAGTCTCATTAGGGAGAAAATCTTGCAAAGACGTTGTCTAAGAAAAAGTTAGAGACAAAAATGCAAAAAAAATTAAAAAGTCTTGTTGGATTGAAAACCTCAAAAAGAGGTAGTCTAGATAAAAGTTAAGGACAAGATAAAAAGAGAGGGAGTGATAAAAATCGATGTATCAGAAGAAAAATGTGTATACATATTATGCTTAAGTTAAATGAAATAGATTGCTTTGATTACTATTAAACATTGCATAAAGTGTCTATTACAAACTATTTAACTAGAAAGGAAACACCATCTAACAGAAAGGAAAATGACGACTTAATTTCATGAGCTAATTTTGTCTTCCCTTCTTTTTTTGAGCACCTTAAGCACTCAATGCATGTAACTCCCTTGTTCTTTTGCTTCTAATGAACTCATCTCTTTCTGTTTATTGTAAATAATCCATGCTTTGTAATGATCATCGGTAGTTTGATCTTTGTTGTAGTCTATATTTCTCTCAATGATTTTGCGAGGCCTATTAGCCATTAAATGATCTAAAAATTTTTGAGAGAGGGGTCCTGGATTGAATTCATGAACCAACCCTATGATCAATTACATTTAACCATATTAATGACAGAGACGGGCTAGGTTGTAAAAGGTAGCAAAATAAAGGCAGATGATTAGAACACAGTATATGTAAAACTGGATAGTCACATATTGTAATCTCCACCAAGGGCATATCCAGCGAATTAGGGTGTTGGAGAATGTTGTTAGCCAACTTTGAACATCTTCCAGTATGGGATGCAGCCTCATAGTTCAGTAATGCTTGGTTCTATAACACCCAACATCTTGAGGAGGTTCGAGCAAGCCTAGTTTCTTATAAAGCCACATCTGCAAAGTGTTAAATGGTTGAGTGCGATGATAAAATTACAAAGGAACAAGAACTCAATACCGATGAATTTACCTCCAACAGAAATATACTTCCAAAAAATTATCTTATTTCTATAAAGTTGTCCAGTGCGATCATGGCTTTTTCTAGAATAAGAGGAAAAGGGGTGAGCCTTACTTCCACCTAATTTAGGATAGAAAGGATTTTTAAACTATAGTTTTTTAAAGAGGAAACAAGTAGAAATTGGGTATACAAGTAAACGGGCATCATCTAGGGCCAATGAACTTATCCCCTATCTATACCCATGTTGATTTTAGGAAAGGTTTCTAGTATAATTTTGGAGCCAAGAATACAGTGAGAGGAAGACCGAGGTGGAAGATTGAACATCCGAGCCATCTAGTATTGAATGGAATGAGGGTTTGAGATCACAAGGTTAGGAACTATAAGTTCACAAGTGGAGTCCATATGGCAACCAAGAATGGCCTTAAACTCCTTTGGCAGGGGGCATATTTCAACTGTATTGAACCAGAAGACGTGTTTCTAAGGATTCCAGAATTGAGCCACAACATAAAGAAAAGGGAAATTGATTCTCCTAGCATGTAATGATATAAAGAATGAGAGGTGAAATGGTTCCAATATGGCCCATGATCCATTATCTAGACTCTTTAGGTTTGATTACAGCAATCTGAGGCTTTATTCAGTCATGGTTCAACCTTTCAAGGTGTTTAGAAAGAGAAAATGGAGGTTAAAGATGAAGGTGTTTCAAGAATGGGGCTGAAGTGAGGAAGTTGAGCTTTTAAAGAGGAGAAATTGCCCTAGCCAAGAGGCGATCACCTTATCGAAGAGGCATCGCCTCAGCACCATGAGGCGATCGCCTTTCTAGCAGAAGATAATAAGGCAATCACCTCTCCAGCAATGGTAGTTGTAAAATGTTTGATAAAGTATACAATCCTAGCGATGCAAAATAGAACCTAGCAAATTGATTGTACATTCATGTAATTATCAGAGCTAGCTTGCATACAAAAGCTGAAATTATTGAAATAAAAGTCAAATTCTATAAACATTCATCTAAAACCAAAAAAAATATGTATTCATCATCTAAGTTAAACAAATAAGAGAAATATTGATTAAAAACTAGTTCACGGGCCCTAGTCTATCAAGCATCTAACTTAGTGCCCTCAAGATCGTCTCTTCCTCTAGTATCTCCATCACTCCTATCCTTATCATCATCATCCTCATCAATCTGGAACACATCAGTCTAACACTTGAGGGTGGCAATCCATACTTTGCTGGCCTCATCATAATCCTGTTCAAGTAAACCACAAGTTAGTAAATCATACGAACATGCATACATATAGATATAAGAAAGATTTTTTTTACCCTCCACTATTGGGTGACATCCAGCATGTAGTCCCTCTAGGCCTATATCATTTGGCACATGTATAGGCCTTGTTCCAAAGGAATCTACATGGTTAAAGAATGTTAGAACTAATAAATGTGCCAAGAATGATTCTTTTAGGATAAGTTAGAGGTAAACTCTCATAAGTAGCACCCCCAAGAACATATGCAGGCATGAGGTTCTCATTTAAGGTCAAGAACTGATGAGACAACTCTCCAAAAGGAACCCAGTAATGAGCCAAATGGTCAGGGGTGTAAATAAAACTGCCAATAATGAACTAAGAGTTGGAAGTGGTAAGAGGTCTTATTTGCTTAGTCGTAGCTGAAGTCCCCTCCTTGCTCAGATCGAGATGACGTCTTATAGGCTCCTTCTCTTGTACAAGGTACAGGACCACCAACCACAGGCTAAAAATAAATAGAAAGATTATGTGAGAATACAATAATTTTGAAGGTAAAAGGAACACAACAAACATGCACCTGAGAAGTAGAAGAGGCATGAAAGGGAACCATCAGTAGAAGATGAGTCCAGATGAACTCCACGTACCGGCTCTTGACCTAAACTATATGATTCATAGCTAGCTCTCCAGCAATAACCTGGTCAAGCTCTACACCCTCCAGCTCATAAGTCCATAATATAAACCTCGAAGGGGACTTAGGGACACGTCTCGCTTTAACACCTTCGTGCTAGTTTATGACTCGTTAGCCGAGGTACCGGACTTGATAGCTCAATCCACAGAGAAGTACCCTCCTCTAAGCCAAGGGTTTGACTGAGTCATCTCGAGGCTCCACCTATCGGTGAGACCCCATAAGTCGTTCTAGATCTGTAAAAAGTGGAGGCATTAGTAGGTAAATGGATTAAGTTTATGCAAGTTACTAATAAATGTAAATATAGTTTTTGTAGGTACCGCATCTTGTGTCATAGAGTGCAGATTGTAATAACCCGAGTTTTTAAATTACTTTATTTTAAAATAGGATATGCAGTGTTAATAATTTTAAAATAATAATTGATTATTTCATTATCTTGTAAATTATTATCATTATTATTTTACGTTTAATTAACATTTACTACGTAAATGCATGTCTTTAAGTTATTATTTTGGGAAATAGTATTTTATTAATCTTTAATTTGGTGCCTTAGCATTTTAAATATTAATATTTTAATAAATTACATCATTTAAATGTAATTTCATGAGTTAATATATATATATATATATATATATGCACATATATTATTAATTAGGGTTAATATTTATTTAAATGTGTATATTATTAATATTAGTGTGTAATATATTAATGTATGTGTGTGTATATATATAGATGTTCGCGTGCATTTTAATGTATGGTGTGTGAATTTTGTTGAATAAATTAATGTATAATAAAATATATAGTTTATTAATTTTTATTATAAAGTTTTATATATATATATATATATATATATATATATATATATACACACAAATAACCTAAAAACCTCCCTCCTCAATCATCTTCCCCGATTCACCCCATCACCACTGTTTGCCATTCGTTTCTTCTTCCATCAGTGTGCCTCCCTACCTTCCGCCGCCTGTCAGCCAGCTCCACTGCCATCATCTTCCATTTCGAGTGTCGTTTGGAGCTTTGGAAGCCGGAAACCCAAAATTCTTCTCCCCTTCCGTTCTCCTCTGCCCGACCACCAAATTGGATGATTCCAGTGCCATTGGACTCTTGGAAATTCAAGGAGGAGGATTCCAAGCTTCTTTCAGCTTGAAAACGTGATTTGGTAGGGTTTCTAGCTTGATTTCATTATCGGCCATTCTTAGATTTTTATTTTTTTTTTTATTATTTTTGCTTGATTCATCAGAAATACCTTAACAAATGTTGTTCGCCTTAGCTTAATCTACATCCCAAAATTTTTTTGTGAATTTTTTATTATTTTATTATTTTCAAAAATTAATTAAATAAATTATGAAATTGTGATTTTTTGTGTTATTGGTGGTTAATATTAATTTTAGAATTTAATTTCAAATTTTCGTATATTTTGTGTAATTTTTATAATTACTTTTAGTTTATGTCAATTTTGAAAATATAGGTTAAATATATATTTTGTTAGTAATTATTGGTTAATTAAGCATATTTGTTGATTTTAATGAATAATATGTTGAGAGAATAATTTTTGTGTATTTATATAATTTTTATTGAATTTTTGAATATTATTAGTATTTTATGTGTATTATTATATATTAGGGGTATTTTGGTAATTTGGTGATAATTTTAGTTAAATATTAATTTTAATTGGTTTTAATAATTATTTGAGGTACAAAAATGATTTTTACAAATTATTTACTAATTTTAACTAATTAATACTATTTTTCAAAAATTATTTTCAAATAATATATAATATACTATTTTTGCAAATAAATGGATTTTTAGTAATTTTTAATATGTTTTTTGACTAATTAAATAATTTGGGTTTATAAAATGAATTTTTATTAATATTTGTGGAATTATCGAGAAATATCGATTTTAATAATATTATATTACTCTTAGGGTTTTTAAGTAATTATTGGTAAAATAATTACTTTTAGTGTTTTAATATTTAAATTGCCATATTTTGGTACTTAAAGGGTGTTTTTTGTATTTATTAAATTTTAATATATTCTATTGTATTTTGTTGTGAATTGTGGACCTCGGTCGGGGGAATTTGTAGTTTGAGATCCCGACCGAGGAGTTATGAGAATTATGATTTGAAGTGTATTTTTCTTACAAGACTGACTCTACTTTTGAAGTAGAAAGATATCCATTTTACAGAGGAGATTATGCCAAATTTTTTATAGAATTCTCGTAAAATGTGACATCGGGTCTAATTCTTATTCTTTGTTTGTGTTAGTAATCCTAGATCGAGTCTCTAGAAGTTAAGTTATATTTATTTTGATTTTCATGTTATTATTTTATTGTTAGTTGTGTCAAGACCAAGGGCTAGTGGACCATGCCTATCAGACCCGTCTTGAGAAACGCACACCTGTGAGTTGTTTTATATATGCGTGCATTTAGGTTGCATGTTTTAGACATATATGTTTTAATTGTATGATTTATGCATAAATGACTTAATAAATGCTTAAGTATATTCTAGGTATATTTTCAGTATATTTTCGGTATATTATGAGATACATGCATGTTTTTCTTTTTAATTAAATCTATGTTACTTTCAAATATATTATTGGTTTAATTTAATATATTCCATTATTTATGTGAATTGATTTTACGTATATATACTTGAAATATACTTAGTTTATTTTAGGTATATTTCTAGTATATGTATGGTTTATAATGTTAATTATAATGATATCATACATCATTATTTTATGAATGAAATGAGTTATTTTTTTTTATGAAGGATATCAATAGAACGTGCTTCCTAGTGGGCAACACTATGGCCGAGTATGTACCGGTACGACGATAGATTGTAGGTTAAATTACTAACCTATTTGTGGATCATGACTTGCTTGATTTGATTGTTGTGTGAGGTGAATGAGAGTGTAATTGCTAGAGCTCGGTTGACCTAGTGTCTCGGGGCCAATCACATTGATAGTGTCACGACCCAAATCAGGGGCCATGACCGGCGCTAGGGAACGGGAATTCTTTCGAATCCGGAACCCGTAGCAAGCCTAAAAATAAAATAAAACAATGCAATAATAATAACAATAACTCTTAATGCAACGGAAATAAAATCATAAGTATCACAATAATATTCCACCACGGGATTTAAATCAAATCCATATCTCATATATATAAATAAATCTGTTAATACAAGTTTTAGTTCAAATATTTAAAGTACAAATCTCACTACTTTATACAACTACTGCAGTGTCTAGATTATAAAAATAAAACTCAAGACTCAGATAAGCAGTTTATATAAAGAAGCTGGGGCGGAAGAAATCCGGCGTACAGGCCTACTACTGAGGTTTGAAGAAGAAGACTCTCCTGAAAAATGGTCAACGGAGGGGAGTCAGACCTCACTGAGTGAATTACTATAATATATATACATGCATACTAAATGAAAATGCATACAATCATCAGTATATATCTAATATGTATATATACAGGCAAATACACACAGATGCAATAAAATCATTTTTATATATTTTATTTAAAATCATCGTTTATGAAGGATCAAATAAAACCCTAGAATAGTGCAACCTCAAAACAGTGTTAGACAACACTCTAGCCATACAGGCTCACTTATTCCAATATATGATCACTTGATCCATTTGGACAGTAGACTGGCCCCGAGACACTAAGTCAACCGAGCTCCAGCAGTTTGACTGTCAATGTGATTCGTCCCGAGACACTAAGTCAACCGAGCTCCAGCAGTTTGACTGTCAATGTGATCGTCCCGAGACACTAAGTCAACCGAGCTCCAACAATCACACTCCCATATCATATCACACATCAAATAATCATATCCAATCAATATCCTCAAACTGGTTAGTAATATAGCCTAATAAGCGTACCGGTACGTACTCGGTCCTAGTGCTGCCCACTAGGTAGCACGTTCTATTGATATCCTTCATTAAAATATAAAGCATACATTCATAAAAGTAAATGATGCATGAATTTGAAATAAATTGCAACATAAACCATATATATACTAAAAATATACCAAAAGTAAACCAGGTATATTTCGAGTATATATACGTCAAATAAATCCAATTAAATTACAAAATAAACTAGAAATATATTCAAAAACATTTTAAACATAAATGGTTAATAAAGCATGCATATAATTTAATATATACCAAAAGTAAACTAAAAATAAACTTAAATACTAATCAGATTATTTATACATATTTAGTCAAAATAAAACATACATTTCTAAATCATGCACCCTAAACATATATATATAAAATAGTAACTCACACTTAGTGCGCTCCTCAAGATGGGTCTGACGGGCCTGGTCCACTAGGTCTCGGTCTCGGCGCAACTAAACAAACAAAAATAACAGACATCAGGATATACCTAATAGAAAACCCTAGAAACTCGATCTAGAATATTAGACATAGAATTAGAATTAGGGTTCGATCGGACATTACGTTTTACGAGAATTCTATCAAAAATTCGGCAGAACCTCCCCTGTAAAACGGACATCTCTCTACTCAAAGAGTAGAGCCGGCCCTGCAAAGAAACACACTTTAAAAAACAGGCACAACAACTCATCCACAACCCCTCGGTCGGACTCCAAACTACAGTTTACCGACCAGGGTCCACAATTCACAAAATAATATAAAAATACCAAAAATATCCTTATATCACAGAAATATATTTTATACGTAGAAATTACGTAATTAACCTTAAAAAACATTAAAAACCGATAAAACTCATTTTATTTAGAAAAATTGTATATCATATATATAATTGAAAATAATTTATGAAAAATAGTTTTGATTAATTAAAAATACTAAATAATTTGTAGAAATCATTTTTATACCTTAAATAACAATTAAAACCAATTTAATTACATTTTTAGTCAATTTATGATAAAATTACTAAAATACCCCTATATATATAAATATACTAAAATTACTCCAAAAATTCACCAAAAATAATATAATTGCATAAAATTAATTTTATCAACATATATATCAATAATATCAATAATTAAACTCAATTAACTAATTAATTTCAATTAAAAACACAATTAACCTAATTCTCCAAAATTACATAAACTTAATTAAATTCAAAATAAATACATAGAAATTCATAAAAATTCCAAATAAATTCCCATAATTCATTTCAACACCTATATTTATCATAAAACACAATTTCATAATTTATTTAATTAATTTTCGAAAATTAGAAAATAATATTAAAATATTCAAAAATACCCAAAAATCAAAATAATCTCCAAAAATTCACACATGTAGATTAAGCTACTAGGATCAACATTTGTGAAGGAATTTTTCATGAATCAATCAAATTGAAGTTCAAAAAAATCAAGAACCCTAAAATGGCCAAATTCGAAAAATTGAAACCTAAGCAAATCAAGACCATTTTAAGTGAAACAAAGCCTGGAATCACACTCACCGAAGCTCAAGGAGAAGAAAGGGACCGGCAGTGTCGAAAACGGTGGTTGAAAACATCGTGAACGACGTTAGCTCCCACTTTTGGCTTTTCGGCCAAAAATGACTTCCAGACGTCAGAAACAGCTGCAACAGGTGGCGGGGAAGGCTGAGGAAGGAGGTGGCACGCCGGGAGGCACACCGACAGTGAGAAATTGGGATGGCAGGCGGCGGAACGGTGATGGGGACGGTCGGGAGAGAGGAGGAAGAAGAAGGGCAAAGTTGTAAATAAACCAAACTTTAATTTTTTGTTTTAATATTAAATGTATATATGTATATATATATACTTTACACTATATAATAAAATAATATAAAATCACACACATTAAATATACACCACACACATATAATTTAATATTTAAATAATTTAATACACCTAAAAAAAATTAAATAATATTAAAACTAATAAATAAATAATAAGATATTAGGGTAATATTAATTAAACCCTAATTAAATAAATAATTACACAAACATACGTTATTTAGTGTTTAAAAAAAATATGTATGAGTTCATGCAAGTCCGCAAATCTATTTAAAATAATTAGTAGTAAATTATTTACGTGAAAATTTCTCCGAAAATGCAAGTCCCGGAAAAATTTTACGTTAAGCACTTAAAATAATATTAAAACAATTAAAATCAATTTTAATTAAACAAAAACTCATGAAATATCAATATCATATATAAGAATAATTAACACTACATATCCCGATGCAGTATAAAAATATTTAAAAACACAGGATATTACATATAGTCAAACTGTTGGAGCTCGGTCGACTTAGTGTCTCAGGGCCAGTCAACTGTCAATAAGGATTAAGTGAATTTATTTGGAAACAAGTGAGCCTGTATGGCTAGAGTGATGTATGTTGTTATTTGAGGTTGTGATCATTTAGGGTTCTATTTGATCCTTCTTAAACTAATATTTTTCAATATTATAAATAAAGTGATTTTCAGCATTTGTGTGTACATGCTTGTATATATATTTATTATATACATATGATTGATTGTATTTGATATTTAGTAATGCATGTATATATATTATAACAATTCACTCAGTGAGGTCTGACTCCCCTCAGTTGATGTTTTTATAGGAGAGTCCTCATCTTCAGATCTCAGCAGTAGACCTATCCACCGGATTTCTTCCGCTCTGGCCCTATTATGTAAATCACTTACTTGAGTTTTATTTTGTACTCTAGACGTTGTAGTAGTTGTTGTATTTGATTCTGTCGAGAGTTGTATTTGATTTTATGCATGTATAAGATTTTAATTCAGAGTGTTTCTCTGAAGAATTGTATTAAGAAATTTTATTTATGATATAAGATGAGACATTATTCTATTAAATGAAGTTGAGGAATTCATTTTATTATTTGAGATTTAATTTCAGCTGCATAAATATTTATTTTATTTTATTTTATTGCATGCTTTACTTTTAAGGCTTGCTATGGGTTCTGGATTCGAAAGAATTCCTATTCCCTAGCGCCGGTCATGGCCCCCTGTTTTGGGTCGTGACACATACACTGCAGATGAAAATGATCTCGGGCGAGATGCCTCTTCAAGACTCGGTTACCACCCCACCTGCCGAGGGCAGGGAGGTGATCCCCCACTCACTGCATGCTAATGAGTAGCTCCAGCTTCAAGGCCCAGACCTATCAAAAAAATGGTTAGCCAATGTCATTGAATAAATATTAAAACAAATCAAGAAGAGAAAAAGGGTTATAGCTTACCAGAATGACATGCCAAAAGCTGCAAAATCTCTTGGCCCCGTGGGCCACCTCATCCATACTTTAGTATAAGTATGCAAAGGCACAGCTGCCCTAGTCAAAGGTGGACACCTAATCCAGGTCCCGAAAAGGTAATAGGAACATCAGGTCCATGGAGCTACCAGTATCAGCAAAGAAGGTGGTGTCGAGTAGGTAGATTATAAAGGCTCATACCACTTGGTTAACCTCACATGGCCGCAACTCTATCTTGGGTATTTAAGCTCTAAATCGAGTCAAGCTTAAGGATATGAGTCCCTTTTATGTCTAGGATCATACCTATAAAGAGCTCAATGTATACGGCCTTGTCTAGAGTTAACTGATGCAGGCTCACGTTGAGGGGAACAAGATCCCCGGCACATACTATCCCGGTGATGGCAACAAAAGAGATGGGATCTAAACTAAACTCTCTAAATAGGAGATGGAAGTTATAGGCCATATCAAACCACCTTTCCATCAACACATTAAGTGGTTAGTAGTCTGTCTGACCCTGATCAATGAGAAGTGAGAGGATGAAGTCCTCAAATCTAGTCTCATGAATCTGATCCTTTTGATCCTCAACTAGCTCATTGTAAAAGACTCGAGCCCCATGTAAGTTCCTAGCACCCTTGAACGTCTATGCATCATGTTATAGAGGAAATTAGGGAAGTTGAATTATCATAATGTATTTTCTTGTCTTTTCAAAATAAAAACTTAGAACCCTATTGGTGAGGCATGGCATCTCAGTAATGAGGTAATCGCCTCATCACAGAAGCAATCGACTCAACGCAAAAGGCGATGCCCCTTGCATGTTGGAAATAGAATGATCACCTCTTGTAAAAAAGCGATCACCTCTTGGGTGAGGCGATTGCCTCATCGAATAGGTGATCATCTCTGCACATTAGAGACAACGAATGGTTTCTCCTTTTTTTTTATCAAATCTATAAATGTAGTAATTAAAGGATCTAGTTTTTTATCATAAATGATAAATAAAAATAGATAAACACTAACCCAATATGATTTTTAGGAAAAATAAGGAGGAATCGAGTATTAACCTCTCTAGACGTTGATGAACAAATGTGGGTTCTCAAATCCGTTAGGAGAGTTATTGAATCTCCTCTTGTCAATCCAAGATTTCATAGGGCATTAGCGGAAGGCAGGACATGATCCTATTCAAGCACGGGTGGTGTTCTTTCATTGTCCATGTTTAAAGTAGTGAAAGAGCGGGAAGTTGAAAAGAAAGGAAAATAAAGAGAAAAGAAAATGATTTTATTGTAAGAGGAGGGGTAGGGTAAGGCTTTTCTTAAAAAAAAATGAAATGATGAGAATGAATGAAATGGAAAGGAATGGTGAGAGTTCTTTGGGCGAGTCTCAGGAATCAAGGTTGGGAAGTGAAAGTTTTTTAGTTGATGTTTTGGGCAAGGAAAACCCAAAGATTATTCTGGTTGTATCCTCGAAGCTCGAGACTAAGAGAGGGCTATTTAGGTTGTATCCCCGAAGCTCAGGATCAAGAGAGGGCTAGTCGGGTTGTTTCCCCAAAGTTTAGAGTTAAGAGAGGGTTGTTCAGATAGTATCCTCGAAGCTCAAAGGCCAGGATGACTATTCTGGTAATATCCCCAAAGTCAGGGTTGAGTGACTGATCAGGCCAGAAAAATCCAGGAATCATGTTTCAGGCAGTTGGTAATTGAGCTAGGAAAACTCGAGAACCAAAGTCAAGGTTAAGTGACAATCGGGCTAGGAAAACCTAAAAGTCTGCATCTTCGATGGAGTAATAATTAGATAAAAAAAATTGAGATTCACATCCCCAACAGAGTGATGATCAAACCAAGAAAATTTGAGAGTCACATCCCCAATGGAGTGGTGATCAAGCCAGGAAAACTCAAGAACCAAAGTCAAGGTTGAGTGACATTCAGGCCAAGAAAACCCAAGGATCACATTTCAGTTAAACAATAATCGGTTTAGAAAAACCCAAAAGTCTATGTCCCTAGTGAAGCGATAATCGGGCCAGGAAAACCCAAAAATCATTGTCTTTGCATAATCTATTAGATATTAATGAGTGATTTATTGGGCCAAGAAAACCCAAGAACACGGTCATGTTCCAGGTTAAAGAATCCATCTCTTGAGTGAGGCTCGAGAGTCAAGAATATCTTTTATTACTTTTCCTTGTGTTTATGTTTTGCATATGATTTTTTTAAAAAGTATTTTTGCATGCATTTGGTTTTTCAAAAAATTAAGGGGCAAACTGTAGACACGTAGTTTGGTCGGCCCGCGATAGGGGATGAATTATGGATGCTTAGTTTGATTGGCCCACAATAGAGCCCAACAATGAGAAATGCAAAACTTGAATACAAGGGGGGGAGCCCAAAATCTTCTCAAAAGAAAGCCTAAGAGCTTAAAACCTTCCAAATTTGAGCCTAGGAAACCCCTTAGGTCTAGCCTAATTCACCCTAGCCTATTCGATCCAAAGGAAGGGCTCCTCTGTGAAGATGTAGTCGCCTCTATAGCAGTAGCCAATTAGGTGATCACCTCATCATAGAGGCATTGCCTCTATAGTAGCCACTTGCCTTTATATTAAATGCAAAGGTGACAATGGTGGTTACTGATGGGCCCACCTTAACTGAAACCCAGTCCATAGTATAGAAAAGAAAATTTTTGGAAAGAGAAAAAGCTAGGAAATGCAATGATAAAGAGGGGTACTAGAGGCATGGCCTAAAGAGGAGGATTAAAAAGGAGAGAGAGAAAAAAGAGAGAGTAGCAACTAGAACAAAAAAATGAAAAAAAACCTCTAAAACTATAAAGAAGAAGGAGGACATTTTTAGGGAAGAAGAGGGGAAACCAAGAAAAAAAGGTTATTTTTCTAGAGGAAGAAGGGAAAGGAACTTGCATTAAAAATAAGAATAACCGACATTCACCTCTGAGGGCTAATCATTTTGGATTAAAAGCTCATCTTCCAATAATTTTTCTTAATTCTTTCTTGTGGTTGAGTTATTAGCTTGCATGATCTTTTGTTAATTTGTATAGCTTTTGAGTTCATTTTTTGTTCACTTATTCTCCTTTGTTCATTATCTATGATTTGCCATGTTTTAGCATGATTGGGCAAGTCTTAAGTATAGAGTGTGTTTAGTGTCTTCACCTCAATAAATCCTTGCTTGAAGCATAAGTTGTTATCATTTTAAGAGTCATCCGAGTCTGTTGAAGAGGTGACGCCTCATTGTCATGAGGCGATCATCACTTTAACAGGCCTTCACATGGTCTCACTTCTCCTTTTTTATAAATTACACGTGATTTAGATCTATATGTATCCCCTCTGCCTGTATATGTGATTACCATGATGTATAATGTTGTTATTATATGATATTACTGTGTTACTTGTAAAATATTCTATAACTTGTATTTCCATTCCTTATGAGTATTATTCATTGATCATTAATTGTGAGATAATATTGTCATTTGTGGAAGAGAACTAACCTATGTTTGTTACAGGGATTGTTTAGTGACCTTTAGCCATCAAATAATCATTTGAATAATCAACTTTTGAGGGGTTTTTGCTTGTATTATTAGTTTATTACTAGTTTATTTTTTGTATATGTATGGTTTATCTTCTGTATATTATACTTTTATTTTACTCCAAAGCATTGTAACCCTTAATCCCTTTCCCTTTTGATTTTAAGTGAATGGTTGTAAATATTGATTATTTATTTTGTTTATGATGAACGTTGGGACAAAGTGCATGAAAAAGAATTAATGTGCAAATTCGGATTTAGTTATAAAACTTGACAATTATTCAAAGATAATTACAATCTATATGGTAATAAATAAATAATTGAATAATTAAAGGTAATAATTCACAAAACACAAACGGAGGTCAACCACAAGGTCAGGTGGGCATTCAAATGCTCATACCCAGTTTTCAAACCCGTTCTCTAATGACGACTACGTAAAACCTTCATGAAATCTAGTTGTCATATAAGTGTGTCTCGGCTTTCATCCGGGTGGCGACACCATCTCCATTTAGACTTCAAAAGACCTAACATGTATTTTCTAGTAAGCCTCGAACCTACACAGTGTCGTGATCACTAAACACTTGGGGGCACGCACTAAACCTCCCTGCCTACATTGGTATTTTCTTATTTAGACTTGAAAGGAGTTTCAAATAATATTAAGTTTTAATATTATCTTCTTATTGCCAATTAGATATGGACCTAGTAAGTCACACCTCAAAGGTTTTACTAAATCTCTAGATATATTAATCTAATTATTGATTAAAGAGTTTAATCAATTAATTAAAATTAGTGAAATTGGATTTTGCTTAAGATAATGATTCTAGTATATCATGAAATCTAATTTCAATGAAAGGTTTTATTATTAATTTATGCTTAATTAATATGAGTTATTAATTAAGATATTAAATTAATAATGGATATATGTTATTTCTTAATTACTTGGATTAATGGCCAAAGTATTATGAACCTAGGTCCAAAAGAGTTTTGGACTAAAGATTAAACCAAATAATAGACACAGCTCATTTACCTTATTTAAGTCCACTTGTCTGATGGAATGGGCTTTGGGTCAAGAGTTAGCCCAATGCTTTAGCCCTAATCCATTAAGTGATATATTTGATTTTATTAAATCAAATATTAATGAAGATATTAATTGACATGTGTAAGTCTTAGGTGATGTAGAGAAGTCTATAATAGTAATCTCTACATCCTCCAAGTTTGGACTCTAGTGACTTATTGATTTGTTAATTAATCATGACAAATGGCAAGTAAGTGATGTAAAAGGTGATGTCATAAATCTCTACACTTATTCTTACCATGATTTTCTAAAAAGTGTTTTTAGATATATAAATATATGGAAAAGATAAGAAGAGATAAGTAGGGAAAAGGGAAGCAATAAAAATAAGAAAGAAAAGAAAAACATATATCTATAAAATAAAAAGCCTTAGAGTTCTTAATCAAGAGGAAAAAAGTTAGTGCAAGCTTGTAAGGTCAATTAAGAAGAAGTGCTTGCTACCAATTGATCAAGGCAAAATGGAGATATAGTGGAGCTTGGTGTCTCAAGCTAAAGGTCTCACATGTGGAAGACTTGAAGATTGATTCAAGAGTTGAGTCAAGGAAGACATACTATTATAGTAGATTATTTGTGGTCTACACTAAACACTTGGAAGATTGTAAGTATTCTGCAACTTAGATTTCTTAAGTTTTATATTTATACATGGTGATGTATATTAGTTATGTGTTAAATTGCAAATTGGATAATAGGTTTTGAATTCTTGATAAGATCAAGGGTTATATTGAGAAAATTTTTGAAATTTGCCTCATTTAGCATTTGATGTCTAAGTCACATATCCGATTCCTAACATAATATTGCAGCAAGACTTAAGGCCCTAGGAATGACTATGGATGACTCCTTTCTGGTACAATTCATTTTGAACTCAATGCCTTAAGAGTATGTGCCTTTTCAAATTAACTATAACACTATTAAAGATAAGTGGGATGTTAATGAATTGGCCAATAAGCTTACTCAAAAGGAAACGAGATTAAAGACACAAGGGGTTCATTCAATAAACCTAGTGGATCAAGGAGTTAGTAAAGTTATCAAACCAAAATCCAAGAAATTTAAGAAGACAGGACCAACTAAATTAACACAGGTCGCTGATGATGATAAGAAGGAAAGAAAGGTAGATAAATGTCACTTTTGTAAGAAAGAAGGAAATGATAAAAAAGATTGCCTAAAACGCAAAGCTTGGTTCGAAAAGAAAGATATCTTTCATTATGCTTCTCCAATTTTTGAATCAAACTTATCATAAGTTCCTTCTAATACTTGGTGGTTGGATTATGGTGCCACTACTCATGTTTCCAATGTGATGCAGGGATTCCTTATAATCTAGAGCATAAACCCAAATGAGAATTTTTTGTTCATGGGGAATCAAAAGAAGGCCCTATTTAAAGGCATACGGACTTATCATTTTATTTTAGATACTGAGTATCACTTGGATCTATCATAAACTCTTTATGTACCTTCACTCTATAGAAATTTAGAATCTGTATCGAAAATTGATGTTAATAGGTTTAGTTTTAAGATCAGAAATAGATGTTTTAGTTTATTTAATAAAGATGATTCCTTTATTAGCTGTGGAATTCTTGTGGATGGTTTATATAGATTACAACTTGATGTTAATTTCTCTACATCCTTTATGTGAGTTCATCAAAATATTGGAATTAAACGTAGTATAGTAAATGAGAACTCTGCTTACTTGTGGCATAAAACATAATGAATCAGGTCAAAATCCAGGTTCATTTGCAAAGTTCCTCGAAAGACATGGCATATATGCAGACTATAGTATGCCAGGCACACCTTAATAAAATAGTGTAGCAAAAAGGCAAAATAAAACATTAATGGATATGGTTAAAAGTATGATAAGTAATTCCTTATTACCCAAATTTTTTAGAACCTATGCACTTAAAAATATAGTCTATTTGTTGAATACGATTCTTAGTAAGGCAGTTCCTAAAACTCCTTTTGAGTTATGGACTGGAAGGAAACCTAGTTTAAGACACATGCATGTTTAGGGTTGTCCAGTAGAAGCACGAGCGTATAATCCACATGGAAAGAAATTCGATTCTCAAACTGTTAGTGGTTACTTTATTGGTTACCTAGAGAAATCCAAAGAGTATAGGTTTTATTATCCAAACCATAGTTATAGAATTATTGAGACAGGGAATGCCGAATTCATTAAGAATGGTGAAGTTAATAGGAATGTTGATAAACAAATTGTGGATATTAATGAAATAAAGGTTAATGTTCCATTACCTATAAATGTTCCTACATCCACAATTGTTCCAAATTTACAAAAATAAAACAATAATGAACAACATTTGAGGAAGTATCCCATGATGAATCTAACCTACCACCATGTAGTCTGAAAGTTTAAAATCATATTTAATATTTAATTCAATTTCTTATTTAGTTAGGATTACAATTTAATAGTAAAATAAATTTAAATCATTAATTTTGATATTTAATGGATGTAACAAATTTAAAGTTATTCATATATATAAATTAATTCTCTCTACTTACTAAGATTAGCATATTAAAATTCATCTAATTATCTGCTACGTGAAAATTAAAATTAAAAAATAGAAATCAGTTTTAATTAGAAAATTATTAAACATCCAATTTGATTCAAATTTTTTTACAATTATGATAAATTCTGCATCTAAGTATTTGTATATTCTATTTTAAGTAACAAATTATTTATTTAAGAAACTATAAACACGATGATGTTCGTTTTCCATGATAACGATATTAGTTTTACACCCATTTCCTCTATATTCGGATACAGCAAGTACTTGGTTACAGCAGAAAAGAAAGCATTCTGTCCTCCTAAAGCCAATGTGTAGTTACTGGTTAGTGACACTGTTTTGGTGACATTAGTTGCAAATCATGGCCAGCCTGTAGGTCCTTGGGACAGCTGCATCTTGTACACGTGGAACAGTTTGCTAACCCCCATCCTGATACAAAGCAGAGTACCTCTGATCAATTGATAATTCAAAAACTGTACCCAAAAGGCAAAACTACAGAAAATGCAACAAGGGTTGTGAGGCAGCTTGCCCAATGAAAGTAAAAATAATTCCAATTCCATTCGATAGAAAAACCACACACCAATTCCAAAGTCCTCTGATGTGATGGGGATGGAACAACGAATCACGGAAAGCCGCTGATCAGAGAAATCGCTCCTAATTGAACGAAAAATCTCTGACCCAGAGGAATTAGAAATCACACGTTTCTTTTCGTGTCCTTGAACTCACTGGAGTCCAACTGACTTCAGCAATTCCATCCATAGCACCATTACCTGGCTATTAATCGAAGAAAACTTAAAAGCAAAGGACCAGTAAAAATTCCTAGTTGCTACTCAGATTAATTTGGCAGAAACTGTGTTAGTAATTTCCTTTGCATAATTCTATTTCTTTTTTTTTTAAAAAAAAAAAAAAAAAGAGAGAGAGATTGCATAATTCAATCTCTTCATTTTCCTTCCATGTTATACATTTCCTCACTAAATGTCAGACAAGCATCAACCAACACAGACAACGACAACAATCCCCCCCACCCCAATTTCATGAAAAGAAAAGAGAAGAAGAAAAAATCCACGGAAAAGTGTGTTTCATATAGTGGGTTGCATTTGCACACTCACACTAGTATTCAGTAGGAAAACTCTGTAATTTATTCTCTGCATCAGATCTCCAAAAGAAAAATAAATACTCAGGGATTTATAAGATGTAATACGCTGAATGATACTATTAAATACTCATACAAAATGAAGATGCAAACATGACACCTACAGCATTGGAGAAGGAAACACAGAAATAGAAGCAGAGGGTGGTTTCGTTTGCACTCACATTAGAGGATTGTTTAATGTGTACAATAATGATAGTAATATCATCTGTGCGATTTTCATGCTCAAGCCATAGTTTGTAGGACTCTCCAGCAATGGCTCCGCATGCATCTCGGGAATCGGTATATCTGTCCACCTATGACAAAGGCATTTGTAATCAGAGAGAATAGCAGTGTCAAGAAGAGATAAAGCAGAAGTGAACTCATGTGGCATCAACTTGGTTAGAAACCATCTCAATTTTAATGCATCAGTAAATTTTTACCACCACTACCCTCCCCCAACTTTTTTTTCCAAATAGAAAACTAGGAGCATATATTTTTGGGTACCTTTGGTAAATAGCAAATAAGCTTAGTGCTAATTACTATTGACAGATGAATATTTTTTATATCCTTTCAAGTTATGAAAATCCAACATCACTTTTTGTGAAATTTGCCAAATTTAAATGAATGAAACATACATTAATAAACATTCAAAGGCAATTTTGTCATTTCCAAAGCTCTAAAGCTGATGACAAAAAGACAGCAAACATAAAATATGAAGAAAATTCAATCCTTCATCTCCTTTTTAATACTTATTATTTGATCGGGCAAGCAACTCTTACTCTAGTTCAATCATAAAGTATGGTTGCATGTCAACTTGATCATTTCAATAAACTTAACGACATAAACATGTGGGTGCAGTCATGCCATATGTATATTGAATAAAAATAAATTCTACTTCCAGTTCACAAATTGTAGGCAATAATTATCTTTCAGGAAAATACAATCAATTAATTTGGAACTACTTAAAACATAAAGCAATATCAACACATTTGAAATGAAAAGGTTAGCCATGGAAAAGAAAACAATTAAACAAACAAGGGAAACATAAAAAGGTCATAATGTCATACCATATCAACAACAGTTTGACTTGAAAGGAACTCAAACACCCCATCACTTGCCACCACAAAGAACTGATGATTAGGCAAGAGCTGAACAATTGAAACCTCAGGATCCGAAATAACACCAATTGTCTCAGCTATACTATCTCCTACACTTCTTGTAAATGCAGTCCCTGGACAAATTTCATTTGGCAACCACAACCTAGGAGGATCACCCCCTTGACTTTCCTCATCGTCCCATGTCTGGATGTCAGGATCCTTGTATCCTTCCATTTGATCAGCACTCAGAACTCTAGCACCACATAACTTCACCCTCTCGTATTCATCTTTCCTAAATGGGGTTTGATCATTAGACAAATCCTCAGCAACAATTCTGTTGTCATTTTCAACAGCAATCACTGCTCTTGAATCACCAACATTTGCAACATAAATCTTATCTCCAATAACAAGAACAGTTATTGCAGTTGTACCGCTCAGAGAATCATCAATCTCACTATTGTGTAACTCAGAGTTTGTCCTTAAGAACGCAGAATTATAGGCTTTAATAGGGTCATCTAACAACATAGGATCATTTGCTAATATCTCAACTAACTTATCCTTGACAAAATTTGAACATTCAGCACCATATAAACCGTGCCCATCAAATACACCAAAGAAATGAATATCTGGGTTACCTTGAATTTGAGTTTTAATACAGAAACTGTCTTGGTTTTCCTTATCTGGAGAGTCAGGATAGTAACCTCTCTGAGTCAAAACAGAGTACTGCAACTTGAAGTCATGTGAAGGGACAGGAACAACATCAAGTGATCTTTGAGTGAGTATATGCTTACTGCCCAAATAACATGCTTTTTCCTGATCCCCTGAATCAACGTCGGATGATGATGGGTAGCGACTACAACACTTGCCATAAACACAACCCATGATTTTGATGTTGTAATCACTGTCGTAAAAAGGGAAATTTTCAAAGTGTGGACTAGCTGTTTGCAAAATGTCCTGAAAGAAAGAGAAACCGATTTTGAGGACTACAAATAGAAAGGATAAAATTATAGGTGGAAGGGGTCAAATGGGCATCTTGCGATTTGCACAATGAAGTTGATTTTGTGTAGAGCTTATGTTAGATGAAGAAAGAAAAAAACCCTACGAAGCAAACAAAAACCCAAAAACAAAACTCAAGGTTTTGAAGAGTAAACTTGCTTTCTCAAATGAAGATCCACATCTGGGTATGGTTACACTTACACCCAATAAAAGGTTGCTTTTTTTTTTTGTTTTCTGCACAACAATCATCCAAGATTAGAACAATATGTAGATAAAGAAAAGAATTTTCCTTTCAAATAGAACAAACCCAGAAGGCTAAACAAAAAGAAGAAGCAAAAGTTGAAGACATTTCAGAGTCACACGGTGAGGATCTTTTTCTCAAGAAGGTTTCAGAGAAATGTAATTTAGCTACTATGTTTATGGCACTTAGAACAACCTGTAGATAAAGAAAAGAACTTTCCCTTCAAAAAGAACAAACCCAGAAGTATAAACAAAAATAAGAAGCAAAAGTTGGAGACATTTCAGAGTCACACGGTGAGGATCTTTTTCTCAAGAAGGTTTCAGAGAAATGTAATGTAGCTACTATGTTTATGGCACTAAGCACAAACAGATCAGGGCTCAAGAACAAAACAAGTACCAATGTGAAAAAAGAGTTCTTTTCTTTTCATCATCAAGAAAAGAAGAGGAAAAAGGAGAAAAGAAAGAAGGAAAGTGAAGGGTTTTATGACGCAAAACCCAGAGAGTGATTTGTTTCAACAGAAAAAAAAAAAAAAAAAAGAAGGAAAGAGAGATTGGATGTGCGCATGGGCGGGTAGGTTTTTGTTCTGTTCTGCTGTTCTGTACACAAAAGAGAAGAGCAGAGAAGAGCCCGTCTTCCAAGAAATCAACACACCACAGGTTACTGTGAGTGAGAGCAACAAAACAAAAAGATAAATAATAAATAAAAACTCTATTTCAAAAAAAGAAAAAAAAAATATCTATATATAGGAAAAGTTACATTAAAAACCCTCAATCTTTGAAATATTTTCAAATAAAATTCTATTCTATTTTTTTTAAGTCAAATAACTTTTAAAATGTCATAAAAAAAGTTAAATTTAGATTATTATCATGATAAAAAAATAGGAGTTATGATCGGTATTAAAAAATAAAAAATTTTTTGAATCTGAAATCTATAGTAAGTTTTAAAATAAAATAAAAATATGCAATAATAATAATAACATAAATAATATATTTAGTAGTGAAAATAAAATTATAAATATTAAAATAATAATCCACCAAATGAAATTAAATTAATATCTCATTTCATATATAAATAAATCTTTAGTACAAATTTCAGTTCAAATCTTTTAAAATACAAAACTCACATAAATATAATACATAAACCCTACATCTGTTTATAAATACTGCAGTATCTAGATTATAAAATAAAACTCAAATAAGCAGTTTACATAGAGAAGCTGGGGCGAAAAAAATTCGGCGTATGGATCTGCTACTGAGGTCTGAAGACAATAACTCTCCTGAAAAATAGTCAACGGAGGGGAGTCAGACCTCACTGAGTGAATTGTTATAATATATATACATGCATACTAAATGACAATACACACAGTCAATATACCGTTTATAAATGATCAAATAGAACCCTAGAAAAAAATGCAACCTCAAACAGTGTTAGACAATACTCTAGCCACACAGGCTCGCTTATTCCAAATATAATTACTTGTTCCATTTGGACAGTAGACTGGACCCGAGACACTAAGTCAACCGAACTCCAGTAGTCTGACTGTCAATGTGATTGACCCCGAGACACTTGGTCAACCAAGCTCCTGCAATCACACCTCACATCAAATCAAATCGATCCACTCAATATCCACAAATAGGTTAGTAATATAACCTAAATGCTATCAGCATACCGGTACGTACTCGGTCCTAGTGTTGTCCACTAGGTAGCACGTTCTATTGATATCCTTCATTAATATATAAAACATACATTCATAAATAAATAATGCATGAATTTCAATAAAATGGCAACATAAACCATATATATACTAGAAATATACCAAAAGTAAATCAGGTATATTTCAAGTATATATATGTCAAATAAATCCAATATAGTTGCAAAATAAACTAGAAATATACTTTAAAATATTTTAAGTATAAATGTTTAATAAAACATGCATATAATTTAAAATATATCAAAAATATACCAAAAATAAACCTAAGTACTAATTAAATCATTTATGCATATTTTATCAAAATAAACCATACATTTCTAAAACATGCACCCTAAGACATATATATATAAAATAACAACTCATTGTTATTACGTTCCTCAAGATGGGTCCGACGGGCCTCAGTCTCGACACAATTAAACAAACAAATGACAATAGAAAATCAAAATAAATCGAACGAAAATTCCTAGAAACTCAATCTAGAATGCTAGACACAGAATTAGAATCAGAATTCGATCGGACATCACGTTTTATGAGAATTCTACCAAAAATCCGACAGAACCTCCCCTGTAAAATGGACATCTCTCTACTCAAAGAGTAGAGCCGGTCCTGCAAAGAAAATACACTTCGAAATAATCACAGAACACAACCACAATCCCTCAGTCGGACTCTAAACTATAATTCACCGACCGAGGTTCAAAATTCACAGAACCATTACAAAATACCGAAAATGTCCTTTTATACTAAAAATACATTTTATCAATCCAAATTACATAATTAACCATAAAACTTATTAAAAACCAATAAAAACTCATTTATTTAAAAAAATCGTATATTATATATAATTTGAAAACAATTTATGAAAAATAGTTTTAATTAGTTAAAAATACTAAATAATTTGTAGAAATCATTTTTATATCTCAAATAACTATTAAAACCAATTTAATTACATTTTTAGTCAATTTAGTGTCAAATTACCAAAATACCCCTATATATATAAATTCACTAAAATTAATCAAAAATTCACCAAAAATAGTATAATTACTCAAAATTAATTTTCTCAACATATAATTCAATAATATCAATAAATATACTCAATTAACCAATTAATTTCAATTAAACACATAATTAACCTAATTTTTTAAAATTACATAAACTTAAATAAATTCAAAATAAATATATAAAATTCACAAAAATTAAAAATAAATTTCTAAAATGCATTTCAACACCTATAATCACCATAAAATCCAATTTCATAATTTAATTAATTAATTTTCAAAAATTAGAAAATATTAATAAAATAATCAAAAATTCCCAAAAATCAAAATAAATTCCAAAAATTCCACAAAAATTACCACATGTAGATTAAGCTACAAGAATCAAAGTTTGTGAAGGGAGTTTGCTGAATCAATCAAATTGAAGCTCAAAAAAATCAAGAACCCTAATAGGCCGAAATTGTAAAATCAAAATCTAGGGAAATCTATACCATTTTAAGTGAAACAAAGCTTGGAATCACACTCACCGGAGCTCAAGGAGAAGATAGAGACCGGCGGTGTTGAAAACAGTGGCTGAAAAGTGCTTGATCGACGGTGGAGATGAGTTTCGATCTTCCAGCAACTTCTCCGACGCCGAAAACGGGTACTGCTGGTGGCGGAACAGGCTGGGGACGATGGTGGCACACCGACGGTGAAGAAACGACGTGACAGGCAATGGAACGGTGAAGGAAACGATTGGAGAAGAAGAAGGAGAGGGAGTGGCACGGGTTATAATTTTTCTAACTTTATATATATATATATATATATATATATATATATATATATATATATATATATATATATATATATATATATATATATATATATATATAATTAAAAATAATTAATAAACCCTAATTTAATTTAAATAAATGTACATATATATAGATTTTATTTAGCATTTTAAAATTATGTATGAGTTCATGCAAATCTGTAAAACTAGTTAAAATAATTAATATTAAATTGTTTACGTTTTAATTTCCCCGAAAATAGCATTCCAGGGAAAATTTTACGTAAAACTCTTAAAATAATTAAAATTAGCTTTAATAAACATCAAACTCATAAAAATATCACAAATATGTATAAAAAATTATTAACACTGCATATCCCAATGCAGTTTAAAATTATCTAAAAACTCGGGATATTACAATTACTATGCTAGTAAGAGGAGATAAAACTGTTTTTTCTAATCTATGAGATTCACTTCGATGACTGTGTTAGTGTAGGTGGCTGGTTTGATCACGCGCCCAAGTGTTGACAACAGTGACATTGTGCGAGCTCATAACTCACTAGGAAATACATAATGGGCTTTGAGCCCAAAACGAAGATGGAGTCACCACCCCGATGAAAGTCGGGACACACTATACAACAACTGGATTCCACAAAAGTTTTCAAAAGTCGTCATCAGATAACGGGTTCAAAAATTAGGTATGAGCTTTTGGAATGCACACCCAACCTTGCGGTTAGCTTTCATGTGTTTTGTATTTTATTATCTTTAATTATTAAGTTATCTCCTTATTAACATGTTAATCACGATTAGTTTCCAATTTTATATTTTATCCCAAGTTTACACATTAATCTCATTTCATGCTTATATCCCCGACATTCAATCACAAATAAATAAAATAAATAAAAAATAATTTACAACAATTCATTCCAAATAAAAGGAATAGGGATTAAGAATTTCAACTTTTGGTGTAATTAAATATAAAAATACTAAAAATAAACTATACATAAACCAAAAAATAAACTAATTAATTATACAAATTAATACTCTAAACATGATAAATAAAGCAAACATCTAGTGATTAAAAATTACCAAATAATTTTTACAATACATACAAGTTAATTCCATACAACAACAATAATAATATTTACAAGTCATCAACATATAATATTCATAAAAATAAATGAAAATAAACTCATAAAATGGTCCACTAAATAACACAAAAAAAGAAAAATAACATAGAAACAATATTTGATCAACATAGGAATCATATATAATCGTAAGAAATATAACAAATTAAACAAGGAAATCATGTCAAATATGAAAAATACTAGTTGAAAATCAAGGTATAAACAGGCAGAGTTCTATCAAAGGGGCGATGCTGCTTCAAAGAGGCGTCGCCTCTTGACCAAGAGGCGACATCTCGTCACCTCATCATGAAGAGGCGAGACCTTTATAAAGAGACGTTGCCTCTTGAACAGAAGTAAGAACACTCTATATTTCTTAAATCCCAAGAAATGTGATAATCAAGCAGGTGAATGAGAAACAGACACAAACATATAAGTATCAATAGTCAATATTCAATATCTCATACAACCATGCTTCTCTATAACTTAAAATAAGTAATATGATTCAAGAAAACATACAAAGAGCAAACAATCAAGGCTTATAATGAAGATAAAGAGTTTAAAACTTAGAAATGAGGGGAGTCATTATCTTGGACGAGCTGATGCTCTTAAATGGGCCCTTAAAGTTTGGTTGATGAAGGAGTGACCTTGAATGCAAAGAGGTCCACTTTTCTTTTTAAGAATTAAGTCCCTTAATTTTCAAAGTCTCTTCCCTTCTTCTTCCTTTCTTTCTTTTCTTTTTTTCTTCCTCTTTCCCTCTATTTTTTCTTTCAGATGTTTTTTTTCCTTGAATTACCTTACTTCCTTCTAACAATCAGCCAACCTCCTCAACTTTGCCCCTACATTCCCTTTTAAAGTCTCTCTTATTTTCTCTTTTTTTAAATTCCCAAAAACCCATTCTCACCCACTCCCATTACCCTTTTTTCATTCTTTAAGCTCTTTCATGCCTTTTTCCTTTTTCTTTTATGTTAAAAAATGATCAAATCTCAGTAAGTGGGCTTCCAACCACTGCCATTAATGGCATGTAATACTGTAAAGAGTGGGTGTGAAGAGGCAGTGCCTCATCGATACTTGAGGTGAAGAGGCGTCGCCTCATCAATGCTTGAGGTAAAGAGGCGATCCCTTTTCATTGAGGCAATCGCCTCTTCACCTAGGCCAGGTCAAGGCCTTGGGTCAAGAGACAATAGGCTTGGGCTTTAGCTTAGTGTTTGGGCTTGGATATGGTTTTTATGGGCTTGGCTTACTGTTTAGGCTTTTAGAGTCAATTTTAGAGAAGTCTCGAGCTCTCCTTACATTCAAAACTTAAACTTTCTCATGATCGAGCTTTCGTTGTAAGCCGATCAAACTAACAGTGTCAATAATTTGCCCTCTTGGTTTTTTAAAAAAATTAAATTTTCTAAAAAGAATTTTTTTAAAAAAGCAACATGCACTTCAAACAATGAAAAGTAAGAACGACGTACCTGACACTCGAGCCATCAGCCTTGGGAATTCAAACCTAAGAGTTTAAACTTCATCTTTAAAACATGATGATGATCCTTGGGTTTTACTGGCCCGATCAGTCACTCATTAATAATTTTATTATGAATCTCAAGCATGGCCCAATCTTCACTCAATAGAGATAGAAGAGAAACGCAATCGTGATCCTTGGGTTAAGCTAACTCGATTAGCTACTTATTATAAATTTGACATGATTCCTAAGTTTTTCTAGCTCGAGAAGTCACTCAGTATAAGAGATGAAATGTAACCGTGTTCTTCGGGTTTTTCTACCCCGATCATTTGCTCATTATAGTTTGGCATAAATCTTGAGCATGGCCCAACATCCACTCAATAAAAAGAGATGAAATGTAACTGTGATCCTCGGGTTTTCTTGGCCCGATTAATTACTCATTATAGTTTGGCGTTAATCTTGAGCATGGCCCAATCTCCACTCAGTAAAAAGAGATGAAACATAACTATGATCCTTAGGTTTTCTTAGCCCGATCAATTACTCATTATAGTTTGGTATGAATCTTAAGCATGGCCCAATCTCCACCCAATAAAAAGAGATGAAATACAAGCGTGATCCTCGGGTTTTCCTGGCCCGATCAGTTACTCATTATAGTTTGGCATGAATCTTGAGCATGGCCTAACCTTCACTCAGTAAAAAGAGATGAAACGTAAGCGTGATCCTCAAGTTTTCCTAGCCTAATTAGTTACTCATTATAGTTTGGCATAAAACCCGGGATTTTCTAGCCTGAGAATTACTCAATAAAAAAAGAATGCACTTTGGGGATTCAAGCCCGACTATTCACCTCCTAAGACATGCACTTTAGGGATTCAAACCTTACTAGATACTTATTCTTTCGTGCACTTTGGGAATTCAAACCCGACCAGATGCTTATTCTTTAGCTCACTTTGGGAATTCAAACCCGACTAGACGCTTATTCTTTTGCGCACTTCAGGAATTCAAACCCAATCAGAAGCTTATTCTTCCGTGCACTTTAAGGATTCAAACTTGATCGGATGCTTTTTTTTTCTGATGCCTCAATTAAAATGCATTTAAATCCAAATATTGATCTTGGGGTACACTTGAGCACTGATGCAGAAATTCTCGTTACTTTTTTTTCAGCGAGCCATGGGTCATTCTGTGTTTAATCTCACTAAGTGGGCCTCACCCCTTCTCCTTATCTTCCTTTCTCTCTCACCCTAACCATATAAATTCTCACTTTTCTTTTCTAGGGATCACATTCACCTTTTCAATTCTCTTTCTTTACACTTTTCCTCTTCTTTCTCTTTCTCTTTTATTCTCCATATTCTTTGACATGGACATCGCTCGGACCCCAGATTTGCCTATATAGGACCCAATGACACCTACAGTGCATCCTTCTCAAAGTTTCGGGCTCAATATTGGAGATGAGATCCCTCTGTTTGTGGATATGCAATCCCATATTTATGGCCTAGCTACCGGAGAGGTTAGTTCCTAATTTCCTTAATTTTTCTCCCTATTTTACTCCCCTAGCTCGATGCCCATAAGGACTTCCTGATGCAAATGATGCAACAATAGAAGGTAAACATAAAATATGCTTTATTTCTACATGTATGCATGCTTTCATGATTGTTTACCTTTTATCATGCTTTAACAAGATCGAGATGAGGCCAATCAGTCTAGGATCACTGCCCTTGAGCGCCAACTCACCACTCGTCAGGCGAGGGTGACGAGGAGGAAGGGGTAGCTGATAAGGAGTCTGAGGATAGCAGCGATGATGATAGGATTGACTCTACTAATGCTTCTGTAGATGAACCAGCTGATGAGCCTACAAATGAATCTAGATGATGAGGAGGCTGATGAGTCCAAGAGCGATGAGTAAAGAAGACCCTTTGGAGATTTTCATTACTATAGGGTTGTTCTTATCTAGAAAAATTGGATGTTTTACATTATTGTCCTCTTACCATCTAGATTGACTGATTGATTTGATTGACTCTTTTTATGCCTTCATATTTTGCCTTGAGAATTTTTGGTAGAATTTTTGAATGAATAAAGGCCTTTTATCTCTAAAACGCTTTACTTTGACTTTACATACACAGCCTGAAGAATTTCCAGTGATATAAAAACCTGTTTTATAGGTGATAGATCATTCACCTCTTCATACAAAGGCGTCGCCTGAATGTAGAGGCAATTGTCTCTACACGTCTATCCTGCAGTTATAAAAACCCCCCAAATCTTCTTTAAAATCCCTAATCTCTTCATTTCACCACTTCCCTCTATTCTTTTCTCCCAAATAGCATTCTGACCCCTAATCATGACTAAGAGAAGCTTGAAACAGCTACAACCAATTCTGAAAAGTCTGGATGGTGGGTCATGGACTAGAATAGAGCCATTTCACCTATTTTCCTTCTGATCTTTATATGCTAGGAAGATCAACTTCGCATTTCTCTACATTTTTGCTCAATTTTAGGATCCTCAAAAATATGCTTTTCGGTTCAATAAATGGAGATCTACCCCTTGCCAGAAGAATTTTGAAGCTATCTTGGGCTCTCAAATAAATTCTGCTTGAAAGATCGTCATTCCTTCTGTGGCAACCCTGGATTTGCACACCATCCAATACCAAATGGCAAGGTTATTCAACATGTTCCTTCGGTCCTCTCTTCGCCACATTTTCAATAATGAAATCCTGATGAGCCTTTTTATGGAAAATGTTATAGCTATAGATAGCAATTAGGTTCGCTGGCCTCGAATGATAGCACTTTGCCTATATGCTCAATTTTTGTTGGTCTCCCCTTCTGGTAAATGTGACTCGAAGATCCTATATGTTTTGGACCAAATGGAGAGTGGACTGAACCATTTTTCTCTCATTCTAACTGAGACTATTATCGAACTTGGTAACTTTTTTGAGACCAGAAGATTCTCTAGGAGTCCATTTCTATTGGAGGTAAGTCTCTTCTTCCTCTTACCACTTTCTACTTTCCATCATTTTTACCCATTTATCAATTCTACAGGCTTGGTTACAAAAGAAGTTGAGGTTGCTCGAACCACCTAAGGACATTGCTCACTACAAGGCCAAACACTATCGCACTAGGAGACTTCATCCTGTCCTAGAGGATACCCATAGTTGGTTATCTACATTCCCCGATACTCTAATTCAGTGGATGTGCCCATGGTGGAGATTGCAACACGTAACCCTTCAGTCCTATACCTATTATGTTCTCCTAGTCGACCTCCATTTTGCCACCGTCTACAATCCAGCTTGGCTTTGTAGGCAATATGGATAAAAATAGCAGATGGTGGAGGTAGTCTATGAGTTTGAACTAAGGCCTCTTTCTCAAAATTTTCTGGATAACCTGGTTGCTACTTAGCCTTATAGAATCATCCAAAGGTTCATTGACTATAGTGGAGATCAGTCTAATGATGACTAATATAAGGCATGGATTCAACTACAATAGGTAAAAAAGGATATATTTATAAGAAATATAAGGAGTCACAAGAGAAGCAAATGATATTAGTTTAGTTTATGAAACTTAGTCTTTTTATGTACTTTCTTGTCGAATGAGATTTCCTCTCGAGTTAGATATGTATGTAATAAATATTTAATGCAATGTTTACAATAATAAAGGCAATCCATTCTATTTAATTTGAGCAAAATGTGACCATACAATTTTGCTTCTTGCATATCTCCTGTCGTTAATTGGCTTGCCCTTACAAGTTTTTCAACTAACTATTTTCTCTTTTCTCTCTCTCTCCTTTTACATGTCCTTTACTTTTGCCTGGACCATCTTTTCTGATTTTTAATCCAGCAGGACTTTTACTTTTTCCCTTTTCTGTCTCTAACTTTTGCCTAAGCAGCCTCTTTTGAGGTTTTCTCCCTAGTGAGACTTTACAGAAAGTATTTCTTAAGCTTGTCCATATTGATGGGCTCTCTGAATTCATTTCCCTCCAAGTTAGATAAAATAGTGATCCTTTTTAAAAATAGTTTCTTCACTTGATAGGGACCTTCCCAGTTCGACTGGAACTTCCCCTGTGGATCAGTCATGATTGGCCTAGTGAGCTTTAAGACCAAGTTACCCTTTTTTATCTTGCCTGGCTTAATCTTCTTGTTATAAGCCTGGGCTATCCTTTTTTGGTACAAATGAGAGTGATACATAGCCTTCATTCTCTTTTCATCCAACAAAAACTTAGTTGCGCTAATCGGCTTTCTACCCACTGATACTCAGGGATTTTAGACTTTAGGAGAACCCTTAATGACTAAATTTCCACCTCAACTAGCAATACAACTTCATATCCATATACCAGGGAATATGGAGTGGCTCCTGTTGACATTCTGGCAGTGGTTCTGTATCCCTATAATGCAAACTGTAGGTAATTTCCCTAGTCTTTGTAATTTTTCAGTATCTTGGTTAACATTCTCTTTACATCCTTGTTTCTTGCTTATTGCTTATATGGCTTTGTTCACCTATGGTCTATAAGGAGATGATTTATGATGCTCAATCTTGTATTCTTCCAACAGAGTGGTTGTTTCTGCCCTAAACTGAACACCATTATCTGTAATGATCTGATGAGGCAACCTATACCGGCAAATTATATTCTTCTCTATAAACCTGGCCATCTGTTTTACCCCTACAGTGGTGAATGATTATGCTTCTACCCATTTAGAGAAATAGTCAATCGCCATAATGATGTAACGATGACCGTTGGATGCTTTCGGCCTTATCTCTCTAATAATGTCAATTCCCCATATTGTAAATGGCCAAGGCGAGGTTAACCCTAAAGCTCCATAGAAGGCAAGTGGCTTACATTGCCATATACTTGGTAGTTGTGGCATTTTTTTACATACTTAATGCAATCTGCCTCCATGGTTAGCTAGAAGTATCCTTCACGGGTTATCTTTTAAACAAGGACTATTCCATTTATATGTGGCCCACATACACCCTTATGACCTGTTTTCATGATTTTTTGTGCCTCACCCTTATCAACGCATCTTAAGTGTACTCCAACTGGCATCCTTTTGTACAACATCCCGTTATAGCTAATAAACTACCACGATAACATCCTCAGTGACATCCTTTCTTTTTTATCAGCTTCCTCAGGGAATTGTCATGTCTCTAAATATTATTGTAGATCATAAAACCAAGGCTTCTCTGCTAGGTCAATTAACATTATTTTGATTTCTTCATAGTAAGAAATTTGGGCCCGTACTGAGATAAGAGGCTTCATTTATGCTCATTTGCCTCCTTCCCATGTTGAAGCCAGAGTAGCCAATGCATCTATCATCTGTTTCTCCTCATGAGGCAAGTGTATGAATTTGTATTGCATAAAGGACAATAGGATCATGACTGAATAATCCCAATACGACTTTAGCTTATCTTCCCTCATTTCCCATTCCATGGCAATCTGTTTCACTACCAGCATCAAATCCTCATACATTACCACCTCTTCTACCCCCACATTCTTGAGTGCTTTCAGACCAAAAATGCAGTCTTCATATTCAGCTTGGTTGTTAATGACCTTGAATTCCAGCCTCTTTACCATCAAGATTACTTCTCCTTCTAATGAGACCAAAATCATGCCAATACCTGCCCCTTTACTATTTACTGCTCCATCAAAGTACATTTTCAGGTCTGGATTTCTATTGCCCCCAGGTGCTCATCCAAAAATTCTAACCCCCATTCTTGTCCATCATCTACCGGATTTTGGGCTAAGAAGTATGCCACAACTCTTCCTTTTATCACTTTTTTAGTAACATAGTCTATGTCAAATTCAGTGAGTAGGACTAACCATCTGGCTAATTTCCCTGTCTATGATGGAGTCTGTTAGAGATATTTAAGGGGATCATGCTTAGAAACTGCTTGAATCCTATAGGACTGGAAGTAATGTCATAGCTTATTTGTTGCCCAAATTACAGCCAAACAAGTTCTTTTTACTAGACTATAATTGGTTTTATAAGGTAGAAGCTTCTTACTTAGATAACATACGGCATGTTCAACTCTCCCTTCTCCTTATTGAGCTAACATTACACTAATCGCATCTTTCTCTATAGTTAAGTAGAAAATTAAGGGTTTCCCCGGTCTTAGCAGTTGCAAAACTAGAGGATTCATCAAATACTACTTAATAGTTTTAAAGCCTTAATGACACTTGTCATCCCAGATAATTAGCTAATTCTTCTTTAAAAGTTTGAAGATCAGCTCATAAATGGTAGTCAGTTTGGCTATGAACCTGCTGATGTATTGTAGCCTTCCTATAAACCCTTTGAATTCTTTCTCATTTTTGGTACAGGCATTTCTCTTATTACTCTGACTTTGTCTAGATCCACCTCTATCCCTTTCTTACTGATAATGTTTCCTAATAGTTTCCCAGACGTCACCCCGAAAACACATTTCTTCATATTCAATATGAGGTTATACTTTTTAGCTCTTACCAAAAACTTGTCTAAGGATTCGAAATACCCTTCTCTGGTCTGAGATTTCACCATTATGTCATCTACATACACTTCTATCTCTTTATGGATCAGGTTATGTAACAGCGTGGTAGCCATTCTTTGGTAAATAGCCCCTGCATTTTTCAACCCGAATGGCATAATTGTGTAACAGTAAACACCCTACTCAGTGATGAAAGAAGTCTTAAACTTGTCAATTACTACCATCATAATCTAATAGTATCCTAAGAAGCCATCTATAAAGGAGTACACAAATTGAAAGCTGCACTATCGACTAAGGTGTCAATATGTTAGAGGAAAATCATCCTTAGGATAAGCCTTAATCAAGTCCCTGTAGTCCATACACATCCTAACTTTACCATCTTTCTTGGGAACTAGGACTATATTAGCCAGCTACTGGGTGTCATCTAGCACTGTTAGGAACTTTGCTGTCAGTTGCTTTTTTACTTTTTCTTTGACTAAGAGGGCCCATTCTGGCCTTAATCTTCTCTTCTTCTGCTTTTATCGATGGGATGTGAGAATACATGGGAATCCTATATTTTGCATTCTCTCTATCGATCCCAGGCATATCCTTATAGCCCCAAGCAAATACTTTCTAGCTTTTTTTAAGAGTTTCTTTCATTTTTTTCTCTTTCATAAGGACTTAAGTCAGAAGCAATAAGTATATTTATAGACTTGTGCCTAGATTAAATGGTTTAGTTTGCACTAAATTAATGTCAAACATATGTATAAAATGATCATCACATACAGCATAACCATTAGGAAAAACATCACACAAGTAAGCATAATTAGACTTTATCACATTAATTTTAAAAAGAAAAATGTCATCAGTCTCAAATAAATTAGACAGAGAAAAGTCAATGTCATATAGAAAACATCCATAATATAATTAAGGACAAAGGCTTCAAACTTGAATTCCTCTTCCTGTTCAGTAGCATCCTTCAGCTCTACTATAGGAATGTCCCCCTCTGATTCCGAAGTCAGTACTAGCTCTTCTAATATAAGCTCTTTAATATCATATTCTCTGATCCTATCCATATATTCAGTGAAGATTTTGAACCTAGGAACTAACTTCTTAGCGATCATCAGGGGCTCAGGAGCTCCTTGGTAGGGGTAATTGGCACCTTCCTCCATAAATGTTTCCTATAACATCTTCTTCTTTAACTTAGCTCTAATTCTGCTCTTCCCAGACTTGCCCTTAGTTTCTTCCTTCTCATCAGATTCATCTTCCCCTGAATATCCTAACTTGTGCTTCATAATTGGTACCTTGGGTTTGATGAATTTTGGTTCGCCTGCTAATTCTTTCCTAGTCCCATCTCAGGCATGAACTACATGCTCTTCATCATACTAACAACCTTCGGGTTTAACTTATCTTCATAAATCATACAGACTTCAAAACTCAGGTTGTTTGAGATCTCAGTAGGAGTTAATTTCAATACAACAATTGTAGCCTCTATTTCAACCATTATAGTAGCCACCCTTCCCTCATGTGGAAATTTGATCTTTTGGTGAACGATAGATAGTACTCCTCCCAAAGGATGGAACCATGGTCTCCTCAAAAGAATAGCAAAGGTGACTGGAATATCTATCATATAAAGGTTAATCCAGACTTTAATAGGTCCAATCTTGACTAAAGCCCGAAAAGTTCCCTTAACTAGCCTTTTCATATCATCATAAGCCTTTATGAATACATCGGAGGGTTTCAAATTAGCTACCATTAAGCCCACCTTCGGTAAGATCTTTAAAGGACACACATTGATGGCTGACCCATTATTGACCATGACACAACATGTCAATTTGCCTTTCACTTCAGCCTTAATGAACAGGGCTTTACTGTGATCCCTTCCTTCTAAGGGCAAGTCATCATTTATGAACACAATTGCCCTTTAAGGACTTTTAGTTAGTGAGTTCACCATTTGCTCAAAAAGTGTATGTCAAAGGTATCTTCTTATTATCAAGAGCCAAAACCAGTGCTACCCAATGGGCCTGAGAGTTCATAAGCAGCTCCTAAATACTGGAAAGAATTTTCTTGTCTCTTTTAGCTTTAATAATCTCCTTAGCTTTCTCATCTTTCTCTAATCCTTTTGAACTAGTTTCCTCTTTCTCCACCTCAGCCTTCTTCACCTCTTCCTCCCCCTCCTCTGATTTCTTAATGGACTGTGCTGCTCTCCTCTCATTGTTCTTTCATATATTAACTACTTCTCCCTCTTCATCATCGGAACTCCAAATATCTCATACATTTACACTAGACTCAATGGCCTACTATCTTAGATTTAGGTCTTTTAACTATGATTTTAGTAGGGTAAGTACAACATCAATAAAGGAATTAATGACTTGTTCCTCTATTAGACCCGTGTTGATTATCAGAATACGGGGATTTAGTAGTAGTACATTTCGGTAGTTGGGTAAAGGGGTTATTTTGGGTATTTGGTTTTCTAATTTTTTGGGTCAGCTATTTTGCCTGAATCGATAAAATTTTGACTTTTGTGTTTTAGGCGAGTGCAGCTTTCTGTATCATGCCCAATGTTCTTGTGGTACTTACAGTATAGCTTCGGGTCAGTATTTGGGAAAGAAAGTCATTTAGGTAAGGGTTGTAGAAGGTTATTCTCAATTAATTTTTTTAGGACTTTAGAGAGGGGTCTTCCCAAATTAAAAAACTTTTAGGACTGCATGACTGCGTTGATCTGTATATTACTACTTAGCTCGACTCTGCTGCCAAACCCAAGCCTTTCTCTGTTCACAGATCTTCCATTGAAGAACTTCTTTTCTTGCACAAGGTCTTATTCTTTCTGTACACTAAACCTGTACAACTCCTTAAAGTTTTAAATCCCTAAATCCCTCAATTTCCTGGAGAAGGGGAGTACACACCGTTCTATGGCTATTACCAACTGATCAGATTTTGCAGGTCATTGCTTTATCTATGCTAATTTTTCTCTCCACCTAGTCAAATGATCCGCAAAGGATTCATTGAACTTCTATTTCACATTTTACAAGTCTCTCAGGGAAGCCTCCATTTGAATGTTGAGACTATACTGCTTGATGAATGTAGTGCATAATTCTTCCCAATCAGCTTGAACATAGGATTCTAAAGCATAGTACCATCTGATGGGTGTTCCTTCTAGAGATAGAGGGAATTGCTTCACAATTTATACTTTAGTTAATTCAGTAATCTTCATGTGGGTGACATATTGCTTTAAATGGAGGTGGGGGTCCTCTATGCCAGTGAACTTCTTTATGTCAGGGAATTTGAACTTTCGTGTTAAGGGATCATCATCCTTATCCAGGCTTAGCTTAGAATAGCTCATTGGCGCATCAATCCCTTTTTCTTTCATCATCAACTGCATTTGAGCCATAGACTTGATAAGGTCTTTAGCCCAATTCAGCTTCTTTACATTTCTCAGGGCATCCTCTTTCTGCTGGGTAATAGGTTCTACCAATACTATTTGTTGATCATCCTCTACCTCTTACCTTTCAGGAATCTCGGCATCTAAATCAAAAGGTCGAGGTTGAGGTGTTGGTGGTTGGGTACTGGCAATTCTCCTCTAGCTGTACCCATCATTTCCCCTATAATTTCTCTCATAATCGCCCTAGTTTGTTTGGCCATTTCGGCTTTTAACTATTTTTTGAGGGCTTCAACATCAAATTCTACCATCTCTTTACAGACTCTAACCAGGCGGCTGGTGTCAAATCATTTCCAACTGGTAGACTGTTATGAATTTATACCTGCAACTATGGGGGTTAGAAATATGTATGGCGTGTATGTATGAAATGCAAACCTATTGGAAAAAAAGAAATATATATGCACGTATCAGAGGACAAAAATAAAAAGCTCTCTAACGGTATCTCCACCCTTATTTATCCCACACATGTGTTCAATAACAAGTTCCTTATCTTAGGATTTTTATTCTAGGTTAGATTATCCACGAGGGATAATAAAATTGATGAATGCAAGATAACTCTTAAGACGATAATAACAAGTTCCTCCAAATAATTCTAAGGTCCATTTTAAACAGGCCAAAAATGATATCGAAAGCCCACCTTGTTAAGATCCCTTTGAAATGGGCTAATAATAGGTATAAGAGGCCCATTTGTCAAGGTTTATTTAAAATGGGCTTAGACCTTTATTTAAAGGATTTCCATATGGCATAAAACACATGCCTTTGGAAAAAATCCTAGTGGAAATTACTAGGTCATTTACATGAGCTGAGTCTTGGGTAATAAGCTTCGGCTCCCATAGATATATACATCCATTATGTCTCCCCACTCAAAGGTCTATGCAACACAGATAAGTACGTGTCGTGAGTGAAAATAATCAAATACCTCGCCACTAAGTTTGAATGAAACATAGGCAGCAAAGCAAAGATTATTGTCAATTTATTTGGGACTTGGAGTGCATTGTGTGAAGACGTGTAGTGAATGCAAAATTTGCGAAGGAAATAAAGAAATAGTCAAAGATAATAAATTACAAAACACTTGGAATCAATTTCTCTACCCCCAGTGGAGTCACCACTGTAGGTAGCTATTTTGGTCGTGCGCCCAAGTGTTGGTGACCACGACACTATGCAAGCTCGAGGCTCACTAGGAAATACATAGTGGGCTTTGATCCCAAAATAAAGATAGAGTCACCACCCAGATGAAAGTTGGGACACACTGTACAACAACTAGATTCCACGGAGGTTCCCATAAGTCGTCATCAGAGATCGGGTTCGAAAACTGGGTATGGGCTTTTGGAATGCCCACCCAACCTTACAATTAGCCTTCGTGTGTTTTGTATTTTATTACCTTTGATTATTAAGTTATCTCCGTATTAACATGTTAATCGTGATTGGTTTCCAATTTTAAATTTTATCCCAAGTTTGCACATTAATCCCATTTCATGCTTATATCCATGGCATTCAATCAGGATTAAAATAAAACAAATAAAAATAATTTACAACCATTCATTCCAAATAAAAAGGATATGGATTAAGGATTAAAACTTTTAGTGTAAATAAATATAAAAATATTAAAAATAAATCATACATAAACCAAAAATAAACTAATTAATTATACAAATTAATACTTTAAAAATGATAAATAAAGAAAACGTCTAGTGATTAAAAATCACCAAATAATTCCTGTAACACATATAAGTTAATTCCATACAACAACAATAATAATATTTACAAATCATCAACACATAATATTCATAAAAATAAATGAAAATAAACTCATAAATGGTCCACTAAATAACACGAAAAAATGAAAATAACATAGAGACAATATTGATCAATATAGGAATCATATATAATCGTAAGAAATATAACAAATTAAATAAGAAAATCATATCAAACAAAATACTAGTTAAAAATCAAGGCATAAACAGGTAGAATACTATCAAAGGGGCGACGCCTCTTCAAGCAGGCATCGCCTCCTAACCAAGAGGCAACATCTCGTTGTCTCATCATGAAGAGGCAAGGCCTTTATAAAGAGATGTCGCCTCTTCAACAGAGGTAAGAACACTCTATATTTCTTAAATCCCAAGAAATACAATAATCAATCACGTGAATGAGAAACAGACACAAATATAGAAGTACCAATAGTTAATATTCAATATCTCATGCAACTATGCTTCTCTATAACTTAAAATAAGTAATATGATTCAAGAAAACACACAAAGAGCAACCAATCAAGGTTTATAATGAAGATAAAGAGTTTAAAACTTAAAAATGAGGGGACTCACTATCTTGGACAAGCTGATGCTCCTAATTAAGCCCTCAGAGCTTGGTTGATGGAGGAGTGGCCTTGAATGCAAGGAGGTCCCCTCTTCTTCTCAAGAATCAAGTCCCTTAGTTTTCAAAGTCTCTTCCCTTCTTCTTTCTTTCTTTCTTTTCTTTTTTTCTTCCTTTTTCCTTCTATTTTTTTTCTTTTAAACGTTTTCTTTTTCTTGAATCACCTTACTTTTTTCTAACAATCAGCCAACCTCCTCAACTTTGCCCCCACATTCCTTTTAAAGCCCCTCCTATTTTTTCCTTTTTTAAATTCCCAAAAACCCATTCTCACCCTCTCCTATTGCCCTTTTTTCATTCCCTAGGCTCTTTCTTGCCTTTTTCTCTTTTCTTTTACATTAAAAAATGACTAAATCTCAGCAGGTGGGCTTCCAACCACCGCCATTAATGGTATTTAATGTTTTAGAGAGTGGGTGTAAAGAGGTGGCACCTCTTCAATAAGACGTTACCTCATCGATGCTTGAGGTGAAGAGGCGATGCCTTTTTGTTAAGGCGATTGCCTCTTCACCTGAGTCAGGTCAAGGCCTTGGGTTAATGGACAATAGGCTTGGTCTTTGGCTTAATGTTTGGGCTTGGATATGATTTTTGTGGGCTTGGCTTAGTGTTTGGGCTTTCAGAGTCAATTTTAGAGAAGTCTTGAGCTCCCCTTGCATTCAAAACTCAAAATTTCTCATCATCGAGCTTTCGTTGTGGGCCGATCAAACTGACAGTGTCCACAACTAATAACATGAGATGAAACCAATGCATTTATTTGCCCCAAATTGATATTTTCTTCCCTCCAATTAAGTGTTTCATTTTGGATTAGTAGATTATTTAGATAGATAAAAGTATCAATTTTGGGGTAAATGCATCGATTTCATCTTCTGTTATCAATACAGTCATCTAAGTGGGCCTCATAAATTAAAAAAAAATAGTTCTATCTCCTGTTACCAGTACAGTTATCCAATGAGACTTTTTTTAATAACATTTTAAAGATTGTGATTTAATTTGAAATAAAAAATTAAATAGAATTTTATTTGAAAATATCTCAAAGAATAGGTTTTTTTTTTTATGTAATATCCCAAAAAAATAATAAATAAAGACTCATAAAAAATGTATTAATCAATATTGTTAGTATTTTTATCGCTTAAACAAAATATTGTTAGTATTTTTGCGGATACTTAAATATTATTTTTTAAAATTAAAGTAATATGATATTAATAGTGAAAATAATATATCAAACAATGGGTTTGTCACCCCTAGGAAAAAAAGGTTTTTAAAATCACCCGCTTAGGGCTGGCTCGATCCAACCATGGGATTGGCCTCCTCTAATAGTCGTTAAAAAAAACTATTAAATTCAACTCACATTTATTATTTTGCTTAATCTAATTTTAAAGTTGGAATTGTAGTGTATTCTTTTTATTATTATTATAATTATATTTCAATTAAAATTGAATTAATTTAAAATTAAAATTAAATGAATAGTAAAAGTATTATAGCTCTTTTATATAAAGGTTATATAATTTAAATTTTGATAAATTATATAACAAAAAATAAATTTTCATTTAAATTTACGACAACATAATCAAACTTTATGTTTTATAATATTTTTAAAAAAAGTTATTATTGTACACCTTATAATATTTTTAGATAAAAGTTATTATTTGACTACTCCATCAGTACTATCATACCCCTTTTTAATGCTTTTGTCTTTTTTATCCATAATTTACAATGATTTAAGAGGGTCATAGATTGTGCATTAATCCTTTTGGATTTTTTTGTTGTTCAATTTATTTAATAGGTGTGAAATGAGAGTCAATGGCATCTTATCTTTTTTTAAAAAAAAAATTAAGGGTTAATTGCTATTTACTCTTAAGGTTTAATATATTATATTACTTCGTCCCTTAGTTTCTAAAAATATTAAAAAAGTCTTTATTGTACTGTTACTGTTAACTGGGCATAATGAAAAGATAAAATAGCCCATTTTAATTTTTTGGCCCAAAAAAAAACACGATTTGTCTTCAACTCCTGCAAACAGCGTTCCTCGTTCACGACCTGCACCATTCCATACCACTATCGTCGACACCATCATCAATCACCACCACCATCGGCACCATCATTAACCGCCACCACTGCCATCAACAGCAGCATCATCACCACACAATTCCGCCTGATTCCACGTAATTCCTTCACTTTTGATGTTGCTGCCGGTGAAGAAGATGCAAGGTGCAATCACCAAGTTCTAGTGGGATTTGGCAGTTCCTCTACCGCTAGCACTATCTATTGCCAGCACCATATCTGTCTCTCATCACCTCTAATATGCTTGGCATCACTAAGACTTGGATTAGCTCAGATATTTGGAGCTACAAAGACTTCTTCTATGATAATTGAGGAGTTTGTCAAGGTTTTTGGATGTCAGTCTTCACTCGCTTCATGCTTTTCACCCGATTTGCCTAAACCTGACATCCTTGAACCTAAGTTATGATCCAAGAATTCAAGGTAGCAAGTTTACAAAACTAATTCGCCAATGTAAGCAGCTTCAGTGCTTATGGGTATGGTCATATTATTTGAGATTTGTGAAATTAAAGTATTCAATTAATTATTAGACATTACAATAGCTTTTACAATTACAGATATTGGACTGTATTAGAGATAAAAGACTAAAAGTTGTGGCTTCCATTTGCAAGGATTTGCAGGAATTAAAGGTCTTCCCTTTTGATATTTATGTCGAAAATGCATCAGTGACAGAAGAAGGCCTAGTTGCGATTTCCAGTGGTTGCTGTAAGCTTCATTTGATCTTATATTTTTGTCAGCAGATGACCAATGCAATCCTTATAACTATATCCAAGAACTGCCCTAATTTCACACGCTTCAGATTGTGCGATTCTTGGGTTTTCTTTTTCTTTTTTTTCTTATTTCTACTTACTATTTACACACACACCAGTGTTTATTGGTGTTTATGTGTGTGTTGGTTCTAGAAAGCGAGTGTTTCAGACTAATTTAATTCTAAAACACAGAATTACAACTACTGTTGCTTGTATTTCAATGGTGTGTGGTGATGTTGGTACTGCTTGTGGTGGTGTTGGGTGGTGATGGTGGTGATGTTAATGTAAAAGGTAAATGTGTTTTAATGTACATGACCTGTTTGATTTAAATCCTAAATGAAAAGAATCACAAGTTCTCATTTAAGTTAATGATGGTGTAGATGGTGATGTTGTTAAATGATGTTGGTCTCTGGAAGAGGATGTAAGAGAAGAGGCGACATCATGGGTTGGATGCGGTGGTTGCTGCAGAAGAGCGCAGTGTTCAACTGAGTGTTTTAGCAATTTTTTGAAAGGTAATTTTGACTTTTTTATTCGATTTTTCTTACTTGACCCTTTTTTTTTTGTTTAACTGTCAAAAAAAAACCCTTATTGAACAACTAATGAGTATAATTAAGCAAAATAAAAGGACTAATAAATGTATTTTTAGAATATTAGGAACAAAGTAATGTATTAAGCCTAAATATAGGGAGAAAATAGCAATTATCTAAAAAATTAATGATGGATCACACGTTCAAAGTACTCATTGTTATATTTTAAATAGGAATAATTTATTTTTTTACCATCAAATAGTGAAGTTTTTATAGGGATTAAAGTTTAATTAATCTAAACAAAACTTCAAATAGTAGATTATATCTTGATTTTTTTTGTCTTCATTAGCTCCTGTTTACATTCCATATCATGTGTTTAGGATTTGGGTGGTTTTGTTATTTCTAACAAAGACCACCCAAATTCATTGATTTTTCTTGCTTTTCTTATAGATTATAGCTATAATAATGGTGATATCCTCCTATATGTTGTTGTTGATATTATTTTTGTGCATATGTTTTCTGCTGTTCATGTTGCTTCATTTGTTTTGCTTGCATCAGGTCACCGAAGCTATGGATCTTCAAGGACAAAGCTCACTTTTTCCACCTCCATTTTCATGATTCTTCTACTCTTGGTATGCTCTCCAACAAGAATAATATGCTCAACACCGTAGTTGGTTTGATGAGTTCTCTAAAACTCATTACTGAGCACCCCTCTTCATGGCAATTGCTTATGTTGCCTCTGTTGCTAGTGGCCCCGCTCCTTTTGCTACTGTTGCTGGTGGCATTGGTTTTCACTTACAACTTCAGTAAATCTAGGGTTTATTGTGAGAAAATGATGACTTTTGGAAATGGGTTTGTAATGGTTGATGGGTTAACGGTCTTTTTTCCTTCATTTGTTCTTGAGCTAATATGTAAAAATTCTCTTTATTTAATGATAGTAGTATTGTTGTTAAAAAAAAAAAATCTGAAACCTTAATTACAATATTCATATACAGCATTGAAAACACTATTTAAGGATATTAAGTAACTAAAATCTCTCTTTTTTTTTTTTTTTTGTTGGTTTTGCTTTGGTTACAAATAGTGTTAGTTGGCCATAAATGTTATCCAAGTCTCTGCTATTTTTCTCTGTCATTTAATTAAGTGTTGAAGATTATAAGGTGAATTTAAGAGTTTATTTAGTGGTATTTTTTTCTGTTTATTACATTGTTTAATCTGATTTTAAGTGTCGTTAATGTTGTTGTGGTCTGATTGTGAGTGAAGCTATTTTTGTATTAAATGTTCTTTCCTTTTAAGAATAAAAATGAGGGTGCGTTAATGTAAACATTTCTTTATCATGTTGTTTTTTGATATAGTTTATTTTTTTTTATTTTTTAAAAAAAAAAGATAAATTCATTTGGCTACTTTCAGATTTTAAATTTTGTGATTTTTTCTGTAAAGAGCTCACAATATCAGGCTAGCTTTGAGCTCACAATATCAGGCTAGCTTTGAACCATAGCTAAGCATTGATTTAGGGTTTAAATTTTGCATGTGTGTTTTTTTTTTTTAAATAAGAACAAGCTAATATTCAGAATAATTTTGAGAAGATAAAATTGCATTCTGTAAGTTCGACATTACTTCACAAATCAATTGATGACAACAGCAGTAGAGTTGTTAAAAGACCACTTAAATTTTTCTGAAAGTAGTAGCGAGCAAGTCGATGACGCACATGAAATGTCACAATGGTCGAGCTTTCAATGATTTCGATATCGATTGGTCAATTGCAGGTCGATTTATTTCTAGAAAAATCACTAGTGAAGAAATCATGCACCAATTTCTTTTATATAATTAAGTTAAAATAAATTGTCAGTTTAGCAATGATTACATTTTCTATTATTGATTTTTCTAAAATTTTCTTTGCAGGCTTGGCCATTAAAATGAGAGCAAAAATTAACATTATTATCATTTTAAATGTATTGACTTTTCACCTTTTTAGGAACAAATTAACTAATGAAAATGTTAAACTAAAAGATGTTGACTTAGTATCCAAATTTAAGTAAAAATATGATTACTTTTATTAATAAATATTTTATTTGTCAAAATATTTTTTGCGGTAATCTTCCTAGCATACATATAAATTCAAATTAGAGACGAATTGTTTGCATCACTAAATCATAATACTAACATGTAAAGAAGTTTAAGGAATATGAATTGGGCAAAAAAAATAATTCACATCTTCATATTTATTGAAGTTTAATTATAAACTTATGGGTCATCTTTTTATAATCTAACAACTCAAATGATAGATATTATAAGATAAACTCATGGATTCGATTCTCTAATTTTTCATAACCATTCAATGCTTGCAATAGTGTAAAAACAATAATGGATGCAACCAGCCACAATAATTTAAAGCTAACTACAAGATAAAAATATTTTTTATGTTTTTGGCTCTAACTTTTTTATAATCCATAAAATTAAAAAAAATAAATAAATCAGTAATTTTGACGGACATTGTCCATAGTGTAATATCCAATTGATACACAGCATTAGAAGAATATAAAGTATACAAGAATAAGGTGTATTGTAGCAAATGAAATATCAGTTCTCTTCTTTATTTTTTTTCAACAATCGGTATAAATAGGTAATTTCCAAAATTATGAGAGATGAGAGAAAAGATGGGGTTCGAAATATTTTCTTTTCAAATAAATATATGTACCTTTTATTCCTTGGATTGCTGGTGGAGATTTATTTTTTATATATATTTTTTTAACAGCATCATTTATTAAAATTTTATAAAATTACGACTATTAGTTACAGTGTTAACAATAAAAAAATATTAAATTCTAACTAAAATTATGGGCTCCACAATAATTCAACTCTCGGGAAAACCTTGCCATGGATTGACCCGGTCCTCATCCTTAGACGTACTTTCTTTAACTATTAAAAAATATGAAACTTGATTGCATTGGACCTTTCTCATACTACAGTTGAATATTCAAAGAAAATCGACAGCTTTCATTAGTTGGATTTAAAACCTATCTTAATCTCATACTTAATACTTTAAGTTTAAAGTTCAACTTTTTACAAACTTTGATTATTCTGTTCATACATCGAAAATTTAGTGACACATTCCTATACATCGAAAATTTAGTGACACATCCCTATATTAGAGTTGTTGGGTGTTTCATAATGTTGCTTGTAATAATAGAATTCTAAATGATACATTGAATGGTCATTCCAATTAGTAAGTTTTTGAATTTCATTGAAGTATGACAAATTTTTCTATTACAATCCGGTTTAAATTTTAGTAAAGTATGTCGATTTCGTATAAACATAATTTCAATAATGTAATTTTAAGATTCTGTTTTTAAAAGGGTTATTTGCAAATTTAATTATGACTTTTAAGGTTTTTTGTAGTTTAATCACAACATTTAAATTTTGGTAAAATAAAACATGAACTAACAATTTTTGGCAATTCGAATTACCGATCCAATTTCCGATCACCTGTTGCCTACATGTCAAGTCGTAGCTGGGTCTTTAATCCCAGCTGGACAAACTTAAAACCATGTTAAAACGATATGTTTTGGAGAGCAAAATGCACCATTTCAAACTAGCCCCCTATATCACTTGCAACTGAGGGATTAAAATAACGACCAAAATCAACGAGTAGAGAGAAATTCAACTTCTTCCCTAATTTCAAACCTAAATCGAACTTTGCCTTAAATTTCATCAGACCGAAATGAGTTATTTAGGTGTTATAAACCTAAATTTCTAAACCGAAGTACATCTCTGAAGATTGTGGAAGTTTGGATTTTCTTGATTTGAAGTGAGCTGAGGGATTTCGTTAACAGACAGTAATAGTAGTAAGGGTTTGGATCGGTGATTGCAAAAGCATATTAGCTTTAGTGTGGAAATCAAGAGGTAATATAGTTTAGACTTAGTGATTTGTCTTTATTATGCTACTAAAAATGATAGTAGATACTTGATAAAAGTTAATGTAAAAAAAAGGTACTTGAAAAAGACAAAATGGGGACCAAGCTAGTGGTCCACCATTGAAGTAGTGGTGGGAACCAGTGAAGTAGTTGTGTCTGCATTTGATTTTTTATCCTTAATTAACATTGTTAAGGTTTCTTTAAAAAACAATTTCTTCTACAAAATCCATGACCTTTTAGGGTATTTAATAGTTAAGATTTATTTAAAATAAATAAATATTATTTTATTCGGTTAGTGGTAGTTATGAATATCTTTGTTTATTTTGATGTGGTGCTAATTTTTTTTTGGTTCAGTATGTTGGACACATTTTCTATATATTACCATTATGGTGGAAGGTTGGCTAAGCGTAGTGAGGTAATGGTATATGTGGGAGGCCATATAATGCCAAAACACAGGCTTCATGTTGATAGAGTTGGCTACTTGGACTTGGTTAATGATGTCAAAAAGCTCGAGTTCGATAATCCAAGACTATTGTATAGAGTGCTTAGGTTGTCTATCACAGAGGGCTTATGAGAATTGCATGATGACAAACAAGTTCTTGACATATTGGAGCATGTGGGTGATGGAAATGGTTTGATAAAGGTTTTTGCAGACAGTTTCAAACACACAAACTTTGAAGTTATTGTTGATGTAACTAAAATAAATAAAGAGGAACGGGTAGATGCATATGATAATATGGCCAATATAATGGATACTTTTAATAGTCCACATGACACAGAGTCGAAATAAGATGATAAAGTGGAGACTCTTATTAATGTTGGAATACAAGAGGTTGGACAACAACAACATATAACTCAGGAGGTTGAAAGAGTTGGTATGAACCAAGAAAATATGGTTGATGAAAGGCATGAGTCAGAGATGGACTTAAATTATCAACCTGTAGGTGAAAGTGAGATAGATGATGACTTGGAGGATAATGAACTTTTAAATGATCAAGAACATATATTAGCTAGGCAAAACATAATAAAGTACAGGAAATATGTTTTAGTTGACGAGTTTGCTAATAAGTTAGCTTCAAAGTATGGTATTCTTAAAAGCAGGAACACTATTATCAAAGATGTAAATAAGACAGATAATAAACAATGCCTGAGTGAGTATGGGGATTTTGATGGTGATGTGAATTCCCTTGGTACAAGCAAGGAAGAGAAAATGGATGAGGCTACGAAAAGTTTGAGGAAGAAAAAGGTAGCTTATGATCCTAAGTGTGATTATAAAACTCTTCAACCAGTGCTTAAAATGAGGTTTAATAGTGCACAACAATGAAAGTCTATTGTGCAAAAGTGGGCAATACTAAATGGTCATAATGTTCAAATTATGAGAAGCAATAAAAGATAATTAGAGTTTAAATGTGTTGACAAATGCCCTTGGAAGCTTTATGGTTGTGTTATAAACACTGAAAAGACATTTGCCATCATGATTCTCATTACTGAACACAGATGTAGCCAAGAAATAAAGACTAGACAAGCCATCTTAACTTGGATTGCACATGAATATGTATAAAGGTGTAGGAGAAATCCAAATTGGTCTGTTAAAAACTTAAAGGAGGACTTGCTTAAGAAGTTTTGTGTGCAAGTGAATATTTAGAAGTGTTATAGAGTAAAGGAAAAAGCTCTTGAACTGCTTAAAGGATCAATAGAAGATCATTATAGTCAACTTAAATCATATAAAGCTAAATTGATAAGGGTTGATCCAGAAGGTAGATTTGAGTTTTTACTTGCTAATGACAATTCATGGAAGGGATTATTTATGGGTTTCAGTGCATTAAGGAAGGGTTTTGTAAAAGGATTTAGACCCATCATTGGGTTATTAAACCTAAGATTAACAAAGTCAGTTTTAAGTGTAAATTAAACTAGGTTTGAATGTACTAAGCCTTCACTTGATAAATTCACTAAAGTTCTTTTAAGAACAAAAGAAAAGAAATTTAACCTTATTTTTTAAAAACTTTCCTTAGAGGTACTCTTCTCTCAACTGTTGCCAAAGATGGGAACAATCAGATGTTCCCTATCTTTTGGGCTATTGTCCAGTCTGAGAATGATTTTTTTTACATGGTTTCTAGAATTGGTGATGCAAGAACTTAATATCAAAGATGGGCTGGGTTGGTCATTTATTAGTGACCAACAGAAGGTTATTTTTCCCTAAATCTTCAATTATAGTGTATTTAATTTCATTTTATATATATTTTAATTTTTTTTTTGTATTAGTAGTAAGGTTTGGTTAATGCAATCGTCAAATTGGCCCCATATACTGAGCACAAAAATTGTGCAAGACATGTTTATTGCAACTGGAAGAAGGTATGTAAGGGCCAAACGTTGCAGAATATGTTTTGGACTACAGCTAGAAGCACTTATAAAGTTGCGTATACATGTGCACTTAATGAAATAATGGTTGAGGATCAAGCAGCCCATACTAAATTTCTTGAAAGAGATCCTACAAAATTTTATAAGTTGCATATGAGTCTCTTACCAAAATCTGACATGATTAAAAACAACGTGTGTGAAACCTTTAATGCTTATATTATGAAGGTTAGGGGTAGACCTATTATTGACATGCTTAAAGATATTAGAGAGTCGTTCATAAAAAGGATGCACCATAAGTTCACTAAAATAAGTAATGTTACTGACAAAAGTTATCGTAGAATTCGAAGCAAAATAGAGGAAATGAAGTTTAACAGTAGGTTATATCTAGTCAAGCAAACTTTTGGAGATAAGTTCCAATTAACAATTAGCACTAACAAGTTTGTTGTTAATCTAAACACATAGACATCTAGTTTTAAGACATGGCAATTAAGTGGAATCCTATGTCTGTATGCATGTGCTAGCATTCACTTCTTGAATAAGGACCCATCAGACTATGTAAATGCATATTATAGTGTGGAAAGATACATTTCCACTTATGCAAATTAATTGGAACCCACAAATTGGCTAAATATATAGCCTAAAGCTGATGGGACTTTAATCAAACCCCTACACTTCACTAAAATGCCTGGGAGGCCTGTCATGACCCAAATCGGGGGCTATGACTGGCGCTAGGGAATGAGAATTCTTTCAAATCCGAAACCCGTAGCAAGCCTTAAAAATAAAAACAACAATAAATAATTAAAATATATTGTAATTAAAATTTCAATTTAACATAAATAGATAATCTTTTTCATATCATGAAATAATTTAGTATAATATTCAAATTAAATATCTGAATTGAAATCTCATACAACAAAATAATTAAAACTCAATACTGATACATAATATAACTACTACAGTTTTTTAGAGTACAATAATAAATAACTAAGTAAGTAATTTACATAATAGGGCCGGGGTGGAAGAAATCCAGCGGATTGGCCTACTGCCGAGGTTTGAAGAGGAGGAATCTCCTGTAAAAATATCAACTGAGGGGAGTCAGACCTCATTGAGTGAATTATTATAATATATATACACGCATAACTAAATGTCAAATGCAAACACTCATAAGTATATATAATAAATATATATACAGGCAAGTACACATATATGCTAAAAATCACTTTACAATTAATTCTGAAAAACATCGATTTATAAAGAATCAAATAGAACCCTAAGTTATCACAACCTCAAATATCAATAGGAAATGCTCTAGCCAAACAGGCTCACTTAATTCCAAGTAAATTCATTTAATCCAGTTGGACAGTAGACTGGCCCCAAGACACTAAGTCGATCGAGCTCCAGCAGTCTGACTGTCAGTGTGATTGGCCTCGAGACACTTGGTCAACCGAGCTTCAGCAATCACACCATCAATCTCAATCATATCATTCTTAATCAAATCATAATACCATAATTGATTCTCACTCCCCCTAAATCATCGGTACGTACACGGTCCTAGTGTTGCCCACTAGAAAGCACGTTCTATCGATATCCTTCATTAAAGATAAAACATACATACGGAAAGATAAATAATGCATAATAACATTCAAAATGATCAAATAAACCATATATATACCAGAAATATACATAAAATAAACTAAGTATATTTCAAGTACATATACGTAAAATCAACTCAAACAATTCATAAAATATACTCAAAATCAACCAATAATATGCTTAACATAAATTGAATATAAATAAAAAAGAAATCATGCATTTAATTTAAAATATACCAATAATATACTAAAAATATACCTAAAATATACTTAAGTATTCAATAAAGCAATTATGCAAAATCTTACATTTAAAACATATAATTCTAAAATATGCAACCTAAAGCAATGTATATATATCATAATAACTCACAGGGATGCGCTCCTCGAGACTGATCCGACGGGCTTAGTCCGCTAGGTCTCGATCTCGGCACAACTAAATAATAAAAATGATCATGAATCAGAATATATATCTAACTTAAGATTCTAGAAACTCGATGTAGAATTATTAAACACGAATAGACATAAAATAGGAATTAGACCTAATGTCACGTTTTACAAGAATTCTATCAAAAATTCGGCATAACCTCATTCGTAAAACGGACATCTCTCTACTAAAAAGTATAGTCAGTCCTGCAAGAAAAAAACACTTCGAGTATAAAATTCTCACAACCCTCGATTGGGATCCCGAACTATAACAATCCCCAACTGAGGTCCACAATTCACCAAAAATTTAATAATATAATAAAATATATTAAAAATCAATAAATACCATAAATACCCTTCAAATATCAAAATATAGCAATTTAAGTATTAAAACACCAAAAGTAATTATTTTACCAATAATTACTTAAAAATCCTAATTAATAATATAATATTATTAAAAATCCGTTTTTCTTGATAATTCCAAAAATATTAATAAAAATTTATTTTATAAATCCAAATTATTTAATTAGTCCAAAAACATATTAAAAATTACTAAAAATCCATTTATTTACAAAAAAAATATTATATATTATTTGAAAATAATTTTCAAAAATTAGTATTAATTAGTTAAAATTAGTAAATAATTTGTAAAAAAATCATTTTTATACCTCAAATAATATTAAAACCAATTAAACATAATATTTAACTAAAATTACCACCAAATTACCCTTAATATTTGAAAATACACATAAAATACTAATAATATTAAAAAAATTCAATAAAAATTATATAAATACATAAAAATTATTTTCTCAACATATTATTCATTAAAATCAACAAATAAATTTAATTAACCAATAATTACTAACAAATATATATTTAACCTATATTTTCAAAATTGACATAAACTAAAAATAATTGTAAAAATTACACAAAATTCATAAAAATTATAAATTAAATTCTGAAATTACCAATAACCATCAATAACACCAAAAATCACAATTTCATAATTATTTTAATTAATTTACGAAAATAATAAAATAAAAATAAAATAATAAAAAATTCACAAAAATCAAAATAATTCCCAAAAATTATAAAAAAATTCAAAGATGTATATTGAGCTAAGGGGAACAACTTTTGTAAAAGGATTTTTCATGAATCAAGCAAGAATTATCAAATAAAAAATAAAAAACAAAAAACCAAAAATGACGGAAATGAAAACGAGCTAAAAACCTCACCACAATGCGTTTTCAGGCTAAAAGGAGCTTAGAATCAACCTTCTCGAAGCTCCAGGAGTTCAACACCACCGAAAACGTCTAATTTGGTGGCTGGACGGAGGAGAACGACGAGGAAACGTGATGCGGCCAAAAAAGGGAGATGAGGTCACCGGTGCTGGAGAAGGAAGGGAAGGTGGCAAAGCTGGCTAGGGAAGAGGTGGTCAACGGCGGAAGGGCTGGAGGCACATCGACAGCCGGCGAACGGGATGACAGACGATGATGGTGGGGGATTAGGAGGGAGAAAACAGATAAGGAGGTGTTTTTGTATTATGTATATATATTGTATATTATATGTATATATATTATTATATAATATAGTTTATAACTTTATATAATAATAAAATAATGTGTGTATATATAAACCAGACACTTGAATATTCACATGCATATATATATATATATATATATATACATACACACACACATATATATATTACACATAATAATTTAATAATATGCATATATTAATATTAAACCCAAAATATATGTGCATATATATATATATATATATATATATATATATATATATATATATATATATACATATATATATACTCATAAAATACACTTCAATAATGTAATTTATTAAAATAATAATATTAAAATATTAATGCACCAAATTAAGTATTTTTAAAATAATATTTTCCAAAATATTAAACCGCAATATAAACAATTACGTAGAAAATTTTTAATTAAATGTAATAATAATAATAATAATAATAATAATAATAATAATAATAATTCACAAGATAATAAAATAATAAAATATTATTTTAAAATTATTAACATTGCATATCCTATTTTAAAATAAAATAATTTAAAACTTGGGTTATTATAAGGCCTAAGATTTGTAGATAGAAAGAGATGTGGATGAAGGTCCCAGCAACTCAAACAATATGCCAAGGACTAGTATCCAAATCAAATGCCAAGTTTGCTTGCAAGTAGGGCACAATAAAAGTAGTTGCAAACATGTCAATAACCCAGCATCCAAGAGGCTTGAAAAAGTTTCTGTAAGTTCATGAGAATATTTGTAATGTGAACTTTATCTTTTAATTATATTATTAGTTGATATGTATAGAATGAGTTTAATTATTTAATTATTATAGATGAAAAAAGGTAGGCCACCTAAAGTGGAAGGAGAAGCAATTGTAAGACCAAGGTAACCAAGTGCATATCAGCAGAATAATAAAGGAAAACAAAAGTTTCAAAGAAAGGAATAAGGTAAGAACAGAAATGAAATGAACACCAATCAGAAAGGCAGCAGTAGTCAACAAGGTAGCATAACTCATCAAACCACTCATCATGCCAGCAAGGTGCAAAAGCAAATCGAAAAATGACATGTAAAAATATTGTTGTTAACTTATTAATGTGCTTCTTGGAAAGAGTGCAATATATATCTACAAATAATGAGTCATTTGTATGTTTAGGTTCGATAAAGGTATGGTGTCAGAGTTTTTGAAGGCTTTGGAAGCATCTATATAAGGGTGTGTAACTAAGTTTATTATTCATTTAATGGTTATTTTATTGGATGGCTAATAGTAAGGAAGCAGTTATATTTTATGCTAATAAAAGGGAAGAACTTTATTACAAATGCCTTAGAGAAAAGAGTTAAAACTGTTTTAGCTGGACAAATTATATGCCAAGGAAGAGGGAGAGGGAGGGGCAGTAAGGCATCAACTAATGCTATGGACAACCCATCTTCAACAATCATTGGAACCAGTTTACCACCAGTTACTAGAGCAAAAGGAAGAGGGCATGAAAGCCTCTCTATTGAAGGTCCTAATACACAAGAGAGTACTGCTAAGAAGTCGATAAAGATTAGTCAAATTATTATAGGTTTATAAATTATGTCCAATCAAATTATTATGGATATTTGAAGTTATATGACATTGTAAACTTAGGGCTGAGCTTGTAATTTTTTAAGTGTTGCTTTAGCATCAACTTTTGATGATTCTAAGCACACTTTTGTAAAGTTACATGTCATCTTATGGATTATATATGTCAACTTACAAACTTATTCAATTTTCAAACTTGTTCAATTCTAAGCATGTGCTAGATGATGATTCGTTATAAATTACATACAAGGGAAATATACATTACAAAGTCATAGTCCCACTAAGTTAGTCTATCATGTTTAACAAAAGTCATATAAATTAGTTAACTTACTCATTCATTCATAATAGCCATTACAAAGTTACAAAGTCACATAACATAAATTACAAACATATAGTACACCAACTAAAACTAATAACCTAAATAGTTAAGCACTTGCTAGCATTTTCATAGTCACACTAATTGGACCTTTAACAAAAAAATACTAGAATATTATAGCAATCATTAACATAATGACACAGAATTTACATTTCTTCAAATCAGCCCTCAACTTTTTATTCTCAGCATTCATTATTATAATGCATCTTTGATACATGGCAAGTCTGCTCTCCATATTAGCTTGTAAGAAATCATGCTCCTCCAAAGTTTTTTCAAAGTCAACATGAGTTTCTTGCATTTTCCTTTCAGTCATCTTCACTTTGTCATTCATTCTTGACTCCACATTAGACAAAATCTTGGTTGTCTCCTCATATCAATCTCTTTCTGCCTTCATTCTTAGAAACACTTATTTTTTATGCTTTAGAATTTCAGGATCAAGTTACTCATAGTAGCCATAATCATATTGCTACAAAAACAAAAAATTAGTAATATTTATTCAACAAATGAAAACCCTAAATATATAATAACAAATTTTAAATAATTTTACAACAATAAATATGTATAAACATTTGCTACAAGTCAAAACCCTAAATCAATTACTCACTCTTTTAGCGCACCGGTAGAATCTTCGTCCCGAATTTTGGTTTATCATTGATGTATAAATGGAAGCTGCAAGAAAATGCCCATATTCTTTTCTGGGTATTGAGCTTGAATAAGGAACGCTTGAGTGAGAAAATCGTCCAGATGAAGGATTCTGTCCATATGATGTTGAACGAGAGCTGCTACTTGCCATCTTTAGCGTTAACACTTCAAAAAACTAACAAGAAAAAGAAAAATGGAGTTTAGGTTGCATGAAGAAGAAGAAGAAAAAGAAGAAGATTTAAGCGTGATTTAACTTTAGCAAAAGCGGGACTAATTCGAAACGGTACGTTTTGCTCTCCAAAACGCATCGTTTTGACGTGGCTTTAAGTTTGTCCAGCTGGAATTAAAGACCTAGCTATGGCCTAACATGTAGGCAGCAGGTGATCAAAAATTGGATCGATAATTCGAATTGCCAAAAATTGTTAGTTCATGTTTTATTTTGCCAAAATTAAAATGTTGTGATTAAACTACAAAAGCCTTAAAAGTCATTATTAAATTTGCAAATAGCCCTTTTTAAAAATATGTAATCATAACATTTTTTTTAATATTTATTTTGAAAAAGAGAAGATAAATAATCTTCCAATCAATAAAAATATTCACTTTTTTTAGTAATTTTTTTTATGATCTCATCCATTTCGTAGCAAATCTTTCATCAAACATTCCTTTTATGAATTCCACTTGTAATTTTTTTATTCGATTTTAGTTTTGAGCATGTATTTTATTTATTTATATCAACATCTGTTAAAAGTTATTTTTATTTAAATGGTCTTTTTGGATTGTACTGAATTAATTTAAATATAATAAATTTTAAATAGCAGTGGTTGTAAAAATATATATATTTATTATGTTTATTTTAAATAAGTTATTTATTTTATTAATAAAAACAATGTTATACAAGGATAGAAAATACTAATTTTTTTTCTCAGTTTTTATGTCAATGCCTCGCAATCCACCACTTTAACTTGGTAAAAAAAAAAAAACCCTAGAAAAATAACATATTTTTGTGGAAAATATTTTGTTCCATAGACAGTCTATTTTTTCTGAAAACAAACAGATAGTAAGGTGATGACTGATGAGTAAAAACTCCTTTATAGGTCATTATCTAATGCTATGTCGTGGCTTGGATCTTTTAGCTTGTCAATTAATTCCTTTTGGATGTGTCTGTCTCTATATTTCTCAAAACAAAGGCAAAAGCCAAAAAGGTGGGTAGCATTGTGTAGAATTGTGTGTTTGAGGGTGTTTCCAAGCAAATTTCTAAAAAGTGCCTTTTCAAAAAGAAGGAAAAAAAAGACTTTTAGAGTTGGGCCAAAAATTTTCTAGATGATGAGTTGAGACCAAAAGTATGTTGTCATTTACATCTATCTCAACATGACCCTCTATTGTCCCACAAACAATTACTCTTTCAGCTTTTTTAGATTTTGATTTGTTTCTTGATCACTCTTCTTTTATCATCAATCTTCTCTCCATCTCTATCTAATAATTTTATAATCATGTTTTGCTTTATCACCTAAACTTGGAATCATTTCCAATTATTGCTTCTAATTTTTTTTTATTTTGAACTTCTAATGAAAATTTTCATCTATGCAATGATCAGAAATTGAATTTTTTTTTTTTTTTTCCATTTTGCTTCTAAATCTTTCAGACAAATACTGCTTTTAGTTAGAATTGTTGTTAATAAGAATTGTCAATGCCTGCTTGTGCTGGAGCTGTTCCTCTTGAATCCCACATCGTTAAATTGTGGTGTGTGTTATAGCATGTTCATAGACATTATACAATCAGCAAATGCTCGCTGCATGAACAGTAAGTTTTCTTGAAAAAAAAAATGTCAATGCCCGTGCTACTGTTATTGTAAGTGAAGACTAGCTATGATGTCAACAGGCTCCGTTGAACCCAACAAAAGGTCCAATAAACCCAAAACTGAAAGTGCAAGCTTGGATTAGTTACAGTGTCGTGAAACCAAGGCCCAACTGATAATCATGGCTACTCCACCACTGCAAAATTGTGGTCAAGTAACACCTTTCTTTTTGGAAAACTAGTAGAATACCATAAGGGAAGAGAGAAGAGTGGGGGATTCGAAACTTGCACTTCTGACATAGCACCACACATTTCATCATTTAAACTACTCATAGGGAGCAAGTATGTGTTGTTGTTAGTGAAATCTAAACTAGTAGTTGTGTGATTTTATTGGGTTGGTCTTTGTTTTCAAAGTAAGTTTATTGGTTTTTGATGAGGTAAAGTATATTAATTAGCATATTTGTATTGTTTTCCATTAAAAAAAATAAAAGAGAGGGAGTAAAATGGACTAAACAAGTTAGTTAGGAGTTGGGACTTGATTTGAACAATTTGGGTTTGGTGATGCTAGTAAGGAATTCTAAACACTATGTGCCCAACATAAATCCCAGTTTGTAAGCTGGTAAGGTTTACATGAATTACCTCAGACTTAAATTTAAAATGCTCTCATAAGTTATCATGATATTGCCGAAGCTTCAGCATAATTAACAGCCCAACCCAACCCACTTTGTGGTGTAGCTATTGGAGCTTAAGAAATTTTGTATGCCTCCGATAAATCATATGGTTTCATTCAATTATCTACCGAGTTGGAGGAAGATGAACTGTAAAATTGTTTTATTTTTTTTATATGAATTATCGGTATTCAAAATTTATTAGATTTTAACTAATTCGGTACGATACCAGCAAAATTTGAAGGGCGGCAAAATATTTTCAATAACTAATTTAATACGCCTACATATATTAAAACTTGAATCATAGAGACTTTACTAAGAAAAAATATAAATTTTTTGCCATGAGCTCAAGATTCTTTTTAGAAGAAATAACAAATATGAATAGTGGGAGGCTGGAGATGGGACTCAGAAAACAGAAACAACTTATTATGGAGGCTGATCGATAGGCCACAAAGATGTGGCCATTGTCAACTTAGTGTCTTGAATGAGCTAGTTACAAGTTAAAAGAAGCAGCTGCAGACAGTACTGAAAAGGAAAAGAAGATGGAGAATTAATATTGTTGTTATCAACACTTCCGATGGAGCTGTAATTATGGAATAGTAGATTGAGTATATAAATGTATAGTTGTTGAAGGGACAAAAAATGAAAAAAATGATTCTTGGATAAGCGCATGGCAACATCTTTAACCCAATTATGGTCACGTGTAGATTCTCTACTATAATGCGACAAAGAGCTGTTAGATTGCATCATATGTATATGGTGACTTCCACGCCAGATGCATAATAATCATACTAAAACACAAGCACCAAAATACTTTTCCATAATAAATAATATATATCTTATTTATATATACTTTTCCATAATATATAAAATAAGGTAGACCCAATAATTCCCATGCAAACCTAAATGCTACACCCATATCTCTAGTCTTCCACATTCTTTTGAGCTCTTATCATAACATTTAATAGAATTATTGTCATCATGTATGATTTTTCTTTTTAATCTAAACTGTCGAATGTGAAGTTGATTAAATTTTAATTATTTTGATTTAATTTGAGTAAATTATAAAAAATAATTAATTTAATATGATTGAATACATTATAATTATAATTTGAATTTTCAGTAGGTGATTTAAGAAAAAAAAATTTAAAATATAATCTCAAGAGTTTAGAGTTTTTTTTCTCTAACTATCTAATTAATAAAACCATAAGTGACAAAAGGGAATTAATTCAGTAAGGGAAGTGAAAAGAAAAGAGAATTAATTTAAAGAGAAATTATGAAAAGTTCATATAATTAAACCTGAAAAACAAATTAAAAAAAAAAAGAGCACTTTTTTTTTTAATATCTCCCCACTACACAAAACCTCAAAATCTTAGGCGTGACAAGCCTAAGTGGGGTGCATTATCATTATACTTGCCAAATTCATATTCCTCTTGATGCTTCCCAACAATACCATCTTCTTCCTTTCATCTCAATCCCTAAATCCTTTCCTCCCCCACTTTTTTTTTCAAAAAAAAAAAAAAAACTTTCTAGACAGGTCAACCCAGCATTCATCAACCTCTCATTAACCAATCACATTTCTCCATGTCATCACCCCCTAAAATTTTCCTACTCAACTCTAAACCCTAGCATTCCCCCCACCCCTCTCTCAGTCCAGATATATCTACCATCCACCTTCACCATTGTTTCCGATTCACTTCCGGCGGACCGTGAACGTTTGAAACACCACGCTCCCTGTTGCTGGAAACTCATCCACAGTGCAACTCCTGCATTTCATTCCAAGTGGCTCGAGTGAATGTGCAACGCGTGCCCACACTTCATGGCTATTGCATGTAGTAGATACAGATATAGTTGCCGGCCGGAAAACTTGAACAGCTTTCTTTAAAACCTCAGCTACATCATCATTGTCGTCGAAAATGGACCCGACACATTCAAAGCTTGCATAGCTATAACCATCTTCTGGAGTAACATGAATGGTGGAGTAACGATCGTTATCGATACCATTCATGGAATATCCACAAGGGTCGAATGCAAAATCACAAATGATAGCTCCGGGATTGATATCAGCAATACCAGTGAGCTTGGTCATTTCTTTACCGGCTATGTCACCGTTCTTGCCATCCCCAGTTGGTTGAAAGAATTTACGAGCCAAGACACGGTCGAGCTCAGTCATGCAGACCTCAATAGTGTAAAGATCATCGTTTCGAGAGATTAGATGATTTTGATCACTGGCAGCGAACAAATGCCAAGAATGAGAGGTCATTTTAGAAGGCATAACAGAAGCTTTTCTATAGCAAAGACTTGAAGGAAGATTTTCCTCGAGATAGATGACTTCTTCTTTGAAACTGGTGTGAGGGAAAGGCTGAGCTTTAGGGAAGATGAAGTTACCTCTGGTGTACCTACAAGAACACAGAGAAAGGCCAAGATTACAGGCATAGTGTAACAATGGACGGATAGATTTCAGGAGTTGGGTGGTCCCACATGTCTTGATGATGATCTTGGTAGGGTACACAAAGAGACTTGATTCTGATAACACGTAGGCATCAAAATACTGGTTACCAACAGCAGATACAACAGTGCATTGCACAGCATTTAACACAGTTACTAATGACTCAAAATCAAGAAGCCTTAGACCCATATTGTCATCCATCATCACAGGGTCATCACCAAAGAAATGAAGCTCCAATCTTTTCTCAAAACCTTCAAATCCTGACACAGCCATTGAAACCTACCAATCGTACAACAATAAATATCAATTTCTTGGAAAGTAAAGAGAAGAAATTCAAGAAACAGAAGCAAGAAAAAATGGATATTCTTGAAAACAAAGAAATTCAAGAAACAATTTTTTTTTTTTTTTTTGTTTTTTTGCTTTGTTTAGGTGATATTGAGGGAGTGTAGTAGTACTACAGGTGAGAGAGAGAAGAAGGGTCTGTGTGGGATTTATAGGTGGGTGAAAAAGAGAGTGGGGGGGTTAGAAGGGGAAGATAGTGAGTGAAGAAGAGAGGAGGGGCATGCGGGTGAGGCAACCAAGAATCATCATTGCAGGCATAATGAAGTGAATAAGATGATGATATCGTTTCAAGAAAATTTTCTTTCTTTAAAAAAGAAAAAAAAAAAAAAAAGAAAATTAATTAGTTGTGAAATCTTTAATTCTTGCAGACAAGACCAGGGTTCGGATTTTACACCCACGCGCATGCATTTTTTTTTCCCTTTTTTTTCCTCTCTAATTTGTATTGTGTTCTTTGTCCATTAATTGTCACTATATCCTCTGAGTGATATCTGCCAAAATTCCCCAGTATAGATCAGTTTCCAGCCACTATATTCTTCCACACCACTCACCAATAGTGAAAAACACCAAACCAAAAAGCTTACCATATAAACCTGACACCACCCACCCATATACATACATATATATATTCCTCCCTCAAACAATCCCATATCCATTTATGTATAATAACTTAGCAAAATTTGTAATCAATTTAGTGTATACTCCTGAGAAATTAATTAGAGTTAGAATTCACTCCGTTAATCAGGTAGCTAGTTTGATTTATGTAAATTTTAGTTAATCATGGAGCTAGTTTGATTTATGTAAATTTTAGTTAATTCGATAGCGCCAAATACAGATTTCGATAGAAAAATGACTAAATGATTGAAATCTTTATGTTTATTTTATTTTGAAAAAAAAAAATCAAATGCATTGAAAACTTGAGAAGATTAGACATTAATTCAAAACTAACGATGATTAAGAACAGCCCCCAACAAATAGGAAATTAACAAGAATTCAATTTTGAAATGGGGCCTGCAGGTCAAAATTCAACATTCACAATTACAAACTACTGTGCCTAAGTCATTCTCCATTTTTTTTGACACTTTTTTATGGAACACAAACATAATCATAGGCTAGATCGACTACATGTTTTTTTTTATATGCATGACAACAATAATTATTAGGAATGCAACAAAAAATAAAAGTAACTGATATAATCAGAACTAATTTTGCTGTTTATAAACTATATCGATTAGGTGTATAGATGAGTACAGGAAGCAGACCAAACACATAGAAACACATAGAACGAAAAGAAAAACATAACATTATAATTAATAAACATGCATAAACCTTCAATGACTCTAAAAAGTCTAGAAAATTTTTCGGGTACATTACTATTGGATAATAAAAAGGTGAAAACTATAGTATATGTGAAAACTACTTGTTTATAGAGAGACCACCTTGTCGTTTTCAAAGAATTGGTAAAGTTTTAATTAACAAAAAGCTATAGACGTGCCAAAATATCATCAATATATTACGGTAAATATAATAATTATGCACAACACAAACTATACAAGTTTTTGCAAATCCAGAAAAAAAAAATAAATAAAGAAAATAGAAAGGAATCAGGCATGGCATATAGATAATGAGAATATCCTTGAATTTGGGAGGCCCCTCATTTATGAAATTGAAAAGCGTAAACTTATGAGAAATTTTATAATAATTCTAATTTTTTATAAGTTCAAAAATCAAATCAATAATATTAAATCATTTAAGGTTTATTCATGTGCTATTAAATTTTAATTTTTATTACTTTAATTAAATATTTAATTTTTATTTATTTGACTTTTCAACTCATTAAATATCAGAATTACTGTATAATGTCTCCTTATGAACATCATATTTATTCTCCACGCACATATGTATATTTAATGTAAGAGACGATATTATCATGTAGTTTCTAATTCATTCTTAATTAAATAAAAGATTTATTTTTTTTACATTTATGCTTTTAATATATGATAGTTATATAAACTTTGATTTTTTCAAAATTCGGACCGAATAATTCTATATGGAAAAAAAACACCCTCGTTGTCTATATTTTTCATATATAAAAAATATATAAGATAACCGAATTGAATTTTCATATTATTTATGAAGTTGGCTATGTAGTCCCAAAGTCTAAAATGAAGGATTACCGTCTTAATTAATTAATAACTCAAAAGGATTCACTGTCTAAACTTTTGAGTTTAAAAAGGTTAATTAAACCATGCATAATCATCATTAAGATGTCAAGATTTTTTTACACCATTTCTCTATACTACCCATGTGGTCTGAATTTACGCATTAGTTTGTATGTTTATTTTTGGATTTCGTATGTCGGCTAATTTTTAACTAGACAAATAATTAAGTAAATAAAGTTAAATTTCATTTTAATTGAAATTGGGTTGGTTCAAAAATTCAATATTAATGAACCTAGCTGAATTGGTGGAATTGGAGTAATTAGTGTGGTTGGTAGGGCAATGTAGATTACGTAATTGACTTGTGCATACCTTACCCATCAATTAATTTTTAATTTGTACTTACCCTTCTTGGCTTATAATTTAAGATTTTGAATGCAAGATTATTATTATAATAATTCAACATGATAAACTCTATGAAAGCAATTGAAGAAGAATTAATTAAAAAAGTTTGTGTATGTAGAAATAGACACATAACAGGTAAGGGTAGTGAGTGTATAGATGTGCACAAATAGATTGGTAAGTTAAAATGGAAAGAGATGTGGAGTGTTAAGTGTAGTGTAGAGAAAGAGTGGGAAAGGCAATGATGGAAAATGGTGAGTTTAGAATCAGAGTTTGCAGTTTAAAGGGCAGGGAATGATTCAGAATTGTAAGCGTCATGAATAATCTTATGGAGGGTGTGGCTGGCAGCCTCCATTATGACCACAAATTGCCACATCTTGAGCTGCACGCGCACCCACCAAACTCAAAACACTATCCATCACACAAATTATATACGTACGTAACATAAGCCACCCTCAATACACTCATAAATCTTTTCTTTTTAACGCTTCTCTCTATGATATGTATATATCTCTCGCTTTCAAGACCAAAATGGTCAACCACTTTCAACCATATATATATATATATATATATATATATATAGATATATATTTATAATTGAATCAAATCTTACTTAAAAAGTATCAATCGTATACTGATCTTCTTCTTCAACAAAATTCCACCTTTTACATCAAAAGATGTAACCAAAAACATATAGTTAGCTGCTTAATTAATTAAGCTTTTTAATGGGTAATTTTTTTCTTGCTAATTTGATGATAGAGTTGAAGACACTAATCCTAAGTTTTGGACCCACTAGTCACCTTTTTAACCCTAACACCCCATTCCACCCAAATCATACAAAGCTATAGTCCCTAACCCCATGATTGGACCCACTCATCAGCTTGTATTGTGTCCCCGACAACCACCGTGGCAGCTGGACCCATACAACTACACATCATCTTATTGTGTGCCCTAACTTCTTGGCAACATAAGGGGTCCATTAGTTGATCATCTTATGGCTAAAATTTTTGAGTTTTTGGGACATCAAGTCCCCACAAGATTACTAAGTTGGGCAGACATTTCAATCTTGTTGGGCATGGAAATTACAACTTGTCTTTAGCCGCCATACATTGCCCTCTGCATGCGCACAATTTCCACACATGTGCCAATATTTTTCTTTTATGCTAAACAATTATTTTGGGGCTCTTCTTGTATTAATGTATTTTGTATTTGTGGATTGGATGTGTATATATATATATATACATATATATTGTGTCCTGGAGCACTAATGAGAGCATCCTGTGAGTGCTACTGTTCCATGCGTACAAAAAATTTTGACAATATTTTATGAAGGCCCACCATGCACATACTATTGTTTTTTGTTTTTTGATGTGGCCACTGTATGTGATAATTTAGTGTCTAAAAGTTTTGAGATTTTGCCTTTGCCATTGCCCTTGCCAGGGCCCTTGAGAAAGAGAGAGATATATCACACATCGATAGAGGTTCATTCTCATGGGATACCCAAAAGCTATCAACCCTTTTCTTTTTGTTTTTGGGTTGTTTTTATGGGTGCTTGAGGTCATGCCAATATCAAATAGTGTGTTATATTACAAGTCTGGCTAGCACCTAGTCAGGTCCTTGTTCCCTTTGGTTTTAAACTATATTGTATTGTATTGTATTGTGTTCGAAAAGTTATACAGTTTTGGACAATTTTATCTCATGCTCTTTTGCAAATTAAAAATTATTCTCAATCGATTAAAGTGTTGAAGCCCCAATAATAAGGTCTTGAGTTCGATTTCTACCTGAAACATACTTATACTATATATTTGCTATATGAATTATGTATTTTATATGTAGATTATAATCATTAATTTGTATTGATATTATGAAAATGATGTAATGATATATGTAATATTTTTAAAAAAATTATTCTCTAAATACTAATCATACGAATTAAACATGAATAATAGTAGCTAGATTTGTAAAGCAAATCTTGCTTATTAATTAATTAAAAAACATGGCCATGGTTCCCCACAAGAATCATACCTCGTAGGGTGCCAAGATTTTTGAGGCAAACAAGACATGTTAGGAAGAGAGTTCTTTAGATTAAAAAGTGCCAAAATCATATATATTTGTTTTTGCCCCCACAACAAAAACAAATACTACGTGCAAAGTGACCAAATAATTCTGTACCTCGAGCCCAGCCATAGCCAGAGAGGCCAAAATCTATCTCGAAGGATGAATGCCAAGATTCAAGAGAGAGACAGAAGAGAACCCAACAACCCACATCATTCCTCGTGCTTGCCTATCAAATTTAATACCAAATTTAATTTCATTATTTTTGAAAAAAACATACGAAAAGAAAAACCAATATATACATATACATAATACATATATTAGCTTAGCTACAAGCAAGCATGATTCTACTGTGTGACTTGTGACACTTCTCCCTGACTCACTGCGGTCTTATTCGCTTCCTTTTCCGTACAGTTTAAGTCTGTTATGAAAAAGAAAACCTACCCAATCATGGCTTCTGCTCCAACTCAGTAACGAGTTAGCTCACTTGTATAACATAGGCATCAACCCAATTCTTCTACCTCTGTTCTGTTCCATATGGAATTACATAAGTATTCCTCAAGTGCAAGTCAAGTTTCCATGTAATTGACAATTTTATCATTAAGCAATGTGTCGAAATCAAAATTTGTGAGCTACACATAATTATTTTTTAAATGTCATCATTTTTAATTATCATTGCGATTTAATTTTGAATTGTTGTTCAAAATTAAAAGTGTTTATTTTACAAATAATAGATTTTATCATTTATATTAGAGTTATTATTATTATTATTTTGTGTAAATTATCAGTATCCATAATTCGTTATAGTTTAAGTAATTGGATTTGATTCGCAAATACAATTAAAACTATATATAATTTATATGAGTTATTAATTAAACTATATATACTTGATGAGTCTCTTAAGAACTTTTGAGGCAATGCAATTGAGATGATACACATTTAAATTAAGGGAAGAAATTTGTGTAAATCGTGTTGCTGACATAAACATATGCGTCATTCCTATGGTTTGAGTAGGCAAAACGCAGTTGATAGAAATAGGAATATATATGAAGAGTTTTTAAAAAAATAGAAGTGGACCAAAGAAAAAAGAATGAAAATAAAAAATTTTAAAAGTTTCTAAAGAAGTGAGTTTCAAGAGATTTCATCAAATTGAGAGATACCCTTTTGTTTCTACAGGCCAATTAATTGATTTTTTTTTTAAATATCTTAAAAAAAATGAAGGGCAGGTCAAGCATGGATATGTAAACATGGAGGCCATCATGTTCCCTCTGTTCCAAACTCTCTGTCCTCTTCAAAAAGTTTCCATTTACTTATCATATGTTTTTTTTTTATTATTTATTTATTTATTTTTGTTTCTTAAACATTTTCATGACTCAAAACCCACCACCAATATTACCAGAACATTTTATTGTATTTATTTATGTGACTACTATTACTACTGTGCATGCTGCTGCTACATTTTATTTGGACCAATCTACTTACTTAGTGGGTTGAGTTATTGCAAAAATATTCACTTTCTCCAATGAGAAATATACTAAAAAAATACAAAGGTTTGTGATTAGGCAGCATTGCCGGCATCTTGGAACTCCTAATACTTGGCTTTAATGAGTGCTTTTAGAACAATTAGATTCTAATTGCGTACTACATATGATTACCTTCGTATTTTATTTATACATAAGCCTAATTCATCAACTAATTACATGGATATATATATATATATATATATATATATATATATATATGGCTTTTTATTATTGTTAGTAAACTAAACACAAAAGGGTAGTTATAGTTTAATTGATATTGTAATTATATGAGTAATTGTTTACCTCACTTAAATAATTTAAATAAACAGTTAAAGATTAAATAGTTAAATGGTAAAATTAAATCTTCTTTATAACATTAAAGGTTTTTGTTTCCGTCTCAATGTAAAATTAATAATATTATGTTAATTAGGTTGAACAGGTGAAAACAATAAATTAAGAATTGAAATGTTGGGATGATTGGCAGCTGGATGTTTAAATTCTATTGTTGTTCCAAAGCATGCAATTAATTAATTGAAAACCATATGGTGGTTTGATGAGGGATGATTAGGCAGACAAGAATCTAATGAAGTAGAGAGCATTAGGAGCAATGAGAAGAAGGAAAAGGTAGAGAAGAAGTGTATCCTTGTAAAAATGTAACATAATGATTCTAATGTTGATATGTTATGAGTAGATTGTATGCTTAACGTGACATGAATAATACTTTTGTATATTGCCAAACTTTACAATATACTATTTATTAATTTAATTCAATTTTATATGTATATATATAATTAATCAATTAGCTTTCTCAGTGTAGAGAATTATACCTTTATTTTTATTTTTTTTTCCTATTTAAATTTTATGTTTATTTTAAAAAGAGGTAAGGATCTTATGTTTATCAAGACAATATAAATTTTATATTAAGATTGCACATATAATTATACATAGAACTTTTTGCATAAACTCAATTTTTTTGGGGACTTCTAGACAAACAACTTTTATAATTTTTTTTTCCTGTATTGAGGATACATTATGTGTCGAATTTCTTTATTTTCAATCTTTTAGATCATAATTTTTTCATTTGATGCTTTCGGTATTTAATAGCTATAAAAGTTCTAATTATTTTAAAATTCAAGCTAAGTGGATCTATAAGAAAAATAAAACTCTTCTGGTATGTGTTTTCTCTATATATTATATTCGAACCAACATATGCTGATTTTGTAATATCTCGAGTTTTTAAATAATTTTAAACTGTATCGGGATATACAATGTTAATAATTTTTATACATATTTATGATATTTTTATGAGTTTGTTATTATTAAAGCTAATTTTAATTATTTTATATTATTTTAAGAGATTTACGTAAAATTTTCTCGAAAATTTTATTTTCGAAGAAATTAAAACGTAAATAATCTAACATTAATTATTTTAAATAGTTTTACGAATTTACATGAGCTCATGCGTGATTTTAAAGTGTCAAATAAAATACATGTTTGTACATTTATTTAAATTAAATCAGGGTTTAATGTAATATGCCGTGTTTTTAAATATTTTAATACTGCATCGGGATATGCAGTGTTAATATTTTTTGTATATATATATATATATATATATATATATATATATATATCTTTGATGTTTTTACGAGTTGATATTTATTTAAAGTTTATTTTAATTGTTTATATTATTTTAAGTGTTTTACGTAAAATTTTTCTGAAAATTTTATTTTCGGGAAAATTAATATGTAAATAATTTAATATTCATTATTTTAAACAATTTTACGGACTTGCATGAACTCATATATATTTTTAAAGTGCTAAATAGAGTGTATATATATATGTATATACTTAAATTAAAATAGGGTTTAATTAATTGCCCTAATTTTTATTATTTATTATTTAGTTTTAATATTATTTAATTATTTTTGAGTGTATAAAATTATTAAAAATATTAAATTATGTGTGTGGTGTATATTTAATATGTGTGGGAATTTATATTATTATAATATATAGTTTATATATATATATATATACATATATACCTAATTAATTGTCAAAAAATATAAAGTTAACAATAATTACGATTTTGCCATTCTCCCCTTCCCCTTCTTCCCGATTGATTTCTGCCATCACCACCGCCTGCCATCTCGTTTTCAGGCCATCGGTGTGCCACCCTGAGCTCCGCTCTTCCCAGCTAGCAGCTCCGCCACCTTCCCTTCTCTTCTCCGGCACCGTTTCCCTCTGTTATTACCGGAAAATCGAAACTTTGTCCTATCGTCGATCAAGCCGATTCCGGCCAATTTTTTCGACACCTCCGGTCTCTATCTTCTCCTTGAGCTCCGGTGAGTGTGATTCCAAATTTTTTTTCACTTAAACTGGTCTAGATTTGCCTAGGTTTCGATTTTGCAATTTCAGCCTATTAGGGTTTTCAATTTTTTTTGAGCTTCAATTTGATTGATTCATGAAAAATTCCTTCAAAAATGTTGTTCCCATTAGCTTAATCTTAATGTGTGAATTTTTGTAGAATTTTTGGAGTTTATTTTGATTTTTCGATATTTTTGATTATTTTATTATTATTTTCTAATTTTTGAAAATTAATTAATTAAATTATGAAATTGTGTTTTATGGTAAATATAGGTGTTGAAATGAATTATAGAAATTTATTTGGAATTTTTGTGAATTTTTATGTATTTATTTTGAATTTATTTAGTTTATGTAATTTTGAGAAAATAGGGTTAATTATGTGTTTAATTGAAATTTATTGGTTAATTAAGTATATTTATTGATATTATTGAAATATATGTTGAGAAAATTAATTTTTTACAATTATATTATTTTTGGTGAATTTTTGGATTAATTTTAGTATATTTATATATATAAGGGTATTTTGGTAATTTTACCCTAAATTGGCTAAAAATGTAATTAAATTGGTTTTAATAGTTATTTAAGGTATAAAAATGATTTCTACAAATTATTTTGTATTTTTAACTAATTAAAACTATTTTTCGTAAATTATTTTCAATTATATATATAATATACGATTTTTCTAATAAAATGAATTTTTATCGATTTTTACTGTGTTTTAGGGTTAATTATGTAATTTCTACTTATAAAATGTATTTCTATGATATAAGGATATTTTCGGTATTTCTGTATTGTTCTGTGAATTATGGACCTCGGTCGGTGATTTGTAGTTTGGAGTCCAACCGAGGGATTTTGATTGTGATTCTGTGTCTATTTTTCGAAGTGTGTTTCTTTGCAGGGCCGGCTCTACTCTTTGAGTAGAGAGATGTCCATTTTACAAGGGAGGTTCTATCGGATTTTTGATAGAATTCTCGTAAAACGTGATATCCGATTGGATTCTGATTTAATTCTGTGTCTAGTAATCTAGATTGAGTCTTAAGAACTTCTGTAGATGTATTCTGATATTCTGTGATCGTCTGTTTATTTAGTTGCGCCAAGACCGAGGTCTAGTGGACCATGCCCATCAGACCCATCTTGAGGAGCGCAATAATTGTGAGTTACTATTCTATATATATATGCTTTAGGGTGCATGATTTAGAAATGTATGTTTTATTTTAATTAATTATGCATAGATAATTCAATTAGTATTTAAGTTTATTTTTAGTTTACTTTTGGTTTATTATTGGTATATTTTAAACTATATGCATATTTTATTATCGAATTATGTTTAAAATGTTTTCAAATACATTTCTAGTTTATTTTGTAATTTAATTGGATCTATTTAACGTATATATACTTGAAATATACCTGGTTTATTTTTGGTATATTTCTAGTATATATATGGTTTATGTTGCTATTTTATTTAAATTCATGCATCATTTATTTATGAATGTATGTTTTATGTTTAATAATGAAGGATATCAATAGAACGTGCTATCTAGTGGGCAGCACTAGGACCGAGTACGTACCGGTACGCCGATAGCACTAGGCTATATTACTAACCTATTTGTGGATATTGATTGGATTGATTTATATGATGTGAGATATGATTTGGGAGTGTGATTGCTGGAGCTCAGTTGACCAAGTGTCTCAGGGCCAATCACATTGACAGTCAGACTGCTGAAGCTCGGTTGACTTAGTGTCTCGGGGCCAGTCTACTGTCCAAATGGATCAAGTGAATATATTGGAATAAGTGAGCCTATATGGCTAGAGTGTTGTCTAACACTGTTTGAGGTTGTAATTTTCTAGGGTTCTATTTGATCCTTTATAAACTGTAATTTTCAATAAAAATATATAAATGATTTTTATTGCATTTGTGTGTATTTGCTTGAATACATACATGTTATATATAGTTTTGATTGTGTGCATTGGCATTTAGTATGCATGTATATATATTATAGTAATTCACTCAGTGAGTTCTGACTCCCCTTCGTTGACTATTTTTCAGGAGAGTCATCTTCCTCAGACCTCAGTAGCAAGCCTGTACGCCGGATTTCTTCCGCTCTGGCTTCTCTATGTAAATTGCTCACTTGAGTTTTATTTTATAATCTAGACACTGCAGTAGTCGTAAAATTGTTAAAAGATATTGTATTATATTTGTATGAGATGTGTACTTTAAATATTTGAATTGGATTTGTATTAAAAGTTTATTTATATATGAGATGAGGATTTGATTTAATCTCATTTGGTGGAAATATTATTTTGATATTTATGATTTTATTCTGCTGCATAATATTTTACTTAAATGTACTGTTATTATTTCTATCGCATGTTTTATTTTATTTTAGGCTTGCTACGGGTTCCGGATTCAAAAAAATTCTTGTTCCTTAGCGCCGGTCATGGCCCTTGTTTTGGGTCATGACAAAATTAGTATCAGAGCAGAGTTCTATGTCAGGGCTTAGTTGTGTGAGTTGTGGCCTTAGTTTTCAGTATTGTGTTTTCCTTTGAACTACTGTAGTGAATTAGGTTCGAGTATGTCTTGATAAGTATTCCTTGCTTTAGTTTTCTGCATTATTCCTCCATTGTTTGTTGTGTCTGAATCGTTCTGTTTGTCTTTTAAAAATGAGGAGGCGAACGCGTGTCGCTCCACCAGTCGTTAAGGCCGAGGATGATGAGTCCTTTCAGGATGAGGTTTTACCTTCTGAGCTGCCAGTTAGATATAGAGGTCATGGTAGAGGTAGACCTCGAGGAGCGGCAGGTCGCCGTAGGCAGAGAGAGATACAAGATGAGGAGCCTGTAAAGCCTGAGTTCAAGGATGTTCCTGTACCTCCAGTCATTCAACCTGCCTATCAGCAGGGTATGTTTGACCCTGAGGCAGCTTTGTTCTATGCCAGAGTAGGCAGGATTGCTTTCGATAGGACTTCTGATCCTCTGGATTTTTTGCATGCGATCGAGACTAGGACTCGGACTGCTCACATCGAGTACTAGCGGATTATGATTGTTGAGCTTTTTGTTGAGGGACCAGCCCTGGACTGGTTTATTCAGATGATCCAGCCTTATATGATGACGATGACCTAGGCTCAGTTCAGAGAGTGATTTATAAGGAGATTTTGCCCAGAGCCACTTTGCATGAGTTATCGTCTCAAATTAACTAGTATATCTCATGGTGATCGATCAGTTGAGGAGTATACTCAAGAGTTCCTCTGGTTGGGTAGATATGTAGAGGATCTAATACGAGATTAGTATTTCGCAGTTACTACCTACGTTACTGGATTGGGTTCTGCATTTACTGGTATGCCTACAAAAGGCTTTACTCTGGAGTCTGTTATTGAGTTGGCCAAAGAGATTGAGCTGAGGCTAGTCAAGTAGGGAACTATGCCTGATTATTACCAGCTAGGTGTTCAGTCGAGTGGATTGCAGACTACTCAGTATTTGAGTTTCCATGTTGGTTCGAGTAGTCAGCAGAGAGGTCTGACTCAGCAGAGTCAGAGACAGCAGCAACAAGTGCATCGGAGCAGTAAACATGGCCGTGGAGGTCAGCGTAGGCCGTTCAGACTCGGGTCAGGTGCTTTAAGTAGCAGCAGTGGGCGTAGTTCCGGATCAGCTGCCAGTGTTTGCTAGACCTACGGTAGAGGCCATCAGGGACCGTGTTACCTAACACCACTGACATGCTTCAAATGCGAGCAGACAGGATATAATGCCAGATCATGTCCTTACTCCGAGTATCAGTAGCCATAGATTTTGCAATTTCCACAGCAGTCGATTGCTAGTGCTGTACCCATTCCATTTCAGTTGCCTCCAGCCCAGCATTAAAGTTCCACTCAGCTTGTTCCACTGCAGGGTCATGGTAGAGGTGCTAAAGGTGTTGGCCAGGCTTCTACCAATCAGCAGGAAGGTTGAGGACAGGCCAGAGTTTTCCATCTTACTCAGCAGGATGCTTAGGCATCTAATGCAGTCGTGGCAGGTATTATTTCTATCTGTTACCTGGACGCATGGGTTCTGTTTGATCTGGGTGCCATGCATTCATTCGTTTCTCCTATTTTTGCTTTTAAGTCTTATTGGCAAGCTTCGAGGATGGCTTTTCCTTTGTCTGTCGCCACTCCTTTAAGTGATTCCTTAGACACCGATATTATTCTTTCTGGTTGTCCAGTTCTCGTGGGAGATAGAGAATTATCTGCTGATTTGATTTTATTGGATGTAATGGAATTTGATGTTATTTTGGGTATGGATTGGTTATCTCAGCACTATGCCATGGCGGATTGTCGGAATAAAGAGGTGACTTTCAGAATTCCTGATGATGAAGAATTTAAGTTTATGGGTGACAGGAGTTTAGCACCTTAGAATTTTATTTCTACTATTACAGCTAGGAAGTTACTGAGGAAAGGATGTCAGGGATATTTGGCATTGGTCAAAGATACTTCAGTGGAGAAGTTGTCACTCACAGATGTTCCTGTTGCCTGTGAGTTTCCTGATATTTTTCCTGAGGAGTTGCCAGGTTTACCACCTCACAGAGAGATTGAGTTATGTATAGATGTGATTCCAGGTACTACTCCTATATCTATGCCACCCTACAGAATGGCTCCTACAGAGTTGAAAGAGTTGATGGAGTAGTTACAAGAGTTGTTGGATAAGGGTTTCATCAGACCCAGTGTTTCTCCTTGGGGTGCACCAGTCCTGTTTGTGAAGAAGAAGGATGGTACCCTGAGACTGTGCATTAACTACAAAGAGCTAAATAAGATGACAGTGAAGAATAAGTATCCTCTCCCGAGGATAGATGACTTGTTTGATCAGCTACAGGGTGCACAATTCTTTACCAAGATTGATTTGAGGTCGGGTTATCATCAGTTGTGGATCAGTTTATGGTAGTCTTCATCGATGATATATTGGTATATTCGAGGAGTATGGAGGAGCATGTATATCACTTAAGGACTGTACTACAGACATTGAGAGATCATCAACTTTATGCTAAATTCTCGAAGTGTGATTTCTGGATGGAGAGTGTTTCTTTTCTTGGACACATGGTATCTAAAGACAGTATCCAGGTTGATCCACAGAAGATTGAGGCAATGTCTGAGTGGCCTAAATCGGTGTTAGGGAATAAGAATTCTTTTAAATCCGGAACTCGTAGCAAACCTTAAAAAATAAAATCATGCAATAAATAAATAAAAAGTATGATAGAATTAAAATTTTTTGAATCAATATATAAAATAAATACTCTAAATCCTTTAATAAATAAATATATTCATACAATGTTCAGATACAACTCTCTGAGTATTAAATATCAAAATAAAATAATACTCTTCTGATACAATAACACTACTACTGCAGTTTCTAGAATACAAATCAAAGTTCAAAATATACATTTACATAAAATAGCCGAGACGGAAGAATATCGGTGAGGAACTCTACTACTAAGGTCTGACGATATAGGATCTCCTGAAAAAAAAATAATTATGGGGGGTCAGACCTCACTGAGTGAATTATTATACTATATATACATGCAATCTAAACCATAACAATCAGGCATTCTTATATATATATGTATATACACACATTTCACACTATCACGACCCAAAACAGGGGTCATGACCGGCGCTAGAGAACGGGAATTCTTTCGAATCCGGAACCCGTAGCAAGCCTAAAAATAAAATAAACATGCAACGGTAGTAACCATATATATAATGCAGCGGAAATGAAAATCATAAATATAACAATAGTATTTTCACGAACTGGATTTAAATCAAATCTCATCATATATATATAAAACTTTTAATACAAATCCAGTTCACATATAATACAAACTCACATAAATAAAATACATAAAATTCCACAATTTAATTTACCACTACTGCAGTGTCTAGATTATAAAAATAAGACTCAAGTAAGCAGTTTACACAAAGAAGCCGGGGCGGAAGAAATCTGGCGTATAGGCCTGCTATTGAGGTCTGAAGATGTTGACTCTCCTGAAAAATAGTCAACGGAGGGGAGTCAGACCTCACTGAGTGAATTACTATAATATATATACATACACACTAAATGACAATGCATATAGTCAACAATATATATCTAATATGTGTATATACAGGCAATTACACACAGATGCAATAAAATCATTTTATATATATTTCATTGAAAATCATCTTTTATGAAGGATCACATAAAACCCTATGATATCGCAACCTTAAAAACAGTGTTAGACAACACTCTAGCCATTAAGGCTCACTTGATCCAAATATATCCACTTAATCCATTTAGACAGTAGACTGGCCCCAAGACACCAAGTCAACCGAGCTCCAGCAGTCTGACTGCCAGTGTGATTGGCCTCGAGACACTAGGTCAACCGAGCTCCAGCAATCACACCTCCAAACCATATCTCACACATCAAATAATCATATCCAATCAATATCCTCAAACAGGTTAGTAATATAGCCTAAATGCTATAAGCGCACTGGTACGTACTCGGTCCTAGTACTGCCCACTAGGTAGCATGTTCTATTGATATCCTTCATTAATAAATATAAAACATTCATTCACAAATAAATGATGCATGAAATTAAATAAATTAACAATATAAACCATATATATACTGGAAATATACCAAAAGTAAACCAGGTATATTTCCAGTATATATACGTCAAATGAATCCAATCAAATTATAAATTAAGCTAGAAATATATTTAAAAATGTAATATCCCGTGTTTTTAAAAATATTTTTTTTACACTGTACCGGGATATACAGTGTCAATAATTTTGAATATATATGTGATATTTTTACGAGTTAATATGTATTTAAAACCTATTTTAATTACGGTATATTATTTACAGTGTTTTACGTAAAATTTTCCCGGGACTTGCATTTTCGGGGAAATTTTCACGTAAACAATTTATTATTAATTATTTTAGATGTATTTACGGACTTGCATGAACTCATACATATTTTTAAATTATTAAATAAAGCCTGTGTGTGTATATGTATTTAATTAGGGTTTATTATACCCTAATATTTTATTAAGTATTTAATTGTTTTAATTGTTATTTAATTAATTTTATTTGGTATAAATTATTAAAATATTAATATTTTTATGTGTGTGGTGTATATTTGATGTGTGTAATTTAATATTATTTTAATATATAGTATAAAGTATATATATATACATATATTTGTCAAAAATCAAAGGAATTTGGAAAATTACACTTTTGCCCCCGACATCTCCTTCTTCCTCCCGATCCTTCCCCTTGCCGTCCGGGCGTCTGTCACGCCGTTCCTTCATCGTGGGTGTGCCGTCCGGTGTGCCACCATCTTCCCCGACCAGTTTCGCCGCCTGAGGAGGCCGTTTCCGACGTCGGGAGAACGATTTTGGCCGGAGAAGCCGAAAATCAACCCACCGTTGATCACGCCGATTCCGGCCACCGTTTTCGACACCGCCGGTCTCTTTCTTCTCCTTGAGCTCCGGTGAGTGTGATTCTAGCTTTGGTTTGAGCTAAAATGGTCTAGAATTGCTTCGTTTTCGATTTGTAAATTTCGGCCTATTAGGGTTTTCGATTTTTTTGAGCTTCGAATTGATTGATTCATGGAAACTTCCTTCACAAATTTGTTCCTAGTAGCTTAATATTCATGTATGAATTTTTGTAGAATTTTTGGAGATTGTTTGGATTTTTGGGTATTTTTGAATATTTTAATATTATTTTCTAATTTTCGGAAATTAATTATTTAAATTATGAAATTGGAGTTTATGGTTAAATTAGGTGTTGAAATGAATTATAGGAATTTATTTGGAATTTTTATGAATTTCTAAGTATTTATTTTGAATTATTGAAGTTTATGGAATTTTGGAAAAATTAGGTTAAATGTGTTTTATTTGAATTTAATTGGTTAATTGAGTTTAATTATTAATATTATTGATAAATATGTTGAGAAAATTAATTTTGGATAATTGTATAATTTTTGGTGAATTTTTGAAGTAATTTAAGTATATTTATATATATAGGGGTATTTTGGTAATTTTACCCTAAATTGTCTAAAAATGTAATTTAATTAGTTTTAATATTTATTTAAGGTATAAAAATGATTTCTACAAATTATTTAGTATTTTTAACTAATTAAAACTATTTTTCGGGAATTATTTTCAATTATATATATAATATACGGTTTTTCTAATAAAATGAGTTTTAATCGATTTTTACAGTGTTTCAAGGTTAATTATGTAATTTCTACGTATAAAATGTATTTCTGTGATTTAAGGATATTTTCGGTATTTCTGGAATTATGTTCTGTGTTTGTGGACCCCGGTCGGTGGACTGTAGTTTGGAGTCCAACCGTGGGATTTTGATTGTGTTGAGCTCATTTTTCGAAGTGTGTTTCTTTGCAGGGTCGGCTCTACTCTTTTGAGTAGAGAGATGTCCGTTTTACAGGGGAGGTTCTGCCGGATTTTCGGTAGAATTCTCGTAAAACGTGATATCCAGTCGAACCCTAATTTTCGATTCTGTGTTTAATACTCTAGATTGAATTCTAGGATTTCTGTTAGGTTTATTCTGATGTCGATTATTTATTGCTTGTTTAGTTGCACCGAGACCGAGGGCTAGTGGACCAGGCCCGTCGGACCTGTCTCGTGGAGCGCATTAGGTTAGTTACTATTTTATATATATATGCTTAGGATGCATGATTTAGAAATGCATGTTTTATATTGATTAAATATGCATAAATAATTTGATTATTTCTTAAGTTTATATTAAGTATATTTTCGGTTTATTTTTGGTATATAATAAATTATATGCATGTTTTGTGAATAAAATATATTTAAAATGTTTTTAAATATATTTTCAGCTTAAGTTATAATTTGATTGAATGTATTTGATATATATATACTCGAAATATACCTGGTTTACTTTTGGTATATTTCCGGTATATATATATGGATTATATTGTTATTTCATTTACATTCATGCATCATTTATTTTTGTGAATGAATGTTTTATATTTAATGATGAAGGATATCGATAGAACGTGCTACCTAGTGGGCAGCACTAGGACCGAGTACGTACCGGTACGCCTATAGCTTTAGGCTATATTACTAACTATTTGTGGATATTGATTTGATATGATTATCGATGTGTGAGATGTGGTTTGGGTGTGATTGCTGGAGCTCGGTTGACCAAGTGTCTCGGGGCCAATCACACTGGCAGTCAGACTGCTGGAGCTCGATTGACTTACTGTCTCGGGGCCAGTCTACTGTCCAAATGGATTAAGTGGATATATTTGGAATAAGTGAGCCTGTGTGGCTTGAGTGTTGTTTAACACTATTTTCTGAGGTTGCGATATTCTAGGGTTCTATGTGATCCTTCATAAATTGGGATTTTTCAGTAAAATATATAAAAATGATTTTTCTGCATCTGTATGAATTTGCCTGTATATATACATATTATATATATACTGTTGACTGTATGCATTATCACTTAGTGTGTATGTATATATATTATAGTAATTCACTCAGTGAGGTCTGACTCCCCTCCGTTGACTATTTTTCAGGAGAGTCAACTTCCTCAGACCTCAGTAGCAGGTCGATACGCCGGATTTCTTCCGCCCCGGCTTCTTTATGTAAACTGTATACTTGAGTCTTATTTATTTTATCTAGACACTGCAGTAGTTGTGAATTAAAGTATGGGATTTTATGTACTTTATTTTAAAGAGATGTATTATATTGAAACTGGATTTGTATTAAAGATTATATACATCTATGTGATGAGATGAGATTTTGTTTAAATCCAGTTGATATGGAAAAATGATATTATGATTTTTATTTCCGCTGCATATTATATTTTTATTGTTATTATGGCATGCTTTATTTTATTTTTAGGCTTGCTACGGGTTCCGGATTCGAAAGAATTCCCGTTCCCTAGCGCCGGTCATGGCCCCTGTTTTGGGTCGTGACAAAAAACATTTTAAATATAATTTATTCATAAAACATGCATATAATTTAATATATAAAAAAAATAAACCAAAAATATACTTAAATACAAATCACATTATTTATGCATTTTAATCAAAATAAAATATATATTTCTAAATCATGCATCCTAAAACATATATATATAGTATAGTAACTCACAAATTAGTGCGCTCCACGAGATGGGTCCGACGGGCCTGGTCCACTAGCCCTCGGTCTCGGCGCAACTAAACAAAAAATAACGACAAAAATCATAATAACCCTAACAGAAATCCTAGAATTCAATCTAGAATATTAAACACAGAATCAGGATTAGGGATCGACCGGATATCACGTTTTACGAGAATTCTATCAAAAATTCGACAGAACCTCCCCTGTAAAACGGACATCTCTCTACTCAAAGAGTAGAGCCGACCCTGCAAAGAAACACACTTCGAAAAACAGGCTCAACTACTCAACCACAACCCCTCGGTCGGACTCCAAACTACAGTCTACCGATCGGGGTCCACAAACACAGAGCAATTCAGGAAATACCAAAAATGCCCTTATAACATAGAAATTCATTTTATAGGTAAAAATTACATAATTAACCTTTAAACACAATAAAAACCGATAAAAACTCATTTTATTAGTAAAACCGTATATTATATATATAATTGAAAATAATTCACGAAAAATAGTTTTCATTAATTAAAAATACTAAATAATTTGTAGAAATCATTTTTATACCTTAAATAACTATTAAAATCAATTAAATTACATTTTTATCCAATTTAGGGTAAAATTACCAAAATACCCCTATATATATAAATATACTAAAATTCATTCAAAAATTCACCAAAAATAGTATAATTATCCAAAATTAATTTTCTCAACATATTTATCAATAATATTAATAATTAAACTCAATTTACCAATTAATTTCAAATAAAAACACATTTAACCTAATTTTCCCAAAATTACATAAACTTCAATAATTCAAAATAAATATATAGAAATTCATAAAAATTCCAAATAAATTCCTATAATTCATTTCAACACCTAATTTAACCATAAAACACAATTTCATAATTTAAATAATTAATTTCCGAAAATTAGAAAATAATATTAAAATATTCAAAAATACCCAAAAATAAAAATAATTTCCAAAAATTACACAAAAATTCATACGTGTATATTAAGCTACTAGGAACAATATTTGTGAAGGTAGTTTTCATGAATCAATCAATTCGAAGTTTAAAAAATTCAAAAACCCTAATATGGCCGAATTCAAAAATTTGAAACCTAAGCAAATCAAGACCATTTAAGCTTAAAAAAAAGCTAGAATCACACTCATCGGAGCTCAAGGAGAAGAAAGAGACCGACGGTGTCGAAAACGGTGGCCGGAATCGTGGTCGACAGCGAGGAGAGGAAGTTTCGGCCAAATGAGGAAAATGGGGTAGCCGACGCCGGAGAAGAAGGCTGCTGGTGGCGAGGAACGGCTGAGGACGAAGGTGGCAAGCCGAGAGGCACACCGACGGTAAGGGAACGACGTGACAGACGGTGGTTGGCGGTGAGGAAGTGGTCGAGCACGGGGAAAGGAAGAAGGAAGAAGAAGAAAAAGAAAAGAAAGAAAAGAAAAGAAAAGAAAAAGAAAAAGAAAAGAAAAAGAAAAAAAAAAGAAATAATAAAATATTATGTATATATTATAATATAGTGTATAAATAAAATATGTGAAAAAATTGCACACCACACATTATTATATTAATTTAATAAACAAATAATAATAAAATATTAGGGTAATATACTAAACCCTAATTAAATAAATATATACACACATAGGCTTTATTTAGTATTTTAAAAATACGTATGAGTTCATGCAAGTCCAAAAATATATTTAATATAATTAATAATAAATTATTTACGTGAAAATTTCCCCGAAAATGAAAGTCTCGGAAAAATTTTACGTAAAGCACTGTAAATAAGACACAATAATTAAAATAGGTTTTAAATAAATGTCAACTAGTAAAAATATCGTAATATATATACAAAAATTATTAACACTGCATATCTCGGTACAGTGTAAAAATATTTAAAAACACGGGATATTACACACACAAATGTCAAACTCTGCTTTTATAAATATAACAGATGCAGAAAACATTTATTTTAATCCATGAAGGATCAAATAGAACCCTATTAATCGTAACCTCAATCAATCATATCATCACTCTAGCCATATAGGCTCACTTAAATCCAAATAGGTCACTTATTCCATTCTGGACAGTAGACTGGCCCCGAGACACTAAGTCAACCGAGCTCCAGCAGTCTGACTGTCAGTGTGATTAGCCCCGAGACACTTGGTCAACTGAGCTCCAGCAATCACACTATCAATCACATTATATCTCAATCATATCAATCACATTGTAATCTCCACAATTAATTCCTCACTCAAACCTAAATCTATCGCACCGGTATGTACACGGTCCTAGTGCTGCCCATTAGGAAACACGTTCTATTGATATCCTTCATTTGAAATAAATCATTCATTCAGAAAATAATTAATGTAGAATGACTTTCATAATAGTAAAATAAACTATATATATATACCATAAATATACCTAAAATATACCCAGTATATTTTGGGTATATATATGTCAAATAAAACATGAAATATACTAAAGATAAACCATTAATATAATTAAAAACAATCTAAGTGCATTTTAATAATATAACATGCATTTGCTTAAAAATGTACCTAAATATACTAAAGATATACCCTAAGTACACAAATCATTTAATAAAATAATTATACATAAATATTCATTTAAATATGCATATGTACTAAAACATGCATTTAGGTTTGACATATATTCACAAATATATCAAAAATAACCTAATCATCTAGCATGCATATATCAAAAATATACCAAAAATATACTTAGAAATAATTTAAGTACAAATCAATATTATGACATGCAATTATTTAAGAATAAGCCTAAAATATTCTATAAATATACCTAAAGTATACTAATCATTTAAATAAACAATTATAAATAAATTTACTTTTTAAAACCATATAATGAAAATGAAAAGAAATCCTAAGTCATGCATTCTATATGAAATGCATATATATATAGTATAATAACTCACTAGTGTGCGCTCCTCGAAACAGACTCGGTGGGCCTAGTCCGTTAGGCTTCAGTCTCAGTGCAAAAATGACTAGCTTTGAGCATTGATCAAGCTCAAAATCAACTTCCCTTTGACTCAAGGAGTTGATCGAGCTAAAGAAATCAAGCTCCCATTGTCAGAAAGTCGCCGGTAACCCTTGCTCCATGCTACTGCCGCTACTGCCTCTACATGTTGCCTGTCGGCGAGAAGAAGAAGAAGAAGAAGGAAAGAGATGGCGGCTCAAGGAGGGTTCGGATGGTGCTGGTAGAGGCTGAAGAATCACGAGGAAGAAGGAGAAGCACAGTGAACGTAGGTGGGTCGGATTGTAGCGTGTTAGAGAGGGTAAGTTTCTACATTTATCTTCGTTTTGTACACACACACACACACACACACACACACACACACACACACACACACACACACACACATATATATATATATATATATATATATATATATATATATATATTATAACTTTATAATAAACCAATCTCCACCACAAATAAATACCCATATATATAAACACACATATATAATATAATAAACACATAATATACATACACATATACAATAAACAATAAATAATAATGATAATTCTAATGAAATAATTTAATAATAAATAAATAATATAATTCAATAAAATAATGACAATAAAATTATAATGCACTAAGAGTTAATAATAATAAAATATCACTATCAAAATTAATAAATATCAATAATGTAAATCAATAAAAATAAAATAATAATGAGGTACTCAAAATTACGTCAACTAAGAAAATAATATTAGTGCTTAAAAATAATATTAAAATAACCATGCACTAAATTAATGTTATTAAAATAATAGTATTCGAAAATAATAAATATACACAATAAAATTTAACGTCCAAAATAATAAGTTTCAAAATAATATATTAATAGAAAATTCAATTAAACATACAATAATGATAATAAATCACAAAATAGTAAAATAATTAAATATAACTTTAAAATTTTATTAACACTGCATATCTTATTATTTAATAAAATAATTTAAAAATCAGGGTTATTACATAAATGTACAGGTGATATTATTATTCAAATATAATAAATCATGAACTAAATTAAATCATGAACTAAATTAAGGTTTGGTGGATCATACTATTTAAATAAACTTTTAGTATGAAAAGGATATAAATTGAAAATTAAATATGTAAATTAAAACAAAATTAAAGTTTGGTGAACATGTATGTAATATTAAAATAATATTAAATTTTTTTAATGTAAAAACTGACATTAAGGATATTTAATGATTTTTTTTTTTTTAATCAGGATGACCATGTCAATATTTCACCACTAGACAACTAGTAAATTGAAGTTTGGACATCTAAAAATATAAATTAAAATTTAATATCAAAAATGAAATAAATTAAAAGTTGGGTGAGTCGTAGGATGACTATTACATAATTATCTTATGAATGTTATTATTAAGTCGCTTCTTCCTCTCATTAATTTAAAAAATAAAATTTTATTAGTTAAGCATTAAACTAAACCATGTTGTTTTTTCGGTATAACTAATGTTTAGTCCACCCTAAATATGAGAGGAAACATATTTAAATACTTTTTTCTTTTTAAATTTAAGAGGAAAGTGCTGATGAATAATTAAATTTTTTTAATAATTTTCCATTTATTTTTTTTCAAATAATAATTTTCCATTTAACTACTAAATATTTGATAAATATTAATATTTTATATTTATTAATTTATGTGTAATTTAAACATTGTCTATTAAAGAGGATCAGTTTAGTGGTTATTTTATTTATAATATCCCACAATATCCCCGAAATATAGAATTAATATCATATTTTTGTTGATTTATAAAATTAATTTTATTATTCTATTAACAAAATTATTTTTTTCCTTGCGTGAAAGAAAAAGTTCATAATCACTCTAACCAATTAAAATTACAAATAGTAGGTGCCTATGTTGACATTTTTTATGTGATATTGTATATAAAAATATGCACCATAAAAAATATCAAATCTCTAAATATAATTTAAAATTAAATAAAATTAAAATAATTAGTGAAGTTGATAGAATTTGAAAAAAGATGAAAATTAAGGATAAATTTACAAATAAGATGAAAGTTAAAAATAAAAAAAATTATCAATTTCTTCTTCTAATGTCCATATTAGCAAATAATTCATATATGCATGTTATGTCAGTATACGAAGTCAATATGGATACATATTATTTTGACTGTAGATAAATTTATAAAAAATTAAAAAATTTATATACCATTTTGTTATAATTTTAAAAATAGAATAGATTAGTGAAAATAACAAAAATTCATGATAAAATAATGTAATATATATGAAAAATAAATTGTAAATGATGGACATTTCCTTAGATATAACAACTATTTTCCTTTTTTTATTTTTTTTCCATGTTTAAACACCTGATGATATTAATTTTTCTTTTTTCTTTTAAAGATAAAAACCTGTGATTAACTGCTAAAAGTCCAAAACAGATTATTACATAATACATAAACAGTGACTTTTAAAAGCAAAATCAAATCTATTAGGGTGCGATCCTCACTCACAATCTATTAGCGTGTACATTTCATATAGAGGGTAAAGAGCATAAAATTAAGCGAAAATTGTAGTTGTCAGGCAGCCTATTAGATTTAAATTATAATACATGCAATCGTGTCAAATTAGTTATTGATAAAATTTTATAATATTTATACATCTATTCGGATTGAACCAGATTAATTAGAATTTAACAAATTTTAAATACTAATAATTCAAAAAAATTAAACTAAGAATAAAAAAAGATTAGCAATAATCTACCATCTACGAAGTAAGATCCTTCAAATTTAAACTAATTACAACCCAAAATAAAGAAAAGTTTGTTGAGCTTACAAATAAAGATTTTAGGAAAATATAATAATTCTAAATATTAATCTAACTACATGGAATAATAATCTTCCAATTTTGAAGAAAATTTCATAATGACCACTCAGTACCCTTCTAATTTAAGGCTTAGAATGTTGCAGAAAAATCATGAAACAAAAATAAAAAAAACCCTTAATTAGACTACTTCTTAATTTGTTCAAATTGTTGTTAATTTTGGTCATAATGATCACTTTGCCATATATAAACTTTTTCTGCCATTGAATATTTTTCTTTGAGCTGAAAAGCTCTAAATAATATTTTTGTTTCTTTCTTTATATTGTAGTTCATGAATAATAAGCTTTTTCCAGACTCATAATAAAACCCTAGCTAGCTAGGCAGGATGGCCTTGACATGGAGCTCCCCATCTCGTCTCCTCCTCCTTGGCCTCCTGTCCCTCCTCCAACTCTACCACCCTTTCACCACCGTAGTAGGCGGCATCCGTATCAGCACAACGATCATACGTAAACCCTCAACGGAGCTTCTCATTTTCCGGGAAGCACCCTCATTTCGAAATGGAGATGCATGTGGGTCTCAAGAACGTGATGTTATTCATATTTCCATGACACTTGATGTTAATTACCTTCGTGGGACAATGGCAGCTGTACTTTCAATGCTGCAGCACTCTACATGCCCTGAGAACCTATCCTTCCATTTTCTTTCTGCTCATTATGAACCTGAGCTATATTCCAGCATAAACTCTACGTTCCCTTTCTTGAACTTCAAGATATATCGCTTCGACTCGAAACGGGTTCGAGGCAAGATTTCTAGGTCCATTCGACAGGCTCTTGATCAGCCATTGAATTATGCAAGAATCTATCTTGCTGATATTGTACCAGCTGATGTTAGACGGGTTATTTACTTGGACTCAGATATTGTTGTAGTAGATGATATTGCAAAGCTATGGAGTGTGGATATGGAAGATAAAGTGGTGGCTGCGCCTGAATATTGCCATGCAAATTTTACTCCATATTTCACAGAAACATATTGGTCGGATAAAGAATTGTCGAGAACATTTGAAGGAAGGACTCCGTGTTATTTTAACACAGGGGTAATGGTGGTGGATGTGGATAAATGGAGAAAAGGAGAATATACAAAAAGGGTTGAGGAATGGATGTTGGTGCAGAAGCAGAAGAGGATATATCAGTTGGGGTCTTTGCCACCATTTTTGCTTGTTTTTGCAGGAAATATAAAGGCAGTGAATCATAGATGGAACCAGCATGGATTAGGTGGTGATAATTTTGAAGGGAAATGTAGAAGTTTGCACCCTGGTCCAATTAGCCTTCTCCATTGGAGTGGTAAAGGGAAACCATGGTTGAGGTTGGATTCACGGAAGCCATGCATTGCTGATCATTTATGGGCACCATACGATCTCTATCGTTCATCAAGACACTCAATAGAAGAGTAATTAATTCATTAATTGAAACCCAATTAAGAAGAAGAAGTAATCAATTCATTAATTGGAACCCAATTCAGAAGAAGAAATGAAGAGATGGAGAGCACTCAAATTAGTTGCAGAGGATTGATGAAATTGACATGAATGACAAATGTTAGGCAGCTGGCAAAGAAGATCTCAGCCATCTACTAAAGAAGGGCTTTTGTTCAAAGCAAGGGACAAAAGATTTGTGGGGAGACTCTGGTTATGCTTGCGGCGCTTCATCATGCAACTGAGTTCACGGGCATGAGAAGAACACCATACGTCTCTTGATTAGTTTTTTCATTCTTTAATTTTTTTTGTTGCCATTGTTTGTTTGTTCTTTCTACATGTAAGATGCATCACAAAAGTGTTATAGTTTCCGTCAAATATAAACATGACAAATGTTACCTGAATCCGTCAGGCATGAATATTCATTGGCACATTTAATGAATCATATGTATTCGAGAGAATTTTGTTTGACGCTTCTTTCTTTTCTTTCTACTGAAAAATCTCTGAATATACAAATGTGGACATTGAAACGTTCACTCAATGGATAACCAATTGAGAATTTTATCCAAACATAAAATCCAAGCATCGCCTCTTGCTAAACAAAATTGCGATTACAACAGATGTGCTAGCAGTCACTATTTCACACAAATATGTCTTAACACGAAGAGAATCAAAGACAGAGGCAATTGGTTGCTTGTGTTACGCTATGCCCCCACATTCTCCCAGAAAATCTAGTAGAAAGACAAACTCTAGCAAATAATGTACGGTTTTAGATGTATAACATCAACCACAAAATTCAACCTTCTAAATGAGGAGGCTCGTTCAAGTATCTCAGTATCAAAATCTTGCTTCCCACCAGGTGAATATCAGCCAGCATATGTTGCAGGCATGGTTGCTTCATCTAGTATCTAAGGTTAAGCTGTTGCTGCAGATGGACACTTCCCCAATGTATTCCACAAAATATATTCCCCAGAAGTAACCTGATGCAACCAAATAGATTGAATAAAATACAAGAAATAAGTATTTATATATTGTTGTTCAAGCACTTAATATGTCAATACTCAATGCAATTGGAATAGGCAGCAAAAGACTGAGTAACTAGTCTGGATTGCGACTTCAGGGTCATAATATATTCTCGTAAATTAAATGTTTGCAGCTTCAGAGTCACAATATGTTCTCGCAAATTAAATGTAAAGAGTCAGAATTGAATTTTGGAAAAATTCAAACACGCAGAAAGCTGAAGAAGACATGAGAAGACGAGACAAACAAAAAAGTTTTGGGACGTGCCAGGGCACGAAAACTATTCTCTAGCAGTCTTGTGACAGGCACACAATTTTACACATTGCATTTGCAGATGATAATATATAAACCATATCTAGATAATGTGAATTCTCAAACACAATTTGCCTGCTTGTGCATTTTGTCAGCATAGTACCAGTTTTCAAAAGGGTAGGATTTTAAAGATGCTTACCTGAGTCGACAACTCCATAGGTGCTTTAACAGCTGGATAGATGCTCACCTAAATTTAGAATGATATGCATGAAAGTTAGCAAATAAATGGAAAGTAGAATATTTCATAAGGCAGCACAAACTCATAAAAGAACTATATTCACAAGTTAATCATATTCATTATACATTACAAGGGAACTAGTGCATCTACATCTTGATTTTGAGGAACAGGAAAAAAAAAAAAGTTTGGTTGTAAGAAAGTGAGAGGTTCTCAGGTTAAAATGTCCATACATCATATAATTCAAAACTTTGTCAAAAAAAATTAAAAAAAAAAAAAGAATATTCCAGAGTTTGGTCTGATTGTGCAACACAATCTGTGTCTCAAGTCTCAACAATGCAGCAATGACCTTAGATGCGTAAATGATACCAAGGTAAACTATGAAAAGGCGTACTCTCTTTGGATTAGCATAAGTGTTAATATTTTGCATGATTAACTGCCCTGATCCATTAAAAGGGACACATAATTAGAAGGGAAATAGAGTAACAAACTCACAGATTTAGGATCAATTGACATTCCAGACAATGAAGCCCCTGTTATCTTGAAAGATACCTACATCAACACACACATATGTAAAACCATTCTGAATTCAACCCGAACACATGTTTTTCTAAATTCAATATTTTCACATTGTTTGATAACCAGCCAGGATAAGCAACAGTGATACACAGTAGGATGGATGCTATGACAACAGGAAAATTCTATTCACAGTGACTCCTAAGAGTAATTACATCAGTAGCACTTAGGCAATGTTTGCACTAGCAGCATGAACTATGAAACAACATTGATAAACAGTACAAATTATACATGAATTCAGGTGTTTTGTGGATCTATGAAACCAACCAAAGATGTATAGATGGAGATGAATACATACTTTAGCATAATTATATGCCTGCCAGCAAAATGGTTCTTCTAGATCAACTGGAGGAAGATCCTTGCTTATCTTCTCCATCAAGAATTCCTCCACATTTACCATATTGTTTGTGTTCTCTGTCTCAACATCACTATCTCCATCGCTCATGTTGCCAGATCCAGACTTAGAGGAGGGCAGTCTCTGAAATTGCCATGGTGCAAATCTAATCGTTCCAGGGAAAGTTGCTTCGATACTTTTCCCAGTGAGGCTTCTACCACTTGGGATAATTTTCCATTCAACTGAGTGCTCCGTAGTTGATACTGCTCCAATAGAAGGAGTCCCATCAAAAGACACAACCCTTCTCCTAGGAAAAGGCATAGTCACATTACAGAACTCCATTGTTAAAGGAGCCTTATAACCTTCCATTATGTGCAACTTGAACAAAAAAGCACCTTCATCTTCAGAGACCATTGACAACTGGTAGAATCCCATTATGGGAGGGCCAAAGGCACAATTTGCCTGATAACGGACCAAAACAAAATTGCCTAATGGTGGTGAAAAAATCATAGCCTGCTTATTGAGAGTTGGTTCTGGAACTTGAGCACAAGGATGGAAAGATAAAACCTCAACATGAGCCTTGTTCAGCCCTGTCAAAGGGAGCGATACATCAGGCAATCCTTCCAATTCTGCTCGGCAATTGATTTGGCCTGAGACAGATATACTATCTGGAATCTCATCTCTATCATACATGGCAGCACTAACACTCTCATGAATTGTGAATAGTATTCTTTGCTTTCCTTTGTAAAGATACGGCTTCCATGCTGGTTGTTTGAGGTCTGGTGGAGGCAGATCTGATGAAGAAAAGCCATTAGCCTTAATCGCAAAGATATTGGAGAAGTTGAGATCTAAAGGAGTACCTGTAATGAAAAAAGTAGTACAGGAAAAAAACGACAAATATTAGGCACATACATATTGATCAACAAATTAAATGTTTATAAATATTTGAAATATGAGAAACCATCACAAGAAATACCAACCAAAGGGCATCGCACTGCTTATGAAATTTCGAAGAGCATCTTTATCCAAAGGCCTTGAACCAATTTTTGGTGTGTCTGATGTAACAGCTCCAACTACAGCAGTGTTTGATGGAGTGGCAGATGCAACAGGTGCAGCCACAGGTTTTGCCCTAGAGGAGATACCTGATATTCCTATGCTTCCAGTTAAGGAATCCAATAGTCCTCCCACAGTCGGAGATGCACTCGTAACCACTTCTGGATCCACCACATCACCAGTAATTATGTCACCAATAGCTAGTGACACCAAGAAAGCCCTGTAGTGAAAATTATATCGTGAAGAACTTAACAAAAAAATTACAGAACAAAATCTTTTTTCTTTTTCCCTTAGCAATTGTAAGGTAAAATGTTTCACCAAACTAGAAGGAAAATAATCATATTTATTATTCTCAAGTTCAATCAAAATTCCTTTTGAGGAGATTCTAAATTTTATCAGGCTTAAAAAAAATCATTTGAGGTGATTCTGATTTTATCAAGTTCAAACAAAACAACTAGCAATGACATTTTTCCATGACAGATGATCACTGAAAATGCCCACTTCACTACTCTCAACAATCAGCAGTTGCCATCTCCAAGCATTTCATTCCTGAACCAGGAATGCCAAAAGAATATAAATCCACAAAAACTGCCCTACCTTGTTTCATAGTATCCGGCAAGTTTATCCAACTATAGTACAATAGACCAAACAAACTTGATGATAGTAAAAGCATTTACAGCAGCTATAACAGATATATCATTATAAAACGAGTTTAAGTAAAGGGCCATGAGCAAAATATAAAATAAATACACCAGAGGTAAAAAAAACATACATATACATGAAAATTTTCAAGACATAGTTTTGTTTGACACTATATTGAACTGATGTTACAACTTACCATACCCTGTGATGGATGGAAGATCAAGCAGGAGGGAAGATATGCTTTCATCTACTCCAACAGCATTTCCGCAATCAGACCTACTGCATAATCTTGAATATGCCTTTAAATGCCTTGGCTCAACCAATGGCAAAAGGAGAATGCAATAAGGACCTCTTACATGCAAAATTAAAGGCCATAACAGATGACTTTCTCCTTCCTCCTCCTTAACTATTCGAAGGCTTATAACATGACGAGTAATAGGGTCATCAACCCAAGAATCCGAACCTTCAGCTGACTGAGCCACACGTACGCCATACCCTCGCTTCGAACCCTCTCTATGAAGACAAAACTAAACGAATAATAACTATAACTATTTAAAACTAGAATTTTATTTTATTTAGTAAATTTAAGGATGTCAGGTGAGCTAATACTTAAGACAGAAGACTGTTAACAGCAGCAGAATGAACGATCAAGAAACACAATAATGAACATAAAACATTAGTTGAAATAATAATAATAATAAACCTTTTCTTTCGGTCCAAAAAGGCATTAGCGAGCTCAGAATCATTAGGAAGAACAGGAAACACACTGTATTTAATAGGATCTTCTTCGTCGTTCGCGTTTTCGCTTTTGCAAGCAGCTCTCCACCGCTTCTCCACCACCGGAAACCTCCTAACATTTACATAAAACAAAATTATCACCAGATTATGAAATTAATCAACGTTTTTTTAGACTTGTTTATAAAAAAAAAAATTAGTTTCAATTGGTGAAAATGGAATTCAATCGATGTATCAATAGTACCTGGAGAAAACGACGGCGTCGAGATTGTTGAGAATCCATAGAGCTCTAATGCCGCAACCGCCGGTCATGTGATTGTGAGCTTTGTTCTTTATGCTTTTTGTGTTTCTCTGTAATTTTTGTTCTGAACTTGCAACTTATGGTATGGAGAAAGATTTAGGAAGGTGCCTCTGCCAGAGAAGCAGCATGTTATAGAAACGACAATTTTTTTTTTTTTTTTTTCTAAATAAGGAACTATAGCGATTTTTTATATTGAAACCGTATGTTTGATATTTTATATTATTATTTATATATATATTGATTTTTTATATTATTATTTATATAATATATTAAATCTAAAAATTTGATCAAAAATTTATAAATTTATTAAATTGAAATTCAATATATATATAAAATATAATATAATAAAATAAAATAATAAAAGCTCAATACAATAAACTGCTGGTTAAAAATCCATTTTTGCCTTAGAATTATAGAAACGACAATGTATGCTATCGTTGATTTTGGATTACTAAAACGCATCGTTTTAGCTGTGGATTCTGGCTTCTAGTTTTTTTTTTTTTTTAAATTGCCAAACTAAAATCCATTTTGTTTTCTTTTTCCCATTCCATTGCTTTACGGATTAGCTTCAAGATGCAATTAGTTTAAGTGGTCCGCAATTAACTCATATGTTAATGAGAAAGTAATTTAAAAAAGTGGTCACTTTTTTTTAAAAAAGGGAATCATAAAATGTGATGTAGTAATCAATTTATATAGGTAATGTGATAACAAATGAAATATAGATGAAAAAACTTTCTCTCGAAAGTTCTTCTTTCATAACTGCTTTCGATAAACAGTTTATAAAACAGGGGTTTGGATACTGGTTTTACCAGTAATCCTCCCCTAATCGTCTTTCCTTTCTTGTTTTATTTGTGTTTTAATAGAATGTTATTCATATATGTGTGTTCTCATAGCTGTGTTTTGATAGCTTTTTGTGCAGATGGTTTGGCTATTATGCTTCATTCTGTTTTGCCGACCTATCTTTTGCTGGAATAGCAGAAGCGCACCAGCCAGCTTGCTGAAGATTCAACCGGTGCGGATGCTCGTTCTTGGCTGGGGCTTAGCTCGTCTCCACATCGCTGGTTTATAGGGCTTTGCAATACTCCTTTGATGAAAGTTGATCATCGTCACCGAAGGTTAATCTTCCTTCATCCATCCTGTGTACTATTGGTTCAATGTCTGGACTTTGTTATCATCATAGGTCCACGACTCCCGCAGATCACACAGGTTGATTGGCTAGAAGGCATACACGCCTCTTTCATCTTCATCTACTATTGCGCAGCAGCTGGTGTTATTGCTGTTCGGCCATTCTCCAATCCTAAGCAAATTAGGGTTTTATCCCTCAAATGTGTATTTGGGCTTCATTCTTATAATGGCCCAACAAATTGTAAAGCCTCGGTTGTCTTTCTTCAGTATATGCTGGCCCATGGTGTAATGTTTCCTTTTTACTGAATTAATGATATCTTTATTGTGGTTAAAAAAAAATAAAATAAAATAAAACAAATCAAAATGTATTCTTCTACCATGCGATTTAGTATGGTTTAATATAATTTCGAAAGTGGATAACACTTGTTGGTAATGCAAACAAAACAAGAGAGAGTTTAAACATGAACATTGATAAATATCAGGTGCAACCGCTAAATTTTATTTTTTTACATTTTTATCCTTAATTTTTTTAAGTACCCGTGATAAGAGACGATTTAATAATTTCTCATGTCCCGCATCGCAACACAAAACATTATCCTTTAAACATTTGAAACCATTGCTATATTACAATATAAGCTACAAAGAGGTGCATTCAAAATGGAAAGAAATAAATACGAAACAGCATGGAAAGAAAAAAAAATTACAAAGCCACTGAACTAACTCTTGCTTGTACATCAAAAATTCAGATATTGAAAATCCAAACAATCTGGAACCTAAAGGTCGACGCATAGGTAGGAAATGACTGAGCCTGCTCTACGTTTTGTCCTTTCACTAACCTTCCACTTCTCAACCAGGACTTTTTTTATATTTGGACAACTAGACACCACTGTTGCAATTCCAACTGCAGTTATTCCTGGACAATAAACCACATGGCAGGACTCCAGCATGCTGCAGTTCTTCACAAGATGTGCTAGACCAACATCGGTTATTTGTCGGCCGTGCGACAGCACGATCTCCTTAAGTAATGGACAGCCTTCACCTAATTCAGCCATTGCCATATCCCCCAATTTCTGTCCAGGAGAAATGGTTGATGAGATGATATTTCTGTTAATTTTTAGAAAGATAATGGAGGAAATAAAATAAAGAAAAATGAATCACAAGTTATTGTATTGCTCATGCTAACAAGTTCTTTAGGTATTATTATATTCTGTCTAGTAATCCCTCGACATTATTGATACAGCAAGCATGATATTATAATGTTATACAGCGAGTATAATATCTTCAAGCATAGATGCCAAGCATTTGCTTGCATTCATCCACTTAATGCACAAAAAGTTCCCCAACACAACTTAGCATGCAAGAAGGGATTACATACAGCTGCTATACAAGGTGAAGCACAGTTACTAAAGAAGGCCTACATGCAGTGGAAAACTGCAAGGACAAAAACATAGAGATGGAGGCAGAAAAGGAGGCAGAGAGACAGACAGAGAAGGGGGGCATACCTGAAGTACGCTTACATCTAGGCAACTGAGTTCAGGGGACCCTCTTGCAATAGCTATTATTCCTGCATCACCAATTAGGTGACAGCCACTAACATTAAGATGTTGCAAAGAGCAACCTTGACCTATGGCAATAAGGGCCTCATCCCCCACCCTGTTAATAAGAAACAAATGTAAGGTTACATTAAGGGCCTGTATCCCAAATTAAACAAAAAGGTATCGATGGAAAGATTGATCAAAAAACTAAAGCAGAATTTCACAATAACAACAGAAAAGGAATAACATCTAAATTATGGCTGTAAGAGAGCGTTCAAGTGCTTTACCTATCACAAAATCGAAGGCTAAGATCCTTGAGAGATTTGCAGTGCTCACCAACTGCTATGATTCCCTTGTTTCCGATCTATCAGTGAAATTATAACAAAAAAAAGAAGAGATGATGTGAAATGGGTAACTAACAAAGTAAAAATATTTAAATTACTACTAAAATTCAGAGAACTGTTGTCCTAGTTATATGAAAGTAGAAGATATTAGTAATCGGACGACACTACATGCTAAGGAGGTATACAGCAAAAAGGAGTATCAGAGGTTAAAACTAAATGATTAAATCACCCATTTCATATATCTCAATAACAGTACTGCAGGAAGTTTGTCTTTATGTGCATGAATCCCTCTGTGTGTCTATGTGCTATGTATAAAAGAGAGAGAGGGACACAGAGAGAGAAGACACCTCATAACATCGACGGATATGAAGTTTCTTCACATTCCTACAGCCTCTAGCTATACTGCAAATGGCATCATCACCAATACTAGAGCAATCTACCAGATGAAGAGCCTGCAAGAACTTACATCCCTTTCCAATTTCGAGAAGTGCATGATTGCCAATCCTTTGGCAGTATAATAAAGCCAACTCAATCAGATTTCTGCAAAAAATCAACAGCTTCAATACTGATAACACAGAGAACTGTCCAGAGGTAGTAGTAACATTATTTTTGTTGGAAAAAGCAGGAAAGACCAAGTAAAAGATAAAATTGTGGAGAAGAAAAAAATAAAAGGAAACATACGGGCAAGTTTTTCCAATGGCCTCCAGTCCAGTTGTTCCAATATTGTGGCATCCATTAACTTCAAGATGTGTCAGTTCTCTACAACCAGTGGCAATTGCTTCTAAACCCTGGTCACTCAGGAAGTAGCAATCACTTACAGTAAGATTTTTCAATTTCTTGCACCCATCCCCAATGGATCGCAAGCCCCTGAAAAGTAGAATAGACATCCTCAATCATCCTGATTCATCACATTTATCTAAAAATCCTGCCACTACCTAAAGTGAAAAGTCCATTCATTAGAAAGCGAAGGCATAAAGGAAATCAAAGAATAATAGAAAAAGGATCGCATTAATTTTGCATAACTTTGTGTAGCCCAATGGAAGAGTAAAAAATAAGGCGACAAAACGACCCTCACAACCTTAAAAAAAACAAAAAGGGTACTATAAGAAGGAGAAAGACAACATCACATTTTGTTAGTCCAGTTCAAATTTATCCAGACCACTTTTAATTTCAACAGAAGAAATAAGGTAAACTGACTTGTCTGTAAATCGCTGGAAACTGAATAAAGCCAACAACTCTAATGATACACAGCGGGTGCCCACAGCAATTAAAGCCTCATCTGTAACATTAGTACATTGTAGCTTCAACACTTTCAAAGAAGAGCATCCTTGGGCTATAGCAATAACACCACTAGAATGGATAGATTCTGAATCCAATGACAAAGATTCGAGAGATTTGCAATAAGAGCTCACAGCTTCCAATGATACATCAGTAATTTTTACACAGGCTGCAACACCAAGAGATTTTAGTGATTTCCCACAGCCTTGGGCTAATTCGACCAATCCTGCATCAGTCAAACTTTCACAAAAACACAAGTTCAAATCTTCAAGCTGCTTACAGCACTTTCCAACACCAGCCAGACCAGGGTCTCCAACATAGCAACCCTGTAAAGAAAGGGGATGAAATAGAAACACAGATAAACAGAAAGAAAGAACTCAAGCTCAAAAAGTGCTGAAAATGTAACACAGTGAACAACACATGCAAGCATCAAAAAGTAAAAAGAAAAATGATGCTAAACGAGTGTTAGGACATGAAACTAGAACATGATCCTTAAATCACAAAAATTCAACCGATACCATATGCACAACAAAAACACAAAGTTAATAAACAGAATCAGAAACAAAAATTCATAAGCATTACCTGTAAATCCAAAGATTTCAAGAAAATACATCTGTAGGCAAGAGACATTAAACCTGCACTTGAAACAGTAGAGCACCAGATTAAGCTCAAATTCTCAAGCCTTGGAAATCCATCGCCAAGAGCACTCAGTCCAGCATCAGACAAACTGTATGATTCAAACTGACCATCGTCTTTCTCAGAATGTAACTTAAGAAATGGCACAGATTGATCATTCACCCTTCTTCTTCCCTGCACAAGACATCACATTACACTGTCACTACACGCACAACACATAGTGGGTAGCAATAAAATTGGTTCAAGTGTACAGCTTTCTAAAATCGCCCATGAAATCACATCAAGTAACATCAGAAATTCAAATAATGATCGAAATTAACAATAATATGGTATTTCAAATTCAATAAAATAAGCACTTTTTAATGCAAGATGAAGATGTGTAGTATCATTTCTGATAAACTCTTCACGAATACAATCAAATCAAACTATCGAAAGGGAGTTACTGAAATTGAGTCTTACGAAAGGGATAGGATTAGAAATTGAAAGCCGCTCATCTATATGAATGGTTTTCACATTGTGGAAACGGCGCGCGAGTAGCTTGACGAACAGGTCCGGATTACCGGAAGCACCGATACGGAGAGTAGTACGGCTGAGCCGCTCGAGGGAGAGCCAGCGTCTGCAGACGAGAGAACATGAGTCGCGGCTGGCCTTGGAGTTGAGGTGCCTGAAGATCTCAACGATTAGCTCGTCCGGTAGACACGTGTTGATCCAATCATGGCCTCGCATGATTGAGAAATGGAGCAGGAGGTTTCTTTTTTCTGTTGTTTCGGTTTTCAGAGGATTGGAGCGCGAATGAAGAAGGTATTTCGAGGGAATTTAATATGCAGGAAATCGGTGCGGTCGGCTTGAAGAAGAAATGCAGAAATAATTGAAAAAAAAAAAAAAAAAGCATAATGTATATATAGGTTTTGAATTTATCAATTTTTATGAGTTTAACCCCTAAACTTATAATTTTACTATTTTAATACCTTAACTTAACTAAATATATTAATTTATACTAATATGATAATATAATATATCTATTATCTTTTTATATTTATCACTTTTTATCAATTTAATAACTTTACTTATAAATTTTAGTCAACAAAAACTTTTATAATGTGAGATATGTTATTTTACTATTTTATATCATATGTATTAATAGAAATTTTAATACTATATTTTAATTAAATTTACATATTAAAATAGAAAAAATTTAAATTTAAATATTAAATTAATAAAAAATAATAAATACATAGAGTAATAAATAATATTAAAAAAATGAATTTTTAACTTAAATGTCATTAGTTTCGAGAAGATATTTCCCTTGTATCCTTTTAAACTATTTTTTCCTAAATATTTAATTTATGGCTTAAAACTTCTAAAATTTTAATTTTAATTTAACTAAAATCTCTTTTATCTTTTCCAACGTAAATCATTTTCATACATATGCTAATTTACGATATTTATATTCCATATTGTGCAGCTAGAAAATCAACGTTTAGATGATTTCTAAAACTAAAAAGGAAAAAAAAAACTTTATTGAGATTAAAACCAAAATTTTAAGTGATAAATTGAATGTTAAATTTAGTTAAAATGCTAACAACATAAATTACCCACGGTTGCATGTTAAAATTAATTGTTTTTTTTTTTTACTAAACTCAAAAAACTTGTTTTAGCTTTTTGTAAAATCTGTTATAATTATCGATAGGGGGTGAAAAAATTGAGATTAGTAATTGAGTTATGATTTATGAATAACTTGAAAAATAGATTGGTGAACATTTTTTTTTTCCGAATGTTTATTTCAAATGTATCTTATTAATTGAATGGGTAATTTGCTAACATCTTTTTGAGGTTCATTTTAATTTATTAATTTATTTTTATATTTTCAGAATTCAACTAAATACTTATTCTATAACATTTTTAACTCTAACTATAAGCTTTTTATTTAAATTTGTATACACTGCATATAATTCTCTTGAACATATGCATTTCAAATAATTTCATGTGATTATATGGATTCCACATCATTTCATTTGTTTTGTATTTGTCAAACCGTGATGCAATGGTATACTTAAATATATGTAATATATGATATTTGGGGTATTATAAAATTGAAAGTTTAGTTAATAAATAAATATGTAAGGAATTGAATCTAGTTGACTTGTTTTACATTGAGTGATTTGAATTTTTGCTAGATAATTGATTAAAATATAATAATAATAATAATAATAATAATAATAATAATAAAATATATGATAGTGGATATTTATGGAGATGTCCTTGTCTTATAAAAAAAAACTAGAAAACTCTATTATTTTCTTCCCCACCTTAAGCCATAGCTCTCTTGCAAAAAAAAAAAAAAAACCAAATTCCTTTCTTTTTCTCTCAAGTCCCTAGACTTGAATCTTGATGATTTCAGCTATTGATTTGGATAAATTAATTATTATCCTTCTAAATTATATTTGAAATTAGGTGGTGATGGGTGAAAATGATTTTATAGCCTTTAAGTTCTGTTTCATAATAGAATTTTCCACCCCTACTTTCATAGCCATAAAAGAATAATTAAGAGAAGTACATAAATGAAACTTGTAGATTTATATCTTATTTACATGCCTGTAAAATTATTTTATGAGATTTGGTGTGTGTGATGAGAAATTTTTCATTGAAGGAGACTGGTTTAGATTGTATCTATTGTAGGTAATTTTCTTTTACCTAATAAATATGAAACTCTTAGAGATTGAATTAGGCAAATTGTTAAACATGCGTTTTGTTCCTTTATATTTTATTAAAAACCCTTTGATGTAGTTTGATGAAATAATGTGTGTAATGAGAAATTATCCTTGAAGTGGGGCTGGTACTGCTTACTATGTTTGTAGGCAGTCCAGTCTTCCTTAGATAATATGAGGACCTTAGAGACCGAATTAGATGAAATATAAAACATGAAACTTGTTCCTTTATGTGTTAAAGAAATGCCTAAAAAATTGTTTTGCAATTGGACTTGTATAACTTAAGAAATTATAAACTGAATGAGGTATGCTCAAACTGTTTTTGTGCAGAACATATGTCTAAATTCAAAATTTCACTATTAATTGTACAGAGCTTATATAATGTTGATTTTGGATATGCTATAGCCTTGTGTGTCTAGTTTAGCAAAAAAAAAGGAATCAAGTAATTTGGAATTGTGTAGTGAAAGTTATTTACTTTCAGGTCTAGTAAAGCCAAATTGTCTAACAAGAAAAAAATATACATAAATGTTAGATTTACACATATACAAAACAAATCCTAATTGTATACTAAACATAAACACTCATTGTATATTTATTTTTAATTAAATATATGTCAAATTTTAGGATCTCAAAGCATTAGTGAAACTTGAGAAGGTGATATAAGTTGTCCATAGAGTGATTGACAACTAAAAGGTAAGTATAAGTATCAATTGAATTTTTGAGTGAAATTGTATGATTGAGATGAGTATGAACATGTGATCAATAAATTATAGTTTGATTGACAATGTGTATCTTATGAGATTTTGAGATGACTTTCTTTTTTATTACTTAAATGTATATAGTTTGCTTATTGATTGGTTATGCCTATACACAAGTCTTTACAAGTCAATTCTAAAATACTATGATCCTAATGACTATTTGTTATGCAAATTTACATGTGAGCACTTGCATACGAATATAAAAAAATGTTGTGATTGGCTTGATAAATATTTGAAAATCACATGGCAAATGCAAATGATCAAAGAAAATCACATGATCACATGTAATATGTTGGCCAGCAAAATCAAATGGCAATTGTTTCACATGAATCCCATGAGCAATATTTGTCTTGTCATACCACAACAAAATTAATGAATAATTCATTAGCACTTGCATTTAAATGGTTTATACTTGTACTATGTTTGATATCATCTATTTTTTTTGTGCCTTTAGAATTTAATTGATAATTATATTCATTGACTCACAACTCACAAATCGCAATTATTTTTTCCGGATAGTAAAGTTTAAGGTGTGACCATTTTGAAGCATATAGCATTGTAAATAGAGTACGGAGCAAATGTCACTAGTTGAACCCTCACTTTCTCTCTCCTTATATCATAAGCATACACTTAAATAAAGGGATATACATATTTTTTTGTACATATATAAATATAGCTTACATGTATTATATGAATATAAATGTTATGATCTTTTTATGTGTTTAAATAATATATTGACTTTGTTTAATAATGATTTGATTGTATTAATATGTTAAACAAAGACTTGAGGTATTTAAATAGTAAAGATATATGGTGTTACATCTTCATTTTGATTTTATTAACTATTTCTCTTTTTTGCTAACTTAATACTACCAAAAACCTTAGTAGAAAAGGAAAATATAAAAATATTAAACTTGAGAGGGTATTTAGTTAGTGAAAGGGGAAAATAGTTAATAACATCAAATATGAGAAACTTATTAATTAACTTTTAAAAATATAAGAACGAATTAATGAGTTTGACTAAATTTTAAGGAGTGATCGTAATTTACCCTAATTGAATTTATGATTCATAATAAATTATATATTTTAATATTATAAATCTAATATAAAGTATAATATAATAGGAATAAATGATTTTTAAAATTCATATTCTTTTAGTGTAAAATTTTATTATTTTCATAATATAATTTTGGGATAATGACATTTTTGATGTCTCAACTTTTTAAAATTTAACAATTGAGTGTCCCAACTTTTATTTATTTCAATTTGGTGTGTTAACCTGCTGAGAAATAACAAATGCATGTTGGTTGTAGGTTAAAATCAAGTTTCCATTGGATTGATGTTGAGGTTGTTGACATGGACTTTGCACATGTGAAGCATGTGAATTATTGAAAGGAGAAGACATTATTGCCCATTCACTTCATTTCAACATCATTTTCAATCTTCTTCTCCCTTAAATGTATACTTCTTTCACAATCATACTCATTCACTTTTAAGTCATTTCCCCTAAATAATCCATCTATTTTGTTGTTTGTTTCTTCACTTCATTTCAGAGTAGTTTTCATCCATCTCCCATGGAAGGTGATGCCGAAATTTGCTACTATAACAAGCATAAAGTGATAAGGACTTCGTGGACAAATTAAAATCCAGGTATAAGGTTCTTAAGTTGTGGCAGTGGTGATGGGAAATAACAATAGAGGAGGAAAACAAAAAGGCTAAAAGAAGGGAAAAATTTTTATGGGCATGGACAATTTTCAGTGTATTAGTGTTTGTGTTCAAACAACTATGAAAGTCGTAAAATGATGGATAAATGATGTTATTAGCTCTATGTTAGATGTGTTGGAGTATATGTTTGATCATTGCATTCTAGGTTGGTGATGTGTGAACTAATTGTTGTAATAAATTAACCTTTTTATTAACAAAGTTGGTATTAAGTGTTATGTCTGTAAGATGTTTAATATAATGCCTAAAAAAATGAATGAAAATGAAAAGGAATAAAACATGGCGGCTTGAAATGTCTATTGGTAGACTATAATGATCATCAACAAAAGTGGAGTACAATACAACTAACGATGTTTTTGAATTGCATTTAGATACGAGGAATGCACACACTGATATGTAATGTCAAAACAACGAAACATGCGGATTAATTCGCTTAGTATATATCTTGATGAAAAGACAACTTTTATAAATATAAATTAGTTCTTGTTATGATGGAAGGTAATTTGTCCTTGAATTGATGTTTCAAGTTGTAGAGCATAGTCTTGGTCACCTTTCTTTTACAGAAAAATAGACCAAAACTCTAATAGGTAACTCTACTTCTTTTTGTTTTATATAAACGATTGTGTGGAGTGTCAATCATTAAGAGATATGCACATAAATTTCATGATATTGAGTTTTCTTGCAGGTAAAAAGTTAAACTATATTTAAGCATATAAATTCATATCAAAATCCTTATGTCTGTAGCGAAAGCATGGAGAATGCGTTAAAGAGTATGTTGCAAAGGAATCAAACTTGATAAAATCCTCATTCATATGGAGGGTAATAATGGACGAAAAGTTCGTGGTGTTGTCTGTCGAAGTCACATGCCTTAATTCCATCTTAAACAATAATATTTTTTTAACACAACAATAATGTTGATGCAACTAATTTATGAGAAGCTACCAACAAACATCCCAAGTCGTGATGCTTTATTGCTCGACTCGGTTTTGGCTTCAAGTTTAATATAATTTCTTTTTAGTCGTAATCAATGAATCTCTTAGATTGGTAAGCTCTTTTTCAATACATAATGAACTCAAATCTCCATAAATTGGTACTTTGAAATCCCTAATTCTCAAAATGATAAGCTCTTTTTTGTTTGGCCTAGTTTTTTTATTTTAGTTCAAAGCAAATCTTCTTTTTTTAAAATTCAGTAGCTATGTATTGTAAAAAGGATTTTTTTGTCATTTTATAATCATACTCTATCATATGCACATCACATGCATTAACTTCTTCAATATGGACTTTCACATCAACTATTTAATGGGATCCACTTTTGCCACATATGCATTAACTTGCAAATAACATGTATTTGTTATTTCTCAATAGATTGACACACCAAATTATAATCAATAAAAATTGGGATACTTAATTATCAAATTTAAAAAAGTTGAAACACCAAAATTGTTATGTATAAATTATTGGTTGAAATTTTATAAAATAAAAGAACGGGGCCAAGTTGGATAATGCGTATACTTATATTTCCAAAAATATTGAAACAAAGACTTTCAAAAATTCCCATTGGGGGCTAAAAAGCTGACGTGAAAAGGCTGCTTCTGAACATTGCAGACGACATAAAAATAACCATTTTTTATGAAAAAAAAAATAATAATAAATAACCCAACAAAAAACAAAGTTAAAAAAAAAAAAAAAACGACTTTTACTTTTCCAGAATCTCTCTCTCTTTCATTTTAATTCACACGCCAAAAAAACTTTCCATTTCACCAAATCAGTGAAAAAACAACAACAACAACAACTAAAAAAATCGAAACGTTTGATCGATCGCCGACGATCATCGTCATCATGTCGTTTTCATTCTTCAAGCCGTCGAGGCCTAAAACGCCGGCGGAGGTGGTGAAAGCAATCAAAGATAGTCTTGTGGCTCTCGATATCAAAACCGTCGTTGAAGTTAAAGCACTCGAAAAGGTTTTTTCTGTTTCTAATGTTGATGATTATCGTTTTTGTGCTTAATAAGATCAATTTCTCCACCGCAATGATTTTTAACTAGTTCTATTGATGATCTTGCTTCTAGTGACATTAAAATTCAAATTGCTATTAGACATTGTTGTTTTTTTAGGTATCGAAGTTAATTTTGTGGCATTGTTTTTGGAATTGTGCAGGCATTGGAAGAAGTTGAGAAAAATGTTGTAGCAATGAGGTGTATGCTATGTGGAGACTCTGAGGTTGAACCAAACGCTGATCAAGTTTTACAGCTAGTGCTTGAATTTTGCAAAGAGGATGTTCTTTCTCTTATGATTCACAAACTTCCTAATTTGGGATGGGCTGTAAGTTTCTAATTTTTTTTTAAAAATTTTTTGTTTTTGGCGTGCATTAATGTGATACAGTGTCTTTTTGGTGCAGACAAGAAAGGATTTAGTCCATTGCTGGTCCGTACTCTTGAAGCAGAAGGTTGATTCTAAATATTGCTCTGTAGAATACCTAGAGAACCATTTGGAATTACTGGACTTTCTTGTCGTGTGGTAAATATGCATGCATAATTTTTCTGCGCTTTCTGCCTCTTGTAAATGGTGTTAAGTTTGTGCTATGAACTTTTGATATGCACATTATTTGTTTCTCGTTAGGGCCTTCGATATGTCTGTTAAATGCATTTATTTTTTGTAAATGGTCAAGTGAAAAGGAAAAAAGTTTTTAATTCTTGGGTTGTTGCATTCACATCTACTTTTGAAATTTAATTATGTGATATTGCATGGAACTTACTGTTGCCTTCTGGAAGCAGCTATGATAACAAGGAAATTGCCTTGAATTGTGGACTCATGTTAAGAGAGTGCATCAAATTTCCATCACTTGCAAAGTAAGACATCAAGCTTTTTTCAATTCCTTTCATGGCTGTTTCAAGTTCTTAATGTTCTAATCTATAATTTGTGCTAACTCAGCGACTGAAAATGAAATAGGAGTTAGAATCATTGAAAGAGACACTCTTGTCTGCCATTATTTCTAAAGAATGTTAAGTGATTTTTGTTGTGTCGTGTTTGGAATGACATGCTGATTATATGTGAGCAGTGAGCTTTGCTTTCACTATAAGCTTTCTTCTACATTGTGCTCATTGGTTATTTGTCCTCTCTTGGATTTGTTTGATTCTACGGATGATTATTTGAATTTGAACCTTGTTTACTGCTGTATAAATATATAATATCCAGAAGGGAAGAGATACCTTTAGGACTGTGCAAGTACACAATAGATTTACTTCTTTAGATCAACCATGAAGTGCTCTGCATCCATGTTTTTTTCTTGAGAAATGGCAGTGAGTGGACTGGCTGGAGCAGCTTCATGGAAATTAGAATTGTTATTTTACTGTTTTTTTGTGAGCCAAAATTTGCTTACAATTTATTAAGCAGTCAAAGGTTAAAATGGATGGATGGAGTTATTACTTATTTTATTTGAAATCTGCTTGAGATGCATTACTTTTTTTTAAGGTGGTCAAGTTTCAAGTTTTTCACACTTTTAAGTTTTGTAGTGACTTTTCAGATACATATTAGAGTCTGCAAGCTTTGAGTTGTTTTTCAAATTTGTGGAATTGCCAAACTTTGATGTCGCTTCTGATGCTTTCTCTACTTTCAAGGTCAGAGTTATTAGTTTGTAAGTTCTTAGTTTCTTTATGTTTACCTGTCAGTTTTTATGCATTTAGTTGCATACTTTACATGTTTTACCAATAAATGGTTGCAGGATTTACTTACGAAACATGACACTGTGGTTGCTGAATATTTAACTGCTCACTATGATGAGGTACACTTTTCCACTCATCATTTTTCAGGTATCATATCTTGGATAGAAGTAGGCACAAAAATTTCTTAACAATTGATCTTGTTATGGTCAAGTAATATCTAACTGAAGAGTCTGCTTTGTCAAGACCCTACTGTTGTTGATACTACCAAATGGTGGGGATAACTTTGCTGATCTTTTGCAATCCTTTTTTCTCATTTTCGCTGATATATATATATTTTTTAATTATCTTCCACTGATATGTGGTAGAGTAATGAAAATGGTTTCACAATTATCTTGGCATGTTTATGTTATTCTTCATGTATTGCCTGTGTAAGACAATTGATACGACACAGTATTGTTTTTCCAGTTCTTTGATCTGTATGAAAAGCTATTGACATCTCCTAATTATGTTACAAGAAGGCAATCCTTGAAGGTTAGTTTTTGCAATAAGTTATAGATCCTGCTCTGGAGTTGTTTTCATGTCTCAGGTGACAAGACTGTTAATGTATTTAGCTTCTCTCGGATTTCCTTCTGGAGCCTCCAAATTCCCATATAATGAAGCGGTATATTTTAGAAGTTCGGTATTTAAAGGTCATGATGACATTGTTGAAGGTATCAAATATTTTCATTTTGACTTCTTTTTTCCTGCATATTTTGGATCTATTTGCTTGAGTGATATGCTGTACATGATCACAATTAGATGGATGTTCTAAATTAATGATGCCATATAGCCAACTGCTACTTAATAAGCAAGCACTGCATTTGAGCTTAGAAACTCACAAATGGAATGAAATTACAAATTTTTAATTTGGATGGTTTGAAGCTGTGGCTACTTTGAATTGGGAGCACCATCATTTGTGCAATTAGATATGAATAATTTTGAGTTAAAGCTGTTGGCCGTCTCAGGACCATCAGAAACTCTCTCTGCTCTTCCTGTTCAACTTGAAATTTTCAGTATATGCTTGGTCCATTTGAGCTATGTGCTTTTACCTGTCTGTCTGATAAGATACTAAGACTGTCTCAAACTGTCACTGTCTCTGTCTCATAGTTTGTTTCCTTTTGAATATATAATTGAATGACTTATAATAATTTATTTGTATCGTAACAGTTTTCTATTTGTTTGTTTGTCTGAGCAGGACTCAAGCAAAAATATTCAGCTCTCGGCTTTCCACATTTTTAAGGTTCTGGAATTTCTTTCGTTTTATTCTGGTTGCTAGTTATATCCAGGCTATTTCATTTGTGAAAATACGAGAATACTACTTTGTCTTATACTTTTGGCTCCGAACCTTCCTCATCGGTGCAAATACTAATGGAACTAGAAGATTTTCATTTAGGCATGTATATCATTTGCTAAATTTACTCCTGCACCCAGCTTGTTATTTGTATTTGCTGAGTAGCACGGAAATATTCAAATCCTTTTGCAGGTTGATTTTTTTTTAACAGTTTTTTCTGACATTTCCTGTTTTCCGCTTTTATCATGTGCATTTTTTGCTGCATTCTGTATTTGCAGATTGAACAATGAATAAAGATTTCGTTGCATAAATTATCATATACTGCTCTTCTTAAGAGTATTCAATGTCTTGGTTTTCATGCAGGTCTTTGTAGCTAATCCTAACAAACCACGAGAAGTAAAAGTAATTTTGGCAAAAAACAGCGAAAGATTGGTGGAATTGCTCATTGATCTTTCTGTTGGTAAAGGTAACCACTATGGCATTGTTCTCTTGCTGCTGCTGCAGCATCAGCAACAGATGGACAAGTGGCACGTAGAAGTTTGCCATTTTAGAGAAGCATCCTCTGTAGAACTTTATTATTTTGTAATTTTTTATTTTTATATTTATTTTTTTGGTGTTAATTCCCTCCTTTAGGTGCCGAAGATGAGCAATTTGAGGAGGAAAAAGAACTAATCATCAAAGAAATAAAAAGATTATCTCGCCATCCAAATCTGGACAGCTAGTTCCTTTTCTGTATGGAAATATCCCGACTTGAGGTTCATGCTAATTCTCAGCGAAGAGTTACGACAATTGCTGTTTGCCAAAAACAACAGGGTTCAGGGTCATCTCAAAGTAGTAGTAGTAGAGATGTGTGTGCTTGTAATCTTTTTTTCCCATCAGAAGGCATGGTGAATACACCGTCACAATATCCTCAAAATCAATCATATTCAAATTGTGGGTTTTGATTTCCAACACAGCATTCTTGCTTCTGATCATGTTTGTGTAACATCAGTAAGTTCTTTTTTCAAGGCATGGCTTTGTTTGTGAGCAAATGGAATATTTGCTATCCTTATTAAGACTGTAGCATTTTTTTTTTCACCAAAAGTGTTTGTAGCATTGGAATGCTAATTTTATGGAATATAATATAATTTCAATGGATTGTTGGATTATAGTCGCCCAAGTTTAAGCTCAGTTATTTTAAAATACAAAATTCGAATAAAAATTCTAATGTTAAAACTGCATATTCAGTAATGCTCTCGTTATGTAAAATAAATGAATTGATAATTAGCTGAAGTCAAACTTCAATGATAAGATGATTTTGACTGATGTCATTCCTCATCGGTTTTTTAATAAATAAAATTCACCAAAAATCCATTCGCATCATCAATTACGAAACGACGCCATCTTCTTCTCTTCTATCTACAATGAATTTCTTCAAATCCGTCTTCTCAGAGGAATCTACTCCACCTGATTCACCCAAATCTGGACCCGATTCCCCAACCTCCGATTCAGAAACACCTGAAACCGAACCTGCTCCTGCCCATACCGCCGCCGCCAATTCCGCATGGTCATTAGGCGGCTTGATCAAAACCCTAGCCAACAAATCAGAGTCCATGATCGAAACCTACCGGAAAGACTTGGAAGAGTTAGGATCCGGTCTCCGAAAGGAATCCGCAGTTATTAGAGAAGTTGCCTCGCGCGCTGTCAAGGACCTTCCAGCTTCCTTCGAGGTCGGTGCTTCCGTCGCGCAGGAATCACTAGAAACCGTCGGTCAAGCCATCGATGATATCGGAGCAACCGTCTGGAACTCAACGGCTAAAATTATCTCGCACGGTAAAGGCGCGATTTTACGTCGTGATTGTGATGATGGTGATTCAGATAGGAATCGAGAGTCTTCGAATTTAAAACGTTATAGTCGTTTTGATATGCAAGTGAATGCAATTCAGGGTGATTTAAATACTTATTGTACTGAACCAAAGGATAAGGTGGAGTATGATGAATGGAGATTAGGGTTCTTTGATTTGGAAGAGAAAAACATGGAAATTGATTGTTTAATTAGTGAAAATAGGGTTGTTAAGGAACTTTATAATGAGGTTGTGCCTAGTAAAGTAGATAATCAAAGTTTTTGGAGCAGATATTTTTATAGAGTGCACAAGTTAAAGAAAGCAGAGGAAGCTAGAGCTTTGCTTGTAAAGAGAGCAATTTCTGGTGAAGAGGATTTGAGCTGGGATTTTGAAGATGAAGATGAAAATGAAGATGGCAACAATAAAAATGGGATTGAGAATTTAGTTGATAGTATGAATAATAAGTTGGAGAAAGCAGAGGTGAAAGGGGATAATAACGGCGACAGTGATGTGTCATTGGTTTCGAGCCAGTCATTATTGCCGGAGGAGGAACAGGAGCTGGGATGGGATGAAATTGAAGAAATTAATGAAAGTAAAGGGGAAGCAGCAGTGGGGGGTGCGGCAAGTTCGAGCAGAGTAGATTTGCGCAAGCGGTTGAGTGCTGCAGAGGAAGAAGAAGACTTGAGTTGGGATATTGATGATGAGGATGATGAGCCTGGTAAACCATGATATATACATACAATACAGCATTGGTAACTATTTGGAATTCATTACTCTATAGTTGGTTGATTATTAATTGAGTTGGGATATTGATGATGAGGATGATGAGCCTGGTAAACGATGATATATACATACAATACAACATTGGTAACTATTTGGAATTCATTACTCTATAGTTGGTTGATTATTATGTGATAATTAATGATATTGTTATTGGTCATAGTTCTTTATGTAATTAGTTGTCTTTATATATAGATTTGCTCCCAGAGTTCCAAGTAATTGGATTCATGTTACTGTCTCTGTTTATCAGTTCTTGCAAATGTTAATACAAATTCGTTTGAATCCCTTTTTTTTTTAAATGTCTAAGTAATTGGATTCATGTTACTGTCTCTGCTTTTGATTCTACCACATGCGTCTCAAACAAATTCCTTTTCAACAAAGGTTAGAACATAAGCTTATAGTACCTTCAACAGCAAATTTTAAACAAATAAAAATAGACCAGCGACCTACATTGCGCGGACGGGGATAGGAAAATTTCTTCTAATTGAAGTGTCTTTTTATAAACTGAAGTGTCTAGATAGTATGAAAATGGGGATACGAATACGGAAAAACGCTCATTAATTAAAATGTCTGTGCAACATAGCTAGCGACTAAATCTTATTAATTATAACCACAGTTACTGCCAAACACAAAAATCCTCTTTTTTGCATAGATGCCTCCCTAACCTCTATTATATAATATGGAAACCATCCATCAACTCCCCACACATGCCTAAAAAAAAAATGTAAAAACGATCACTAAATTCAGTACTTTTTATACATCAATTGATCACGGCTAGCAAGCCAGTGAGTCGGTCTCAGCATCAAAACCATGGCGAAGAGAAGATCAAAGCGCCCTGTGAAGAAGCCAAAGCGAGTGGAGAAGCTTGAAACCACCTTCACTTGCCCTTTCTGCATCCATCCCGACAGTGTTGGCTGCGACATTTACAAGAAACTCTGCGACATTTACAAGAAATGGGTCGGCAAAGTTTCATGCATAATCTGCGATGAGTAGTACATGACTAAACTCAATTATTTAATCAAGCCTATTGATCTCTACAGCGAATCGATCGATGAGTGTGAGCTGGTAGCCAACAAACGAACAAGGATAGCTTGATTTGTTCTTTGGTTCTTTAACGGCATTGCTGTTCTTAATAACAATGGCTTGTTGATTAGGGATTTTATCTTTGTTTAGGGTTTTCTACAAGTTGCTGAATAGCTTCTGGTTTTCGATTTTGTAATGTAGCTTCTTTTATTAGATGGATAAAGATCTATGTGTATAGCATAATCTAAAAAACCATTCTTTTCCTGTTTCTTCCACGTTTTGTCTGGTTGGTTCGGCAGCTCTGCCTCAATTAGTGGTTGCTGTGTGTGTTAGATCAATGACAAGAACCATCTGCAATGTATAAATTCCGAGGCATCTATCTTGCATAACTATATCTTATTTTCTAGGTTGTATGCCATCAGAGGGACACAGAAGTCATGAAGATCAAACAAAATATGAATCATGGATATTTTCCACAGCAAAATCATGTGTTGCCAAACATCACCAACCAACCAACCAACCAACTGCCATGTGGTCACCAACAATTATCCATAATTTAATTCATTCCTAGCGAATCATGCATAAGAACAGGAAACTACGAATGCCAGACAAGCACATATAAAAGAAACCATAAAGAGTGGAAATCAATCCCAACACCATATCTATTTACTACTAGTTTGATGAAAGGTAGAAGTATTGTATGCACAAATTTAGGATTCTAACCAAATAAAAAACACTCTTGGTGCTGGTACACCAGTCACATATACCAAATATCCACAATCTTTAATTAGATTCAGGATTTATGAAACTGTAGGTTGCATTCTAATCCAGGCTTGATCCTGTGCAAGTTAATTGTTCCTTTGACTCAGAATCCGCAAAATGGAAAGAAACAGATTGAGAATGTCGAGGTAGAGAGCAGCTGAGGCCAAAATATACTCATCGTAGGTGAAGCGCTTGATCAGGTTGTCAGTGTCATAAATAATATACCCACTGAAAACCAGGGCACTGACCCCACCATAGATAGCAGTAGATGTTGAGCCAAGAGGGAAGAACATCTGTAATAAATCAAAATAATAAGTCAGATGAATGACATATTTTCACCTACAAACATTAAACCACTAAAATGCATTTCATGGCTTCAATAAACCAAGACAAGTGAGACACCTAACCTGGATAAAACTGGTTAAGATAAGAATTATAAGACTGGTAAACAAAATTGGTCCCAGGAAACTGAAGTCTTGACCCCTCTTAGCAGCCCAGAAAGTGTACGCAGTTAGAGAGCAGACCACAGCTGAAGTCAGAATTAGTGCTTCAAGCACAATTTTCCCTGCAAACAATCCAGAGCACAAGATTAATCAGATCATAATCTCGAATGATTTGCATATTCTCAAGTAGGACTAGAAAACAACCCTAACACTTGGCATAACTTTCAAAATTCAACCCACCATATAAAAATAGAAAGATACTAACCTTCAATTTGAGCACAGCTTACTCCAACCAAAAGGCTTAGTGACACGGTGAAGAGACCAAGGACAATCAAGTTAACAGGATGCTTCTGGTGATAAACGTGTAAGGGCCACAATACTGCGATTTCTTCCAGTTAGTTGATGAAATAAAAACACTATAGTTTCAGAGCAATAAGCTACCATCAATGGTCCATGTCCATTCTAATTTTACAAACAGAAAGCTTAATATTGTAATAAGACAAAAGATAAAGATAGCAAGATAAAGAAATGAACAGAAAGTTTAATCTAATCCTACCAATAGCAGAAGCAAGCAAATTTAAGTTAAAATTTTATATCAATGACAATCTATGAGGATCAAAGAACCTAATAAACCTACAGCTAAAATTCCGACTCCCTTTCCAATGCAGGACCAACACAACCTACCTAATATCTATCATCCCAATTTCCATCAGATTTTCACCAATATATGCAATTATATAGGTGGTCATTACTATTCTGGAATAAGCAATAAGATAAAAGGAAACAAAATAAGAAACTGAAAAGAAAAAAGACACACTAGAGGGTTTAATCTGCAACAATCCTGAAAAGTAGCAGAAATAAACAAATTCATCTTCCAATTTTATATCAAGAAACTTGGTTAAGATCAAAGTCCAAATCCCTCTCCTCAACAGATGATCAAAGGACAACTGGTCATTAGATAACTGTAAGAAGTTCTTCCGATACCCCTCAAAACTCCGAACCCCTCTTCGAACATCACAAAATAATCAAACATAGCCAGACAAAGCCAATCAATAATCCCAATCACCATCAAAGTTTCGATCTTTACCAACAGATCTTAAAAGGCTATCCTGAATTAAATTATTTCACCACAAAACAACATTCAATCAATCATCAAAACACAAAAATCAAAACCAAACCCATATGCACCAGCCTAAAGTCAACTAAAAAAACAAATTCAAACAAATCAAAACACAAAATAATAAATCCTAAATGCAAGATCTGGAATTGTAGACATACAAACAAAGGGAACGATGCAGAGGAGCAAAAGGAGGCCAGGACTATCGCCAAGAAGAGCATTGATAGGAGTATAAAGAACGGTGGCACTGGAAACAATTGTGGTAAGCAGAAGCTGAATAGAAAGAATCCCATAAACCTTACGGATCAATCCCCAACGCAATTGATTCTCTCCAGCGCCCAAACCTGGATACAAAGTCTCCCCATTTCCTGCCTCTAGATCAACCTCTTTCTCTTTGGTACTCAAGCTCGTGAATTCGTACATCTTTCCTCTTCTTTTTTCCTTCAAAGCTTGATGAAGCCGATGGATGAATGAGAAAAATCCACGCACCTTCAATTGCCTTTGTTTATACGCGAGGTAAATGGCTGGTAGACGAAGACTTCTAAGAATTGTGATTGACGCTTAACGTGACAGAGTGGTCTGTCTTGAAATGTGTAACAGACAAATAAGACCCTACCATGTGGGCCCCATGCGTGTTACATTGGGTATCCAACGGTGGAAGTTGGTTTCAAAGTACAGTATGCTGTGACGCTAACTTAATTTCCTTTGTCACTGTAGATTTGATGCGATTTTTCTTGTGCTCTTAAAAGGCAAGGTTTGGAGTTTTGGGTTTTGGGCTTTTGCTAACAGCTATTGACAGGGCAATGGAATTGAAGCTTGACATAGCTGGATAACGATAACAAATAGAGCAATCTTCAGATATCATTGATTCAATCCATTTTTTCACCTGTAAGTTCTATTTCTAGTTCCATTAATTTCTCTTTTGTATCTTCAATATTTAGCGATGGAAGAGGATAGCTATCAGGAGAAATTGTGAATTTTTTATATTGTTTTTGTTTCGATGGCTAGAGCTCCATCATCTATTGTGACTTTTCTTCGCCAAGGCCCTAGTAGGCAAAACTCTAGTACCCATATCAGAAAACTTACTATAGAACCTAAAAGTACTGACTTTGATAGAGAAGGAGTTAACCCAAATCAGAATCAGGAAGTTATTCAGAGTGTGAAGCAGCACTTCTCTGATATAGCTAAGCAAGTTGCTAATATCACTAGAAGAAAACCCAAATGGGTGCAGACTCTATTGTTAGATTTCCCTTCTTTTAGTTTTACTGATCGCCAGTTCTTTTTTGAGTTTTTGAAGCACCAAAACAATGTATTTCTTTCATTGAAGTTCTTTGATTGGCTGCGATTGAATTGTAATTTTGTACCTGATCACGTATCATGCAATGTACTTTTTGATTCACTTTTGGAGGCTAAGGCTTGTAATGCAGCAAAATATTTTCTTGAAGTTTCGGGGTTTAGTCCTGAGCTGAGCTCATTAGAGCGTTACATTTGTTGTCTTTGTGAGGGTGGATTGGTTCAGGATGCAGTTGGTGTGTTTGTGAAATTGAAAGATATTGGAGCATTCCCATCAATAACGACATGGAATTTGGCTTTATTGGGTTGTCTTAATGTACAAAGGACTGATCTTTTTTGGAAGTTATATCATGATATGATAGAATATGGGGTTTCGGCAGATGTTGAGACCTTTGAATATCTTATCCGAGCTTTTTGTATTGATGGTCATATTATGGAGGGTTATGAACTTCTTATGGAGGTCTTAGAAAATGGATTTGTCCCTAGAAATGTTACTTTCAATGCATTGATATCTGGGCTTTATAAGCAGAGAAATTATAGTAGAGCATCTGAGCTTCTTCACACAATGATTGTCAAGAATTGTGCTCCTGATATTTTTACATATCAGGAGGTCATTAGTGGACTTTGCAAGAATAGATTGTCACTCGAGGCTTTTAGGGTTTTCAACAATCTTAAAGACAAAGGTTATAACCTGGATAGGGTCACATACACAACAATGATTCATGGTCTCTGTGAGATGGGATGGCTTGATGGTGCTAGGAGACTTTGGTTTGACATGATAAATAAGGGCATTATTCCAAATGAGTATACTTACAATGCACTGATTCATGGGATTTTTAAGAATGGAGATGTTGAAGAAGCTATGAATCTGTACAAAGAGATGCATGACCGAGGCTATGGGGAAACCACAGCAACCTATAACATGATGATTTCAAATCTGTGCTTGCATGGAAGGGCAGAGGAGGCTGCTGGCTTGTTTGATGAAATGCAACAAAAGGGAATTGTTCGGGATGTTATCTCATATAATGCTCTAATCAGAGGCTTTTGCAAAGAAGGAAGGTTAGATGAGAGTAAAAACCTATTTCATGAGCTACTGGCACAAGGTTTACAGCCATCAACTTTATCTTATATTCCTCTTATTGAGAAGCTGTGTGAAGTTGGGGACATGAAAGAAGCAAAACAGTTGTGGATTGATATGCAAAACAGGGGTCTGAAGCCAAAGGCATGTGATTACGATCACTTCATTACTGCATTATGTGAACAAAACTATCTGACAGAGGGGATTGAATGTCTAGTTGCTATGCTGAAGGATAAACTCTTACCGCAAAAGACAACTTTTGAGAGATTGGTTCAGCGCCTTTCACAAGGTGAAATGTTAGATGAATCTTTGTTTGTTTTAGGTAGCATGTTTAGGAGAGGTTACTCTCTTGAAGTAGGCATATACAATTTTTTGATCAGTAAACTTTGCAGAGGTAATACTTTTCCTTCTGAAACATGTCTAGACAGGATCCTTGAAAATTAAACTGGACATTCCTGTCTGTAGCTTCAACAAAGAAAAAACACGCCATTTTCCTCACAATTGATTATTTGTTTATTTATTTTAACACATTCGAGAAGAAAGTCTTCCTTTTGAGTTATTGGTTTAGCAGAGGTTTGATCCCTGCTTGTACTAAGAATCCAGGACATCTTATTTGAACAGATATTGTTCATGCCCGATGGGAGGCTTGAAGAATTGAATTCCCAAATGAATTCCTTTTGATCAAAGATGTTGATGAATAAGATTAATTTGATCAATTGGAGCTTTCCTATACTTGTGTAAACACCCATATCAAGGCAGCATATCATTACTCCACAACTCTTTCAAATTTTTTTTATTCATCATAAAATTATCAGCTCAACCATGTTACTACTCCAAATTCAGCAAAGAAGATTGTTAATAATTTCAAGAAAGTGTAGTTGGGTTGGGAGATGCTGGGACTCGTTTTAACTGTACAAGTGTTTAGCCATGAGCACTCCTCTAGTTAAATGCTGTTAGGACTTAAAATTATATCTTGGGTTGTACTTCTTTTGATCAACACTGTTTATTGATTTTTTTTTCTATTTTTCTGAAAAAAAGGGAAATGGTTAAGAAATAAAAATGTTTAACCAGTATTTTACACAAGTCATTTTTCTAAATAAATATTAAATGGTAAAAAAACAAATTAAATTCACTTTTCTTTCAATTATTTTCTTTATTTTCTATTTACAATACCACTTATCTTTCCCCTCATATTATCAAAATATGAGCAAATTTATTATTGCTTTATAGGCCACTAGTATTAAAAAAAAACCAAAATAACAATGTGACTAAAAACTTATGACATGCAACAATTATAAATGTAAAATTTGTACAATTAAACCTCAATAATATGATTATATTTTTCATCGGTATTTAAAGATAAATAAACTCTAACTATATAGTATATTTCGAGCAAGGTAATAAAAAAAATGAATATTTTCTAACAACTTATTTTATATATTTTAATAGATAACAATTTTTTTTTAAAAATAATTTCATATATAACAACTTAAATTTAAAACATCATTTAAATTTAAATAAGTAAATTTTATTTTAAAAAAAAGAGCAAATTTTATGAGATGTGGTTGTGCATAGGAAAAAGGTCAACCGTAGGCATTTGGCAAAAGACACACATCAACAATTTTGGCAGAACAAAAAAAAAAAAAAAAAAAAAAAAAAAAGGAGGGGCAGGCCAAGCCAGGCCAAGCTGCTTTCTTTCTCCTCTCAGATTGGTGTGCTAAAAATTACCAATTTCTCTGCTTGTGAATTGATTGTCTGCAATTTTTTTTTTACAATTCCTAATAATCAAATCTCAAAACCTTTTTTCTTTTCAATTTCACCACCTTCTCTTCTTCTCCTTCTTCTTCAATAATTGTATCTGTTCATGGGTTTCCATTCGACTTCAAATCTTTTCACCAACATTAGAAGGTAATTTTTAATCTCAAATTTTGTCTTCTGTAGGAACCCTAATTCAGCACTAATTTTTTTAAATTCCTTTTCGATGATTTGCATTGATGGGTTTAATCGGAAGTTGTTAGTTTAATTGATTTATTTATGCGATTTAGTTGGATTTTTTTTTTCTTTTTTTTCTTTTTTGCGAGTATTAAGTAAACGATTCACTTGGGCAAATTCTTTTTCTTCTTCTTTTGCTTAAAATAGAGAGTTTGATTAGTTCATGGAAAGTGCCTTCTTGCTTGCTTTGTATTTGATTTCTAGTTGCAGCAATCAATGCCTGTTGCTATAGATAATGTTTTCACCATTTTTATTTTATTTAACTCAGCATTCGGATGCTACTGTAAATGCAGTTCAGATGCCAATCTTAATAATGATGAAGGTGGGAATGCCATGATTATAAAAGCTTATCCATTAGGCGTGATTCCAGTCAACAATAGGGTCAATTTAGAGGAAGATGGGAACTCGGGGCTAGAACCATGTATGGGGCTAGAGTTTGATTCGGCTGATGATGCTCGTGAATTTTATAATGCATATGCACTGCAAAAAGGATTCCGAATTAGGATTGGACAGCTCTATCGATCACGCACGGATGGTACAGTTTCTTCAAGAAGATATGTTTGCGCAAAGGAGGGCTTTCAGCTTAATTCAAGGTCAGGCTGTCCAGCCTTCATAAGAGTGCAAAAGCGTGATTCTGGAAAATGGGTAATTGATCAAATAAAAAAGGAACACAATCATGAACTCGGACTTGTGGATGAAAGTCATCCATCTGTTGTGCCACAGAGAACACCTAGAGCTAAGAAATCATCAACTGAGGCATCTCAAAAGCCTAAATTCAAGCTGCTTGATAATTTTGATAATGGGGGCCCATGTCCATCTGGTTTCGTTAATGCCAAACGGATTAGAAGAGAGGGGGATGAAGGGCTAGTCAGATCTGAACCTCATGCAGGTCTACTCTTCAATTCAGCAGATGAAGCATATGGCTTTTATCAGATGTATGCGGAGGCTGCTGGATTCCGAATTCGGATTGGTCAGCTATTTCGTTCAAAGAATGATGGGTCTATCACATCCCGACGCTTTGTGTGCTCCAAGGAAGGGTTTCAACATCCTTCAAGAGTAGGCTGCGGGGCATTTATGAGGATTAAGAGACAAGAATCTGGAAATTGGATAGTGGACCGTCTTCAAAAGGATCATAATCATGATCTTGAATTTCAAACAGGAACTCATAAAAAAAATTATAATAATGCTCCAAAGAAATTGATAGATGATGTAAATCTTGGATTGGATGCTGTAGACATAGCCAAAATCAACAATGGTGACCCTATCGAGAGACCTCGAGAAAACATTATTGGAAGTGATTGGTACCGTTTACTTCTTGATTATTTTCAAGCTAGGCAAGCAGATGATACTGGATTCTTTTATTCAGTGGAGGTTAATTATGGTAGTTGCCTGAGTGTTTTCTGGGCAGATGGCAGGTCTAGATTCTCATGCAGTCAATTTGGTGATGTCCTTGTGGTTGATACTTCATATAGGAAGAGCAATTATATGGTGCCATTTGCAACATTTGTTGGGGTGAATCACCACAAGCAGCCAGTGCTTCTTGCTTGTGCTCTAATTGCCAATACGTCAGAGGAATCTTTCACTTGGTTATTTCATACATGGCTAAGGGGAATGTCTGGATGTCGACCAAAATCTATTATTGCTGATCAAGATGTGGCCATCCAACAAGCAATTGCAAAAGTCTTTCCTGGGACCCATCATCGTTTTTCACTGTGGCAAATTAAGGCAAAGGAACGGGAGATTTTAAGGCCAATGCCCAATGAATTCAAATTTGAATATGAAAAGTGCATATATCAGAGCCAAACATCAGTTGAACTTAATACCATGTGGAGTGCACTAATAAACAAATATGGGCTAAAGGATAACACTTGGCTTAAAGAAATGTATGAAAAGCGTGAAAGCTGGGTTCCAATGTATCTGAGAGGGAAATTCTATGCTGGCATTCTCATCAATGAAAGTTTGAAATCTTTCTTTGGTACAGGTTTGACTGCTCAAACATCACTTGGAGAGTTCATTTCAAGATATGAGCAAGGTCTTGCACGACGTCGGGAGGAGGAAAGGAAAGAGGACTTTAACTGTTATAATTTGCAAGCTTTTCTGCAGACAAAAGAACCTGTGGAAGAACAATGTAGAAAGCTTTACACACTCACTGTGTTCAAAATATTTCAAAATGAACTGCTAGAGTGCTACAATTATCTAGGAATAAAGACTTATGAGGAAGGAACTGTTAGCAGATATTCAGTGCGGAGGTGTGGGAATGAGATTGAGAAACATGCTGTTACCTTGTGTGTATCCAATCTCAATGTTTGTTGTAGCTGCCAAATGTTTGAATTTGAAGGTATACTTTGTAGACATATTTTGAGAGTCTTCAACCTATTGGACATAAGGGAGATTCCATCTCGTTACATCTTACATAGGTGGACGAGAAATGCCGAGTATGGTACCATTCATGATGTTGAATCTGGTGTTAGTCCACTAGAACTGAAGTCAATAATTATGTGGAGTTTGAGAGAAACAGCCTGTAAATACATAGAAGCTGGTACATCATCTCTTGAAAAGTACAAACTTGCCTATGAGACTATGCGAGAAGGTGGAAGGAAACTTCGCTGGCAAAGGTAAGCAATAAAACTTCACTTTAGGGCTAATTTTTGTAGTTTAAGCTTGTTTGTGGATAGTATATGTAAAAGTGTATTTTTCTGGCTCAGTGTTACTAGAGACTGGTCACTTGCAATGGATAATGATGTTTTCTGTTTTTCACGTTTTGTATCTGAATTGTAGTTCTGAATATCTTATTGTGTGCACTGTTTGTCTTAATTTTTTTTTTGTTGTGTACTTGGATAGACAGATGGAATGCTAATTGAGATAGCAGCAGTTCTTTTGAAAGTTCATGCATGCTCACATTCTACTAATTGTTTTCTGCTACTTGATGTGCTGAGGGCTGTTAGGCATTCTAACCCGAGCAGTTGATTCTGCTTTGCCTAGTGAATAAAGTCTGTTGGGGACATTGTTACTGCTGAACATTGAAATTTAAATCTTCAGTTACTTTGTAATTCTGTCGGTTTAGAAGGTCTATAAAACTGACTAGATCCCGTGGAACAGTTGTCTCTGTTTAAAACCTTCCAATTTTTCTGTTCTTTTCACTCTTTTAGCATTCTTTGATCTGGAGTGGACCTTTTTAGTGAAAAAGCTGAGTCCTGGATCAGATATTGCCTCATAACATGTGCTGTAGGCCATTGGCTTATGTCATTTAGAACATTCGTTGGCTAATTATAAACCAGCCATCCCTTATAATTTGGATAATGATTGTAAAATTGATTCATATTGAGAAGACGGAAAACCCAAAAGTTGAAACCAAGAGATCTTTTTGTTAAAGGCATAGTCCAAAGTATCCTGCTTATGCTAAAGTTGTTTGAATTTTTCAGATAACTAAACAGTCAGCTTTTTTCCCCTTGCCAAATAATTTGAGAAAGACTTAATTGTACATGAGGGTTGCATGTAAGAGCTCATTCCAAGTATCAGGAACTCCGGGGAGGCACCAATGGCTACAGTCTGTGGCACAGTGGCCACCATAACCATACGCTGAAGGATGGCCATCTTTTCTCATTTGTGAAAGGCTTGTGATGTTAAGCAAAGTGACCTGCTTCGAGATGGTTTGCAACACTCTTTCTACAATCGTTTGTGCTGGATGTGTACCTCCTGGATATTTAAGCTTCAAATATGGCTCTGTTTCTCCTCTGCAATTTTTTCCTGATAAATTGCCCCAGTCTGTTGAACTAAACAAAAACAGGAAATGGTATTTATTAGAGAACACTGATAAAAGGCCGCTGTCAATAATGAGTTATTGATTAGGATCTAATCTGTAAGTATGTTATCTCATTTTCAAGATTCACTTACTTTCCATGATCTGGAGAAATACCCTGGAAGAAAACCTTGGTTTTAGTAGGATCAATATTGGATTGAATCCATCGTGCCCATGTATTAAGTGCCTTCCGATAGGCCACAAATCGATCCATATCTTTGTATATCCTTTCTCCGTCTTCGATCAGATCCCATCTGCAAAATAATTTTCTATTAAGGTTTTCTTGCACCCATTGTTCATCATAGGATTCTTCAAGATGAGTTCTTATATTTTGGGATGGGTGTAGAAAAAGATCTTACGGTTGCTTTCTTCCTGTGTGAAGCCACCAATGCCATGTGTTGAATATCAAGGTGTCAGCTTCTTTCCACAAGTTTCCACTACTAATGGAGTCAAGTTTTAAAACTCTTCCATTTTTTTCTGCAACAGTGTCAACTAGAAGTGCATTCCTGGAGAGCATCAATGAAACGTTGTACTCCTGCAAATTATAAATCAATCTTAATAAGGCAGAACTAAAATGGTAGCAAATGAGAAGCAAAAGATAAACTTACTGTGAATTTGAATGTAGATAGGCCTCCAGTTCTCACTAAAGTGTACTTTGCTTTTGGTACTGCTGTGTACAGCAAGCAGTTAAGTGACTGCCATTGATTCAAACTTAAAGAATCTCCTACAAACATTATACTCTTCCCCTTCATTTTTGATAAAAAAAGCTTTCCATTGAATCTGCATCATCAAAGGTATAGAAACATAATACAAGGAGTTAATTTTTTTTTTCTATCTCATTTTGATCCAACGTTTATCAAATGCAACTTAAATGAGGGAGAGTGTCATTGGTGCACATTCAGAGTGTGAACTAACTACTAGCAATGCTAGAAACATATTATGTATAAGCGAACATAAAAAAGATGATAATTTATGTTTGAGATGTTAAATTTTTTTCCCTCTTTTTACATGTAATTGATGAACAAAGGCATTGCTCAATGTTAAAAAACTGAAAAAAAGGAGAGAGAGAGAGAGAGAGAGAGAGAGAGAGGAAAAGATGAACCTTGGTAATCTGCATGAAGTTGGCTTCCACCTATAACTGAGATAGTGTTTGTCTGGTCGACCACTCTTTTGGCAATTAAATTCTTGAAGAATGAAAGGGCAATCAGATGCATTGTAAAGCGGGTAATGCGCATCATAAACCCATTGTCCTTGATAAAGATCACACCCTTTATTTTTATTGCTTTCAACTACTAAATTTTGCATTCCATATACTTGCTGCATAAAAGAAGCTAAAAGCAATAGAGCAGCAAGAGCAATTGCTTCCATTGCACCTTGAATAAAAGGACAGAGAGAATGAATTGACAAGGACCAACGAAGTATTTTTATGCTATATAAAACCGTAGGTCACTTGATTGAGTGTGTATATATATATAAACATGTCAAGTGCCTTATATAGATGCATACACCAGGTAAGAAATCTTCCAGGAATGGAATATCATAAATCAAGGTGTTCCCGAAAATTTCTCTGCTAATATTATGGTGCTCGAATTGATGTTACCAAAGAATACTAGCGAGTTTACTTCTTGGGTGGAGATTTTTGCACTCAACTACTTGATTTATTTACATCCTTTTTTTTTAAAAAATTTTTTTACATAACAAATTACATAGTTACCCTTTAATTAAAATGTTCTATTTTTCATAAATTACAATTCTTAAACTACCCTTTTTAAATATTTTACTCCAATAGGGAACACTTACATCATTTTATTTCTATTCTTTTTATTCTGCAACCATTCATATTTTTAAATAAAATTCTGTCGTCATACATACAAATTTAACGTTCAAAATTATTGTTTTCTTATTATCATCACTTGTAAGAATGGAGATGCTAAATTCACTTGAGGATTAGGAGGTTGATAAATGTTGGAATTTTAATGGTACAACTAATATAGAGAATTTACAAAGCATCATATATATTCAGATGGATTTAACCAAGAGTACTCTTGATGGTAATTACTATTGACATCATCTTTTAATATATTACTACAAGTTATATGCATCTTTTTCGTGCTAATATTTGACAGAGCCAATTATAAGTTTAATTTGCCAACAATTTTTATATTACTAACTTAAGATGTTGTAGTTACATAAGATGGTGCTAATCCCGCTATCCCAACTCTCTATCAACTTATAGTTGAATCCCACCATTTGTTTTATTGGTTGATTATATCATCTACAACAAATTATATGCCATATGAATTATAGTTTTTCAAACTATGATGCGTCCAAAAGGAGCAAAAGCTCCATTAATTAAGTTAGACTTTAGACCGTTTCCAAAACTTTTTCGGTGGAGATTTTTGCACTCTACTAGTTGATTTTTGCACTTTCCTAAACTACCATTTTTTAATATTTTACCCTAATAGGGGATACTTACAACATCATTTCATTTCTATTCTTTTTATTCTACGGTCATTTCTATTTTTGAATAAAATTTTGCCATCATACATACAAATTTAACGTTCAAAATTATTGTTTTCTTATTGTCATCACTACTAAGAATGGAGATGCCAAATTCACATGAGGATTGGGAGGTTGATGAATGTTGAAATTTTAATGGTAAAACTAATATAAAGAATTTATCGAAGCACTATATATAGTTGGATGGACTTAATCAAGAGCGTACTCTTGACTATAATTACTATTGACATTATCTTTTATTTAATATATTACTACAACAAGTTATATGCATTTTTTTGTGCTATTGTTTGATAGAGTCAACTATAAGTTTAATTTGTTAACACTTTTTATATTACTAAATATAAGATGCAGCAATATAAGATGGTGCTAATCCCACCATCCCTACTCTCCATCAACTTATAGTCGAATCCCACCATCTTTTTTTATTGGTTGATTATATCATCTACAACAATTATAGTTTAACTTATGTCATATGAATTATAGTTTTTGACTACTATGATGTGTCCATAAAGGAGTAAAAACTCCACTAATTAAGCTAAGAATTCAGACCCCTTACAAGACTTATTGGTGGTAGAGTTGTCTATATTATTCTTCTCACTAAAAATTATGTATGAGGGTAGAATTTTGTTCAAAAATATGAATGGCTACAGATAAATTATTTAAGAATATGGAGGATTAATTTGTTAAAATTTTAAAATATATAATTTTATTAAAAATTTTAAAAATTATAGGTATTAAATAAGATATCTTGCTCTATATCTGTAACACCGTTTCTACCCATTTTTAATGGAAGGACTTAACATGCAGAAAAATAAAAATACAAGGAGTCAATATGTAGCAAAATAAAAGTGTACGGTGTTAATCTATAGAAATAAAAGTACAAGAGATAAATCCAAAAAACAATAAAAATGTAGGAGGAAAATATGGGTTATTCCATTAATAAATAAACTCAATGGCAATTATATCAAAATTATATTAATACAAATTGGCAAGGTGAACAAGAATTCTTGATAAGTAGCAATACACTAATAAATTAAAACTAATCCAAGAAACAATCCAAGAAAAACATAACGTCCTAGTTTTTACTAGAGAAAAAAAAAAGAGAGAGCAGCAATGGAGGGAATGATGAGGATAAAAAAAATTATGTATGAGGGCAAAATTTTGTTTAAAAATATGAATGCGTGCAGGAATAAAAGCAGTAGAGATAAAATGATATTGTAGCATACTATAACTATAGTGTCCTCTATTAGGATAAAATATTAGAAAAGGGTAATTTAGAAATTGTAATTCATGAAAAAAAAATACACATTTTAATTAAAGGATAACTATGTAATTTTGCTATGAAAAAAATAAAAGAGGAGTGCAAAAATCAACTAGTAGAGTGCAAAAATCTCCTTCCTACATACAAATTATTAAAGAGTAATTTCATATACCAATGACTATTGGAATCAATCAATAGTATTTCCTGACATACTTGAGAAAAGAGGGGAAAAAAATCTCAATGTGTAATGATCAAAGCGAAATCACATTTTGTCAATATAATCGTTGATGAAAAATGTATCCTACCAACTCACTAAAACATTATTCTCTGCTAAAGTAGAACTTTGGTGTTGTATCAAACCATTCAAATCGAGTCAACTACCTTTTTTTTTGGGAAATTGATCATAGCATTGTAAAGATTGGGTCACTATAAAGAAGCAAGTTCTAAAGAACTCAGAACCAAAATAAGAGTCATTGACACACAACTCCTGGGCTAGAGGGATAAGTATTGCAGTTACCACTATATAGTCTCCAAAAGAAACTTAGACGCCAAACTAATATAGTTTCTAATAAGATTAAGGCTTAACAAGGAAAAAATAACAAAATAAAATAACAAAGTGCTGCAGTCCTAAAACCAAAAGCCATAAGCAAAAATGGTGACTTCAAACAAAAGAGCTAAAGTAACTAAGTGAGGGGAGCACCCTCGCCTTAAGGCACAGTAATCTCCTTACTATGCTAAGGAAGTAGATAGACATCATAGGCCATTAAGTGCCTAAAATCCTGGTTGGTGACATATTGAGTGGGTTGGCCTCTAGCAAGGTTTTTTAATTTTTAAGTCTTAGTTGTCTTAGCTTTACTTGCAAATGAACTAACATTGGTCTTTGTTGACCATTTACATGATCAAACTCCTAATTTTGGACTTTGACAAATAATTTAGACTCTAATAATTTCATTTAAGTGTGTAGGAACTTATTTGTATCAAAATTATCAGTTCAAGTCCAGAAATATGAAATATTATCATTATACTGTATTTTTGTAAAGTAAAATATCCAAATCTTATACCTAAATTATTTAGAGCTTTTATATGTCAAAAAGATACATTTTTGGACTTACAGGTGTCTCCTCATGAGCTGAAGCTTTTATGAGAGCAAAATTGAGCAAACAGATAGTGTCGCTCATGAGCATTATTCACTTTTGAGCAGCTTATAAAGGCAGTCTTGACAACTCCAAATGATCATTTTTGAATGCAATGGATAGTATTTTTGCGCCTCACAAGCTAGAACTTGCTTCTTACGATCTTGAGCAGCATTCTAATAGAAATAAGTCCATATTGATTCAAAAATCAATTATAGATGTTGGAGACATGTTTGATACATCCAACGACCATATTTTTAAGTGTTTATCTATATAAACACTCCATAAAATTCAATTGAAGTTTTTAAGAAACTTGTTTATCATTCATTCTCTCTTAAGCATTCAATTAAGTTCTCAAATTCTCTCTTAAATAATTTTTGTATTTGTGTAACTCTTGTGAGAGTTGGTAAGTGTTAGAATAGACATTCTTATTCTTTTATTTTGTAGGATTAAGAAAATGGAAAGTGAGATTCTATTTTAAAAGGAATTGGTTTAAGTGTTGTCCATTGAAACACTTGGGGTTTAGTTTTTGAGTGAGCCTTGAAAATTCAAGTTGTAAGGTTATAAGAATGAACTATAAAAATCTTGTGTAATCTCAATCTTGTGAATAAGATTGTGGGTGATTGAAAATTCTAACTTAGAGATAAGTTAGGTGGAGACATAGGATTGTACATTAAAACACTTGGGGTTTGGTTTTTGAGTGAGCCTTGAAAACTCAAGTTGTAAGGTTGTAAAAGTGAGCTATAAAACTCTTGTGTAATCTCAATCTTGTGAATAAGATTGTGGGTGATTGAAAATTCTAACTTAGGGATAAGTTAGGTGGAGATGTAGTATTGTTGTGGAATCTAAACTTCTTAAATTATTGTGTTCTTCGTTTTTCCTTCTCAACATTCTTTCAATTCTTATTTAATTCCTTAAAATCATTTTTATTTTTTTAAAACCCTCATTAGCCTAATTCATCCCCCCTATAAGGCATTTTCATTCGGTATAAGAGTTAGTTGTCCTTTACTATTAATTAGGGCAGAGCACCGATGAGAACTCTCATTTGTGACTACTTCATAGAAGCAGTGCTCTCTGCTCATTAGTGTTGGTGCATTGATGGAGATGATGGCCGGTTGGTCTAATAGGTACAAATGTTGGGTGATATAGATCAAGTGTGACCTATAAATAACAACATTTGGTATCAGAGCTTGAATTCTAGGAACTTAATTTCTAGAATATAAGATCATGGGAAGTGAATCTTAAAATATATCTTCACTTAGACCATTATTTGATGGTTGTAATATCCCGTGTTTTTAAATATTTTAATACTGTATCGGGATATGCAGTGTTAATAATTTTATATATAATTATGATATTTTAATGAGTTGACATGTATTTAAAACTTATTTTAATTATTGTATATTATTTTAAGTGCTTTACATAAAATTTTCCTGAGAATACTATTTTCGGGGAAATTTTCACGTAAATTATTTATTATTAATTATATTAAATAGATTTTTGGATTTGCATGAACTCATTTATATTTTTGAAGTACTAAATAATGTATATATGTGTACTTATTTATTTAATTAGGGTTTAATTAATTACCCTAATATTTTATTATTTATTATTAGTTTTAATATTATTTAATTATTTTTAGTGTATAAATTATTAAAAATATTAAATTATATGTGTGTGGTGTATATTTAATGTGTGTGATTTTATATTATTTTAATATATAGTGTAAAGTATATATATATATATACATATATACATTTAATATTAAACAAAAATTGAAGTTTGAGTTATTTACCATTTTGCCACCCGAAGCTCCTTCTTCCCCGATCACCTCCCTCACGCGAATTCGGCCACTGTCACGCTGTTCCCTTGCCGTCGGTGTGCCTCCCGGCATGCCACCTCCTTCCTCCAGCCGTTCCGCCCCTGCAGAGCCCCTTTCCGGCGTCGAGAAGCTTGTTTTGGCTGGAGAAGCCGAATTCTTTCTCACCGTCGTTCATAACGATTCCGGCCACCGTTTTTGACAACGCCAGTCTCTTTCTTCTCCTTGAGCTCTGATGAGTGTGATTCCAAGCTTTTTTTCACTTAAAATGGTCTTGATTTGCTTAGGTTTCGATTTTGGTAATTCGGCCATTTTAGGGTTCTTGATTTTTTTGAAGTTTAAATTGATTGATTCATGAAAAATTCCTTCACAAATGTTGATCCTAGTAGCTTAATATACATTTGTGATTTTTTTTGGAATTTTTGGAGATTATTTTGATTTTTGGGTATTTTTGAATATTTTAATATTATTTTCTAATTTTCGAAAATTAATTAATTAAATTATGAAATTGTATTTTATGATAAATATAGGTGTTGAAATGAATTATAGGAATTTATTTGGAATTTTTATGAATTTCTATGTATTTATTTTGAATTTAATTAGGTTTATGTAATTTTGGAAAATTAGGTTAATTGTGTTTTTAATTGAAATTAATTAGTTAATTGAGTTTAATTATTGATAAATATGTTGAGAAAATTAATTTTGGATAATTATACTATTTTTGGTGAAATTTTAAATGAATTTTAGTATATTTATATATATAGGGGTATTTTGGTAATTTTACCCTAAATTGACTAAAAATGTAATTAAATTGGTTTTAATAGTTATTTAAGGTATAAAAATGATTTCTACAAATTATTTAGTATTTTTAATTAATTAAAACTATTTTTCGTGAATTATTTTCAATTATGTATATAATATACGATTTTTCTAATAAAATGAGTTTTTATCGATTTTTACTGTGTTTTAGGGTTAATTATGTAATTTATACTTATAAAATGTATTTATATGATATAAGGGTATTTTTGATATTTCCATAATTGTTTTGTGAATTGTGAACCCCGGTCGGTATACTGTAGTTTGGAGTCCGACCGAGGGGTTATGGATGTGTTTCTGTGTTCGTTTTTTGAAGTGCATTTCTTTGCAGGGCCGGCTCTACTCTTTGAGTAAAGAGATGTCCATTTTACAGGGGAGGTTTTACTGAATTTTTGATAGAATTCTCGTAAAACGTGATGTCCGGTCGAACCCTAATTCTGATTCTGTGTCTAATATTCTAGATCGAGTTTCTAGGATTTTCTATTAGGTTTATTCTGATGTCTGTTATTTTTGTTTATTTAGTTGCGCCGAGACCGAGGCCTAGTGGACCAGGCCTGTCGGACCCATCTCGAGGAGCGCACTAAGTGTGAGTTACTATTTTATATATATATGTTTAGGGTGCATGATTTAGAAATGTATGTTATTTTGATTAATTATGCATAAATAATTCATTTGGTATTTAAGTTTATCTTTAGTTTATATTCGGTATATTTTGGTATATTTTCAAATTATATGCATGTTTTATTAATAAATTATTCTTAAAATGTTTTTATGTATATTCTTGGTATATTCTTAGTTTATTTTGTAATTTAATTGGATTTATTTGACGTATATATACTCGAAATATACTTGGTTTACTTTTGGTATTTTCTAGTATATATATGGTTTATGTTGCAATTTATTTCAAATTCATGCATCATTTACTTTTATGAATGTATGCTTTATATTTTAATGAAGGATATCAATAGAACGTGCTACATAGTGGGCAGCACTAGGACTGAGTACGTACTGGTACGCTTATAGCATTTAGGCTATATTACTAACCATTTATGGATATTGATTGGATATGATTATTTGATGTGTGAGATATGATTTAGGAGTGTGATTGCTGGAGCTCGGTTGACTAAGTGTCTCGGGGCCAATCACACTGACAGTCAGACTGCTGGAGCTTGGTTGACTTAATGTCTCGGGGCCAATCTACTGTCTAAATGGATCAAGTGATTATATTTGGAATAAGTGAGCCTGTATGGCTAGAGTGTTGTCTAACACTATTTTGAGGTTGCGATATTCTAGGGTTCTATGTGATCCTTTATGAACTATGATTTTTAATAAAAATATATAAAATGATTTTATTGCATTTGTGTGTATTTGCTTGCATATATACTTATTATATATATATACTGTTGATTGTGTGCATCGGCATTTAGTATGCATGTATATATATTATAGTAATTCACTCAGTGAGGTCTGACTCCCCTTCGTTGACTATTTTTCAGGAGAGTCATCGTCTTCAGACCTCAGTAGCAGGCCTGTACGCCGGATTTCTTCCTCCCCGGCTTCTTTATGTAAACTGCTTATATGAGTCTTGAGTTTTATTTTTACAATCTAGACACTGCAGTAGTTGTAGATAATTGTGGGTTCTATGTATTATATTTGTGTGAGTTATGTAATTTAAATATTTGAACTGAAACTTGTATTAAAGGATTTATTTATATATGAGACATAGATTATTATTTTGATATTTATGATTTTATTTCCGCTGCATTAAGTGTTGTTATTATTATTATTGCATATTTTATTTTATTTTTAGGCTTGCTACGGGTTCCGGATTCGAAAGAATTCTTGTTCCCTAGCGCCGGTCATGGCCCCTATTTTGGGTCGTGACAATGGTAGTGATTGTCCTTATTAGGAATTAAAAATGGAGCTATATAGTTATATTTAGATTGTGATTCCATTAGACTTTGGGAATTTTTTCTTAAAGGTTGGCGATCACTAAAAAATACCATTGATGGTGTTCAAACTACTCTTTCAAGAAGTGATTGGAGCAATGATCAAAAGGAAGAAAACTATAAGAATAAAAAGGCTATGATCATTCTACTCTCTTCTATTATAAGAGAAGAAGGAGGCAAACTTTAACATTGCATTTTAGCCAAGAAAACATAGGAGACCTTGGAAAACCATTATGAAGGCAACGTGAAAATTATAAGCAAGAAGGTTTAACTTCACATATATGAATATGAACTCTTTAAAATAAAACCTCAAGAATCAATCACGGAAATGACAAATCATCTTAATGCTCTCCTCACAACCCTTAAGAAACTTGGAAAACATTTCTCTAAGGAAGAGGTGAATAATAAGTTTCTAAGAATCCTACTTAAAAAGGATTGAGAATATCGGGTCACTTCAATTGAGGAAGCTCAAGACCTCTCTACCCTTTCAACCGATGTGCTTATTGGAAAGCTCCTAACACATGAGCTTACAATTAAACAAAGGGGTGAAGAGTAAGAAGAAAAGGAAGAAAAGAAAAAGAACATAACACTAAAGGCTCTTCAAAAAGATAGTGAAGAGAAAAACATTAAAGATTCTAGTAATGAAGATGGTGATATTGCCATGCTCATTAGAAATTTCAAAAATTTCTTGAAAAAGAAAAAATTCTCAAGAACAAGAGACTTCAACAAAAAGTACAAAGGAGAAGGCAATAAGAAAATCAAAGAGGTTACTTTCTATGAATGTAAGAAACTAGGACACATTATAAGTGAGTGCCCCAAATTTAAATTTAAGAACAAGGGAGCAAATGATAAGAAGAAGGTCGTCAAAGCTACTTGGGATGATGACTCCTCTAAATATGAAAAAAAGAGGAACAATAAGAAGTGACCAATCTTTGCTTTATGGCTCTTAAATATAAAAAAGAGAACACTTAAATTGTTTTATGTAGGTGAGCTTGAAATCCATAAGAATAAAAAACAAGTGGTATCTCGATAGTAGATTTTTAAGGCATATGATGAGAGTCAATGAGTAATTCAACAAGCTTGATACTAAGGATAAAGGACATGTTACATTTAGAGACAATGCCAAAGGGAAAATTATAGGCCTTAGAGAAATCAATAATCCTCAATCCTTATCTATACATTATGTAATGCTTGTTGAAGGTCTTAAACATAACTTGCTTATGTCACGACCCAAAATAGGGGGCCATGACCGGTGCTAGGGAACGAGAATTCTTTCGAATTTGGAACCCGTAGCAAGTCTTTAAAAAAGAACTATAAAATTATGCAATAATAATAAAATAAATAAAATATCTTGCAGCAGAAATTAAAATCTCATAAGTAATAATATAACTCAACCACTGATTTAATAACACAAACTCATCTCATATATATAAAATCTTTTAATACAAATTCTCGGTTCAAACCTTTAAAATTTAAATCTCAAACATATTTAATACATACTGCTCACTAAAACAACTATTGCAGTGTCTAGAATACAAAATAAAATCGAGTAAGCAGTTTACACAATAAAGCTAGGGCGGAAGAAATCCAGCATAAGGGTCTACTATTGAGGTTTGAGGATGAAGACTCTCTTGAAAAATAATCAACGGAGGGGAGTCAAACCTCACTGAGTGAATTGTTATAATATACATACATGCATTACTAAATGACGAATGCACACATTCAATAGTATATATAATAAATATATATAAAGGCAAATACACATGGATGTAGTAAAAATCATTTTAAATAATACTGAAGATGATAATCGTTTATAAAGGATCAAATAGAACCCTAAATGATCACAACCTCAAATAGTGTTAAACAACACTCTAGCCATACAGGCTCACTTATTCCAAATAAATTCACTTATTCCCTTTGGACAGTAGACTGGTCCTGAGACACTAAGTGAACCGAGCTCCAGCAGTTTGACTGTCAGTGTGATTGGCCCCGAGACACGTGGTCAACCGAGCTCCAGCAATCACACTCTCAAATCACATCACACATTAACCAAATCAATCCAATCAATATCCACAAATAGGTTAGTAATTTAACCTAAATTCTATCGTCGTACCGGTACGTACTCGGTCTTAATGCTGCCTATTAGGTAGCACGCTCTATTAATATCCTTCATTTAAAAAAAATAAATCCATACATTCATAAAATAAATGATGCATGACATTAATTAAAATAACAATATAAACCATATATATACTAGAAATATACCAAAAATAAACCAAGTATATATATGTCAAACATATTCAGTTTAATTATAAAATAAACCAAAAATAAAACATATATATACTTAAAAACATTTTAGGTATAAATCAATAATAAAACATGCATTTAATTTAAAATATACCAAAATATATCTAAGCAATTATTAAATTATTTATGCATATTTCATAACATTTAAATATACATTTCTAAAACATGCAATCCTAATATATGTATATATAAAATAATAACTCACAGTTGTGCGCTCCATGAGACGGGTCCGACGGGCCTGGTCCACTAGGCCTCAGTCTCGGCGTAACTAGACAAATAAACGACAACATGAAATCAGAATAAATCTAACAAAATTCTAGAGACTCGATCTAAAACACCGGATATAGACATGGAATAGGGATTTGATCGGATGTCACGTTTTTTTGAGAATTCTTCCTAAAATTCGGCAGAACCTCCCCTGTAAAATGGACATCTCTTTACTCAGAAAGTAGAGCCAATCCTGCAAGAAAACACACTTCGAGAATATATAGTCACACAACCCCTCGGTCGAACTACCAAACTACAATTCCACCGACCGAGGTTCACAATTCATGAAATATACACAGATTATATAAAAATTCCAAAAATACTGAAAATACCCTTTATATATCAATATATAGCAAATTAGGTATTTAAAACACTAAAAATAATTATTTTACCAATAATTACATAAAAACCCTAATTTTAATAAAATATTATTAAAAATTCATAATTCTCGATAAATTCATAAATATTAACTGAAATTCATTTATAAATCCAAATTACATAATTAGCCCAAAAACATATTAAAATTCACTAAAACTCATTTATTTACAAAAATAGTATATTATATATATTTTGAAAATAATTTTCAAAAAATAGTTTTAATTAGTTAAAAATACTAAATATTTTGTAAAAATCATTTTTATACCTCAAATAATTATTAAAACCAATTTAATTTAATTTTCAACCAAATTATTACCAAATTACCAAAATACCCCTAATATATATAAATTCACATAATATACAATAATTATTCAAAAATTCACTAAAAATTATAAAATCGCTCAAAAATCAATTTCTCAATATATAATTCAATAAGATAAATAATTATACTCAATTAACCAATTAATTTTAACAAAATACTTATTTAACCTAATTTTCCAAAATTCACCTAAACTAAATAAATTCATAATAATTACACAAAAATCATAAAAATTACAAATTAATTTCTAAAATTCATTTCAACCTCTATAAACTCCATAAATCATAATTTCACAAATTATTTAATTAATTTACGAAAATTAGAAAATATTAATAAAATAATCAAAATTCACAAAAATCAAAATAAATTCCAAAAATACTAAAAAAATTACAAGATGTAGATTGAGCTGCTAGGAGAAACTTTTATGAAGGAAGTAAGCTTGAATCATCAAGATTGAATTTCAAAAAATTAAAGAAATAAAAATGGCCGAAATAGAAAAATTGATCACCAACAAAATCTAGACGAAAAGAAGTAAGACCAAGCTTAGAAATGAACTCACCAGAGCTCAAGGAAGAGAATGAGACCGGCGGTGTCCAATTTGGTAGCCGGAATCGAGGTGAACCGAGTTGAGTTTGAGTTTTAGTTTCTCGGCCAAGAAAAGGCCAAATCACGCCAGAAAAGGAGGTAGCAGGCGACGGAGCAAGCGGGAAGTGGAGGTGGCATGCCGGAAGGCACACCGATGGTGAGAAAATGGAGTTGCAGCGGTAATAGGGGAGGTAGGGGCGTCGAGTTTAGAGAGGAAGAAGGAGGTATATATATATATATATATATATATCACATGTTAATTAAAATAAAAACTATATATAATATATACATAAATAAAATTAATAAACCCTAAAAAAGGTTAAATATATATATGCATGTATATGTATATATATATTAATAGGAAACCTATAACCATGCATGGAATCATGCAATTTAGTAAAATAGACTAACGTAAATAAATAAATAATTATTTAGGTTTAATTTGCCCAAAAATGAAATTTTTGGAAAAATTTTACGTAAGAAATTTAAAATAGTTAAAAATAACTTTAATAATTAACAAACTAATTAAATAGTCAAATATATTTATTAAAATTATTAACACTGCATATTCTGATGCAGTTTAAAAATATTTAAAATCTCAGGATATTACAGCTTATTATAAGTCAATTATGTGACATGGAAAATAAGGTCACTTTCTATCCTAAAAATTACTTTGTTAGTAGTCTTGATGAAGATAAAGTAATTTTTAATGGTGAAAGATTTGATAATGTTTATGTTATTGATTTGAATAAAATTAATAACAAAGATATTAAATGCTTAATGTCTATTTCCCATGACATATGGACATGACATAGAAGGTTAGCACATGCAAATTTTAAGCTATTGAATGATCTTTGTAAACATGAACTTGTGATTGGTTTACCTAAGCTTGATTTCAATAAGGATAAACCTTATGATGCTTATTAAAAGGGAAAATAATCCAAGTCTTCATTTAAGCTAAAAAAGGTAGTGTCCACCTCTAGACCACTTAAACTTATATATATGAATTTGTTTGGAATAACTAGAGTTGCTAGACTTGGTGTAATGCACTATGCATACGTATTGGTTGATGACTACTCTAGATTTACTTAGGTGTGTTTTCTTGCTTATAAAAATAATGCTTTTAAAGCTTTTGAAAATTTTACTAAAAGAGTTCAAAAAGAAAAAGAATTTTGTATTTGATTAATTGGAAGTGATCACGAAATTGAATTTGAAAATAAAATTTTCAAAACCTTTTGTAATGAAAATGTTATTTCATATACATTTTCATCTCCTAGAACTTTTTAACAAAATGGGGTAGTTGAAAAGAAAAATAGAACTCTTTTGGAAATGGCTATAACGATGCTTCATGAGTATAATTTGTCTCTATACTTTGGGATGGAAGCCGTTAACACGTCCTATTATATTTCAAATAGAGTTTTCAACAGATTAATTTTAAATAAAACTTCTTATGTGCTATGGAATAATTTAAAATCTAAATCTCATATCTAAGAGTATTTAGATGCAAGTGCTTTATATTGAATATTGAGGATAATCTTAGAAAATTTAACTCTAAAGCTGATAAAAGAATTTTCCTAGGATATTCCACTTCTAGCAAAGCATATAGAGTATTTAATAAAAGAACTTTAGTAGTTAAAGAATCAATGCATGTTATTTTTGATGAATCAAACTCACTTGATCCTAGAAAGGATGTTTGTAGTATTGATGATCTTGTAGGTGAAAATGAGATTATGGATACTGAAGAAGAAAATGCTAGTAAGCCTTTGGAACTTAAAAGTCCAAGCAAGGAGGATAATGAGCATATATCTCAACCTACCTTGAAGGATGAACTTCTAAAGGATTAGAAATTCAAGAAAGCTTATCCTCAAAACCTCATTATAGGTAACACTAAAAAAGGGGTGAGTACTAGATCTAAACTTAAGTCTATTGTTAATCTAGCCTTCATTTCTCAAATTGAACCTAAAAATATTGAGGATGCTTTAATTGATAAATTTTTGGTCCTTGATATGCAAAAAGAGTTAAATTAATTTAAGAGAAATAAGGTTTGGACCTTAGTTCCTAGACCAAAATATCATCCTATTATAGGCACTACATGGGTGTTTAGAAATAAAATGAATGAATAAGGTATCATAACTAGGAACAAAGTTAGACTAGTTGCTAAAGGTTATAATCAAGAAGAAGACATTGATTATGATGAAACCTTTACCCTCGTTGTAAGGTTAGAAGCTATTAGAATGCTACTTGCATTTACATCATTCATGGATTTTAGAATTTATCAAATGGATGTTAAAAGTGCATTTTTAAATGGTTTTATTGGAGAGTAGGTGTGTAGACGGCGAGGTTTAGTGTGCATCCAAGATTTTAGCAACCGCGTCACTTTTTGAGCTCAGGGCTCTAAAGGACACACTAACCATTGTCACAAAGACATGGTGTGGAGATGAGGAGTCGCCACCCAGGGTAATAACTGGGACATATTGAAAAGGAGGTACTCGATTTCCTAAAAGAAAGCTAGCACCATAACCAAGAGATTCTGGATACGGAATACAAACTTTTTTCAGTCTTGTGTTCATTTATAATTACTTTATGAATTACTATCTTATCCCCTATTTACATACAATTTCATATAAACCCAAAATAATAAACTCCAAGGCAAACTAGTCATGAAATATACAAGTAAATAATGCATTCAATAAATCACATAATCCTTAAGTTAGTCTATTATACATGGATTTTAAATAAATGAGCTAAAGTCTACATGTTTTAAATTATAAGTGAACCTAAAGACCTAATTCCTTTTTATTTTAATTAAATGAACCTAAGTCTACTAATTTTAATTCTAAAAGTGGGCCTAATTCTACATGTTATGAAGGTATTTAAATTAATAAGCTTAATTCTACATGTTTTAATTAAATAATGATCTTAAATCTACAAATTATGAAAAAGGCTTAAATTAAGTGAGCTAAGTCTAAATTAATTAAATTAAATTAAGTAGGCCTATGTCTAATTAACTAAATGGGCCTAAAAGTATTTCTAACCTAAAATCTAATTAATTATGGACCTAAAAATATATTTTAATTAATTAAACCTAATTAATTATTACATGATATGGGCCAAAAATAAAGAAATCAAAATCTACAATGGGCTTAAGGCCCAAAACACACAAAACTAATAAATACGCTCAAAAACAAATAAAAAACATAAAAAAAAATTAAATAAGATCAAATAAATAACTAAATTAATCCTTACTAAAATCCTAATTTTTATTAACTTGCAACCTAAATTAATATACTTCCCCCATTGATTTTAAATGATTACCAAATTGAAACCTATTTTTACTAACCAATTTAATAAAAAATCATGCAACCACACACATAATTTTATTACTATTCCCACTAATTGGGGCTATTACATTAATTCATAAAATAATTAATAAAAAATAAAAAATAAAATAAAAATAAAGAGAATAAAAATAAAAAATAAACTAAGTCTCTACGGGGTTTTATCCATAGTCTTCTATGAATTTTCAATAAAATTCATCTTTCTCATATGATCACCATGTGTTTTGCTCCATAATCACCATAAAAAAATTAATGAATAAATTATGATAAAATAAATAGAATAATAAATAAAAAATAAAAAAATAAAAGAAGAAGAAGAATATGATATGCTTATGGATGATTAGGGTGCTCTTCAGATTTGTGATTCATCGTTGTTGATAAGTCTTCGAATCTTTTCTTTAAAAAAATTCTTCATGAGTCTTGAATTAATTGATGAATCAAAAGAATTTTTGATTAAAAATAAATAAAAGAAAAATAAAAACACAATTTTCTTTCTCTCCTCTCCTCTTTTCTACGCCTTTCTCTCTATTTCTTTTCCCTTTTCACGCTCCTTTTTTTCCCTCCTCCTAGCCCCCCCCTTTTATAGTGGAATTAGGAAGCCTAACCCTAATCCTAATGTGATTCTCATTCCTAAAGTGTATTTAGGAATTTTGAACCAAATAGGGTTAAATTAATTAAGAAGTTTAAACAAATTTAGGATTGAATTAATTAGAAAATTTAAACCACCTAAAATTAGAATAATTAAAAATAGAAAAACGGAAGAGTTTAATTTTGACTGGGATTGTGCAATTCCAATCGAAATTGTAAAATCCCGATCGGAATTATTGTAATTCCGATCGAAATTACATAATTCCGATCGAAATTACATAATTCCGATCGGAATTATGGAATTTCGACGCGCAAAATTATTTATTTATTTTTTTAACATTTAATTAAAAAAAAAGTCCCTGAAAAAATTTAAATTTTGCAATTAGGTCCTAAAAAGAACTTTACGATTTAGTCCCCGAAAACATTAAATTCTTCCTTTAAAAGCCCTTAGAATTTTTTAAAGATTAAGTATCGAAGACATTTTCATCATTGGAGTCCTTTGCTGCATCCATAACATGTCATCCCGAAATTGGGTGTCTACAAGGTGTATGTTGAACAACCTCCTGGTTTTGAAAGCTTTGATTTTCTAAATCATGTGTTTAAACTTTCAAAAGTATTATATGGATTGAAACAAGCTCTAAGAGCTTGGTATGAAAGATTGAGTTACTTTTTACTAAAGAAAGGTTTCTCTAAAGAAAAGGTTGACACAACTCTTTTTATAAAGAAATCCAAACATGATTTATTAATTGTACAAATGAATGTTGATAATATTATTTTTAGTGCTACTAATCATTGCTTGTGTGAGTAATTTTCTAAGCTAATGTAAGGAGAATTTAAGATGAGTATGATGGGAGAACTAAAATTCTTTCTCAGATTACAAATCATGCAATGTAAAGATGAGATTTTCATCAATAAAACCAAATATGCAAGAGATATTCTTAGGAAGTTTAACATGGATGGAGCTAAGAAAAAAAAAAACTCCAATGAGAACCATAAATAAACTTAACAAGAATGAGAATGGTAAATCGCTTAATAAAAAGCAATTTAGAGGTATGATCGGATCCCTTCTTTATTTAACTACTAGTAGACCTAATATTATGTTTGCTATTTACATATGTACTATATTTCAATCAAATCCTAGAGTGTCTCATTTGAATGTTGTCAAAAGAATTTTCAAATATCTTTATGGTACAATGCATTTAAGACTTTGGTATCCTAGGAGCTCATCCTTTGACTTGATTAGTTATTCTGATGTGGACTTTGTTGGTAGTTTACTAGATAGAAAAAACACTTTTAAAACTTGTCAATTTTTAGGAAAATGTTTAGTTTCATGTTTTAGTAAGAAATAAGTTTTGGTTACCTTGCCCACCATTGAAGCAGAATAAGTAGCGGTTAGTTATTGTTGCTCACAATTTCTATGGCAAAAATAACAACTATTGGACTATGACATTGATATTAATCACATTCCAATTAAATGTGATAATAAAAGTATTATTAACCTTAGTAAGAATCCCATTCAGTATTCTAGAAATAAGTATATTGACATTAGACATTATTTCTTGCATTATTATGTGCAAAATGGTGATATTTTTGTTGACTTTATTGATACTAATCATCAATTAACATACATCTTTACCAAGCCTTTTGTGAGGAAAGATTAAATTTTATTAAGCATGAACATGGTATGATTGATGACTCGAGCTTGTCTTGAGGACTTGCTTAATCGCTTAATTGTTGGTTGGATTCATGTGTAATCATGCTTTTTAATAATGTTTAGTTTCTATTTATTTTTCATATTTGATACCATCATATAAATCCTTGCTTTGTCATGATTCATATATTCTTGGTTTATTTTTGGTTTCTAATGATCTATTATAATTATTTATTAATAAAATTTATTTTTTATTTAAAAATTTTATTAAAAAATATTTGCTATTTAAATAATTAATTATTGAATTTTATTGATTATTTAAGTAAGCAAATTTATTTTATGAACATAATCTATTGATTTCCCATTTGCATGATTTAATTTTAGTAATTATTTAAAATTAATTTTTTAACTTGATTTTGTTAATTTATGATGATATTTGTCAAGGTATTTAATTTAGGTGCGATTGTTTTGTTTTGATGATTAATTTAGTGCAAAAGGACATATTTGTCACATTTTGAGGATGTAATTGCAATGATTTTGAAAGTTTAAGGGCCTTTTAGCTTTTTTCGTCATGAGCCATTGAACTCGTGATTGTTGCGGGTCGACCTATCTAGTGTTGCTCATGAGCAATGCTCACAATTGGATTTCTCATGAGCAGTGGTCTGACAGGCAATAAATCCCAATTCTATTGGGATTATAATTTTTTTTAACTCTTTCCTTCTCTAAAATGGTAACCTGCATTTTTTTAGTACTTTTAGGACTTTATTTGATTATTTTAGCCCTACTTCTTGCTTATATAAACCCCTCAAACTATTATTTTAATCCTCTCATCATTATCTTTGCACTTAAACTCCTTTCAAAATGAAAATTTTCTTCTTTAAAATTCTTCACTCTTAGCTCTTCCATCTCATCATCATGGCTCCAAAGAAGAAGATTGCTCAAGAAGCCTATTCCTCCTCTAGAAGAGCTACCAAAGATCAACCTAAAAAGCAACCTCCTCTCTTCTACGCTTCAACTCAATTTCTAGAAAGGCTTGCCTAATTTAGGGAAAGGAAAATTATTTCCTCTAAATACATGTCTCAAGCTACTTTAGAGAAAATGAGTTGTTTCAATGAGGTTGGGACCTTGCTTGACAATGCGGGTTTGTATGATTTTGCATTCAATACTTTTCCTACCTATCCTTTTTTAGTCCATGAATTTCTTGCTTCCTGTTGCTTGAGAACCCATCACTTCAATGCATAAAATCCTATGAATAGCATGAGATTTAGATTGGGTGGGAGAGATAAATTCCTTACCTCTCAAGATTTTAATGGTATCTTTAATTATAGACATGGGGGTTTAGCTTCTCCTAATTCTTTTTAGCTTCCTAATCCTTTTTGGACTTAACATGCTAAACCTAATACAAAACCATTTGATGTGGGACACACAAAAGCATATGATTTTGCTTTTAAATCTCTTTGGATGTGCATTGGTTTAGTACCTACTATATTTATGCTAGGGGCTTAAGTATTGAAGCTATTTCCTTTGATGATCTTTTCCTTGTTAGATTTCTTATTGAAGGCATAGATGTTGAACTAGGAAGATGGCTTTAATGGAGGTTTTGGTTAGCTAGTGATAGTGTTAGTGGTGCCTTATGTATAGGAGGTTTTATCACTAAAATTGCTCATCACTTTATGATCAATTTAACCAACATCCCTTCCATTCTTCTATCTTTTCTTGATGATAACCTCTTGAGAAACACTAAATTGTTAGAAATTCTTGGGTTTGGAAAAATGAAGTAGGAGATGAAGATGTTGATGAGGAGCTAGCATAAGACTTAGAAGATATTGAGCACATAGGTGCCCTTGGACTTGAAGGTGTCTAAATTGAAGAAGAAATCCCTCAAGAGCATGCTCCTCCTCAATCTCAAAGAAAAAGAGCAAGTGGACCTTCCACTTCTCGAAGTGTTGATGATGAACCTGCTTGAGTTGGTGAATTTTTTGATCATCTATCCATTATTGAATCCAACTTCAATAATAGGTTTGATCAAATGGATACAAGACTTGATCATTTTGAGAATAGGATGGATCATATGGAGTATGATATTCATTAATTGTATGCTTATCACAACATACAATGCAATTGGACTCTTCCGCCTCCACCTCTTCCTCTATAAAACTAGATTTTTTTTCTTTCATCAAGTTTATGTTTGGTTTATTTTTTTTTAGTTTTTTTAAGCCTTAAGATGCTAGTCTATGTTTTGTGTTTTTCTTTTTATAATTGATATTTTAATATCATTATAACTCCATCCTTTTCTTTAATGCATTTTATCCTTTTTAAATTTTCTTTTGCATTTTAACAAAGGGGGAGAAATAATTAAGGTTTGCATGTGTATTTACTTAATTTCTTTTAGGAGAGAAAATTCTTTTTACTAAAGATGTGTTTATGTTAGTGACATCACTATATGAGAGTATGTCCTTGATATCAGTTTTTTTAATCCAAATCTTATTCTATTTTACTATTTTTCAATGGGGGAGAAAATTGTTTAATTTTTTTTCCATAATTTTGTTCAAGCATGCATATTAACATGTAAGTGTGGCTAGTTTTATCCTTATGATAGAAAGCCTTATTTTGCTTACTTTGTTTATGTATGACATAAATTTTATAAAGATTTGGTGCATCTTTATTTCATTATTTTGGTTCATGATCTTTTATTCCCTCTAAAATTTTTGGTTCCTTAGGTTTATTTCATTTTATATCTCTCTCTTTTCTTTTATCTTTGATAAAGAGGGAGAAGAAGCTATATAGTGTTTGTGATATGTAAAGTGCCACATGATCATGTATGTTAGCTAGCTAAGCTCTATATGATCGTATGATAGTTAAGTTTATTAAGTTTCAATTTAGTGTTATATGTACTATTTTTGTGATGCATTCTAGTAGCACTACATGCATATATATTTGAAATTATTTCCTTCATAGTGCCTAACATTTTTTCAAAATGAACATGTTATCATATTTTTAACACATTTATCATGTTAGGCCATATTTATTTTTATTCCTCATGTTAATTTTATGTTTTTTTTTTAACGAAAGGGGGAATAGAATATTAAATTTACATTTTTTATCATGTCAAAAAATGAGGAGACATAAAGAAATATATTTGTTAAAGAGATAAATATTTTTTATTTCAATTGGTATCTTTTCAAAAATGATCTCCTTTATGATTATTTGGTATTTTTTTATATGCTTTAATTTAATTATTTTTCCATTCATGCATATCATAAGGGGGGGCAAAATATTTTTATATATTGCATCTATTTAATTTGAAAAGGAAATCTATTTTATATAACACATATTTATTCATGTTAATTATTTGGCAATCACACTCAATTTATTTATTTTTATTAAATTGGTTGTCAAAGCCAAAAAGTAGGAGATTGTTGACCATTTGCATGATCAAAATTCTAATTTTGGACTTTGAAAAACATTTTAGACTCTAATAATTTCATTTAAGTGTGTAGGAAGTTATTTATATCAAAATAATTAGTTCAAGTATGGAAATATGAAATACTATCATTATACTATATTTCGGTGAAGTAGAATATCCAATCTTATACCTAAAGTATTTGGAGCTTTTATGTGTCAAAAGAGCCATTTTTGGACTTACAGGTGTCTCCTCATGAGTGTCTCACAAGAAGAAGCTTAGTGAGAGCAAAATTGAGCATAGGGATAGTGCCGATCAAGAGCACTGTTCACTCATGAAGGCAGTCCTGACAACTCCAAACAGTCATTTTTGAATGCAACAATTGGTATTTTCGCTTCTCACAAGTCAGAACTTGCTCCTCACGATCGTGAGTGGTTCTTTGACAGAAATAAGTCTAAATTAATTCAAAAACCAATTATAGATGTTGGAGACATATTGGATACATGAAACAACCATATCTTTAAGTGTTTATCTATATAAACACTCCATAGATTTCAGTTGAATTTTTTAAGAAACTTGTTTAACATTCATTCTCTCTTAAGCATTCAATTAAGATCTTAAATTCTCTCTTAATTTTTTTTTGTATTTGTGTAACTCTTGTGAAAGTTAGTGAGTGTTATAATAGGAATTCTTATTCTTATATTTTTTAGGATTAAGAGAATAGAAAATGACATTCTATTTTAAAAGTAATTGGTTTAAGAGTTGTCCATTGAAACACTTGGCATTTGGTTTTTGAGTGAGCCTTGAAAAATCATGTTGTAAGGTTGTAAAAGTAAGCCATAATACTCTTGTGTAATCTCAGTCTTGTGAATAAGATTGTGGGTGATTGAAAATCCTAACTTGGGGATAAGTTAGGTGGAGACGTAAGATTATTGTTGAATCCAAACTCCTTAAATCATTATGTTCTTCATTCTTCCTTTTCAACATTTTTTCAATTCTTGTTTAAGTCCTTAAAATCATTTTTATTTTTCTAAAACCCTTATTAGCCTTATTCACCCCCTCTAAGGCATTTTCAGTCTTAGCACCCATCATTTCCATAGGACCCATTAGCTGTTTCAAGGGCAGCTTGAGAGTTGGATTATCAGTGCTCGACCTTGCCCTTTTAGCTCTAGCGACAACAGCTTCATATGATATAACACTTTTGTCTGCTTTCAGAAAATCTTCCATTTCTAGCTTAGACATCTCCTTATCCTTTAAAGATGCACCGCCCCTTGCCTTTGTAAGCTTAGGTGAGATATTGGTGTTAGGATCAATGAACTTGTCCTTCTTATTCAAATTTCTTTCACCACCAAGACTAAACTTTTTAAAGTTTGACAACTTTTCTTCCTAAAGTCTTCCTTTTTTGACTTGGGCATTGATGTCACAAAAATTTTCTATCATCCTTCTTCTATGTTACAGTTGGTTTCACATGTTCACCTACGATTTCAGAAGATAGGCTTGTTTAAGCCTATATCCCACCTTATCATTTTAATAGGGATTTTCACCTAATTTTGGCCTCCTCACCGGTGTAGCTTTGAGCTAGGGGTCATAGTCGAGATTATAATTTACTATATTTGTTTGCTATTCCATAGTAGTTACATTATAACAATTCCCAGTCATATGATTAAATAGACCACAAAGAGAACAAATAAAGGGAAGTTTCTCATATTGTATGAACACATGCTGCTCCTTTTCTTCTCTTCGATTAATAAATTCCTCAGGGAGAGGGTTGCATAAATCGACTTTAACTTGCATCCTTAAAATTGGTTCCTAATCATCATCCACATAAACTGCATTCTTAAAGGAAGCTAAACTAGCAAAAACATTATTGCAATTACCTTTACATTTTCCTTAGACATTTAAGCTAATGGATGCCCATCGATATGCACCTAGAAGTTTTCATGGTTGAATTCCAGCTCCTTTTTTATAAGGTTAAGCTCCTATTCTTTCAATACTAAGAGATTTCAATTAATTGCCCATGGCCTACTTCTCTTCACCCTCTCTTTTTCTTGCTCAGTTTTTAATTTGAAAAGAAGAATGTTGTTTCTGCTAAGCTCCTTAACTTGGACCGGGTTTGGGGTCATCCAAATTTGTGAGATGACTTATGATACTAATGTTGCAGAGAATTTTTTGGTTGAGAGTATTTTCCCAACTAGTGTTTCCTTTTATTGATTGAGCACTTTCTTTGGTGCGTTGGTGAGTTCTAATGACATAATGTATTTTGTAGAGCTAGAAGAGCTCAAATGTCTGTTTGATCTTGTGCCATCCATTTGCATTATTACTATAGAGAGATTGAAATAAGAGAGTGGTTGTAGAGACTAAGACTTGTTATTAAACTACTAACTATCTCTTTAGGATTTAAGAAAATATAGAAAGAACTCACTACCCTCTCATAGAGAGAGACTTTATTAACAAACTTTGCATTTGTCCTTTTTCCACTTGAGTTAACTACCTTAATCTTGGAATTGAGGAATTATATTAGGTGAGTGATGGACACGTACCCTGAATGTTTTATATTTGATATTGAAGATTGGCACATGCTTTAATAATTTTATGCTAACAATTACATACTACTCATAGTATAACAATTATATAAGACTAACAATGTATATGTGCCTTAAAAAGCATACTTGAAGAACATATACACTAAACTCCTCATTATTGTTAATTAAAAAAAATTTAGAAATCTCTCATAAAATCAAGATAACAAATAAAATAAGAATATTTTTTTTGGTTTGAACCAGTGGTATTTAGAGTTTATTAGACTCTGATTAATCTAGTTTAATTTGGACATGTCCATAAATAAAACAACAACTTAGATTTTCATTAGAGCTTATTAGACTCTTTTTTTTTTTGAAAAGAAAATTTATTCTATTGATTCAAACTAGCACTACATCAATAGAAATACATATACGAATTTGCTAAAAATCATAGAGAACGAAGTAGGACCCAGATTAATAGCATAATAAATCAGCTTAAAGCCTACAAATTTGATAATATTATAGTGACTAGAATACCTTTGACTCTAGTTCTGCAATATACTAATGACCATAATCTGATTCGTAGTCTTTGTCTAATCGAATATACTTTACTTTTCTGAATTGTCCATATAAAGAAGAAGCCGTAACAAGATGGAAAACAAAAACATCATAACAAAACAATGAAAACCAAACACTACAACAAGATGACAAAATCATGAAAAATAAAATAAAATCTAAATTTATGTAGAATAACCACTTATTTAAAAAATAAATTGATAAAAAAATGTGTAGAGGGGTGATTTTAGGCCAAGAATAGCAAAAAATCACCCGTCCTTATTTAAGGAAGATGAGCGGTTAGAACAGAAAAAAAGTGAAAGTTGAGAGAAAAAGAGAAGGATAGGGTTTCATAGGAAAATAACTCATTAGACTCTGATTAATTCGGTTTGATCCAATTTCATATAATAAGTTATAATATTAAATTTATTTATATTATTTATGAATTTATTACTTTATTAGCCTTGATTAACATACATTTAGATTTTCTATCAAATATTACAAACTGTTAAATGTTGGTGGTTCATTGAATTGTTCATAAAATTGGATGCGGGTCATTAAGAAGATAAAATAATTTTTCTTCCTTCCTTTATTTAAATGGTTGGTTATTGATTAAAAAAAAAGGTTCGTTATTAAGTTAATCAAATATTTTTCCTCATTTTAATAAAAAAATATTTATTCTTCTTAAACATCATAGGTCATTAAGCAATTTATTTTTTCATTTTTGAATGAGTATTTTTTATCAATTTTTTTATTGAGTATTTGACGTTTGACAAATATAAATATAAAGATTTTTACTTAATGAATAGTTGAAAATATTTGGTATAGAAATATTTTTTTGGATATTGGAATAAATCTTAAGTCAACTCAATTAAATTAATGTATTTCAAAATTTAGTTCCCACATTGTAAGCACCCAATTTCAGGATGCATTGATACATAGATGTGACAAGAGCTTTCATGATAAAAATTTTGATCAAAATTGATCTCTAGATATTGATTTTGGATTTTTTAGGATTAAAATTATGAGTTTTGAGGATAAATTTGCAATATTTTTTTTGTGGGGGTTTAATTGAAAAATTGAATTTTCTTCAAGAACCTTTTTGTAATTAAAAGTAAAGAAAAATATTGATCAGTTTTAAAGAAAATTGATCAGAATTCTATAATTTTAATCAGAATTACAGATTTTCGATCGCAAATACATAAATCCGATTGGATTTCCGTAATTCTGATCGATGCAATTTTATTTTATTTTTGAGAGAAATACGTTTATTTAATTTTTTGATTGGTTCAAAAATAATAAAAATAAGTATAAATAAATAAATAAATAAATAAATAAATTTAATATGTCTGATTTTACGGTTTCACTTGTTTTCTTCATGTATTAGATAGCTTATTTATCCTAGATTAAATCACAAAAATTATCAAGAAAAACAAACTTATTAGGAGCTGGAGACTCTTGAGACTGGAGGGAATTTGGATTTAAAGGGAAAAAGGAAGGCTACTTAAAAAAGGGGGAAAAATGCTGCTAAAAAAAAAAGAAAAAAAACATACACTATTGGAAAAAAACACTACTGAGTTTCAAAAAAAAAAAAAGCTTTCAAATTAAAAGAGAACATTTAGTATCATGTTAGAGCTTTCTAAATTCTTGAAAAGTGAAAGGAACATGAAGATGAGGGTGTTAAGAATCCACTAGTTTAGGCGAAGCTTCTATAGTTGAGTGTTTGGGTCCCATTTTGAGGGGCAATCAAACTGCACAACATCATCTACAATGGTGACTCCATTGGGGATAAGAGATACTTATTCTACTTGTGTTCTTTAGAATCATTTTATTAATTATTATTTTATTCTCGCATTCATTCTGCATGTCCCTATAAACCGATGGCATTGGTTTATTGTTGCATGATTCCATTAGCTTCATTAGATTGTAGATTGCTAACCATCACTTTTAGCCTTAACTCGGTTCAAGAGAGATAATTAGGCTCATTTGACTAAATTCTGCAACCTAAGTCCTAAAGAAGGGTAGTCTTCTCTCGAGTTTGCAAAGGATGCTGGGCCCCTCTGACCTTGGCCTGTAGTCTTTAGCCTTAAAGGAGGACATCTTGCTAAGGGAACTTTAACTTTCCATCGGACTTAACCATATATAATGGCCTAGTTATTTCCATTAGGATTTACCTAAATTACTTATGATTGTTGCCATGAGGTATTTCTATTTATAAAAGCCCAAGCCCATACTTTTGGAGCCCATTTGAGCTAATAAAGATTAAGCTAAATTTTTATACCTAGAAATGTTGTTTCTATGCTCTTAGTGCTTTGAGAGATTTGGCATGCACATCGGTTCTTGATATCCCATGTTGATATTAAAGTCAAGACAAAAGATCTTAGGAAAAGAGACTTACCATTGAACTTATGTGTAGGAGGAATAAGGTTAGAAGGATGTATGTTATACACTTGACTTGTTACTTGTATACTTGACTCGCTACTTGTTACTTATTGCATAGCACATGCAACATGCATACATGCATTATATGTAGTTCATGCATCATACTAACTCTTTATTTTTTAGCCATCATAGATTCATTCGGGCCTTCTTGTGTTTGGAAATGCAGTAATGGCAAACTAGTGAGAATTGATTCAAGTCCAAAATCAATAGCCAAAGACATCCTTGGAATATTGGAAAAAAGCCCTATTAATCTACTTTACCTAAAAGCTTCACCAACTCCAATACCTTAAATAGAAGAGATGGTGCAAAAACAAGGAGGAAATTGGACCCCAGAAGACATTAAGGGAGTTTTGATGGATAATATAAGAGCAATGATGCAAGATGAATTGAGACAAGTTTTGGCTAGGTTAGCACCACCTACTGCTGTTGTTATACCACCAGTTGCTACCATACCACATGCTACTCATGTCCCACCTTTCATGGATGATTTACTTGTTAACAATGATAATATTAGGGAACCACCATTGAATGTTGCTAGGAATGTACCTACTGTGGAGATGAAATTTAAGGATGTTAAAAAATACATGTTAGAGAAATCAAAGAAGGAATCACTTGAGCTGGTTCAGGAACTTGAGTCTAAACAAATGCAAGCACTGACTCAGAAAAATGTCCAAAATGGAAGAGCTGATAAAAAGGCAAGGCATGGGTTACTCATTTGACTTTGACGATATACTTTGCATGGAAAGTGATAAGCTTTCAGATAAATTTAAAATGCCTCAACTTTAAAAGTTCAATGGTATCGAAGATCTAAGGATACACCTTAGCCAATATACCATAACTATGAGTACCAAAAAAGCCCTATTAATAGTGCTCACTAAATTATTTGTACTATCTTTGGAAGGCATGGCTGTAAAATGGTATCATAGATTAGAGAAATCTATCTAGGTTGACTGGAAAGAATTATGCTCTGCTTTCTTGAGGTAGTATGACCATAACACTAAGTTGGAAGTATCCATAAGAGAATTGACTAAACAAAATCCAAATGAATCATTCTTTGATTTTCTCACTAGATTCATAAACAAGGTAGGATTAATGAAAAAAGTTAGTTGAAAAGGATCAAATTAGGATGATTATCCATAATGTGTCTCCTAATTTGGTTGAAAGGTTACAAATGATGAACCCTAAATCTTTTTTAGACCTTTATGATGATGGATTACAAGTTGAGGAGATGGAGAATGAAAAGAAGAAAAGCTATAAAACCACTGGAGCAAGGAATTACCCAATTGAGGGCATACAACAATGAAGCACTAGCTAGGTTATAGAAGTGCATACTGTTCAATAACCAAGGAGATTCTCTAATTTTAACCAACCCTATCAAAAGTTCTAGACCACCTAATACAAAAAAGCTTACTTCGACCTTTAACCTTTTCCAAACCGCTAAACCTAAATGTCCTAGGATATGACCCAAATAGTTATTGTAAATTCCACCAAGTTACTAGCCATTCCATAGACACATGTACTTGCCTTAAACATGAAATCTAAAACCTTATAGAGTCTAGAAAAATCATAGACCCTGAAAACCTAAGCATTAAAATATTAAAAATATTTTTTTCCCAAATAACCAAAAAGTTCCACTCCTAACCACCATGATGATCAACTTAGGAGTTAATGAAGACAAAGTACTAAGCTCCATTGAGAACATAAACCTCAAAACCAATGAGAAATCTCCTAATGCCCTTAAAGATGTGGAAAGAGTAGAAGATTTATTACGATAACCCTCAAGCAAGTTTGGCTACAAGGTGTTTTATACTAAACTGCCTTCTTTTGATATACCCATTGAGTCAATTATGCCCATAGGATTGGGTGATGAGTTTAATAATGAGAAGCTACTGGACAAAAAAGAAAGATACATAGTTGGAAAGAAAGCAAAACCATTAAAGGAGAGTTTTGTCATAGAAGGATAAGAGAAGTCTTACCTTAGTGCAGAGAAACCTATTAATATGCCCGGTGTGGATGTTCCTAGGAATGAGATCTTTAAGGAATAGATTGTTGAGAACTTGGTACAAGACAACAAGGATGAGGAAATGCAATAATAGTTGCTATGTTAGCCACCTAAAGGATAGCCACCTTGAGACTCATCATCCCTAACATTTAGAATAGGAAATAAATTTTCTTATTATCTTCTTTAAATAACATTTTAGTTTCTTTAGAACTTGTTTTGTTTTAGTGATTGATGATATGAATTCTGATCATGCTTACTTATGTAATGTGCATTTTAATGGTACTATACATTATAATATTGATTGCATATGTATATAAATTTGATCCAATTAAATTCATTTAGCATGGGCATAAATGAAAATTCAAAAGAACATTCATATATCACATGATATAACTTTTAAAGAGTAAAGAAAGAAGAGAAAGAATAAAGAAACAAATAGTAAGGTAAAAATTAGAGAGAAAAAAATTCAAAATCCTAACTGATAATAAAAGTTATGTTGTATGATGTAATGAATGTTCTCATTTTTCCCCTATGAATGAGTAAAATTGAATTTGAAATTTTTGTTCAAATATTGCATTGTCATCTTTATGATATTGCATAAGTATCTGAATGGAAAGATAAAACATAATGAAAGCTAAAATTAGAGCTATAAGATCACTTTTTTTTTAATTATGTTTTCTCTTCTTGTCACCCCTTTATGATTTTGTTTGTAAATCTAGTGTCCCTTTGTACCTTGGGAATTCAAGTGGCTTAATAACTTGCATTGCAATCCATACCTTGTAATTATCATCAATCATTACATCAGCATTAAGCCTCATATTCTACTTAAAAATTCTTTAAAATGTAAGTCCAGTTGATTTCATTGTCAGGAACTTTTTTCAGTAAGTTCACCCACTCCTCTACATCTTCAAAGCATAAGATTATGACTAATAGGGTTAGTAAGTCAAAGGATTAACAACAATAGTGAACAAGTTGGGTCTCTTGCACATATGAAGAAAAAAGACTTCTAGAATAACATGAATGGATTTAGAATGAAATCGAGGGAAAAATTTAGCTCTAGGGGCAAGTTGGGGGTAGAACAATTAATTCATATTCAAAGATTAAAGATGGAACACTAAAGTATAAGAGTCAACAAAAAAGTTTTAAAGGCGAAAAGAAGTAAACTACAAGTATATAGATACGTAAGTTATCATACAACAAAAGCAGTAGCAAAAAGAAAAGTTTCAATAGTGCATCGATTAATCACAAGCTCTAGTGTCAAGTCATAGACTCCACTTGCTAGCCTAGTCATCTATCTAGCAAATTGTATCAGAAGCTCTAACATCAGAAGTACCAATAGTGTAGCATTCAAAGCTCAAACCTATAAGATGTTGATAAAGCACCTCATTCTTACACTCCAAGATCAATAACATAGCTCACTTCTAAACAAAAGACTTATTAGGATCATGCATATTATACATAATACGCATACACTTGCATAAATTTGTTATGATATACTTGCTCTGCATAATAAAAGTCTTTGAGCCTAAATAAAATTACTCTGCTATTAACATTTGAAATTAGTGTTGTAAAAGTGCAGGAAAGTAGTTAGAGCATTCACATGTAAAGCATCTGAAGGAGTAAAATAGGAAGGGCAACACTATTAAGAAACCTCATCTTATACAACCTTAGGAGGATGGGTAGGAGGCTCAAGATCTTTAGACTTAACATCCATCTTTATAACCTCTTTTGAAGGATCACCTAGTCTCAACAAAAGGAAAACTTACTCCCCACAAACTATAAAAGCAAAAGGCAATCAAAATATAAAGAGTAATAAAAGCAAACCTTAGATGGGTTAATAGGAATATACTCCAATAGATGCTCCTGAATGTATCTCTGATAGCCATGAGAATGCTTAAGCAAGGACAAAGCATCAAATCCTTCAAACACCTCTCTTGCTTCCTAATCAGAAGGTCTAGTAGACCAATGATACATTCATCAACCCTAAAAGGGAAGGATACACTTGAAACTTGAAGTGAATGCACTCTAAAAAATTATTTGATCATGAAATAAAACCTCTAACTCTTGAACCTTTTTTTGCAGGAGATGTCAGTAAGAGGAGTGAAGCCCTCTACCATAGCATTAATGGAAAGGTGGAAATACAAACTTAATCCTAGGCCAAAACCCTAATGGTGGAGTATCATGAACTCTATTATCAGAGACATCATCATCATAATCAAAAGGGAAAAATGCAAAAGAACAATGTTGCATTCTAACAAAATTTCTTTACCAGTAAATAAACTTGATTGACTTATGGTATTTTATGTAAGAAAAATGAAAAATAAAGAACGAGAAGAAAACTAGCACAACAATAAGAACGAACAAGATTGCAAATGCCAATTACTTATCAGAATATCACCCTGCATGGAAAATACCTCAATAAAGCATAAAAGGAAATAACATAACTTTATCTCTTTAGTTTGTGTAATGAAGTGCATCTCAATCATAAAATTCATAAATTGAAAGTAAATTCACCCACTTCATGAGATCATGTGCAAAAAGCCTATCTCATGACATTTGATTATAATGGGTCTTTTTTATTAGCCTCGTGGAATTCAAATGATTAGCTAACAACTTTCTATTAAGAGTTTATAAACTCTAATTAATTTAATGCTTGCTTTGCACCTAAATAAGGGGAAAATATATAAAAACAAAATCTATAGACTTGTAGCATAAATTGCTTAAATTTTAGAGTATTATTTTAGTATTTTAAATAATAAATATGCATATAATCTACTCCAATGCTCAGAAATGAGTATGAGTACAAAATCCCTTGAAGGTATCCATGTTGAGTAATACGAGAAAGGCGGGGGAATACTAAGAGGAGAATAAAAATAAGAGTAGGTATAATGTACTCTAATGCTTAGAAATGAGTAAGAGTATCAATATGAACCTCGAACGGTATCTACATTGAGTAATATAAGAAAGGCAAAGGAATACTAAAAGAGGATCATGTCAAAAGCTGCTTTATTTACTCCAATGCTCTATAAGAGTATGAGGATCCAAAGAACCTTTCCAATGGTATCCATGTTGAGTAATATTAGAAAGGTGAGGGAATACTCAGATAAGGAAGAAAGTATAAAAATAACTGAAAGATTGTTTTAATACTCAGAATTTGACTTGTTTATGATTAATTTCTATGAGTTTTGTTTAGTAAATTCTCTCTGAATTTGAGTATGGAAGTTAGCTCTTCACTTGGTAAATAATATGCTTTTAGCATAAGATGGTTAATAATACCTATGACTTTTACGAATTGTAAATAAATGATAGTCATGAAAATAAGAAATAGTAAGATTCATTGAGTGCATGCTATCTTATGATAAAGTGATGAATTTTCTCATAAAATTTTAAAAAAAGTACCTTTTATAACAATCCTCAAGTTGAACTAACTTTAATAAGTCTTCAAGAATAACTAGTCCAACAGAAGAAGATAAACCCAACATGTGGAATAAGCACTATCACTATCAAGTCAATCAAAGTTAGTAAGTAACAAAGGTAGTTGATAAAAGCAATCAGCAAAATTCAAAGACAACCAACAAAAATTCTAATCAGTCAACACAGTTGATTAACACAACTAATCAATACAAAATCTTAAAATCATAGTCAACATGAAATTCCAATTTGATTTTTACATTTTTCATACACAACACAAATTTCAGACTCACTTTGTTATATGTTACACAGTAGCTATAACACAATTTCAAAATCACTTAATTATATGCTACATAGTAGCTATAACTCAAATTTTCAAACTCATAACTTACTAGACACTACACAGTAGTTATAGCATATTTTATTAAACATTCCATAAGAAATATAACGAAACTTTCAATCACAGTTAATAGACATTCCATAAGAACTATAGTACAATTAACTAGATACTACACAGTAGTTATAGCATATTTTTGCTAAATGTCCCTTAGGGAATATAGTGAAAATCATAACCATTAGACATCCCACAGGGAATTTAGTGAAAATCACTAGACATCCCACAGGAAATATAGTGAAAATCATTAGACATCCTACAGGAAATATAGTGAAAATCATGATCACTAGACATCCTGTAGGGAATATAATGAAAATCACATCACTAAATATCCTATAGGGAATATAGTGAAAATTAAGATCACTAGACGTCCTATAAGGAAGATAATGATACTCACATCACTAGACATCCCACAAGGAATATAGTGAAAATCACAATCACTAAACCTCCCACAGGGGATATAGTGAAAATCATGATCACTAAACATCCCATAGGGAATATAGTGAAAATCATAATCACTAGACATCCCACAGGGCATATAGTGAAAATCACGATAGCTAGACGTCTCACAGGGAATATAGTGAAAATCATAATCACTAAACGTCCCATAGGGAATATAGTGAAAATCGCTCACTAAATGTCCTATAGGGAATATAACCTATTTTCAAAATGCACTAAACACAGTGTCAATTGCTACTTATTGAACACAGTGATAACATCATTGCTATATGTTCCACCATAACTATAGCCTATTGTCAAAATACACTGAACACAATGTCAAATGTTATTCACTGAACATAGTGATAACATCATCGCTATATGTTCCATCAGAACTATAGTTCATTTTCAAATACACTGAACATAGTGTTAATAGCTATTCACTGAACACAATGATAACATCATAAGCTAGAAATTCCATAGGAATTCTAGTGTTCCTTAAATCGCATTTAACACTCCATAGTGTTATACATAGTCATGGTACACAGGTAAGTGTTCTGATTCTTTGCTTTAAAATTGTGTGCTTATTCACTTTGCTATAATTCATTAAGCAAACAATGACAAAGGGCAACAACTATAAGCATCAAATTTTGGGATGCATTGATGTATAGATGTGAAGAGAGCTCCTATGATGTTGGTGCAAAATTGCAAGCTCACGGTATCGCCAAGTAGTATAAAAAAAATTAATCCTATAAGGACTCGCTTTAATCACATATCAACATAATTATTTATTGTCTAAGTATTTAGAATATGGAATTTTGAAAGAAAATTAAATAGTAATGAAATAAATTTATAAATAAAAATAAATTCTAAAAGTAAAGGAATAAAAAATTAGTGAATGCAATGGTTAGGAATTAAATCTTTTCACAATCCTTAGGTAACTTAATTAATGAACCTAGTAGTCTTGTAAATCCTAGGTAACTCTAACTTATTAATTAATCTTTCTCAAGTAGTAATCAATTTTAATTCATAACCTTTACGCAAGGATATTAAATCCCAACTCTTATTGTGAACTTAATCCCCTGAATCAAATTAGAAATTTATGCACCCACACCCAATTGAAATTTAATTTACTTATGATATCTTTACCTATAAACAATTTAAATCTATATTTATAGATCCAATAAGGTTTTGATCTCTCAACCTAAAAACCTAATTTTAATTATGCTAATGGTGATCAAGCATTAACATATAATAAGTATAATAAATATAGTTTGAATGAACTAATAATTCATTAATTAAAAGAAAAACTAATTCATGTTAAATCATCAATCCCTAACTAACATGAGTTTAGCCTAATATTTTGGAGAAATATCTAATAAAATTCTCAAAAAAACCCATGGAAATTACAAGAATAAAGAAGGAGAGAAGAAAAAAAACTAGAATTGTGTTCTTCAATCTTTGCTCTTGATTTCTCTTAAACTTCTCCCAATTTTTCTTGAACTTTTTGGTGTCGATTTCTCCCCAAAAATCATCTCTAATTAATAGGTAAGTGATACCCTAAAATTTCCTAAAAGTCCTCCTTAAATAGGGAATGTTTGAATGCCAAAATCTTCCTAATTTGACCAGTGTGCGATAGTAGTGTTTTTGCTGTTGTCATAGCTGAGATTTATCAAAATTTCATCCTCTATGTTGCTACTATAGTAGCTAACCATAGCCCCCTCTTTCACACTACAAATTCATCCATGTATCTCTGGTGCGATAGCAACTCATGGTAGCCTCCAAATTCAAGTTAAACACCCTCTAATCATCCTAAAAGAGTCCTAATTCACCTACAAAAATAGAGAAACAACATAAGATTAAAAACTAACATTAATAAATTAATTAAAGCATAAAAACTACCTAATTACTTAAATAAAATACTTAAAAAAATAATAATAAAATTACACATAAACAAATACCCCTACACTTAAGCTTTTGCTTATCCTCAAGCAAACAAATGAGTACACCTATCCTTATAACAAATTTAACATATTGACAGACTCTGACTTGTCCGTCTCCCATAATTTTTGGTTAATACAAGACATATAACTCAAGATTAAATTGATAACTCAAGGTTAAAGACATAAGTTTTACCAAGTGAAGAGCAAACTTAACTGTTGAATTCATGAAAAATTATAAGTTAACAATCAAGAAAAATAAATGCAAGAGATACTACTCACTCAACCCTTAGCAACCTCTAAATTCTAACACATAAAGATAGCAACACCATTTTTTTTCAAGTGAGTTCATTTAATGCTCCATCTCGCATATTTTTTTCTCTCACAAGTCTTCCCACTTTTAGTAATCCTTCACTTTTCTTGCACTACTAAGTGTGGATATTGTAAGTGGGTCGTTTGGATACTCTTACTCTATTTAAAGCATTGGAGTAGATTGGAACATAAAAGAAGATAGTAATTTAAATATATCTCCTTATTAACAGGGAGATTTTTTTTCTTTTTCTTTTCGATGAAGCTACCATTGTATATGCTAGACTTAAGGATCATCTAAGAATAAAAAATTAAGTATCACTTATAAGTACTTTTCTTAATTATCAACTCACAAAATTCAATCACTCAAAAGCAAGGGGGAACTCCCTTAAGCCCAGAGTGACTGAACTCTCTTCCCTTCCGAAAAGAGCTGAAGTAGCCATGTTTGCAGCGCTTACCGACTTCCAAGCCTTCATCAAGGGAAGAAAATCATACCACGTCCCACCAGAATAGATGATTGGCAGTCTTGGTCAAAATAGAGTGAAACTGTAAACTTGAGAGTTCCAAATTTCCTTAGAGTTCCGAGGGAAATCGTATATCTGACTTGACTGTAATATCGGATATTTCTTCATTACAGTTTTACAAGCATTAAGTTCATTAAATTTTCAAAATTCTTTAACCATAAATTATCAACCTAACTTAAAAGTCACAAATTAAGCATTAACAAAAGATTATGAAACATATACAAGAAAATCACATTCAATGTGCTTTAATCATCATAAGGATAAGTTGCAACAATTTTAAGTTTATAAATGCTAACATGAAAATAAATATAAATCCAAAATTAAAATTAAAAATTAAAAATTAAATAAAAATAATAATAAAATAAATGAAATGCAAAATACATGCAAATGTACCCCTCATACTTAATCTTCACATTGCGCTCAATGTGAAAATTAAGCAAGAAACATAAAAATGATAGAAAAAAATAAAATAAACAAAAGAACATAAGTAAGGTAAAAGGAAACTCCCCTTAATGTAAAAACAAGCAATATATGTGGCCAATCCATATTATCCCTCGCACCTACAACTCATGCATCATTGCCATCTACCATATCTTCATCTTGATTGGGTTCATTGTCATCTTCATTATGTTAGTGAAAATATGTGATGAGTGTGATATTGAAAGGAAAAAAAAAGAACTAAGAGAATGAATAATGAGTATGGTCGAGGGGTGGAAGAAGAAGGTGGTAGGGATTTTTAAGTAGGAAAGGAGAGGGTAAAATAAAATAAAGAAAAACAAAAAATAAAAGAAATATATAATTAGAATATAAAGAAATATAGAATGGGAAGAAAAAAAATAAATAAAAAGCACTTCAAAAGGAAAAAAATGTTTTGAAATTTAAAAAAAAATTATGGGCATTTACAGTAGCTCTTTTGCTGCTATAGCAATAGAGGTAATGTAGAAAATTGGTGCTGGAATGTTGTTGTCGCAGTATACTCGCTGTTGGCATAGCATGCATGGGTGGCTTGTTGAGAAATCTTGGCTGCTATCGTAGCATGTTTGGTGCAAATTTGCGTCGTCTTCTGCTGCTATCTCAGCCTGTTGGGCTCCTGTTGCAGTGATGGTAGCCTGAATTTTTTTTTTTGCAAAAGGGGACAATTAGCAACTAAAAAAATAAAAAAATAAAAAATAAATACACAAACACATAAGGAAAGATGAATAAGCAAATAATGAAAATAAAATGCTCAACGAAAGCATTGAAAGTTAAAAAGAAAACTAAGTAAATGAGCAAATTTTTTTTTTTAATTTGATATCAATGTAAAACTGAAATAAATTCACAAAAAAAAAAAAAATTGAACATGCTACAAATAATGAACAAATAAATTAATAACACACATGCAAGTAATCTAAAATAAAAATGTGTTTGTGTGTATCAAACACTATCAGAAACAGGACAAATAATGCATGTATAAAAAAGTTTCACAATTTCTTTATTCAATACATCTTTCATGTTTGGGTTAAGTCACCTTTGTTTCTCAACTGTAGGCATATTCCCCTCTTCCATATATTTATTATGCATAACAATGAAGCGATTAATTCCCTTTATGTCAAAATTACGCCAATGTAAAGCTCGAACTCTACCCTTTACTACCTTATAAACCCTCTTTTCTTGCTTAATGATCAATTCATTAGAGGTAATAATAGGTAGTGTATTATCTTCTTCCATAAATGCACATCTCAAATGGTAGGGTAGTGGTTTAGGCTTTAAGTTTGTAGGTTTTTCAATGGAAGAAGGTGTGAGGTTATCACTTCCAAACAAAAATTCAGGTTTGTTGAATGTGTGCTTATGCTCTTCCACCCTTTCTAATTTATCACTTCGTATCTCATCTCCCCCACTCACATCTAAAGCAAAATTAACATTTTAAGAAAATTCATTGTTGGCCATAAATTTCATGTATGATTCATCATCTAAAGGGTAATTCATTAATTTTGGCATTATAAAATCAACTTTGTCATCTCCTACCCGTAATGTTAATTTTCTCTCATGCATATCAATTAAGGCTTTATTAGTGTTCAAGAATGACCTGCCTAAAATCAGTGGACAAGATCTATCTTCCTCAAAATCTAAAACAACAAAATCAATAGGAAAAATAAACCTGTCTACTTTTACTAAGACGTCTTCTATCACTCCATAAGGTTTATTGATGGAATGATTCGCTAGTTGTAATGACATGTTGGTAGCTGTCATGTCTCCTAACCCCAATTTCTTAAAAATAAAAAGAGGCATCAAGTTAATACTTGTAGTTAAATCATATAAACATCTAGGAAATTAACTAGTGCCAACAATGCAAGGAATTGTAAAACTCCCTGGATCCTTTAATTTTGTTGGGATCTTGTGTGAAATGATGGAGCTGCATGTCTCCATTAATGACACTATTTCATGATCACCCTAACACCGCTTATTTATGATAAGGTGCTTTAGGAACTTAGCGTATTTGGGCATTTGCATAATTGCTTTTTAAAAAGGAATATTAATCTATAGCTTATTGAAAATTTCTAAGAATTTTAAGAATTTCTCTCCATCTTTCTGTTTCTTTAATCTTTGAGGGAATGGTAGCTTTGGTACAAAAGTAGAAGGTGTAAATTTAGGAACTTCCTTTTGCTCTGTCTTGCACTCCTCTTTTTCCCCATCCTCCACTATTACATATTGCTCTTTATCCTTCTTTTTATGCTCCTTAGAAATTTCAACTTGTGTTTTCACTTCCTTCCTACCTCTAAGTGTAATCGCCTTCACTTGCTCCTTTTGGTTGATCTCAGTGTTACTTGGAAGATTTCCTTGGTTCCTTGTAGCTATGGCTTGTGCAAGTTAACCTAACTAAACTTTGATATTATGAATCAAAGAGGCATGATTTCTTGCAATTTGATCAAACTTAGCCTCTATCCTCTTTTGGTTCTCCTCATGACTGGATAACTTATTTGTGATGGCATTAAAAAATTTATCTAATTTGTTCTACACAAATGCCATTCTGTCTTATGGTGGGTGCTGAAATCCTATTGGTGTTTGTTGCCTTTGTAAGTCATTATTGTTGGGGAAGTTAGATGCAACAGTGTTATTGTCACTCCATGAAAAATTTGGGTGATTTTGCCACCCTAGGTTGTACGTATTAGAGTAGGGATTGTTGGCATGCCTTCCTTGAAATTAATTGTTAACAAAATTCACTTGCTCTTGGTATCCATCTCCCATTATACCTGTGTCATAAACACTAAATTCAATATTACAGTAACCTAAAAAATTACAATTTTCACTTGAAGGGGCTGGATTATTCTTGTTAGTGAGGTTCCTAATTTGTTTTGTTAATGCAGAGATTTGAGCTTTGAGGGCTATCATTGTGTCAACTTCTAGCCTTCCCATTTTTTTTAATGGATGAACTCTCTTTGAAGACCATAGGCAGTTGTTAAGAGCCATCCTTTCCAATAGTTGAGAAGCTTCATCCATTGTCTTCCTCATAAAAAACCCACCAGCCTTAGTATCAATGGAATCCCTTATAGAACTTATGACTCCATTATAGAATGTCCTTATAAGCACATCTTTTGGTAGTTCATGAAGTGGGCAACTCCTATGTAATTCTTTGAACCTCTCCTAAGCTTCACTTAAGGATTCATGCTTAAATTGTTGGAATAAGGTGAGCTCCTTCACTAACTTTGCTATCTTAGATGGTGGAAAATATTTTTCTAAGAATGCCCTCACCAAATCATTCCAATTTATGAATGAACTCGGTGGTTAAGATTTTAACCAAGCTTTAGCCTAGTCCTTTAAAGTGAATGGGAACAATCTCAGCTTTAGTGCATCACTAGACACACCATTATACTTGAGTGTGTCATAAATCTTAAGGAAGTTTGCAAAGTGGTCATTCGGGTCCTCATTCAACATCCTATAAAATTGAATGGTTAATTAGAGCATTTGCAACAAAGTAGGATTTATCTCGAAACTATTGGCTTCAACGGTTGGCCTTGCTATGGTTTGCCTCGTGCCTCCCAAACCAGGCATAGATGTGTCTAACAACACCCTTGTATTAGTAGCTTAATTCTCTTCATTTGCCATCATTCTTGATTCCTCACAAAAACATCTATGATTCTTTTTCTCAAACCTAGTAAGCTCTAGTATGTATGTGAGTGGTTTCTTTCTTGACTTTTGGGTATTATGCATACACCGAAAAGCTTTGTAAAATTTTAAAACAAAAGAGATAAAAATAAAAAGAATTGGAAATTAGTGCTTAATCCAACAAAAATCAAATAAATTATGATGTTAGAACCGAGTCCCTGGCAACAACGCCAAAAATTGTTGGTGCAAAACCGCAAGCACATGGTATCGCCAAGTATTATAAAAAATATCAATCCCATGAGGACTTGCTCTAATCACCTATTAGCCTAATTCTTTATTGTCTAAGGCTTTTAAATATGGATTTTTGAAAGAAAATTAAATAGCAATTACATAAGTTTATAAATAAAAATAAATTCTAAAAGTAAAGGAATAAACAATTAGTGAATACAATGGTTAGGAATTAAATCTTTTCACAATCCTTAGGCAACTTAATTAATGAACCTATTAGTCTTGCAAATCCCAGGAAACTCTAAATTATTGATTAATCTTTCTCAAGTAATAATCAATTTTAATTCATAACCTTCAAATAAGAACATTAAATCCCAACTCTCGTTATGAACTCAATCCCTTGAATCAAATTAGAAATTTATTCACCCACACCTAATTGGAATTTAATTTACTTATGATATCTCTACGTATAAATAATTTAAATATATATTTATAAATCCACTAAGGTTTTGATCTCTCAACCTAAGACCCTAGTTTTAATTATTCTAATGGTGATCAAGCATCAACATATAATATGCATAATAAATATAGTTTGCAAGAACTAATAATTCATTAATTAAAATAAAAAATAATTCAAATTAAATCATCAATCCCTAACTAACATGAATTTAGCCTAATATGTTGGAGAAATATCTAACAAAATTCTCAAAAAAACCCATGGAAATTACAAGAATAAAGAATGAGAGAAGAAAATAAAAACTAGAATTGTGTTCTTCAATCTTGGCTCTTGATTTCTCTTGAGCTTCTCCTAATTTTTTTGCGCTTTTTAGTGTTGATTTCTCCCAAAAAATCATCTCTAATTGATAGGTAAATGATGCCTTAAAATTTCCCAAGAGTCCTCCTTAAATAGGGAATGTTTGAATGCTAAAATCTTCCTAATTTAACTAGCCTGTGATAGTAATGTTTTTGCTACTGTCTCAGCTGAGATTTATCAAATTTTCCTTGTCTGTGCTGCTACTATAGTAGCCAACCATAGCCCCCTCTTTTACACTACAAATTCGAATATGCATTTCCGTTGCGATAACAACTCATGGTAACCTCCAAATTAAGTCAAACACTATTTAATTATCCTAAAATAGTTCTAATTCACCTACAAAAATAAAGAAATAACATAAGATTAAAAACTAACATTAACAAATTAATTAAAGCATAAAAACTACCTAATTACTCAAATAAAATACCTAAATAAATAATAAAATTACAAACAAACATATGGTGAAAGTTTGATCAAAATTGATCTTTAGATATTGATTTTGGATTTTTAGGATTCAAATTATGAGTTTTGAGGACTAAATTGCAACATTTTTTTGTGGGGGTTTAATTGTAAAATTGAATTTCTTTTAGGGATCTTTTTGTAATTAAAAGTTAAAAAAGGTTGATTGGTTTTATAGAAAATTGATTGGAATTATGTAATTTCGATCAGAATTATAGATTTTCGATCTGAAATACATAAATCTGATCGAATTTCTATAATTCTGATCGGCACAGTTTAATTTTATTTTTGAGAAAAATACATTTATTTAATTTTTTGATTAGATAAAAAATAATAAAAATAAGTATAAATAAATAAATAAATTTAATATATTCGGTTTTACATGTTTTCATGTTTTCTCCATGTATCAAATAGCTTATTTATCCTGGATCAAATCACAAAAATTATCAAGAAAAATAATCTTATTAGGAGCTAAAGACTCCTAAGAGTGAAGGGAATTTGGATTTAAAGGGAAAAAGGAAGGTTGCTTAAAAAAGGAGGAGGAAAAAAAACTTTTGAAAAAAAAAAGAAAAGACAAAAGACGTTGCTAAAAAAAAACACTGTTGAGTTTCAAAAAAAAAAAAAATCTTCAAATTCAAAGAGAACATTCTTTAGTTTTATAAACACAGTACATCCAGTGATATCCAAAATCACTACAGAAATTAATTTTCAATGTTGATTCCTATTTTAAGGGGCAATCAAATTGCACAACATCATCCTATTTCTTCTCTTTCGTCTATTTTATTCTTTTCTTTTCTTTGATTTCATTTTATAATTTGATTATCTACTAATTCTTTTATTCTATTTTGCATTTTTTTTTGATTGTGATTTTGATGGGCATAACCAAAACTGTGGGATGAATATGTGAGGAAGATCCATGGGATGCCATGGATTTAAATCTGTAGCCATTTTAATTAGATTTTAGGTTTTTAATATTTTTATGTTCTTTGTTATTATTTATTTTGTTTATTTAGGCATATAATTAATTTGTTTTAATTTATGTACATAGGAATTGTAATAGCTTTAGTAGTGGAAATAGTGAAGCCCTTCATTTTTCTACACTTAAAATTGGCTAGAAATTAGGTTTAATTTGTTAAAACCTTAATAAAATGAATGGTGGCTGTTGATTACTATTAAGTTGCATGAAATCAAATTAGGGATCTTTAGAAAAATATAATTTTAGTTGCTTATTTGATCTTTTTTTTGGTTGTTTTCTTGTTTTTTTTTTTTATGTTTTTTTTTAAAATTTTATTTGTTTTGGTCCCCAAACCCATGTTTAAGGTCTAAGTCATTTAAAATAGGCTTTTAATTGGATTTTAGGTTTTAATTAACTTTAAAATCAATTTAGGTCCATTAGGTTAATTTAGAATTAGACCTACTTTTTAGCTATGAAAATTAATTTAGACATAGCATAGTCCATTAAAGTTTTTTTTTCCTTTTCCTTTAAAATAAATAGATTTAAGATTATTTCACTTAAATGAAAATAAATTATAACTAGGCTTTAGGCTCATTTTAGAAAAATAACATAAATAGAAAGAAGTTCACTCATTTAAATAAAAATGTAGGCCGACCTTTAGTTCCATTTTACTTGTAAATAAAACCTATAGACTTAGCTAACTTTAAATAAAATTAACATAGTTTAGACTGACTTAGGGATGTCTTGCTCTATATAATTGCAGTTTTTTATGTGCTATTTTATGATCAGTAGCCTTGGAGTTAGATGAATGATAATTAGGGTTTCAAATGAAATTGCATGTAATTAGAGAGTAAGATAATAATTAATAAACTAATTTTACAGAACATGAGACTAAATGAAGTTAGTATTCCGTTCTCAAAATTTCCTAGTTGTGGTGCTAGCTTTCTTTTAGAGAATTGAGTACCACCACTTTCGATTTGTCCTAGTTATTACCCTGTGTAGTAACTCCTGATCTCCATGCCAGTCTTTATAATATAGTAGTGTGTTCCCTAGGGCCCTGAGCTCAAATAGTGTCGCGGTTGCTAAAATCTTGGATGCGCACTAAACCTTGCCATCTACACACATTCAAAAATATAAAATTAGAAGTTAATTTTTAAAATTTTAAATAGAGGAAATAATATGTTCTATCCTCAAATTTAGGCTAATTATCAATTAAATCCTCTTTTAAAAGTCATTTCAATTATATTTTTAATTATGTTAGTAGGTACTTGCTTTAGTGGCAATAAGCTAAAAAATCTGCCTTGTTTATTGAAAATTTTCATGAGCTTGAGAGTCATGGGGATATGTATTGGTCTCAGCCTGAACCAAGTTGGGTGAAGTGTAACGTTGATGCTAGGATTTTTTTAGGGTAGAATACCTCACATACATATTCTTATTTTGGTAAGGGTTTATTTTCCTATACAAGGGTTGCTTGCAGATGAAGAATGCCTAAACCAAATAGGAGAAAGATTCCCAATTAAGGATACTTTTAGATAGGAAGAAACACTCTCCAAATAGACACAAGACTTTCATCAAAGAGGAATATTATTCCTCTCAGGTTTGAGCATCATTATCCTAATAAATAGGACCCTATATTCCTTGTTTTCGTTCAATCTATTCTCTTATACTCTTTGCTCTCTTTATCTCTCTAAAACTCTCTTTCTCAATATTTTATGACTTAGGCATTGGAGTGTTTGTAAGGATCCTCCCTACCTCTCACCTGACCCTTCTTTGATTCCTTACAATGTTTAAGCTCAGGAGTTCTATAAATAAGTTATCAAGTGGTGTCATTTGTAGGAACCTCTTAAGTTAAAAGGCATTAAGCATCTACTAAATGAGATATTGGCATTATAACTTTCAATCCACCACCAATCTTAACCACAGATACGCACATTAACCCATCAGCCCCCATTCCTCCAATCAACTCGTCAGCACCCATTCAACCAATAATTTTGTTAGCCCCCTTTCAACATATTGGACCCTTATCTCAAGCCCCAACTAGAGCATACACTCCAATCGGTAAAACTCAGGGGTGGCCAACACTCGGCATTGACTTCCCTTATTATGCTCTACAGTATAAGAACATACCTATACCTTCCATACCTTTTCCAATCCTACCAAAAACCCTTGCCAAAAACTCACTAAAGCTGAATATAGTAACCTAGATGCTTAACCAACCTCCGATGAGCAAGGAAGCTAAAAAGAGTACTAGAGGGGGGGGGGGTGATTAGGACTATCAAATAAAAATGAGAAATTAAAAGAATTCTTTATGAGAATTGAATGGAAGTTGAGATGGAAGAATGAAGAACATAAAAATTTAAGGAGTTAAAGAGAAAGATATAAAGGGAAATGAACCTAAAGGGACCAAAATTCCTATAGGAACAATGCAAAGATACACCAAATCTTAGTAAAAATATTCATGCCTTATCAAAGATGAAAACAATTCCTAAGAAAATATTCATGCCTTATCAAAGATCAAAATAATTCCTAAGAAGATATTCATGCCTTTATCCTTATACATGTATAAACATAATAATAAAATGTTATACACATGTATAGTAACAAATAACAAACTCAAATATATTTCTCCCCCTTTTTTAAAAGCAAAAAGAAAAGAGAGAGATATGAAAACAAAGATACATAAAATCTTTATAAAATCTATGTCATACATAAACAAAGTAAGCAAAACAAGACTTTTTCTCACATATGATGTATGAAAAAATTAGCCATACTTATAATGTTAATATGCATGCAAAAATTTAAATAAAATTTCTCCCCCTATATCAAACAAAAATATAATATGTCACTAACATAAACTCATTTTTTTAAGGGAGTTTTAAAATTAAAAAAAATACACATGTTAAAAAAATTAACTAGGTACACATGCAAACTCAAATTATTTCTCCTCCTTTGACAAAATGCAAAAGGAAATTTAAAAAGATAAACCAAATATAAGCTGACAACTAAAAAAAAATTTAAGATCAAAATCAAAATATTTATCAATCAAAGTAATCAATAAGCATAATATGATTTCACATGAAAATAGTTCAACCATCAATTAAAAATAAAATCAAGATAAACTAGATCCATCAATCATGCTTAATGAAATTTAATCTCTCTTCATTGAGAGGTTTGGTGAAGATATCTTCAAGTTAATTATTTGTATCAATAAATTCAAGTGGGATCTCACTAATTTGAACATGATCACGAAAGAAATGATGTCAAATGTCTATATGCTTAGTTCTAGAATGCTGAATGAGATTTTTGCTAAGGTTAATAGCACTTGTATTGTCACATTTGATTGGAATGTGATCAAGTTTTACACCATAGTCTAACAACTATTGTTTTTGCTATAAAACTTATGAACAACAGAGACTTGCTATAATATATTTAGCTTTAGCAGTGGACAAGGCAACTAAAACTTATTTCATGCTAAACCAAGAAATTAAACATTGTCCTAAAAATTGACAAGTTTCAGAAGTGATTTTTCTATCTAGTAAACTATTAGCAAAGTCTGTATTAGAATAACTAATCAAGTCAAAGGATGAACTCCTAGGATACCAAAGTCCTAAATGCATTATACCACAAAGATATTTGAAAATTCTTTTGATAGCATTCAAATAAGACTTTCTAGGACTATATTGAAATCTAGCACACAAGCAAGTAGCAAACATAATATCGAGTCTGCTAGCAGTTAAATAAAGAAAAGATGCGATCATATCTCTAAATTGCTTTTCATCAACCGGTTTGCCATTCTCATATTTTTTAAGTTTAGTTATAGTGCTAATTGGAGTTTTACTTATCTTAGCTCCATCCATGCCAAATTTCTTGAGAATTTCTCTTGCATACTTGGTTTGATTGATGAAAATCCCATTTTTACATTGCTTGATTTGTAGTCAAAGAAAGAATTTGAGTTCACCCATTAATCTTATATTAAATTCTTGCATTAAATTAGAGAATTTCTCACATAAGCAATGGTTAGTAGCACTAAATATAATGTCATCAACATATATTTGAACAATTAATAAATCATGCTTAGATTTCTTTATGAAAAGAGTTATATAAACTTTTCCTTTAGAGAAACTTTTCTCTAATAAGAAGTTGTTCAATCTTTCATACCAAGCTCTAGGAGCTTGTTTCAATCCATATAATCCTTTGGAAAGTTTGAATACATGATTTGGAAAATCAAAGCTTTCAAAACTTGGAGGTTGTTCAACATACACCTCTTCTTCAATAAAACCATTTAAAAATGCACTTTTAATATCCATTTGATAAAGTTTGAAATCCATGAATGATGTAAATTCAAGTAACATCCTAATAGCTTCTAACCTTGCAATGGGGGCAAAGGTTTCATCATAATTAATGCCTTCGTCTTGATTATAACCTTTAGCTACTAGTCTAGCTTTGTTCCTAGTTATGACACCTTGTTCATTCATCTTATTTCTAAACACCCATTTGGTGCCTCTAATAGGATGATGTTTAGGTCAAGGAACTAAGGTCCAAACCTTATTTCTCTCAAATTGATTTAACTCTTCTTATATAGGAAGGACCCAAAATTCATCACACAAAGCATTATCAATATTTTCGGGTTTTAGTTTAAGAAATAAAGGCTAAATTAATAATAGACTTTAATTGAGATATAGTAGTTACTCCTGTTGTAGTGTCACCTATAATAAGGTTTTGAGGGTGAGATTTCTTGAATTTTTAATCCTTTGGAAGTTCATTCTTTAAGGTAGGTTGATATGTCTTCTCATTTTCGTCCTTGATTGGATCTTCAAGTTCTAAAGGCTTACTAGCATTTTCTTCTTATGTTTCCACAATTTCATTGTCACCTATAAGATGATCAACACTACAAGCATCCTTTCTAGGATTAAGTGAGTTTGATGAATCAAATACCATATGCATTGACTCTTTAACTACTAAAGTTATCTTATTAAAGACCCTATATGCTTTACTAAAAAGAGAATAGCCTAGGAAAATTCCTTCATCGGCTTTAGAATTAAATTTTCCAAGATTATCGTTGGTGTTCAATATAAAGCACTTATATCCAAATACTCTTAGATATGAGATTTTGGATTTTCAATTGTTCTATAGCTCATAAGAAGTTTCATTCAAAATTGGTTTTTTAAAAACTCTATTTGAAATGTAGCAAGACGTGTTAATGGCTTCTGCCAAAAAGTATAGAGGCAAATTATACTCATGAAGCATTGTTCTAGCCATTTCCATAAGACTTCTATTTTTCCTTTCAACTACTCCATTTTTTTGTGGAGTTTTAGGAGAAGAGAATGTATGTGAAATACCATTTCCATCATAAAAGGTTTTAAAAAATTCATTTTCAAACTCGGTTGCATAATCGCTTCTTATAGAGGAAATACAAAAGCCTTTTTCTTTTTAAACTCTTTTTACAAACTTTTCAAAAGCTTTAAATGCATCATTCTTATGAGCAAGGAAACATACCCAAGTAAATCTAGAGTAATCATCAACCAATACATATGCATAGTGCATACCACCGAGACTAGCAACTCTAGTTGGTCTAAACGAAGCCATATATATAAGTTTAAGTGGCTCAGAAGTGGACATTACATTTTTTAGCTTAAATAAGGACTTGGATTGTTTTCCCTTTTGGCAAGCATCATAAGGTTTATCCTTAGTGAATTCAAGCTTAGGTAAACTAATCATAAGTTCATGTTTACAAAGATCATTCAAAAGCTCAAAATTTTCATGTCCTAACCTTCTATGCCATGTCCATGTGTCATGGGAGATAGACACTAAGAATTTTATGTCTTTGTTATCAATTTTATTCAAATATATAACATAAACATTGTCTATTCTTTCACCACTAAAAATAATTTTATTTTCATCAAGACTACTAACAAAGCAATTTTTAGGATAGAAAGTTACTTTATTTCCCATATCACATAATTGACTTATACTAAGAAAATTATGTTTAAGACCATCAACAAACAATATATGATGTATGGATAAGGATTGAGGATTACCTGTTTCTCTAATGCCAATAATTTTTCCTTTTGCATTATCTCCAAAAGTAACATGTCCTCCATCCTTAACATTAAGTTTGTTGAATTGCTCTTTGTCTCCCATCATGTGCCTTGAACATCCATTATTAAGATACCACTTGATTTTTGTTCTTGTGGATTTCAAGCACATATACACAAAATAACTTAAGTGTTCTTTTGGACCCAAACCTTTCTTGGTCTAGGTTGGTTAGTTTCAAGATAATTCATAGGAAGTAAATTCATATGTAGTATTTTATAGAAGCACACATTGTTAGTATGTCCTTTGATCATGCAATAAGAACATACAATATTTTTGAATTTATTCCTTCTAGGATGAAATGCTTTCCTAGTGTGTGTAATATGTCTTTAGTGTTGTGTGTATCTCCTATTATTTTATGTTATTAAGTGAGACATGCATTGAAAATGGTGATGTGTATTTCGATAATTTTGTGCAACATGTTTATGAGCATTGTATTGTTTAGCATGCCTATTATAGTTGTGTCTAATGTACATATAAGCATGTTTGGTTTGAGGTGCTCTAGTTGAAGCCTTACCTTTTTATGTTAATGAAGGATGAATCTTATGAGACTTTCCCTTGCTATTTAACATATGAGATCTTTTAGCTTTGAAAGCTTGAGTCTCATTTGATTTGGTGGTTCCTTTTGATTAGTATTCTATTGGCTTCTTGCAAGAGTAGTTACCACACCATCAATGATAGTTATAGGTGGTTCCTAACTAGGACAATGTCCTAAAGTTTGATGGAATCATAATCAAGATATAATTCCATTTTGAATTTCCAATGTGGATAGTCACTACCATTAAAGAATGGTCTAAGAGAAGAGATGTTTTGTAATTCACTTCCTATGACCTTGTATTCTAGAAATGAAGTACTTAGAATTCAAACTCTGATACCAATTGAAAAGAGTCATAGGGGGGTGAATAGGACTATCAAATAAAAATGAGAAATTAAAAGAATTCTTTGCAAGAATTGAATGGAAGTTGAGAAGGAAGAATGAAGAACACAAAAATTGAAGGAGTTCGGATTCAATAGTAATCTACATCTACACCTAAGTTACCCCTAAGTTAGGATTTTAAATCACCCACAATCTTATTCATAAGATTGAGATTACATAGGAGTTTTATGGCTCACTCTTACAACCTTACAACTTGAGTTTTCAAGGCTTACTCAAAAACCAAATCCCAAGTGTTTTAATGGACAACACTTAAACCAATTCCTTTAGAAATAAATCTCACTTCTCTTTTAATATATCCCAAGATTTAAGATAAAGAGAAATTCTATTTTTAACACATAACCAAATCTCATAAGAGTTATACAAATAAAAAATTATTTAAGAGAATTTGAGAGCTTAATTGAATGCTTAAGAAAGAATGAATGATAAACAAGTTTCTTAACTTCCATTTAGTTCTAGAGTATTTATATAGACAAACAATAAAAAATATAGCTATTGGAGGTGTAGATAATGTGTTCAATGTCTATATTTTGAATCTAGTGTTTATAATTTTAAACTATTGAAAGTGATGCTATCAAATAGCTATGCATGGATTGAAAATGTGATTGGCTAATAAAGAAATTTGAATTTGCCCACACTGTCTTCATGAACATTGTAGATATTTAACTTAGCTTTTTATATAATTTTTAATCACCTTAATTTGACTTCTTTAGCTCAAGAAATGTCTAAAATACTAAGAGTTATGCAAATTAAAATGCAGACTACTATCAGACAGCTATGTACAAGTCAAAGCTGTGATTTTCTATTGGTGAAGTTTGAATTTACCCATAATTTTTTCATAAAAGTTATAGATATTTGACTTAGCTTTTTATATCATTTTGAATCACTTTAATTAGTCTTTTATAGCTCAAGATATGTCTAAAATACTAAGAGTTGTGCAATCTAAAATGCAGACTATTGTCAAACAGCTATACACAAGTTGAAGCCATGATTTTCTATTGGATACATTTGAATTTGAAACACTTTTTGCATGAAAGTTATAGATATTTGACTTAGCTTTCCCTATCATTTTGAATCACCTTAATTAGGCTTATGTAGCTCAAGATATGTCTAAAATACTAAGAGCTGTATAATCTGAAATGGCAGCTGCATATGTTGATTTTGACTTAATATTTGCATACCCAATTAACTTGGATTTTGACAAGAAAGCCTAATTCAGAAAGCTTAAAATTAAGTTTATTAAGATCAAAATTAAGATTTATCATTACTAAGGTCAATAGAAGTAATGATTCAAAACCTCCAAACTTAGATGCACTTATTGCAATAACAGTTGAATTCCTTGATTCAAGGAAATAATCTCACAATAACTCACCCAGAATATATTGTAGCACAATTAGTGGCAGCTTTGAATGCGTTTGGTGGAAATAGAAAAAATTATAAAGTTTTGGAAGGAGAATTTAGCTCAATAACCATGACCTTAGATGATTTAAAGATAGCTCAAAAAGTTGAAGAAGTCATGCATAAAGCTCATAATGGACCGAGGAAAGAAGATGAATGCGTTATGGAAGGAAAGACACCTTTTGTAAGCAAAAAAATTCGGACGAAGATACCAACCAAATTCAGAATGCCTCAGTTAGATTAGTTTGGTAGAACCAAAGATCCAATCAACCATATAACCTTATTTAGGTCTAGAATGTTACTTCAAAATGTAAATAATGGAATCATGTGAAGAGTCTTTCCTAGTACACTCACTAAGAATGCTTAGAAGTGGTTCCACTAGGTTCCTGAGAATTCTATCTCATCCTTTAAAGAATTAGCTGAGAAATTCTAGACTTAGTTCATCACCAATGTCTCTCTTACCAAAAAATTAATGATCTTTAGATAGGAGGCCACAGAGTCATTTTGAAGCTATTTGGATTGATTCAAAAAAGTAGTGATGCAGATCAAAAATTTGATCGATGAAGTAGCCATAGAGGCTTTAAAAAATAGGACCTGACTAAGGAAGCTCAAAGATAAGATAATGACAAAAGAACCTAACACCTTTACTGAGGTATTGGCTATAGTGATAAAAATGATAAAGAAGGATATACCGGGATGACGAGAAAACACCTATAAGAAAAGATGAAAGATTAGGACCAAGAAGGCCTAGTTTTTAGTGGACAAACTTTAGAAACTTAGTGGAAGGATTTAGAAAGGAGGCAGAGAAGTATACGCCACTAAACACTTCTAGATCTAAAATCCTAATATGGATAAGACAAAATGGCTTAGGCATAACCCTAGCTAGAAGGCAGAGTCTAGCCAAGGGAACCGTGCAAGATAGGAGGCACTACTGTTAATACCACGGGGATTATGGGCACGAAGCTGAGGCATATCAAGAATTGAAGAATTCCATAAAAAGATTAATAAAGAATGGGAAACTTGGAAGCTTCACTTACACAACTATAAGGAATAGAGATCTAGATGATCAAGACAGGGATAAGCCAAAGCCAAAGAAAGCTTGGAGTGAAGTGGCCAGAGTTATCAACATGATTGTTAGAGGAGAAGCGACTGAGAGAAGGCTTAAAAGATCTCAAAAGGAAAAAGGGTTCACCCTTGAAAGGAGGCAAATTATTACATTATGTTCAGAAGATGGGAAACCCTCATAATGATGCATTGGTGGTGAGCGCTTTTATTAAAAATTACTTAGTAAAAAGATTATTAATTGATTATGGGAGCATTGTTAATGCACTCTTTTGGAATGCTTATAAAGCGATGAGAGGTTCTATCATTGATTTGAAAGCTATTCAAAATCCCATTACAAGCATTTAGGGAGGAACCACCCAACCAACGAGACTAGTAGAACTGAGTTTAGAATTTAGCGATCGAGATATTGGGGATGTGAAAGATTCAAAGCCCTATTCAATATGGTAGATCTTCCCCTCGCATACAATGGCATCATAGGTTGACCAATCCTCTATGAGATTAATGTAGTCATAAGTATCAGGTGTCTGACCATGAAAATTCCTCTTGGAGTTCGGATCCTAACAATTTATTAGGATCAACATATGGCTAGACAATGCTACCAGTTGGCAGTTAAGCCCTAAATGGAAGCATTCCCTTTAGAATCATTGGAAGTGGAGAAAAAAAGAGCCAATCCCAAACCAGTTGACCAGGTCCAGACCTTACAGATTGCTGAGGGAAAGATAATTATAGTTGATAATGAGCTTAATAATGAATTTAAGCATGGAATAAGCAAGGTCCTTATCAAACATTCAGGCAGCTTTGCCTTTAAAGTTTCTGAGATCATTGGAGTAGATCCTTACATTGCCTTGCATAGTTTGAACATCAAGCTAAGAGCTAAACTAGTCATTCAGAAAAAGAGGAACTTTGTATACAAAAGACAGAAGGTGATTGTTGAAGAAATAAAGAAATTACTGGAAGCTAGATTCATTAAAGAAGTAACACACCTAGAATGGGTAGCCAATATAGTGCTAGTAGAAAAGTCCAATGGAAAGTATAGAATGTGTTTGGATTACACTAATCTTAATAAAGTGCCTGTTGTCGATGATAGATCAACTAGTAGACTCAACTGCTTGTCATAGCTTGTATAACTTTGTGGATGCTGCTCAGGGGTACCATCAGATACCAATGAAGAAAGAAGATTAGGAAAAGATGTCGTTTATCACTCACGAAGGTCTTTATTACTACAAGGTTATGCCCATTAGATTGAAGAACACCAGAGCAACATACCAAAGGCTGATGAATCATGTGTTCTAAAAATAAATTAGAAAAATTATAGAGGTATATATAGATGACATCATCATCAAGAGCCAATATGCAGAATATTATTCTGATGACCTTAATCAAATCCTTTAAATATTTGACTAATACTAAATCAAGCTTAATCCAAAGAAGTGTGTTTTTAGGGTAAAGGTAGGAAAATTCTAGGAATCATGATATCCCATATAGGAATTGAAGTTAATCCTGAAAAGATAGAGGCCATACTTAAGATGAAAGCTTCAACATCAATAAATGAGCTAAAAAAGCTAAATGGTAGAATAATAACCTTGAGGCATTTTATTTTCTATTTAGCCAAATGACGTCTACATTGTTCTAAGCCTTAAAGAACTCTAAAAAGTTTATATGGAATGAAGAATACCAGGCATCTTTTGAATACATTAAAAATTTCTTATCCTTGCCATTTCTATTCAGCAGATTGATCCTTGGAGAAACACTATACTTATATCTCTCTATCAGTTAGAAGTCAATTGCAATGGTATTAGTTAGGGAAGAAGGAGGTTAGAAAAGTCCAGTACACTACATTAGCAAAATACTTAGAGGATCAAAATTTCAATATCCTAAACTGGATAAGTTAGCTATGGCTATCATACACACATCTCAAAAACTCTGACATTTTTTTAGGCTCACTCAATCATTGTAAGATCCAGCTTCCCACTAAGGAAAATCTTACAAAGACCTAAGACATTTGATAGACTAGTTCAATGGTCGATATTGCTCAGAGAATTCGACATTAGTTATGAACCTCAACAATAGACCCTGGCAGACTTTATACAAGAGATGACAGTGGAAGACTTTGCTCTTTTTGAATGCTCGGAGTGGAAGTTATACACTGATAGAGCCTCGTCCATTTGAGGATCTAATACTGGAGTCATTCTTAAAGGGCCACACAAAGTCTTAATTAGATACGCAATTCTGATAAAGTATAATGCAACTAATAATGCAGTCGAGTATGAAGCACTCGTCACATGATTGAAGTTAGCTACAAAAGTAAGAGTCGAATATCTCAAAATATACTCTGATTCACAACTAGTAGTAAACCAAGTAAGAGGAACATACCGAATCAAGGATCCAAGCATTGCTAAATACATTGAGAAAGTTAGAAAGCTCTTGAACAAGCTCGAGCAGGATGGAAGATAATGGAAAATCATCGAAATCCCCAAAAATAAGAACTCAGAAGTAGACTCACTAGGCAAATTAGTAATAAAAGATAGTTAGATATTCAAAGAACTCGAGCGTACTGAGGAATTGATAAACCAAGCACTGAGGAGGTAGAGATCATGGACATCTAGTAAGTAGCAGAATGGATGAAACCGATCATTAAGTATCTTGAGCATGGGGTACTTCCACAAGATAGGTTGAATGCTTAAAAGTTAAAGATAAAAGTTGTGCACTACTCCATGAATAATAGGGAACTTTGTACAAAGTTTCTTTTATATCTGTGGTCTAAGTGTGTATCACTAAAGGAAGGAAATTATGTACTTAAAAGAAATTTATAAAGGAATTTGTGGAGCTCATGAATCTCATCATTCACTAATCATAAAAGCATTGCTCCATGGTTGCTATTGGCCCATTATGTCTTGAAATGCTCAGAAAATTGGTCCAAGAATGCCATAAAGCTCTAGTTTACTTTGGTATCCCATCCACAAACAAAGAGCTAGACGAAAGTCACCAATAAGATCATCATGCAAGGTCTAAAAAATAGATTGGACAAAAATAAGGGAAACTGGGCAGAAGAACTCAATAATGTCATATGGGCTTATAGAACAATGCCTAGAACTTCTATAGGGGAAACACCTTTTAGACTAATTTATAGGATGGATTTAGTAATCCCATTGGAGATCGGATCAATGAGCTATTGGGTAACTAGGAATATAGATCAAGAATTCAACAACATCAATGCTTAAATATGCTTAGACCTACTTAAAGAAAGGAGAGAATAAGCATCCATTATGGCAGAAGCCTAAAAATAAAAGATAATGGAATATCACAATAGACATGTCTGGCCAAAATAATTAATGTCGGAGATTGGGTACTTAAAAGGGTTGACATTGGTAAAGGTAACTTTAGTATAGGCAAGATTAGACCTAAGTGGGAAGGTCCTTATCAAGTCATTGAGAAGACAACTAAGGGGGCATACAAGATCAAGGATGAATGAGGAAAAGAACTGCCTTAATATCTGTTAGTGATATGCACTAGGTCAATCATGTATGACCATGTTTTGACTTTATCATTTTATTTAAGAAAGAGGCATTTTTCATTATCATTTTGTGTTATGATAATTACTTGAATAGTTAATTCTTACTAAGGTCATCAAGTATGTGACTTGATAGTAAAACCCTTAGATTAAATATGAATTCTATTCAAATTATCCTTAGTCATAACAATATGTTATGGCTAGTATGATGTTGATTGATGATTATGTTTTACTGATCATAACTATGAGATATTAAGTCAACTCATAGGTGCTTATTTGGGAAATAATGTACTAGATTGACCCATCATGAGAATACTACATAGATAATTTTCATAAGTGATTCTCATCATAATAATATTGATTTAGTCCTTTGACCTCGAAATCATAATGGATTTCTATATAACTATTATATATTTTGAAACAATCTAACATTGTCTTTAACAGGATGATTAAATATATTGTTATTGAATATGAAATTAGTTATGTGAGGAATATGAGTGATTGAGAAGGAATTTACCCCTCATTTAATCTGAGTAAGATATCTATGGGCCCCTTGATAAGATATACTGAGGAAAATGCATGGCCATGCTAAAGTGAATTGATAAAGAGTTATCATTCTCAGTCTATTTAGAGTTAAGAAATAATATGATTGAATTATATAAGAATGACAAAAACTATGTCTTATATTCAATCAAGATATCATGTGACAAAGGGATTACAATATTTATTATAAATTAGGTTATGCTCGATTATTGACTTCACATGACTTGAGTAGTCATAATGTTTTGCTAGAGGCCACTTATAACTTGTAGGCCTAAATAGAGATTTAAGGCCCATTGCCAACGTTATGTGAACCTATAGGGTCACACACTTAGAACAGGCCCAAAAATATATATGGGTTTGAGAAGCCCTAATATGCTCTGTGGAAATAAATAAATAGTTTATTTATTTAAGGTAAAGGTTATCTTAAATCAATAGAATATTATTTATGATTTAATTTTAAATAAAATTAGAACAATAATAATTGAGAAATTACCAAAAAGTTATTTTGGTAAGTGAAATCCTAATTAGAGGTCTATAAATATATTATATTCTCTAAGGTTTCACTAACTCAATCATTAGCCACCAAAATTCATTTTCCTCCTCTCAGAAAAACTAAAACATAGAGTGTTTTTGTTCTTGATTTATGAGAAATCAAGAGAAGTGTTAGCACATAAATTTTTCATTTTAATCAACGGCTGTTCGTGTGGACACTTGTGGAGGACGGATTCTTTTGGAGACGTCTTGATCCGAACTACCAAAATCAAAAGCCTGAGGTAAGGTGTCACTGGAGTGAACCTTCTCTTTACCTTCTAGAAATCTTGCCTCTTTTGCGTTAGTGGTAAGAATTGAAAACCCTAGTTTTAAATCAATTAGTCAAATTACTTGATCTGGGTTAGGGTTTGTGATTAAAAGTTTTAATTTCTGCTGCATTTTTGAATTATGAAACCTAATAATATCAAGCTTCATTCATCAATTAAAAAATATAACAAAGGATAAATATTTTAAAGTATTTTACAAGTTAGCCTTGGATATACTAAGCATCATCCTATAATTTGAATGGAGCTTAAATATCTTTTAAAGACTAAGATTCAAGAATCAAAGCTGATTTGGTGCCAGAAGAAGTAGCTCTGAGAGTAGACCTCTCTATAATGACTTGAGGATCTTTAGGAATAGATTTAGCAGTAGCATATTCAGCTATAGCTAGTTGCGCTAGATCATTGGGAGTGATCTTATCCAAATTAGAGAAATCTAAGTCCGGATGCTGAGTCGACAATACCCTCTGACACTCAAACTTATAAGCTTTAAGAAATCCCTTCACCATTTTCTAATAAGTTCTAAGGTCATTACCTCGGGATTTCTTTTCATTGGCTAGCTTTTTCTTTAGATTCTTAAGCTTGGCATCTTGTGTCTCAATCCTTGATGTAAGTTAAGCTTGTGAATGCTTGAACTCTTGGCCCTTCTATAAGCTTGCCTTTGCCTCTAACTTGAACTTCACATTATCAATCTCGATGAGTTCTATGACATGCTTCACCGTATGTAGCTTTTTCTTACAATCGATTGTGATGGTCCCAACTTTAGCCTTTTTGATGTTCTATTCACTCTGAAGGATGAAGTGATTATCCTTTGCTAGTAGTAGCCCTTAAGCCATTTGAAAGAAAAACATGAAAAATAAAAAAATAGATACATCTATGGAAATGATGATTGCACTAAGAAAATCGGATAACTCTAAAGCATGAGTGATCAATGAGTTGAAAAGCTTGTTCCTCCCTTCCTCCTACCACCTTTGGATATCATCAAGCAATTATAAGGAATCGACGTAGTGATCCCTAACTTGCTAGTTAGAGACGTTAGCAAGTTTCATCTTAGATAAGATCCACTTCTTAGGATCCGAACATTTAACGAGCTTGGGGTGCTTAATAAATACCTCCTCGAGTTGCTCATCATCACCCAATTCCCCACTCTGGGGGTGCTTCTTAGGAAGTCAAGACTCTTCTTTCTGGATATCGCTAAACACAGTTTTTCCTTTATTGCTCTAGCACTCATTAGCACGATCCTCTGAGGTCCCCATATCCTGCGCAGGTTGATATGTTATATATGCCATTGGCTCTTTTGGCTCCTCATCTAAAAAGATTTTTCCCGCAAAAGCAAAATAGTTAGCCATCTACAAATAGAAAGAAAGAACAAAAGTCAGAATATACCTTCAGAATCTTAGAACTTACCATTGACATTTATGCATTCAGGGCAGACCCTTTGGAGATATCTTCGAGATAGATACTTAGCAGACATTGCATCAGCTACACCATGGAGATGAAGCCTCATAACCATCTCAGCATCTTCATCAGATAACCTTGAAGGATATTTTACTTTATGACACTTGTCAGATCACATCCGTTAGATGTTAATAAAAGTGATGTTTGATAACAAAAAACTTATGCCTCCATTTCTTGTGGAGATCTGAAAGCTTAACAAAAAGACTATGGTTCAGAATGGCTGATTAGGAAAACATTAACTCTCCTTTTTTTTTTATTCAGACTATACACATACCAGAGGATGTTTAGATCTAGCTTTCTACCCTCCCTATGCATTAACTCTATAAACCCGATCAAGATCCAGAAGTTGTTAGGAAGAGGTTGGCCGGGAGCTATGTTATATCTATTTAGGAAAATCCTAACATGGGATTTTAAAGGAAACTTTAAACCCCCTTTAACTGATCAAAGTATACCACTAATTTTTCAAAATGTAACAGAGGAGTGTGAGCATTGAATTTTTTATCTATAGGGTGCAAAACAAAATCTACAAGAATGCTAAAATGTCTTATATACCATTTTAACATGTCATCATGTACCCTAGATACAAACAAATCTGAACTAACTTGCTCTTATGGAGCCATAGATCCTATCAAATAAGAATAAAAAGGAAGAATATGGAAAAAATAAGAAACTTCACCTAGAAAGAAGAAAAGCAAGTCTACAGAGAAAGCAAAGGAGGATAGTGTAGAAGAATACTCAAGAGGAAAATTAGCAAAAAATGAGGACAGCGGAAAAGCAAAAGTACAGTAAGCAAAAAGGACTGACATATTTAAGGAGTAACAGAAGGTTCTAGAATGACCATTACTATCGTTACAATTATTTATGTCTCTCATATAGTGTCAAGGGTATTCCATGCAAAAGAAGAAGCCCATTAATCGAGCAATTATCATTATAGTAGTTGAAACATCTCATCTTTTGACACACGAACAGATGTGATGGTTGCACAATTCACAATTCAAAATTCAAAGGAAAGTCAGAAGACATGGCCATTGATAATACTGCTCACCTCACTGCTAGCTATCCCTTTAATTAGTACTCGGGTTGTGCTTTTAATACACCGAGATTCTAAGTATAGTAACTGAAGTTGGCACCCTCAGGTCACTTCGATGGTATTGAGGTTCGGCACTCAACCTGTGCTTCTAATGCACTGAGATTTTAAGTCTAGTGACTGAAGTTGGCACCCTTATGTCACTTTGATAGTACTGAGATTCGACAATCGGGCCACGATACATCGAGATTCTAAGTCTAGTGATTGAAGCTGGCATCCTCAGGTCACTTTGATAGTATTGAGGCTTAGCACTTGGGCCGCGCTTCTAATGCACTGAGATTATACGGCACTTAGGTCGTGCTTCTAATGCACCGAGATTATACAGCACTCGAGCTATGATTTTAATGCACCGAGCATCAAAACTCTAGCGACGTCTGGTTCCATCAAATCATTTTTATAATATTGATGGGTTAATCCTTAGGTCATTTTTATAACACTAAGCATCTTTTATTGCAAGTTTTGTGCATCTAAGTCAAGTTGGCACTTCATGAGTATGATATTCTGATATAGTGATTCCAATACTTGGTGCCGAACATTATCTCTTTCTTTGTGACCGAGGCTGACCACTTGAGCTCACCCTTTTACAGTGGATGCAATTTACACAAGCAGTTTCTCTCTAGTTAGAGGGGTCAATTCTCAAAAATATTCATCATCAAATGGAATGCATTGGACATAAATATCCAAACATACTTTCGGGGGGGGGGGACTTTTGATACCCCATATACATATTCCTATTTTGCTAAGGGTTTATTTTCCTATATAGGGTTTGCTTACAAATGAGGAATGCCCAAACCAAATAGAAGAAGGATTCCAAATAAACAGGCTCTCGGATAGGAAGAAACACTCTCCAAATAGGCACAGGACTTTCATCATAAAAGAATCATATTCCTCTTAGGTTTGAGCATTATTATCCTTCTAAATAGGACTCTATATTGCTCGTTCTCATTCATTCTATTCTCTCATACTCTTTGCTCTCTTTATCTCTCTAAAACTCTCTCTCTTTTTATTCTCAGACTTAGGCATCAGAGGGTTCATGGGGATCCTCCCCACCTTTCACCTTTTCCTTTTTTTGATTTCTTGTAGGGTTAAGCTAAGGAATTTCAGAAACAAGTTATTAGGATTGTTATAAGGGATGATAAAGGAAGGTTTGTTGCTGTGAGAAGTGTTTTAATGGCAAGTTTTTTAGTGTAAAAGAAGCCGAAGCCCTTAGTGTAAAGGAAGCTTTTAGCTGGGCAAAGATCTATAATATTGACAGAGTCATCCTTGAAACGGATTCTCAAGTGGTTTTCAATGCTTTAATTTTTAAGAACCTGGGGCCTAATGGATTTGGCATAATTATTTTTGATTGTCTTCATTTAACTAATCTATTTAGACATGTGAAAATTTTGTTTGTTTGTAGATCTTCGAATTCTACTCCTTATTGTATTGCAATGGTAAGGGGGGGGGGGGGTGTTCTATGTCAAGTCATGGAGAATGGAGAGATAATCCACCTCCTTGGTTATGTAATGTATTGAGTTTAGAATCTTCCTCTTAATGATTTTTCCTTTACTCCTAAAAAAAAGTTATTTCAATTTGCTTCTTCAACTTCATAAAATGTATCAATTTTATTTGAAGGATTTAATTGTATTTTTAAAAATTACTTTTAAATCCCTGTAAAATAATTTTGACACTTTATTCAATTTTTTCTTCTTTTTTAAGAAAATAAAATTTGAAAAATATTTTCAAGTTTTAATTTACTATTTTTGAAATAAATATAAGAAATATTTTTTAACTTTTTACATAAAATTTTAACTTTTTATGTATCAATTGAAAATAATAAGAAAAAAAATGATAGCTTGTGAATCAATTTATTATATAAACTAATATTAATAAAAAATAAAAAACAATAAAGTGATCACTTTTAACTATCACTATAAATAATAATGAAATTCTTTTTTTTTTTTTCACATTTTCAGAAAAACTAAATAATTTTTTATATTCTTGACTAATATTTTTTGTATCTCAAAATTCTCTCTTTTTTTTTAAGTTAATACTTTTTTTTTTGGTTTGCCTATAGGAAAATTTCTAAATAATGTGGTTGAGAGTTTAGAAGTAAATTTTAAATTAGTTAAAATTTTAAAATTTTTAGTGAAAAATTTTAAATTTATGAAAAATATTTAGAAATTAATTTTTAAATTTATATCAAGAGTGAAAGAATTAAAATTTAAAAAAATATTTTTTTTACATTTTATTTTTCCTATAGAAAAAAGAGCATAAAAAAATTAAATAAGTTTCAAATTTATTTATATGATCTGAAAATAATTTTTAAAAATATAATTAGGTCATTCAAATAAAATTAGATAGAATTAAAACAATTCATAAAGTTGAAGGAGTGCATTGAAATGACTTTTAAAATCGGATCAATTGATAATTGGTTCAACGTTCAAAATAGAACTAATGGTTTTTCCTTTTTTAAATACTAGTTTTTTTCTCACATACAATGCACGTAGTTAAAATAGTTATTGAATGAATAATTTATGTTAATTTTTTATTAAAAATAAAGATTATTATAATATTAAAATAGTAAATTATTAATAATAAATAATATATATTATTGATATTAATTCATATAAAATGTATATCACATTTTTAAAGTTATTATAAAAAAGAATAATAATATAAAAATAGTTGTTTAAAAATGTTCACTTATTTACAATAGTAATAGTTTTAAACATTGTGCATGAAAAATAAAAAATAAATATAATTAAAAATAATATAGAAGAGTAATATTGCTTTTATCTATAATATAATTAAAATAAATATGAAACTTATACTAATTTAATAATTTACGTATTTATTTAAATTTAATAATAAATACAATACAATTATTTTATTTTTATTTAAATCTACACCATTTTTAAATATAAAATTTTAAACTTCAAGATACAAACTAAAACTATTCTTATCAATTCTAACAACTTTTAAAAGTCAAATTAAGACTATTTTTGTAAATATATAAAAAATATATGTCTATCAAAATTTTTTTTCCTCCGTTTATACTTTTATATATAGTATAGATTCATAAGCATTTATTTATCATTTAAAATATATCTTATATTTTGAAACAACAATCTTATCAAGCCAAATTTGAAAATTATACTTTTATGCCCGCACAAATTTTGCCATTTAGAATCATTATCTGGGAAAAAAAGTAGCTGGATGGGCAGAAAAAAAAAAAAAAAAAAGGAGGCCAAAGAATAAATTAAAAAAAATTATCTCACTCACATGCATTATTATTATTATTATTATTATTCTCCATTGTGTTATGATAAAATTTAGTAATATCAATAGCATTGGAATTCTATAACTCTTAATATTCTTGAAGAGTAGTGATAAATAAATCAGTCTTTTGCTGGCTTATTCTGACTATATTAGTAGGAACTGTATATTTCCTTATTATGGTTGATGATGATCATTATATATTCATACATGATATCAATACGTACAACATTAAGTATCAACTACTCTACCATCTACCAGTAATTGAGATATAGTGGTGTACATGTTTCCTTTGGATTGGTGTTGCGGCAACTTTAAAGATCCTCCGCTGGGGGAGGACATAATGAAGAAGCTCGGCCACACAACGGCCACCGCCACCATATCTGAAGACATCATTTTCGATATATTCTCACACATCACAACGGTCAAGTCTCTGATATGTTGTTTTACTTGCGTATCAAAATCATGCTATTCGCTTATCTATAATCCCCACTTCATCAAATCACATCTCCACCGCTCCTTTCAATCACTCAATAACCACAAACTCCTCGTCAGCAATGACTTAAAAAAGCACCCAGATGAAGCTGGACCGTTCTTATACGATCCTAGATCAGGAGAATCCATGCAGATTCAAAGAAAATTGTTCAAGCAGCCGTCATCCAAATGCAAATGGCTCCATGATTGGAACTTATTGTTTAAATTTTTGGGTGAAAAATAAACATGGCGTGGATGATCGTTTCACGTACGCCAAGACCATAAAGATGCCAGAAGGGGAGCATGATGTATCAATTTTAACACCATTAACACCACTCGGTTTCGTCCATTATTCAGTTATGAATACTAAAAAAGATCTTGTACTATATGACATGGAGAAGCAGGTGTTTAAGGATATTGTGATTCTTAATCATCGAGTCTCTAAAGTGACCAAAGCATTTCCATTTGTGGGGAGCTTGGTGTCACCCAAACCCAACTCAAAAAATTTTTGATCTTTAGCTAAGTAGATTTTTTCAATTTCAAACTTTAATTTATAATAATAAACAGTTCTGTTGATTTCTCATTTTGGTTTTAGTGCTTTATTGATCGTTATTAGCAGTTTCTTGTTATAATGTGTGCTCCTTTTTTCAGCTCTTCTTTTGTTTTCTTCTCCGAAAATTAACCAGTTCTCTAGATCTTAGCTAAGTAGAGATTCTTGGGGTATTATCTTTTTCAATTGTTTATATAAATATATGTGTGTGTGTGTGTTTTCAAGTTTGGAATGATGGTTGGTTGCTGCTGTGGCTGCCAGCAGCGTATCTTGGCTGTTCAGGTTGTGGTAGCACTGGTAACCAAGAATTTAGGATTGAGGAGGATATGCTTGTTAAATTAGATTGTTGCTTTTAACTTTAACAGAGGAGAATTTCATTCCAGGGTCACTTCCTGAGACTCAGAGTATTCTGTAACCATTGATAGAAAGTGTGTCCTACCAACTCATCAACTCAAAACATTATTCTCTGTCAAAGTAGAACTTTGGATTCAAACTGTACCCTGTATTATCAATATGCAGCCAGCATGTTAATCCTGGAATTGAGGCATTGTAATCGGTAAGTGACATTCACATGTATATACCTTGAATATTTTACATTTCACAAAATAACAAATATAAAATTCATTTCAAAACTAATATCATAAAGCACATTTTATTAATTAAATTTCAGTTGGAAGTGAATTTTATTGGAACCAAAGATAATAAAAGTGTTATTCTTGTTGTGGTATGAGTATTACTATGGAGTGGAGGTGTAGGTTGAAGGTGAAAATTGCTACTAATATGACAAATTAAAATAGATATCTCAATATTTTAAAAGTAGAGTAAAATTGCATTGAATCGCAAAAATTTGAATTTTTTATAGAAAGAGTGTAGACAGTTTTCACAAGACCATTCATTCAAAGAGCGTGATTTTGGGAGGTCAGGAAAGTGGAAATTAAATCACACATTTTAGCTATATAATTATTGGAAATGAGTTGAGAATGGCTGGCACCGCTGAGAACTCTCAGAACGAATCACCACCTCCCTTGCCGGGGGAGGACCAGCATACAAAGAAAGTGAAGATTTGTGACAAAGTAGGCAACATCAATGACAACGATACGCAAGAAAAGATGTGCTTTAAGGACAAATTGATGGTAGACGCCATGACCATCGAAAATAAAATAAGCTCACAATTGTCTGAAATTGAAATCAGGGATGCTGATATGCAATCATGTCGGGAGAATGGTATTCAGATAATCAAATTTTTTTGATAGAGTCCATTGTTTCATGGTGCAGTGTTTGAAAAAAATAGTGATTATCCGTTTGCTTGGACGAACTATCGGATACAAACTTTTGTGTACGAAGATTGAAGAACTCTGGCAACCTGAGAATGGTTTTAAGATAATTGATCTTGACAACAACTATTTCATGGTGAAATTTGATGATTATTCAAATTCACTTCTTAAGGGGCGATGGATTGTTTTAGGCCATTATCTTACTGTCCAACCTTGGAACCCTTCATTTAGCACCAGCGATAATGATCTTTCCTCTGTTGCAGCTTAGATTAGATTTCTTGGACTCCCACTTCAATACTATCATCAGCAGGTTCTTCGGGCTATTGCTTCTAAGGTGGGTAGACCCATTAAGATTGATTACAACACAAAGGCGGGGGATAGAGGAAAATTGCTCAGGTAGCAGTGGAGCTGGACCTTCATAAACCATTGGAATCTCAAATTCAAATCGATGGCCGCCTCCAGTGAATTGAATATGAATCCCTGCCAACCATCTGCTATCTTTGTGGCAGAGATGGCCATGTTAGGGACCTTTGCAACTTTATAGACAATGCTAAAGAGAAAACCATGAGCAATAGCAATGATGAACAAGGACCACAAGAACACAACATGGATGCCAATACCGATAATCACAACGGGAATCTTCTTAACTCACCTGAAAAAGTTGTAGAAGATTAAAGTTTAGGTCCATGGATGCATGCTTCGGTGAGAGGATGTAAAAGATAAAAAATGGTAACTTCCAACAATCAAGGTTCCAAAGATGGCAACAAGGGTAAATCTTTGATTCAGTTTCGTTTTGGCTCACTAGAACAATTAGAGGAAGACCTCCTAAATAAGAGATCAACCGTTACCCAATATAAGAATGGAAATCCTACGAACATCACTCCTACCTACTATAAAAGGAGTGAAAGGAAAATAAATACCTTATGTGAAATGGGCCATGTCGACAACTCTAGTGGGCTGAATTTGGCAATGGTGAAGCCCATGCAATCTAAGGATGACTAGGATCCATAAGTCAACACCAACTACTTGAGCTTGATGAATGTATCTCTCCCCTATGCGCCTCTCTGGTTACTGATACAGAACTTGTCTTACTTGCATCTGAGATAGTGTTGAGCTCAACATCTTTAAATGAGACCACTCATGTTGTAGTTTGAAGTACTCACAGCATGTACAAGGATCAAAGGGCTGATCTCTCTATCAAATTCAAAATCATCAAACCTGGAAGATCTCCTGATCCTAGAGTTCATATTAACCTTAAAGGCAAAGCCAATATGAAACCAAAACTTAAAAGAAAATCTGGAACTCCTTCTCTAGACCTTTTACGGACTCTGAATGCTGATGAAATTGGTTTGCTCTAGGCTGACGTAATCCTCAATAGGATTGAGAAGAATTTGACTCCCCTTGCGGGAGATACTCAAGTTTGACAAGTTTATGCCCATGCGGTCTCTCTTTATGTTTTTTGTTATTATCTATTTCTCCAATATCATGCTTCTAATATTTACGTGGAACTGTCAAGGGGCAGCTAGCCCCAAATTTTGTTGTTCTCTACTTCTATTTGATAAAATTTATGACCCTTGTATTCTTGTTTTCACAAAACCAAGAATCAGTGGTAGGAAAGCTTATCAAGTCATCAAATCTACCAATTTCCCTAACTCCTTTTAAGTTGAAGCTGAAGGTTTCTCATGAGGAATTTGGGTATTGTGGAAGGATCGGGTGAAAATTGATATCCTTATTAGTAATCGACAGTATGTCCATATGAGGTTGATAGATGATAATGATAATGATCAGGAATTGATGTTCACTGCAATTTGTGCTAGCCCAAAGGCCACACAACGTGACCACTTATGGAGTCATCTTCAGCATATAACAAGTGTCACTAATCAACCATGGGTGCTTGGGGAGACTTTAACACCATCTTGTCTAATGATGAGAAAAATGGTGGCTCTATAAGGAATTTGGGTAGCTATAACAGATTTGGAAATTGTGTGAATGACTTTGAGTTAATCGACATGGGATTTGTGGGTCCAAAATTTACTTAGGCTCACGGCCTTGTGTAAAGAGACTTGGTTGAATCTCTTCCTTAATTCTTTCATCAGACATCTTGCAAAATCAAACTCTAACCACAGACCTATAATGTTGCGCATGGATAATACTATTAGTAGACCATCTCCGAAAAAATTCTGTTTCCTTGCCTCTTGGGTCCTACATCCTCAATGGAATGACCTTATCATTAATAGCTGGCAGAGAGGAGGTCTAATGCATGAGAATATTACTAATTTACAAACTTGTGCTCAGGTCTGGAATAAATAAGTTTTCGGTAATATTTTCACTAATAAAAAATGAATTGTTAATAGATTGATAAGAATTTAAAAGGCCAAAGAGCAGTATGATTCCGCCAACCTTAGGAAGGTAGAAGGCGAGCTTCTCCAGAATATTTACTCCTTCAAGAAGAGATCTTTTAGAAGCACAAAGCCTCATGTGATTTTGTGAACCTCGACGATCGTAATACGGCCTATTATCACACTCGTGTCAAAGCTAAAACCAAATGCAATCAGCTCAAATGCTTGCATCTTAACAATGGCCAGTGGTGTAGTAACTTGAATGCTCTTAAAGATGATGCAGTAATGTTGTTTGAGTAGCTATACACTGAGGAAGCTTCTCACCGACCTATGTTCCTCATCCATGGTCAATTTCCCTATTTGAGTCAGGAGGACTACCTTTCTTTCATGCAGCCCAAGGATGAAGTTAGAGGAGCTCTTTTTGAAATGAGCGACTCTAAGGCTCTAGGAATTGACGGATTTAATGCGTTGTTTTTTCATAAACATTGGAATCTGAACGGGGATGACTTGTTTTACATGGTCAAGTAAATATTTGACGGTGGTTTGTTGGATCACCAGTTAAATAAAGCAAAAATTATTCTGATTCCTAAAGTTTCTCATCTAGAAGCTTGGAACCATTTCAGATCCATTAGTTTATCTAATGTCACATATAAACTAATAACTAAGGTAATTGCTAATAGATTGAAGCCTATTATGGCAAAGGTTGTCAGTCCTATGACAATATTATCATTGTGTAGGAAACGATTCATTCTATGAAGAGAAAAGCTAGCAGAAAGGGCTGTATGTATGGCTATAAAAGTCGATCTTGCCAAAGCCCAGAATCGCCTTAATTGGGATTTTATCTTACACGCTTTGTTAGACTTGGTTCTTATAAGTATCAAATTTCGAAATAATTTGAGTTTGGATGCAACAAAAGATCCGATGATGAAAATTAACTATAAAATTAGATTTATTGGATCTAATTTATAAATTTTAATCTAAAATGTAAATTTTTCTTGGGACCTATTTTTAATTTTGTTTATTTTAATAATAAAAATATAAATTTTCAAAAAATTAAATAAATAAATTTTCAAAAAATAAAAAAATAAAAGAACGAAAATGAAAAAAATTGCTTGGGTCAAATTTTGACCAAACGGCCAAATGAATTTGTAAATGAAAGTGGTACCACTTTGGTACCAAAAATTGATTTTTTTTTATGTGTTGGAAAATTATATTTCCGATCGGAAATATAAATTTTTGGTCGGAAATATAGTTTTCTACCCGGTCACGCACTTTTTTTTAATTTTTTTGGTAAATTTGATAGAAAATAATTTATTTTTTTCATTTTATTTAATTTTGAATGGTTGTTATTGTATTTGATAATTATTTTGATAAATATCCTATTTTTTAGATAAATAATTCAAAAAATGATTTTATTTTTGATCCTATACCGAATTTAGGGTTACAGAGTTAGTCTATTTATAGATAATTTCTTTTGATGTAGGGGGGCTCCTAAGGTTTTATTATTTTTTTTTATCTACTTTCTCTGATTTTTAGGGGAGTCACAATACACCTACTTGAATTTTGTATGTTTTTTTTTAGTTTTTTGACAAAAAATCAAATCAAATAAACTAAAATCACAGACAAACACAACAAAAGCCACAAACTTTCATCCATGGTGATAATCCTTTTAAGGAAATCAATACTGCATCTCATTCTTAAATTTTCTTCTCCTTCTTCTTTTATTTTGATTTTGATTTTATTTTCATATTTAATTTTGTTTATTATTATTATTATTATTATTAATCATTCATTGATTAATTCTTTGTTTTTCTCTTTTTATTTTCTTGATGGATGGGGTGACATGAATTCACTATGGAGAGCAAAACCTATGGAGAACCCATGAAGATCCATGGAATGCCATGGATTAAATTTTGTATTTGAACATAGTTTTTGAGGTTTTTGAGTATTTTATTTATTTATTTATTTTTATTTTATTGATTATTTTATATTGCATTTTTATTTATTTAGCTTTCTAGGTTGTATTTAATTTTATTTTTAATTTACAGTAGATCATTGTAGTAGTCCCAATAGTGGGAATAATGAAATCTTTTATGTGTGCTTGTGTTTTATTTTAATTAATCGATTAGTAAAATTAGGGTTTTAATTAGACTATTAATTAAAATTAATGGCTATAGAAATCATTAGGTTGTTTAATTAAAATTGAATTAGATTTATGTGGATAGAATTAGGGCTGCTTGTTAATTGTTTTATTTTATTTTTGTTTAAAGTCACTTTAATTAAATTAGGATTTTTAGAATAACTGTGATTGATTATTTGAAATTTTATTTGATTATTTTGGATATTTTTATTGTTTTTGGGCTTGTTTGTTTATATTTATGTGTTTTGGGCTAAGTCCACATTAGACTTTAACCCATTTAAATAAATTTAGGTTTTTTTAGGTTTAATTAATAAAAATGACTCTTTAGGCCCATAATTAATTAGATTTAGGGTAGAGATAACTTAGGCTTATTTAATTAATTTAGGCATAGGCCTATCTAATTTAATTAATTTAGACTTAGCCCATTTAAATTTAAGTCTTTTTTATAATTTGTAGACTTAAGATCATTTTAGAATTAAAACATGTAGAATTAGGCCCACTAATTTAAATACTTCATAATTTGTAGATTTAGACTCATTTTTAGAATTAAAATAAATAGACTTCGGTTCATTAAAAATGAATAGGAATTAGGCCCATTAGTCTTTAGGCTCATTTGTAAATTAAAATATGTAGATTTAGGTCATTTAATTAAAATCAATGTAAATTAGACTAACTTAGAGATTATGAATTTAAATGAGTGCATTATTTACATGTATTTTTCATGACTAGTTTGCTTGGAGTTGATTGTTTTAATAAGGGTTTATATGAAATTGCATATAAATAGAGGATAAGATAGTAATTCATAAAGTAATTCTAAATGAATACAAGACTGAAAGAAATTAGTACTCCGTACCCAGAATTTCCTGGTTGTGGTGCTTACTTTCTTTTAAAGAATCGAGTACCACCATTTTTCAATTTATCCTAGTTATTACCCTGGGTGGTAACTCCTTATCTCCACGCCATGTCTTTGTGACAGTGGTTAGTGTGTTCTCTAGAGCCTTGAGCTCAAACAGTGTTGTGGTTGCTAAAATCTTAGGTGCATGCTAAACTCCGTCATCTACAGGTCTTCTGCATGGTTTTGTTAATGTTATCATGAAATGCCTAACCTATACCATTTAAATTTTGATAAATGGTCATCAATCAGAGGAATTTAAGCCTTTTAGAGGTGTATGTCAGGGCGACCCTATGTCTCCTTACATTTTTGTGTTGTGTATGGAGCGTCTTTCCCATACGATTAATCGTGAGGTGGCTAAGGGAGCTTGGAAACCTATCAAAATTGCCAGGTATCGACAATCTTTATCCCACTTATTTTTTGCTAACGATTTGATGTTGTTTGCTCAAATAGATATGGCTAGCATAGGTACAATCTAGTATACTCTCCAGGTGTTTAGGAAAGCTTCAGGGCAATTGGTTAATAAAGAGAAATCTGTAATGTTCTTCTCAAACAACACCCCTTATTTTTGCGCATAGGCGATAACAAGCTCTATTGGGTTCCAAGTTATGGGTGATTTGGAAAAATATTTGGAAGCTCTGATTATCCATGGTAGAGCAAGCATTAAAATTTACTAGCTGTGTGTTGACAGGATCCTAGCCCAAATTAAAAGTTAGGAAAACATTAAGCTCTCTTTAGCAGGAAGCCGTACTTTAGTAAATTCAATCCTTGCATTGATGCCCTCATATCTTATGTAAACTTGTTTGTTGCCGAAGGAGATTTGCAAGCAAATTGACAAGCATTACCGTAGCTTTATTTGGGGATCCTCTACTGCCAATTGTAAAAACAGTCTTGTTCCCTAGAACATTATTTATCAACCAAAGGATCGTGGTGGCCTTGGTATTAGATCTTGCCAAGCGTTTAATGAAGCCATGGTCATTACAATAGCATGGAATCTCTTTGCCAAACCACACGATCCTTGGGTGTATTTTATCCGGGCAAAGTATGGCTCTAAACTTTCATGTGACAATATTGATAAGAAAAGTAGTAGTTCGACCATTTGGTACACTATTAAGAAGGTGTGGAATAGGGTGGAGCACGCTATTGGTTGGAGCCTTGGGGATGGCTCCACAATCTGCTTCTAGGATGATAATTGGGTGGCAATCCTTAATTCTTTGATTGATATGTGCATTGATACTGTCCAGGAGAATATCATAACTCTCAAAGTTTGTCAATTTGTTGACTCTCATGGCAATTAGGATTGGCCTAAGTTCCAGGCTTATTTACCCATCAGTACACTTGCTTACATTGCTGCTATAAAGCTGCCTATCAAAGATGATGGTAGTGACTTACCTTATTGGACTCTCTCATTTAGTAGGTGGTTCACTATCAAATTGGCTTATGAGAACATTTTGGTGCACAAATGGGGAGTGGTGGACAATAAATGGCAGCTTGTTTGGGATTGGAATGACCCTGAACGAATAAGGATTTTCTTTTGGTTAGGTTTACATGATCGGTTATTAACTAATAAAGAGAGAGCTAGACGTCATTTGATGATGGATGCTATATGTGAGAGATGCTGGATGGGAGAGGAATCTGTTATTCATGTTCTACAGGATTGCATTCATGCTGTCCCGGTGTGGTTTCAACTTATTGACCAATTTAATAAAGATTGCTTTTTTGGCCTTCCGTTAGAGAGTTGGCTTTTAGCAAACCTAAAAAGTGAATTTTATGGTAAGTACAACTATAATTGGGCTACCATTTTTGGAACCACCTATTGGATTCTTTGGCGTTAGAGGAATGGTAGCCTCTTTGATAAAGACAATGACCATTTGGCTAACCCAACCCAAATGGTTATTGCTAATGTTCAAAGCATCATCAAAGCTCGTAATCCCTTATTGTGCCATTTAGTAAGTATAAGGCAGAGAGGCTTATTGGTTAGTGGCCTCCGCCCTTTTATTGGGTGAAGATAAAAACATATCGCACTGTCAGCCATCAACCTCTTGTGGTAGCTGCTAGTGGCATTATTCGTTCCCATTATGGTCATTGGTTGGTTGGATTCATAACTAACATTGGAAGTTGCAATGTCATTTCTGCTAAAAGCTGGGGGATCATCCATGGCCTCAGACTAGCATGGGAGTATGGTTTCCATCAGATTATTCTTGAGGTAGACAATAAGGTTATGGCTGATATCCTTAATGGAGTTTGTGAAGGCCCTTTTAATAGTTTTGCACTGATATAAGAGATTAGAAGGCTCCTTAATCACCCTTGGAATGTTCGTGTGCAATATGTGTTAAGAGAAGGAAATAAGTGTGCTAACATCCTCTTAAAATTAGGGTTACAAATGAACATTGGTTGTGATATTCTTCTTCAGCCTCCTAATGTGGTTTTGGATCAAATTAGATAGGATGTCTTAGGTGTTTCTACCCCTAGACTTTGTGTTATGTAATTGGTTAGGCTTTTGCCTCTTTCTTATGGAAAAAAAAAATCACACATTTTAGCTATATTAACAACACGCCTAGTCCAACATATCCTAATGCATATCCACATCTAGAAATCAATAACTAGTACATGCAATATAGTCAAATAAAATTATTTATGATGGCATATTGAACTCTAAATCTAGGAAATGAAAGTGTATCTTTCAAATAAGATTTCCAATTATCACATAGTCTTAAAATTTAAAGATGAAAATGTATCTCTTCAAATTATTAGTACATAATATTTTATTATATATCTTTTATTTATTTAAAAGATAATGATACATGTCGTGGGTTGTGAGTGATAATTACCATTTTAATCCTTAAAAAATAATTTGTTTAATCCTTATAAAAAATAAAAAAAATTGACGTTCTATTTTTGCCTCCGGTTACAGGGGGTTGTCTATTTGATGGGGGTCATTCTCCGTGAGGTTACTGTTGCATGTCACGTATTGCGACATGCAACATTTTCTATCAACTAGTTGTGAATTTGCACAATGTACGGACTATAAAATAAAACAATTACATAAATAATTGAAATAGAATAATAATTAAATAAATTAAAAATAAAATATATCACATTCATTTTATTTTTAATTTTTTTACTATAATTATTTAGTTATAATAGGATTAGTTTTTAAAATTATTAAATTAGTATTGAAATATGTATAATAGTGTTTTAGTTAAAAAATAATACTAACTAATTATTGTAATTTTTTTTATTTTTTTAAAACAATAAAATTTTAATGGTTTGAAAAAAATAATTGAGTGATTTAAGATAAACAATATATAGTATATAAATACTTTTAGTATTTGAGTAACATTAAAATATATATAACAGTGTTTTATTTAAAAAATAATACTAAATAACTACTCTACCATCTACCAATATTTGAGATAAGAGTGGTGTTTCTGTTTCTTTTGAATTGGTGCTGCGGTAACTTATCCTCCGCTGGGAGAGGACACAATGAAGAAGCTCGGCAGCACAACGGCCACCGCCACCATTCCTGAAGACATCATTATAGAAATATTCTCAAAGATCACAACGGTCAAGTCTCTGATACGTTTTACTTGCGTTTCAAAATCAAGCTATTCGCTTATCTATAATCCCCACTTCCTCAAATCACATCTCCACCGCTCCATTCAATCACCCAACAACCACAAACTCCTCATCAGCAATGACTTAAAAGAGCCCCCCGATGACGCTGGACCGTTCTTATACGATCCTAGATCAGGAGAATCGATGCAGATTCAAAGAAAATTGTTCAAGCAGCCTTTTTCGCCGAATCAGGAGTACGATATCTTGTGTTCTTGTGATGGGTTGTTGTTGTTGAGCACCTCTGTTCAAAACGCAGTCGACTCTCACATTGTATGGAACCCTTTGACAGGGGAGAGCCGTAAGTTGCCGAGGTGCATACCAGGTGATGTCGTGTCCTATTATGGGTTTGGTTATGATATGTCTACTGATGACTACAAGGTGATACAATGCACATACCCTCACAATCTAAAGGATGCGCAAGAATTGAGGGTTCTATCTCTGAAATCCAATTCATGGAAAGTTTCATCCAAGATTCAAAACCCCATTAACACGACGGGGACAAATCTGAATGGAGTTATCTACTGGTTATGTAACAGCAGACTTATAAAGTTTTACTTAGCAGAGGAGACGTTAATTGAACGGAAACTGCGACGTTTGGATGGTATTCTTATAGATAATAAATATCAGCCGAGTATTTTACAGGGAAAGCTTTGTATAATGCAGTTAGAACGTCCTCCAAATGCAAATGGCTCCATGACTGAACCTTATTGTTTAGATTTTTGGGTGAAACAGGAACATGGTGCCGATGATAGTTTCACGTACACCGAGACCATAGAGATGCCAGAAGGGGTGCATGATGTATCAATTTTAACACCATTAACACCACTCTGTTTTGTCCATTATTCGGTTATGAAGACTAAAAAAGATCTTATACTATTTGACATGGAGAAGCAGGCGTTTAAGGATATTGTGATTTTTAATCATCAAGTCTCTGAAATGACCAGAGCATTTCCATTTGTGGAGAGCTTGGTGTCACCCAACCCAACTCAAAATTTTTTATCTTTTAGCTAAGTAGATTTTTTCAATTTCAAATTTTAATTTATGATAATAAGCAGTTTTGTTAGCAAGCAAGCATATTCTTAGAAGTCTTTGTCCCTTTGCTTTCTTTGGTTTCTTATTTTGGTTTAAGTGCTTTGTTAATCATTATTAGCAGTATGCTTAAAGCATGCATATTATGTGTGGTTTTTTTTCCAGCTCTTCTTGTGTTTTCTTCTCCCAAAATTGACAAAGTTTTCTTGATCTTACTTAAGTAGAGATTCTTGGGATATTACCTTTTTCAATTGTAAGTTTATATACATATATTCTTAGAAAAGAATTGCATGAGAAAATTTATAATTAAGAGGGATGATTTTCAAGTTTGGAATGATGGTTGCTGCTGTGGCTGCCAGCAGCGTATCTGGCTGTTCAGGTGGGGGTGGCACTGATAACCAAGAATTTGGGATTGAGGAGGATATGTTTGTTAAATTAATTTGTATTTAGCATCGTTACTCTTCGTGAAATGTTTTGCCTTGCGACTAAGATTGTTGGTTTTCACTTCAACAGAAGAGAATTTCAGGCATGCCAGGGTCACTTCCTGAGGCTGGACACTTTGAAAACAATATGATAATTGCCATTATGGAGAGAGCATAGACACTTTGCACAAAGACCATTCATTCAAAGAGTGTGATTTTGGGAGGTCAGGAAAGTGCAAATCAAATCACACATTTTAGCTATATTAACAACACACCTGGTCCAGCATATCCACATCTAGAAATCAATTGCCAGTACAAGCAATATATTCAAATAAAATTATCTATGATGGCATATTGAACTCTAAATCTAGGAAATGAAAGTGTATCTTTCAAATAAGATTGCCAATAATCACATATATAGTCTTAAAATTCAAAGATGAAAATGTATCTCTTCAAATTATTAGTACGTAAGATTTTATTATTTTTGGTAATTCTTTTCTAATTAAAACAAATTAAGCGATTTAATTCAAATTTTGTTGTACAATTTTATTTGCACTAGACAATTTATATATATTATTTATTAAATGTTGAGCTTTAAAGTCATTAAAACAAAACTTTGACAATTATCTTCATATTTAGGTAGTCACTCTAAAATCTAATGCGCCAAATTTTTAAAAATCATGATTTTTATTAAAAATAAAACATTCATTATAGTTTTTTAGTATTATTTTTTAACTAAAACACTATTATACATATTCTAACAATACTCAAATTCTAAAAAGTTTTTATGTAATACCTATCTTTTAATCTCAAATTACTCAATCATTTTTCCTAAACCATTAGAAATTCTATTTTTAAAAATTTTATTAACTAAAACACTATTATACATGCTCCAATAGTAATTTAATAGTCTCAATTTTTTTATTATATTTAAATATGATAGCAATAAAAATTAAAGAAAATAAAATTAATGTAATATATTTTATTTTTAATTTATTTAGTTATCTTTTTCTTTTTATAAAAATTCTTATTTTAAAATAATTATGTTTTATTCAATATAAAACATTTTAATTATACTACATCTAAAATACTACTTTTTTTTTTTCATTAGAAATTATGCCTTTTATTCTAATTAAAACATCTACCTTTTATTCAATTAAAAATACATTTTTTATTTAATGTAAGTAAAAATGTGTAATTTACCAATTATTTTCCATTTTTTATTTTATTTCTCCAATTATTATTATTACTACTATATATATATATATATATATATATATATATATATATATATATATATATATATATAGAGGAGGAAAGACAGACAAAATTACAAAAAATTCTTCACTCATTATTATATAAAAATTAGATAATTTAGTCATTTATAAATAAAAATTAAATTAAATTAATTAAAATGTAATTCTAATTTAATTGAAAGTATATTTCATATTCTAATTAGTTAGATTTTTATTTTAATTCTAATAAAAATTATACTAATTAAAATATAATTATAATTTAATTGAAAGTATGTTTTCTATTTTAATTAGGTTAACTTCTACTTTGTCTCTAGTAAAAATTAAATTCATTAAAATATAATTCTAATTTAATTGAAAGTGTATTTTCTATTTTAATTATGTTAACTTCTATTTTACCTCTAATAAAATTAAATTAATTAAAATTTTAGTAGTAATAGTAATTTTGTTAAAAATATATTTTTTTCTATTTTAATTAGGCCACTTATATTGTATCTTATAAAAATCAAATTAGACAATATAATTTTATAAGTCTTACTATATAAAATTTAATACGTAAATAATTAAAATTAAAATTAATAAATTTGATAAAATAATTAATTATGAAAATATTAACATAAAAATGTTGAAAATTTGTTGTGTTTAAATAGAAATTCATAAAGGATGTAATAAATTACTATATTATAACTCTATTAAGTTTGTAAAATTAGATTATTATTTAGATAATTGTTGTATAATTGTTCAAATAAAAAATGTATTAAAATTTTTTAAATGAAAGAGTGTTGTATAATTGTTGAAATAGAAAATGTATTAAAATTGTAATAAATTAGTGTATTATAATATAAATCCATCAAAATTGAAAAATTAGATTGCCATATAAATAAAATAATACTTTTACTATTTTTAAAAAACGTATTAAATTAAAGTTTATTAAGCAAAGAATTAAAATTAAATTACTTAAAATTTTTTATTTGTCTTGATCTCTAATCATATTTTAAAAAATAGAGCATATAATTTGTTTGAAGGAGTATTTTTATTATATATGAAAAGTAGTATAATTATTGTTTTTAGATATTTTTATTAAAATTTAACAACAAATAGTTAAAATTAAGTTAATTAAATTTTCCCATTTATTCATTAGCTGAAATTTAAAAATTATATTAAATTATTATTAGGTAAATAAAAATGTTAATATTAAAAATATTGAAATGAAAAATTTATTAAAATTATAATAAATTATAAATTTAATGAGGTTGTAATATTATATTGTTACATACATAAAATATAACTTTTTATTAATTTTAATTTTTATTCAAAAAATAACTAATTATTTTTTATTATTTTATAATTAATTATGACCGTGATTTTTTTTTATGAAATTAGTTTTAAAATTGAGAAAATATTAATTATAATAAATATTGAAAGAATATCAATTAAATATTTAAATACAAAATTTATCAAAATTATGATGAATTATAACTATGTTAAGTTTGTAATATTAAAATGTCATATAAATATATAGCACTTTTATTATTTTTAAAATTTTTATTAATAGTATTAAAGTATATGTTTAATTGTTTTTTTTATCATTATGAGTCTAAAAATTTTTTTGTTCATGTGCGAAGCACATAATTGTTTTTATATATATATATATATATATATATATATATATATATATATATATATATATAATTTTAATAAAAAAAATTAAGTAAAATTGTTATAATAACTTAATTTATTAATTTTCACTTTTATATTTAACGAACTTGTAGTTTTAAATTCATCATCATCATCATCATTATTATTATTATTATTATTATTATTATTATTATTATTATTATTATTATTTTTAAAGAAACATAAACCTCATTCAACAAGGTCATTCACCAGTACATCAATAAGAAAATTTGGAGGGGTTGAATGTCACTCCACATGATCTGTCATAGAAAGAGCAGCCCTTGCTAATAATTATATTAAAATGTATATATATTTTAAACTCTGTGCAACACGTAAATTTACGACTAATTATTCTTTAATCTCAATGGAACATGTATGTTTTTCTTTTTTTAAAAAAAAAAAAGTAAATGTATATATGTTTTATTGGGAGAATATATCTTCTATTTATTTAAATTTGGTAATCATATATATATATATATATTTGAAAGTGATACACCATATGCATATTCATATTTAATTAAGGTTTTTATTTTTTTATACAGGATTGCTTGCAGGAGAAGGACATCCAAGATAAATAGGAAAATATTCCCAATTAGGAGACTCCCAAATAGGACAAAACACTCTCCTAATATGCATAGGACTCTCATCAAAGAGAAATCTTATTTCTCTCAGGTTTGAGCATCATTATCCCTATAAATAGAACCTCATACTCCTTATTTTCATTCATTTTATTCTCTCATATTCATTGCTCTCTTTATCTCTCTAAACTCTCTCTCTATATCTTCTAACTTAGACATCAGAGGGTTTGTGGGGATTCTTTCCACCTCTCACCTTGCCCTTCATCGATCACTTGTAGGGTTCTAGCTTAAGAGTTCTAAAAACAGGTTATCAAGTGGTGCCGTTTATGGGAATCTCTTGAGTTAAAAGTCATTCAAGCGTGTACTAATCGAGACCTTAGCATCATAACTTCTAGTCCACCACCAATCTCAACTCTTGACACGCACATTAACCCATATGCTCCCATTCCTCTAATTAACTTATCATCACCTACGCTTACAATTATCCCGTCAGCCCCCTTTCAATATGTTGGACCTTCATCTTATGCTTCGATTGTTATATGCATTCCACCTAGTAATACTCAAGCGTGGCCAGCTCTTGGCACCGGCCTCCCTTACTATGCTCCTCTTCAATACCATAATAGGCCTATAACTTCTATACTTTTTCTGAACCTATCAGAAACACTTGCCATAACCACACCTAACCTAAATACAGTAGCCTAAACACTCAACCTATCTCTATTGAAAATAAAGCGATGATTCAAAACATTCAAATCTAGATGACCCTGATGCAACAACAATTGAATGCCCTGATTCAAAATGGCAATCTTGAAGTAACTCATATAGGAAATAATATTATGTCACCAGTAGTAGCTTTAGAGGTATTTGGAGGAAACAGAGAAAAGTATAAAGCTCCAAAAGGAGAATCCAGCTTGATAATCCCGGCCCTTGACTATTCAAAATTAGCCCAAAAGGTTGAAAAGGTTATGCATAAAGCACATATGGGCTGAGGAAAAAAGATGAATGTATTATGGAAGGGAAGACACCCTTTATAAGCAGAATAATCCAGATGGAAATTCCAACTAAATTCAAAATGCCACTATTAGATTAGTTTGATGGAACTAGAGATCTAATCAACCACATATCCTCATTCAAAACTAGAATGTTACTCCAGAATGTTAATGACGAAATTATATGCTGAGTCTTTCCAAGTATAGTCACTAAGAAGGCTCAGAAGTGGTTTCACTGACTCCCTGAGAATTTTATCTCCTTCTTCGAAGAGTTAGCTGAGAAATTCTAGACTCGGTTCATCACCAATGTCCCTCTAGTAAAAAATATCAATAATCTCTGGATGTGCCAATAGGAGGTCACTGAATCATTACAAAGCTATCTAGATCGATTCAACAAAGTAACTATGCAAATTGAAAACTTAGTTGATGAGGTGGCCATAAAGGCTTTAAAGAATGAGACTCGACTCGAAAAGCTCAAAGATAAGATAATGACAAAAGAACCTAGCATCTTTGCTAAGGTAATGACAATGGCAATCAAAATGATAAAGATGGATGAAAATAGGAGGATGCGAAGGGATGAAGAGAAAACACCTACTAGGAAGGATGAAAGGTCAAGACCTAGAAGGTCGAGCTTTAAGCAGTTAAACTTCAGAAACCTGGTAGAAGGATTTGAGAAGGAAGTTGAGAAATATACACCACTAAATACCTCCAAATCCAGGATCCTCATGTGGGTTAGGCAAAATGGTGTGGGCATTACTCCAGCTAAAAGACTCCAACCATGAGAGCCATGCAGGATAAAAGGTATTATTATCAATATCACCAGGATTACGAGCATGAAATAGAAGCATGTTATGAATTAAAAAATTCCATAGAAATATTGATATATAATGGTAAACTTGATAACTTCACCAACATATTTAGAAGGAGTAGAGATCCAGATGGTCAAGATAGGGATAGGCTGGAACCAAAGAAAGCCTAGAATGAACCAGCTGGCATTATTAACATGATTATCTTAGGAGAATTCACAAAGAAGAGGCATAAGAGAGTCCCTAAAGAAGAAGGGCTCACCCTTAAGAAAAAACATACTATCATGTTTGGTCTGGAAGATGGGAAACATGTATAGCACCCTCACAATGATGCATTGGTAATAAGCATTTACATCAATAATAACCTGGTGGAAAGATTACTGATTGATGATGGGAGCGTTGTCAATGCACTCTCTTGGAATGCCTATAAAGTAATAAGAGGCTCTGTTACTGATTTTTTAAGCTATTCAGAATCACATTACAAGCTTCTGTGGAGGAGCTACACAACTAGTGGGATTAGTAGACCTTAGTCTAGAATTTAGAGACCGAGATACTGGAGAAATAAAAGTGATTAAGGCTCAGTTCAATGTGGTGGATCTCTCGCTCACATACAATGACATCATAGGTCGACCATTACTTTATAAGATCGATGTAGTCATGAGTATTCGACATCTAATCATGAAGATTCCCATTGAAGGCCAAGTCCTAACAATTCATAGGAATCAACACATGGCTAGGCAATGCTACTAGATGGTAGTCAAACCTCAGATGAAGGCATTCCCCCTAGAATCTTGCAAAATAGAGAAATAAGGAGCCAACCCTAAGCCAATTGACAAGGCTTAAACATTACAAATCTTTGATGGAAAGATGGTAAGGATCGATAATGAGTTCAATAGCAAAGTTAAACATGAAATAAGCGAGGTCCTCATTAAACACCCAAGTAGCTTTACCCCTCAAGCATTTGAAATTACTAGAGTCCTGGATTTCCTCATATAGTTTGAATATCAAAAAAGGAGTAAAACTAGTCATTTGGAAAAAGATGACTTTCACGTATAAAAGGCAGAAGATAATAGCTGAATAAATAAAAAAATTATTGGAAGCTAGATTTATCAGAGAAGTCACACACCTAGAAAGGGTGGCTAACATGGTGTTGATAAAGAAGTCTAATGGTAAATACAGGATGACTATAGATTATACCAACCTTAACAGAGCATGCCTCAAAGATAACTATCCATTGCCAACGATAGATCAATTGGTATACTCCATTGCCAGACATTGCCTATATAGCTTTATGGATGCTTCACAAGGATACCATCAGATACAAATAAAGAAAGAAGATTAGGAAAAGACATCATTTATCACCCATAAAGGTTTTTATTGCTACAAAGTTATACCCTTTGAGCTGAAGAATGTCAGAGCAACATATTAAAGGTTGATGAACTATGTGTTTCAGGATCAAATTAGAAATAGTATAGAGGTATATGTGGATGATATCATCGTTAAAAGCCAATATGTGGAGAGGCATTCTAAAGACCTCGACCAAACCTTTTGAACACTGAACTAATACTAGATCAAGCTAAATCTAGAGAAGTGTGTTTTTAGATTGAAGGCAGGAAAATTCCTAGGACTCATAATATCCCACAGGGGAATCAAAGCTAACCTAGAGAAGATGAAGGCCATTCTTAAAATGAAAGCCCCAATAACGATCATCGAGTTGTAGAAGCTAATTGGCAGAATAACAGCCTTAGGATGTTTCATCTCTTATTCAACCAAGCAGTGTCTACCACTTTTTCGAGCCTTTAAAAATTCCAAAAAGTTTGTATGGAATGAAGAATGCTAGATAGCTTTCGAAGACATAAAAAAATTTCTATCCTCACCACCTCTGAAAAGAGTCCTAAGGGGGGGGGGATGAATAAGACTATCAAATAAAAATGAGAAATTAAAAGAATTCTTTGCAAGAATTGAATGGAAGTTGAGAAGGAAGAATGAAGAATACAAAAATTTAAGGAGTTCAGATTCAACAACGATCCTACGTCTCCACCTAACTTATCCCAAGTCAGGATTTTCAATCACCCACAGTCTTATTCATAAGATTGAGATTACATAAGAGTTTTATGCTCACTCTTACAACCTTACAACTTGAGTTTTCAAGGCTCACTCAAAAAATCAAATCCTAAATGTTTTAATGGACAACATTTAAACCAATTCCTTTAGAGATAAATCTCACTTCTCTTCTAATCTATCCCAAGATTGAAGATGAAGAGAAATTTTATTTTTAACACACAACCAACTCTTACAAGAGTTATACAAACAAAGAATTGTTCAAGAGAATTTGAGAGCTTAATTGAAAGCTTAAGAAAGAATGAATGATAATAAATTTCTTAACTTCCATTCAACTCTTAAGGTATTTATATAGACAAACACTAAAAAATATAGCTGTTGGAGGTGCAAATAATATGTCCAACATCTATATTTTGAATTCATTATTTATAATATTAAATTATTGAAGGTGATGTTGTTAAACACCTATACATGGATTAAAACCGTAATTGCTAGTAAAGAAGTTCAATTTTGCCCATACTTTCTTCTTAAAAGTTGTATATATTTGACATAGCTTTCCATAATATTTTAAATCACCTCAATTGAACTACTATAGCTTATGATATGTCTAAAATACTAAGAGTTATGCAATCTAAAATGCAGACTATTGTTAAACAATTATACACAAGTTGAACATGTGATTTTATATTGAATACGTTTGAATTTACCCAAGATTTCTTCATAAAAGTTATAGATATTGGACTTATATTTTCATATCAATTTGAATCACCTCAATTGGATATTTGTAACTCAAGATATGTCCAAAATACTAAAAGCTATGCAATCTAAAATATAGACTACTGTCAGATAACTATGCATAAGTTGAAGTCGTGATTTTCTATTTTAGAAGTTTGAATTTACCCATACTTTCTTCATAAAATTTTTAGATATTTGACTTAGCTTTCCATATCATTTTGAATCACCTTAATATATGTCTAAAATTCTAAGAGTTGTGTAATATGAAATGGTAGCTACATACATTGATTTTGACTTAATATTTGCAAACCCAAATGAACTCGGATATTGACAAGCAAGCACAATTCCAAAAGCTCAAGATGTCTATTTCAAATATAAAGAAGATAACTTTCTCATTATAAAGCTCTAAGGATGTCAAAAGTCTCATTGAATCTCAGAGGTCGAATCAACCCAAGATAATCATATTTCATTTTAACTTCCAATGGAGTCCTAACTTATACACACTTTAAAAAAACAAATTAAATGCTCAAAATTAAGTTTTTTAAGATCAAAATTAAGATTAATTATTACTAAGATCAACAATCAATAATACAAAGTAAAGTGTGTAATAATATTTGTGATAATAATGATACCAAATGAAAAAAAAATATTTTTTTATTTCTCTCCCTACGAATATGGAAATGATAAGAAATATAAATTTATAGATTATTCCCCTTGACAAAAAAATAAAAATAAAAACAACATAAAATATAGCAAGGGATAAAAACATGACATTTTTATGACAAATGTATTAAACACATAAAATATGATAACATGATCATTTAAATAAATATTAGGCAATGTGAGGAAATAATTTCAAACATATATGCATGTAGTGCCACTAAAATACATCACAAAAATAGTACATATAATAATAATGTTGATGCTAGAAATGCTTAATTATCATATGATCATATAGAGCTTAGCTAGCTAATCAATCCTGTAGAACCTAGCATATGAAAAAAATAAACATAAATTATTCATAACATATTTTTCTCTTTTTGTTCAAAGGAAAAAGGAAAAGAGAGAGATATAAGGGAAAATGAACCTAAAGGGACCAAAATTCCTATAGGAACAAAACAAAGATACACCAAATCTTTGTAAAAACATTTATGCCTTATCAAAGATAAAAACAATTCCTAAAAAGATAATATTATACACATGTATAGTAATAATATTTGCCAAAATTCCTATAGGAACAAAGCAAAGATAGACCAAATCTTTGTAAAATTATTCATGTCTTATCAAAGATAAAAACAATTCCTAAGTAAATAATATTATACACATGTATAGTAGCAAATAACAAACTCAAATATATTTCTCCCCCTTTGTCAAAAGCAAAAAGAAAAGAGAGAGATATAAAGGGAAAATGAAAACAAAGATACACAAAATCTTTATAAAATCTTTGTCATACATAAACAAAGTAAGCAAAATAAGGCCTTTTGTCACATATGATGTACAAAAAAATTAGCCATAACGTTAATATGCATGCAAAAATTTAAACAAATTTTCTCCCCTTATATCAAACAAAAATATAATATGTCACTAATATAAACACATTTTTTAAGGAAGTTTTAAAATTAAAAACAAACTAAGTACACATGTTAAAAAAATTAACTAGGTACACATTCAAACTCAAATTATTTCTCCTCCTTTGACGAAATGCAAAAAGAAATTTAAAAAGATAAACTAAATATAAATTGATGACTATAAAAAATTTTAAGATCAAAATCAAAATATTTATTAATCAAAGTAATTAATAAGCATAACATGATTTCACATGAAAAAGTTCAATCATCAATTAAACATAAAATCTAAATAAACTAAAACCATCAATCTTGCCAAGTACATGCTTAATGAAATATAATCTCTCTTCATTGAGAGGTTTAGTGAAAATGTCTGCAAGTTGATTATTTGTATCAATAAATTCAAGTGAGATATCACCAATTTGAATATTATCACGCAATAAATGATGTCTAATGTTTATATGCTTAGTTCTAGAATACTGAATGAGATTTTTGCTAAGGTTAATAGCACTTGTATTGTCACATTTGATTGGAATGTGATCAAGTTTTACACTATAGTTTAACAACTGTTATTTTTGCCACAAAACTTGTGACCAACAGAGACTTACTGTAATAAATTTAACTTCAGCAGTTAACAAGGCAACTGAAACTTATTTCTTGCTAAACTAAGAAACTAAACATTGTCCTAAAAATTGACAAGTTCTAGAAGTGCTTTTTCTATCTAGTAAACTACCGGCAAAGTCCACATCAGAATAACTAATCAAGTCAAAGGATGAACTCATAGGATACCAAAGTCCTAAATGCATTATACCATAAAGATATTTGAACATTCTTTTGATAGCATTCAAATGAGATTCTCTAGGACTATATTGAAATCTAGGACATAAGCACGTAGCAAATATAATATCGGGTCTATTAGTAGTTAAATAGATAAGGGATCTGATCATACCTCTAAATCGCTTTTCATCAACTGGTTTGCCATTCTTATCTTTGTTAAGTTTGGTTGTGGTGTTAATTGGAGTTTTACTTATTTTAGCTCCATCCATGCTAAATTTTTTAAGAATGTCTCTTGCATACTTGGTTTGATTGATGAAAATCCCATTTTTTCATTACTTGATTTACAGTCTAAGAAAGAATTTGAGTTCACCCATCATACTCATCTCAAATTCTCCTTGCATTAAATTAGAGAATTCCTCACATAAGTAATGGTTAGCAGCACTGAATATAATGTCATCAACATATATTTGAAAAATTAATAAATAATGCTTGGATTTCTTTATGAAAAAAGTTGTATAAACTTTTCTTTTAGAGAAACCTTTCTTTAATAAGAAGTTGCTCAATCTTTCATACCAAGCTCTAGGTGCTTATTTCAATCCATGTAATGCTTTAGAAAGTTTGAATACATGATTTAGAAAATTAAAGCTTTCAAAACCTACAAGTTGTTCAACATACACCTATTCTTCAGTAAAACCATTTAAAAATGCACATTTAACATCCATTTGATAAAGTTTGAAATCCATGAATGATGCAAATGCAAGTAGCATCCTAATAGCTTCTAACCTTGCAATGGGGGCAAAGGTTTCATCATAATCAATGCCTTCCTCTTGATTATAACCTTTAGCTACTAATCTAGCTTTGTTCCTAGTTATGACACCTTGTTCATTCATCTTATTTCTAAACACCCATTTGGTGCCTATAATAGGATGACGTTTAGGTCTAGGAACCAAGGTCTAAATCTTGTTTCTCTTAAATTGATTTAACTCTTCTTGCATAGCAAGGACCCAAAATTCATCACATAAAGCATCATTAATATTTTTGGGTTCAATTTGAGAAATGAAGGCTAAATTAATAATAGACTTTAATTGAGATCTATTAGTTACCCCTTTTGTAGTGTCACCTATAATGAGGTCTTAAGGGTGAGCTTTCTTAAATTGTCAATCCTTTGGAAGTTCATCCTTCAAGGTAGTTTGAGTTGTCTCCTCATTTTCCTCCTTGCTTGGATCTTCAAGTTCCAAAGGCTTACTAGCATTTTCTTCTTATGTTTCCACAATCTCATTATCACCTACAAGATCATAAACACTACAAACATCCTTTCTAGGATCAAGTGAGTTTGATTCATTAAATACCACATGCATTGACTCTTCAACTACTAAAGTTCTCTTATTAAAGGCCCTATATGCTTTGCTAAAAATAGAATAGCCTAGGAAAATTCCTTCATTAGTTTTAGAATCAAATTTCCCAAGATTGTCCTTGGTGTTCAATATAAAGCACTTGCATCCAAATACTCTTAGATATGAGATTTTAGGTTTTCTATTGTTCCATAGCTCATAAGATGTTTTATTTGAAATTGATCTTTTGAAAACTCAATTTGAAATATAACAAGATGTGTTAACAACTTTCGCTCAAAAGTATAGAGTTAAATTATACTCATAAAGCATTGTTCTAGCCAGTTCCATAAGAGTTCTATTTTTTCTTTCAACTACTCCATTTTGTTGAGGAGTTCTAGGAGATGAAAATGTATGAGAAAGACAATTTTCATTATAATAGTTTTTAAAAAATTCATTTTCAAATTCGGTTCCATGATCACTTCTAATAGAAGAAATATAAAAGACTTTTTTCTTTTTGAACTCTTTTTGCAAATTTTTCAAAAGCTTTAAATGCATCATTCTTATGAGTAAGGAAATATACCCAAGTAAATCTAGAGTAATCATTAACCAATACATATGCATAGTATATTCCATTGAGACTAGTAACTCTAGTTAGTCTAAATAAATCCAGATGTATAAATTCAAATGGACTAGAGGTGGAAACTACATTTTTTTAGCTTAAATGAGGACTTGGATTGTTTTCCCTTTTGGCAAGCATCATAAGGTTTATCCTTAGTGAATTCAAGCTTAAGTAAAGCAATCATAAGTTCATGTTTACAAAGATTATTCAAAAGCTCAAAATTTTCATGTCTTAACCTTTTATGCCATGTCTATGTGTCATGGGAGATGGACACTAAGAATTTTATATATTTGTTATTAATTTTATTCAAATTAATGACATAGCATTGTCTACTCTTTCACCACTAAAAATAACTTTATTTTCATCAAGACTACTAATAAAGAAATTTTTAAGATAGGAAGTTACTTTATTTTCTATATCACATAATTGACTTATACTAAGCAAATTATATTTAAGACCATGAACAAACAACCCATGATGTATAGATAAGGATTAAGGATTACTTATTTCTCTATTGCCAATAATTTTTCCTTTTGCATTATCTCTGAAAGTAACGGGTCCTCCATCCTTAGCATCAAGTTTATTGAATTGCTCTTTGTTTCCCCTCATGTGCCTTAAACATCCACTATTGAGATACCACATGCTTTTTGTTCTTGTGGATTTCAAGCACATCTACACAAAACAAGTTAAGCATTTTTTTGGACATAAGCCTTTCTTGGTCTAGGTTGGTTAGTTTTAAGGTAATCCATAAGAAGTAAATTCATGTGTAGTCTTCTATAGAAGCACACATCATTAGTATGTCCTTTGATCATGCAATAAGAACATACAATATTTTCAAATTTATTCCTCCTAGGATGAAATACTTTCCTAGTGTGTGGAACATGCCTTTGGTGTTATATGTATCTCGTATTGTTTTATATCATTAAGTGAGACATGCATTGGCAATGATGATGTGTATTTCGATAATTTTGTACACCATGTTTATGTGCATTGTATTGTGTAGCATGCCTATTATAATTCTGTCTAATGTACATATAAGCATGCTTGGGTTGAGGTGCTCTAGTTTGAGCCTTACCTCTTTGTGTTAATGAAAGATGAATCTTATGAGACTTTCCCTTGCTATTTAACACCTGATCTTTTTGTCACGACCCAAAACAGGGGCCATGACCGGCGCTAGGGAACGGGAATTCTTTCGAATCCGGAACCCGTAGCAAGCCTAAAAATAAAATAAATCATGCAATAATAACAATAACAATATTATATGCAGCGGAAATAAAAATCATAAATATAATAATAACATTCTCATCACTGGATTTAAATCAAATCTCATCTCATATATATATAATCTTTCAGTACAAATCCAGTTTCAATATAATACATCTCTTTAAATAAAATACATGAAATCCCACACTTTAATTCACAACTATTGCAGTGTCTAGATTATAATAAAAATAAGACTCAAGTAATTAGTTTACATAAAGAAGCCGGGGCGGAAGAAATCCGGCGTATCGACCTGCTACTGAGGTCTGAAGAAGTTGACTCTCCTGAAAAATTATCAACGGAGGGGAGTCAGACCTCACTGAGTGAATTACTATAATATATATACATACAAACTAAATGATAATGCATACAGTCAATAGTATATATATAATATGTATATATACAGGCAATTACACACAGATGCAATAAAATCATTTTATATATTTTCATTAAAAATCATCTTTTATGAAGGATCACATAGAACCCTATGATATCGAAAACCTCAGATAGTGTTAGACAACACTCTAACCATACAGGCTCACTTATTCCAAATATATCCACTTAATCCATTTAGACAGTAGACTGGCCCCGAGACACTAAGTCAACCGAGCTCCAGCAGTCTGACTGCCAGTGTGATTGGCCCCGAGACACTTGGTCAATCGAGCTCCAACAATCACACCTCCAATCCATATCTCACATATCTCAATAATCACATTCAATCAATATCCACAAGTAAGTTAGTAATATAGCCTAAATACTATAGGCGTACCGGTACGTACTCGGTCCTAGTGCTGCCCACTAGGTAGCACGTTCTATTGATATCCTTCATCATTAATAATATAAAACATTCATTCACAAAAATAAATGATGCATGAAGTTCAATAAAATATCAACATAAACCATATATATACTAGAAATATACCAAAAGTAAACCAGGTATATTTCGAGTATATATATGTCAAATAAATCCAATACAATTACAAAATAAACTAAAATATACCAAAATATACATAAAAGCATTTTTAAGAATAATTTAGTTATACAACATGCATATAGTTGAAAATATACCAAAATATACCGAAAATATACCTAAGTAATACTTAAATCCGTTATGCATATTTTATTAAAATAAAAGCATACTTTTCTAAAACATGCATCCTAAAGTATATATATATAGTATAGTAACTCACCTAGTGCGCTCCACGAGACGGGTCCGACGGGCCTAGTCCACTAGCCCTCGGTCTCGGCGCAACTAAACAAGCAATAAATAATAGACATCAGAATAAACCTAACAGAAATCCTATAATTCGATCTAGAGCATTTAACACAGAATCAGAAATTAGGGTTCGACTGGATATCACGTTTTACGAGAATTCTACCAAAAATTCGATAGAACCTCCCCTGTAAAACGGACATCTCTCTAATAAAAAGAGTAAAGCCAACCCTGCAAGGAAATACACTTCGAAAAACAAGCTCAACATTCAACCACAACCCCTCGGTCGGACTCCAAACTACAGTCCACCGACCGGGGTCCACAAACACAGAATAATTCCAGAAATACCAAAAATATCCTTATAACATAGAAATACATTTTATACGTAGAAATTACATAATTAACCTTTAAAACACTGTAAAAACCGATAAAAACTCATTTTATTAGAAAAATCGTATATTATATATATAATTGAAAATAATTCATGAAAAATAGTTTTAATTAGTTAAAAATACCAAATAATTTATAGAAATCATTTTTATACCTTAAATAACTATTAAAACCAATTAAATTACATTTTTAACCAATTTAGGGTAAAATTACCAAAATACCCCTATATATATATATACTTAAATTACTTCAAAAATTCATCAAAAATTATACAATTATCCAAAATTAATTTTATCAACATATTTATCAATAATATCAATAATTAAACTCAATTAACCAATTAAATTCAATTAAAAACATAATTAACCTAATTTTCCCAAAATTCCATAAACTTCAATAATTCAAAATAAATACTTAGAAATTCATAAAAATTCCAAATAAATTCCTATAATTCATTTCAACACCTAATTTAACCATAAACCCCAATTTCATAATTTATTTAATTAATTTCAGAAAATTAGAAAATAATATTAAATATTCAAAAATACCCATAAATCCAAAAAATCTCCAAAAATTCCACAAAAATTCATACATGTAGATTGAGCTACTAGGATCAACATTTGTAAAGGTAGTTTTCATGAATCAATCAATTTGAAGCTCAAAAAAATCAAAAACCCTAATGTGACCGAAATTGAAAAATCGAAACCTAAGCAAATCTAAACCATTTTAGCTCAAACCAAAGCTAGAATCACACTCAACAGAGCTCAAGGAGAAGAAAGAGACCGGCGGTGTCAAAAACGATGGCCGGAATCGTCGTCGACGGCAAAGGGAAGAAGTTTCGGCCAAAAGGGAAGAAAGGGCTTGCCGGCGCCGGGGAAGGGAGTTGGGGGCGGCGGAGCAGCTGGATGAGGAAGGTGGAGCTCCTGGCGGCACACCGACGGTCGAAAATCAGAAGTTGCAGATGGTGGTGAGGGGTGGTGGTCGGGCGCTCGGGAAGAAGAAGAAGAAGAAGAAGAAGAAGAAGAAGAAGAAGAAGAAGAAGAAAAAGAAAAAGAAAGGAAAGAAAAAGAAAAGAAAAAGAAAAAGAAGAAAAAAAATAAAAAATAATTTTAATTAAAATATTAAAAAAAATCATACCCACACAATAATTTAATATTTTAATAATTTATTAATAAATAAAAATAATTAAATAACAATAATTTAATAAACAAATAATAAAATATGAGGGTAATATACTAAACCCTAATTAAATAAATATTTACACACATACACGGTGTTTAGTAATTTAAAAATACGTATGAGTTCATGCAAGTCCGAAAATATATTTAAAATAATTAATAATAAATTATTTACGTGAAAATTTCCCCGAAAATGCAAGTCCTGGGAAAATTTTACGTAAAGCACTGTAAATAAGACACAGTAATTAAAATAGATTTTAAATACATATCAACTCGTGAAACTATCGTAATATATATTCAAAAATTATTAACACTGTATATCCCGGTACAGTGTAAAAATATTTTAAAAACACGGGATATTACACTTTTGGCTTTGAAAGCTTGAGTTTCATTTGATTTGGAGGTTGAAAGAGTAGAATCATGTGAAGCTTTTACAAAATTAATATGTGATGAAGATTATAAAGACATTCCATTCTTATATCCAATTCCATGAGTATCTCTATAAAATTTTTGAGAGTCAAGAAGACTATATAAAGTTTCTTTTCCTCTCTTAAATTTAGAAATGGAATTCTTTAATTCTAAGACCTCTTTAAAAAGCTTATTATTTTCATCATTTGCTTTTTTAAGTTGATGTTCTAAAGAATTAGAAGATTTTGCATCACTAACAAGTTTTTTATTTAATTCAACAAATTTAGCAATTTTAAAATTTTCTAATTCTCTATTTAAGCTACCTAATTCATGCTTATAATTTTTCTTTTTAGATAATAAACTTTTTCATTTAATAAGTAATTTGCTCACAATAGAGCTTTTATCATCATCATCATCACAATAATTATCATAATCATCAAAGGAAGAATAAGAAGTAGATGGTACCTCATTTTCGTTTTCAAGGGCCATGAAGCAAAGATTAGCCACTTCTTATTGTTCCTCTTCCTTTTTGAATGTCTTTTGCTCCCTTATTTTTGAATTTGAGTTGAGGACACTCACTTCTAATATGTCCCGGTTTCTTACATTCATAGCAAGTAACCTTCTTAGTTTTCTTCTTCCCATCTCCTTCGAACTTCTTATTGAAGTCTCTTGTTCTTGAGAAGTTTTTCTTTCTCAAAAACTTCTTGAAGTTCCTAGTGAGCATGGCAATGTCACCATCTTCATCACTAGAATTTTTAATGCTTTCCTTTTCACTATCTTTTTAAAGAGCTTTTAGAGCAATGCTTTTTTTCTTTTCTTTTTTCTCTTTTTGCTCTTCACCTCTTTGCTTGATGGTGAGCTCATGTGTTAAGAGCTTATCAATGAGCACATCGATTAATAGAGTGGAGAGGTCTTGAGCTTTCTCAATTGAAGTAACACGAGATTCCCAACCCTTCTTAGGTAGGATTCTTAGAATCTTGTTGTTTACCTCTTCCTTAGAGAAATGTTTTCCAAGTTTCTTGAGAGTTGTGAGAAGAGCATTGAGACAATTTATCATCTCCATAATTGATTCATGAGGCTTCATTTTGAAGAGTACATATTCATACATATGAAGTTGAACCTTCTTGCTTTTTACTTGAATGTTGCCTTCGTAGTAGTTTTAAGGTCTCCTATATTTCTTTGGCCGACATACAATGTTGAAGTTTTCCTCCTTCTTCTCTTGTCATTAAAGAGACTAGAGTAATCATAGCTTTTTTATTTTTGTGATTTTCTTTCTTTTGATCAATACTCTATTGGCTTCTTGCAAAAGTAGTTACCACACCATCAATGATAGTTATAGGTGGTTCCTAACTAGGACAATGTCCTAAAGTTTAATGGAATCATAATTAAAATATAATTCCATTTTGAATTTCCAATGTGGATAGTCACTACCATCAAAGAATGGTCTAAGAGAAGAGATGTTTTGTAATTCACTCCCCATGATCTTGTATTCTAGAAATGAGGTACTTAGAATTCAAGCTCTGATACCAATTGAAAAGAGTCCTAAGGGGGGGGGGGCTGAATAGGACTATCAAATAAAAATGAGAAATTAAAAGAATTCTTTGCAAGAACTGAATGGAAGTTGAGAAGGAAGAATGAAGAACACAAAAATTTAAGGAGTTTTGATTCAACAACAATCCTATGTCTCCACATAACTTATCCTCAAGTTAGAATTTTCAATCACCCACAATCTTATTCATAAGATTGAGATTATAGAAGATTTTTATGGCTCACTCTTATAACTTTACAACTTGAGTTTTCAAGGCTCACTCAAAAAACCAAATCCCAAGTGTTTTAATGAACAACACTTAAACCAATTCCTTTAGAGATAGATCTCACTTCCTTTTTAATCTATCCTAAGATTTAAGATGAAGAGAAATTCTATTTCTAACACACAACCAACTCTTATAAGAGTTATACAAACAAAGAATTGTTTAAGAGAATTTGAGAGCTTAATTGAAAGCTTAAGAAAGAAAGAATGATAATAAGTTTCTGAACTTCCATTTAGCTCTTAAGGTGTTTATATAGACAAAAACTAAAAAATATAGTTGTTGGAGGTGCAAATATTGTGTCCAACATCTATATTTTGAATTCAATGTTTATAATATTGAATTATTGAAGGTGATGTTATCAGACAACTATGCATGGATTGAAACCATAATTGGCTACTGAAGAAATTCGATTTTTCCTACACTTTCTTCTTAAAAGTTGTAGATATTTGAATTATCTTTCTATTTTGTTTTAAATCACCTCAATTAAATTTTTGTAGCTGAATTTATATCCAAAATACTAAGAGCTACACAATTTAAAATATAGACTACTGTTAGACAACTATACATAAGCTGAACCTATGATTTTATATTGAAGATGTTTGAATTTTCCTAAAGTTTCCTTATAAAAGTTATAGATATTTGACTTATCTTTTCATATCAATTTGAATCATATTAATTGGTCATTTTTCACTTAAGATATGTACAAAATACTAAAAGCTGTGCAATTTAAAATGTAGACTGCTGTCAAATAGCTATACACAAGTTGAAGCTATGATTTTATATTTGAGAAGTTTGAATTTACCCATACTTTCTTCAAAAAAAGTTATAGATATTTGAGTTATATTTCCATATCATTTTGAATCACCTCAATTGGGCTTTTGTAGCTCAAGATATGTCTAAAATATTAAGAGCTATACAATCTAAAATGACAGTTGCATATGTTGACTTCGACTTTATATTTGCATACCAAATGAACTCAGATTTTAACAAGAAAGCCCAATTCAAAAAGATCAAGATGTATATTTTAAATATGAAGAAAATAACTTTCTTATTATAAGGTTCTAAGGATGTTAAAAGTCTCCTTGAATCTCAAAGGTCAAATCAGCCCAAGATAATCATACTTTATTTTAACTTCCAATGGAGTCCTAACTTATGCACACTAAAAAAAACAAATTAAATTCTCAAAATTAATTTTATTAAGATTAAAATTAAGATTGATTATTGCTAAGGTCAATAACCTTTACTCATTAGGCTAATTCTTAAAGAAACATTGTACCTATACCTCTCTACTGGTTGGGAGTCAATTGCTTCGGTACTAGTGAAGGAAGAAGGAAGTCAACAAAGTTCAGTATACTATATTAGCAAGATACTCAAAGGTTTAGAAATTCGATATCCCAAACTGGATAAGTAAGTTATAGCTGTCATCCACACATCTCGCAAAGTCCCACACTATTTTTAAGCCCATTCAATTATTTTGAGATCCAGTTTCCCTCTAAAGAAAATCTTATAATGACCTAATACATCTGATGAACTAGTTCAATGGTCAATATTTCTTGGAGAATTCGACATTAGCTATGAACCTCGATAGTAGATAAAAGCTAAACTTTAGCAAACTTCGTACAAGAAATGATAGTAGGAGATCTCACTCCTTCCAAATGTCTCGAATGGAAGCTCTATGTTGATGGAGCTTCATCAATCCAAGGATCCGTGTTGGAATCATTCTCAAAGGGCCATACAAAGTCACTATCAGATATGTAGTCTATATAAAGTACAATACCACTAATAACTCAACTGAGTATGAAGCACTCATCATGGGGTTAAAGTTAGCTACCGAGGTTAAAGCCGAGCACCTCAAGATATACTCAAATTCACAATTGGTGGTAAACCAAGTTAAGGGTACATTCTAGATTAGGGACCTGAGTATTTCTAAGTACATTAAGAAAGTCAGATAGCTCTTGAAGAAGCTAGGGTCAAAGGGGGGACAATGGGAGATCATCTAAATACCTAGAAGTAAAAATTCTAAAGCAAATCTATTGGCCAAATCAATGGCTGAAGATAATCAGACATTTAAAGAACTCAAACTCACTGAAGTACTAATAAAGCCAAGCATCGAGAACCTAGAGATCATGGACATACAATAAATAACAGAATGGATGAAATTGATCATTCAGTATCTTGAGCATGGGGTACTTTCAGAAGATAAGTTAAAAGCTTAGAAGTTGAAGATAAAGGCTGCGCACTACTCCAGTCACTATGGGGAGCTCCATAGAAGGCCTCTCTCACACCCATGGTCTAAATGTGTATCGCCAGAAGAAGGAAATTACATGCTTAGGGAAATCCATGAAGGAATTTATAGAGCACATGAATCTCATCATTTGTTAATTATAAAGGCATTGCTATAGGGATATTATTGGCTTACCATGTCCCGAGATGCTAAAAAATTAACTCAAGAATGCTATAAATGTCAATAATTTGTCTGCCTTATTTATAAGCCTCATAATCCTCAGCATCCGTTTGGGAGCCCATGGCCTTTTGTGGTATATGGGATAGACATCTTGGGTCCCTTTCCTACCTCGACCTCCCAGAAGAAGTTCCTAATCATGGCTATAGACCACTTCATCAAGTGGATAGAAGTTGAGGTTGTACCGACCATCACGGAAGCTTAGATCCATCACTTTTTTTGAAAAGAAATCATCTACAGGTTTGGAATACCACATACTTTAATAACAAATAATAGGAAACAGTTTGACAATGAGAAGTTTAAAAAGTTTTGTTCGGATCTCGAAATAAAGCTCTAGTTTACCTCAATAGCTCATATGAAAATAAACAAATAGACAGAGGTCACTAACAGAATCATCATGCAAGGGCTAAAGAAGAAACTTGATGAAAAGAAGGGGAACTAGGTCAATGAACTCAACAAAATTATCTGGGCCTACCGAACTACACCCAGAACCTCCACTAGAGAAACACCCTTTAGACTAACTTATGGGATGGATGCGGTAATCCTGGTAGAGATTGGATTAACGATTTATCGGATCTACGAGGATTTGGATTAAGAAGTCAATAACATTAACGCTCATATATGTTTGGACTTACTTGAAGAGAGGAGAGAGCGGGCATTTATTATCATAGAAGCTCAGAGGCATAGGGTCATTAAATATCATAATCAGCACATCCGATTAAAACATTTTAAAGTCGGAGTCTAGGTACGTAGAAGGGTTGACATTAACAAAGGTAACTCTGGCACAAGCAAACTTGGACCTAATTAGGAAGGTCCTTATCAAGTCACCAAAAAGACAACCAAATGGGCCTATAAGATCAAAGACAGACAAGGAAAAGAGTTACAACAATATTGGAACTTGAATAGTCTCCAGAGACGTTATTAATAAATGTACTCAGAATTTGGAGAAATAAAATACTTCATTTATCAATGAAAATGTTGTATTAAAAAGTATTCCAAAAATAAAAGAAAGATTATCAACTAAGTAATTTACAATTAAGCATTGGGAAGCTTAGAAGAAGGGAGGCACATATCACGAGACTTGAACATAAAGGTTGGATTGAGTCTAGTAGAGACAACACTGGTGGATATCTACCCAACAGGCCTCAAATCCTTTGGTCATTCAGTAGATGATTTATCAGTGATAGTCTTGGATGACTTCTTAGGATTCTTCGACCGCATGGAAGAAGCCTTACCCCGAGCATCCTCTTCGGTAACTATTTTGGCTCGATCGGTGGGTGTTATTTTATCTAAGTCAGTGAAGTCCAGATTTAGGTTTTAGGTAAGCAAGACTCTCTGACATTCGGACTTGTAGACTTTGAAAAACCTCGCGACCATGTTCTGGTAGCTTCTTTTATCATCCTTATAGGATTTCTCAGCCTCAACATGCTTTTTCTCTAAAGCTACAATTCAGGAGTCATGCCCTTCAATTTTTATTATTAGTTGAGCTTAGTTGTGCTCCAAATCCTTCACCCTTTTTTAGCTCACCTCAACCTTAGATCTCACCTCCGCATGCTTGGTTTGGTAGAGCTCCAATGCTGCCTTCGCCTTAACTAGTTTCTTCTCAAAATCGATGGCTATGGTGCTAACCTCTATCTCCTTTAGACTGTATTGACTCTTGAGATAATAGTAGTTGTCTTTTGCCAACATCAAAGTCTGAATTATCTAAAAGGAAAGACAAACATTATTAACTTTGAAACACATGAGCATGAAGTGAACAAAATAAAAGATAATTACCTCTAATGAATGTTCAATCATAGAGTTGTACAACTCCTCTTTGTCTATATCCATCCAGCGATGGATATCTGCCAGATGCCGTAAAGACTTGGCATATTGGCCCCTCACTTAAGCATTCAGGACACTTAGAGGCTTCATCTTATTCAATATCCAGGATTTCATATCCAGACACCCGAACAATTTGGGATGCTTAACGAAGACTTCTTTATATAGTTCTTCAGCATCCGAGTCTCATTCCAAAGCTCATATCTTCTGCCCTTTAGCCTTCTCCACTTACGAAGACTCGACCATGAATTTTCCTTTTTGGCTAGGTACGACTTCAGTTAGGACCTCTGGAGCAAGAGGCTTAGATGTATGAGAAGAGATCTGCAAGTCCTCTTGAGTCTCTAACACATTATCTACAAGTTGAATTGTAATATCCCGAGTTTTTAAATAATTTTAAACTGCATCGGGATATGCAGTGTTAATAATTTTTATATATATATTTTTTGATTATTTAATTAGTTTGTTATTTATTAAAGTCATTTTTAATTATTTTAAAGTCTTTTACGTAAAATTTTTCCAAGAGTTTTATTTTCAGGGAAATTAAAACGTAAATAAATAAATATTAATTATTTTAGACAGTTTTGTGAATTTGCATGAGTCCATGCATGATTTTTAAGTGTCGAATAAAAATATATACATATACATGCATATATGCACATTTAAATTAAATTAGGGTTTATTTTAATTAAATTGTATTATATTATAAAGTTTTAAATAATAATTAAATGTGTATATATATGTATATGTATAGAAATATTATTAAATATGTGTGGTGAATATTTATTGTGCATATAGTATTATATATTAAAATAATATAAAGTATAGATATATATATATATATATATATATATATATATATATATATATATATATATATATATATATATATATATATATATATATATATACATGCATATACATATAATATTTACCTAAAACTAAAGTCTTAATATTTACCAAATTGCCATCGTCAGCATCACCATCTTCCTGATCGTCCCTCACCCCTCCGGCGTCTGCAACTCTGTTTCTTCACCGTCGATGTGCCTCCCGGCATGCCACCTTCCCTTCCAGCTTACGCCGCCGCCCTAAGCTTCCATTTTCGACGAGTTTTGGCCAGATTTTCTTTACGTAGCCGAAATCCATCCCAACTTCGATCACAACCATTACAACCACCATTTGGAGTGCTACCAGTCTCTATCTCTTTCTTGAGCTCCGGTGAGTCCATTTTCGAGCTTTGTTTCACTTAATTTGGTCTAGATTTCCTTAGGTTTTGAATTTTCATTTTCGGCTAACTTGTGTTCTTGAATTTTTTGAGCTTCGATTTCATTGATTCAAGCAAACTTCCTTCACAAAGATAGATCCTAGTAGCTCAATCTATATGCTGTAATTTTTTCGGAATTTTTGGGAATTATTTTGATTTTTGTGAATTTTTTATTATTTTATTAATATTTTCTAATTTTCGTAAATTAATTAATTAATGAAATTATGATTTATGGTGTTCATAGGTGTTGAATGCATTTTAGAAATTTATTTTTAATTTTTATGATTTTTGTATAATTATTATGCATTTATTTAGTTTATGTGATTTTTAGAAAATTAGGTTAATTATGTATTTTATTGAAATTAATTGGTTAATTGAGTATAATTATTGATATTATTGAATAATATATTGAGAAATTAATTTTTGAGTAATTATATTATTTTTGGTGAATTTTTGAATAATTATAGTGAATTTATATATAGTAGGGGTATTTTGGTAATTTGGCACTAAATTCGCTAAAAATATAATTAAATTGGTTTTAATAGTTATTTGAGGTATAAAAATGATTTCTACAAATTATTTAGTATTTTTAACTAATTGAAACTATTTTTCGTACATTATTTTCAAATTATATATAATATACTATTTTTCTAAATAAATGAGTTTTTATCGATTTTTAATATGTTTTAGGGTTAATTATGTAATTTGGAGTTTTAAAATGTATTTTGGTCAATATTTATGAATTTATTGAGAATTATTGATTTTTAATAATATTTTATTAAAATTAGGGTTTTTATGTATTTATCGGTAAAATAATTATTTTTAGCGTTTGAATTTCTAATTTGTTATATTTTGAGTATTAAAGGTGAATTTTTGGTATTTTTTGGCATTTTAAATGTGCTCTGTAATTATCTCGTGAATTATGAACCTCGGTCGGTAGAATTGTAGTTTGGGAGTCCGACCGAGGGGTTGTAGCGGTATATTTTTGAAGTGTGTTTCTTTGCAGGACTGGCTCTACTCTTTGAGTAGAGAGATGTCCGTTTTACAAGGGAGGTTATGCCGAATTTTCAGTAGAATTCTCGTAAAACATAATATCCGATCGAATTCATATTCTGATTTTGTGTCCGATATTCTTAGATCGAGTCTCTAGGAATTTCGATAGATTTATTCTAATTTTGTATTATCATTTGTTTGTTTAGTTATATCGAGATCGAGGCCTAGTGGACCAGGCCCGTCGGACTCGTCTCGTGGAGCGCAATAACAATGAGTTGTTATTCTATATATACTTGTATTAGGATTGCATGTTTTTAGAAATGTATGGTTTATTTTATAAATTATGCATAAATGGTTTAATTATTGCTTAGGTTTATTTTTGGTATATTTTGGTATATCCTTGGTATATTTTAAATTATATGCATGTTTAATTATGAATTTATACTTAAAATGTTTTTAAGTATATTTATAGTTTATTTTATAATTAAATTGAATTTATTCGATGTATATATACTCAAAATATACCTGGTTTATTTTTGGTATATTTCTAGTATATGTATGGTTTATATTGTTATTTTTATTAATGTCATGCATCATTTATTTCATGAATGAATGGATTTATTTTTAAATGAAGGATATCAATAGAACGTACTACCTAGTAGGCAACACTAGGACCGAGTACGTATCGGTACGACGATAGATTTTAGGTTATATTACTAACCTATTTGTGGATATCAATTGGATTGATTTATTTGATGTGAGATATGATTTGAGAGTGTGATTGCTGGAGCTCAGTTGACCAAGTGTCTAGGGGCCAATCACACTGACAGTCAGACTGTTGGAGCTCAACCAACTTAGTGTCTCGGGGCCAGTCTACTATTCAAATGGAACAAGTGAATTTATTTGGAATAATTGAGCCTGTATGGCTAGAGTGTTGTCTAACACTGTTTGAGGTTATGATCATCTAGGGTTCTATTTGATGCTTCATAATCGGTTATTATTTTCAGTATATATAAAAAATGATTTTGCTACATCTGTGTGATTTTGCCTATATATATATATATATATTTATTATATATACTATTGAATGTGTGCATTTTTCATTTAGTATGCATGTATATATATTATAACAATTCACTCAGTGAGGTCTGACTCCCCTCCATTGACTATTTTTCAAGAGAGTCTTCGTCTTCAGACCTCAGTAGTAGACCCTTACGCCGGATTTCTTCTTCCCCGGCTTTACAATGTAATCTGCTCACTTGATTTTTACTTTATATTCTAGACATTGCAGTAGTTATAGTCAAGTTGTGGGATTTATGTATTATATTTGTATGAGATTTGTATTTTAAAGATTTGAGCTGAGATTTGTATTAATAGATTATGTATATATATTCTGAGATGGATTTGTGTTATTAAATCTGTCGGTGGATTATTATTTTATTTTATTTATGAGATTTATTTCCACTGCAAAATATTTTATTTATGTTGTTATTTATATTGCATGCTTTTATTTTATTTTAAGGCTTACTACGGGTTCCAGATTTGAAATAATTCCCATTCCTTAGCGCCAGTCATGCCCCTGTTTTGGGTCGTGACACGAATCCCATCCACAAAGGCAAAAAAGTCAGCTATCTACAAATAAAAAGAAAAAATAAAAGTCAAAATGATACCTTTCGAATCTTAAAACGTACCACTGGGTTGTATGTGGTTAGGAAAAACTCTCTGAAGGTATCTTCTGGATAGATTTTTAGCAAATCTTGCATCAGCTATGCCATAAAGATGAAGCTTCATGACCATCTCGTTATCCTTATCGGATAGATTTAAGGGTCGCTTCATCTGTGACAGTCATCATACCATATCCATCGGACATTTATGAAGTCCAAATGGTGTTTGACAATAAAAAAACCTATGTCTCCACTTCTTGTGGAGATTCGAAAGCTTTACAAAGAGGCTATGGTTTGGAATAACTGATAGAAAGAACATTAGCTCTCTCTTTTTCTTATTCAAATTGTAGAGGTATCACAGGACATCCATGTATAGATCTCTACCCTCATGCATCAATTCTATAAAGCCGATTAAGATCCAGTAGTTATTGGGATGGAGTTGCCCATGACCTATGTTGTACCTATTCAAAAAATCCCTAATGAAGGGGTTTAAAGGGAATTTCAATCCCCTCTTTAATTGATCAAAGTATACAACTAATCTATCAAAATCCAACATAGGGGTATAGACTTTAAAGTTCTTATCTATAGTGTGCAGAGCGAAGTCTACAGGAATGCTAAAACATCTCTAGTACCATTTTAGTATTTCCTCATCTATCCTAGAGACAAACAAGTCAGAGCTAACTTGCTCTTATGGAGCCATGGATCCTATTCTATAAATAAAAGAAAATGAAGTATGAAGGATAAAAAAGCTTCACTTAGAAGTAGAATGCAAGCTTTTTAAAGAAAGCTCTGAAGGCAAAGAACACACACGAGCGAACTTGGAAAGGGAGAAATAGCAGGAAAGTGAAAGTGCAATAAACAAATGGGTTTGATATATTTATAGTGCAAAGGAAGGTTCTGGAACAACCATTATTGCCCTCATAAATATTTTTCATCCCTATTATAGCATTAAGGGCAATTCTGAAAATGAGAAAGACTCACTAATCGAGCAGTTATTATTATGACAGCTGAAACATCTCATCTTTTGACACAGGAACATATGTAATGGTTACATAATTTAAAATTCAAAGGAAAATGAAAAGATATGGCAATTGCTAATCCTGCTCCTCTCACTACAGCTGTCTTAGCATTGAGTATCTAAGCCTCAATCATTTAAAGTCTAATGATTAAAGCTGACACCCTTAGATCGCTTTAATAGTACTGAGGTATGACACTCGAGCTGCACGTTTAATGCACCGAGCATCAAACTCCAATAATGGCTGGTTTCGCTATGTTGTTTTCATATGGGCGGGTTAATCCTTTACACCAAGCATTTTTATTGTAGGTCACTTAAGTCCAGCTGACACTTCAACAATGTTCTTTTACCATGATCTCCAAACTCGGTACCGAGCTTCATATTTTCCTATGAATGAGGCTGGCCACCTCAATCCACTCGCAATAACATTTATCCTTACCCTACAGATCTAGACACGTAGGATATAAATATTCGAACATACTTTCAGGGGGGAGTCTTGATACCCCATATGCATATTCTTATTTAATTAAGGTATTTATTTTCCTAAAAAGGGTTGCTTGCAGAAGAAGGACATCCAAGATAAATAGGAAAAGATTCCCAATTAGGACACTCTTGGATAGGAAGAAACACTCTTTTAATATACATAGGACTCTCATCAAAGAGGAATCCTATTCCTCTAAGGTTTGAGCATCATTATCCCTATAAATAAGACCCCATACCCCTCATTCTCATTGATTCTATTCTCTTATACTCATTGCTCTCTTTATCTCTCTAAACTCTTTCTCTATATATATATCTTTTGACTTAGGCATTGGAGAGTTTGTGGGAATTCTCTCCATCTCTCACCTTACTCTTTATTGATCACTTACAGGGTTCCAGTTTAAGAGTTCCGAAAACAAATTATTAGAAAGGAATTTAGTTATCCTATAGTTGATTTCCAACAAACGATGAACTTAATATGATATGCCTTAATTTGTCGTCAATATGTGTTTAAGATGATAGCAATAACAATAATTGAATAAATAAAATAAAATAAAATAAAAATAATTGAAAAATTATAAATTTTTTCCTTTTTATGTTAAATAGTAAAAAAATGGTGTTTTTAATTGAATAAAAAAGGTTTGTTTTAAATAGAATAAAAGACATAATTTTTTGAAATAAAAGAGTGATATGAAAAACGTAATAAAATTAGTGTTTTACATAAGTATTAGATTTGTTTTTTAAAATAAGAATCTATAATGATTTTACATATAACACGGACTATAAAATAAAATAGTTAAATAAATAATTTTAATAAAATAAAGAGTAACCAAAATGAAAACAAAATATATGACATTAATTTTAATTTGTTTGATTTTTGTTGTCATAATTTTTTATTTATAATAGGATTAGTTTTGAGAATTATTGAGTTAGTATTGAAATATATATAATAGTATGTTAGTTAAAAAATAATACTAAATAACTACTATAAATAATTTATTTTTAATTTTAAATGGTTTGAGAAAATATTTGAGTGATTGGAGGTAGAAAAATGTGTTGTATATGACAATTTAAGTAGCATTAAAATATCAAATATGTACAATAATATTTTAGTTAAAAAACTATTACTAAATAATTGCCCTAATATTTTATTTTATTTTTTAAAAAATTCAGAAAAAAGGAAAATGAATACTTATCAAACTATATAGATTTTAAAATAAATATTATATATTATATTTTTTTAGATGGGTGCATTCTATGCTTAGAAAGTTGAAGAGATTTTTTTTTTTTTCAGAAAGTTGAAAAAGATATATTAGATGGGTGCATTGGTTAGAAAGTTGAAGAGATTTTTTTTTTTTAGAAAGTTGAAAAAGATATATTAGAGGGGTGCATTCTATTATTATTTTATTTTTATGAAGTAAATTACACTTTTATTTATAACCACCTTTAGATGATAAAAAATATTGTCATGTAATGGTGATAAACACAAAGTACAAACAAAATATTTAAAAAATAAAGTAACTATTAGATTATTTAATTGGATAATATAAATATATATAGGAAATTATTACTTATGCTAAATGTATTACACTTTAAAGTAAGATTTGTGATATATCAACAAAGTGATTTATATTTATTATTAAAAATGAGACACGTTTTTTGTTACAAATTTCGACATTAAGTGCAATACACGAAGTGTAGGGGTAAGAATTGGCCAAAATATATTATTATTATAAATTCGTTTTTGATAGATGATATCAATGCTGTAACTCACGTAATGTTTATATCCCAGAGGTGTTGCGGTGAGCCTCCGTCAAGGGAGGACGCAATGAAGAAGCTCCGCCCGAAAACAGTGGTGGCGGGCAAACCTGAAGACATCATCATCGAAATATTCTCAAAGATCACTCCTGTCAAGTCTCTGATACGTTTCATGTGAATATCAAAATCATTCTATTCTTCTATCTCTAATTCCCACTTCATCGAATTACACCTCCACCACTCCGTTCAGTCACCCAACAACCATAAATTAGTCGTCAGCAACGATTTGAAAACGTCTCAGAAATCGTCCATTGATGCTGGACCGTTCGTATATGATCCTAGATCAGGAGAAACCATGCAAATTCAAAGAAGATGGTTCAAACAGCCGTTTTTGCCTAATCAGGAGTACAATATCTTGTGTTCTTGTGATGGATTGTTGTTGTTGAGCATCTCTGTTTAAAACATCAACTCTCTCGTTGTATGGAACCCTTTGACAGGGGAGAGTCGTGAGTTGCTGAGGTGCATACCAAGTGATGGTGTCCTATTATGGGTTTGTTTATGATTTGTCTACTGATGACTACAAGGTGATACAATGCACAGATCCTGCTAATTCAAAATTTGCACGGGAATCCAGGGTTGTATCACTGAAATCCAATTCATGGAAAGTTTCGAACAAGACTCTCATCACCATTAATACGACAGGGACTATCTGAATGGATCTCTCCACTGGTTATCTAATGGAACAATTCTTGAGTTCAGCTTAGCAGAGGAGAAATTAACTAAAGTTGAAGTGCCCTTCTGTGTTACTGATGACATTGTTATAGAAAATGAAGATAAACTGAGTATTTTACAAGGAAGGCTTTGTTTAATTCAGTTAGCGAGTCTTCCAAATAAATACACGGCTGAACCTTCAATTTGTTTAAATTTTTGGCTGAGAACAGAATATGGTGTTGATGGGGGTGCAGCTGCTAACTCTTGGACCAAGTTCATGACCATAGAAATGCCAGATGAGGTGTGTAATGTGTCAATTCAAACACCGCTTTGTTTCGTCAATCATAGAGTTACGACTATGAAGACAGGGTTAATTAGGAGTAAAAATGATTTTGTAGTATATGACATGGAGAAGGAATTTAAGGACATTATGATTCTTAATCATCAAGTCTCTGAAATGACCAAAGCATTTTTCTTTGTGGAGAGCTTGGTGTCACCTAACCCAGCCCAACCCCACCCCACCCAAAATTCAAAGTCGCACAGGTCCATTGATGACATGCACTTTTCTTTGATCTTTAGCTAGGTAGGTAGACATTTTCAATTTCAATTTATTTGATGATATTCTTGATTTTAGCTAAGTAGAGATTCTTGGGATGATATGTCTCTTAATGTATTTGGCATCCTGAGATGCATTAATACTTAGATTCTATGACTCTGTTTATGGGTCCTCAAATGGAGGAAATCTATCAATAGTTATCATGCAAGATAAGGTTGTTGCTATTTCAAGATCGGAATGGGGCTATAACATTTTATTTTGAACACATCAGATACAAGTGATACCATTAGCCTTCTAATGCTGCTGTGTTTGTTATCTCTTCTAATTGCACCTACCATAAACTGGGGGAGACAACGCTCTCCATATAGGCCTCTGCGTTGACTACAGTGCCATCTGGGATTCCTTCAATTACTATATCTCTGCAAGTTTCTTCCTTTGGATTGTACAAAACTAAGTTCCCATCAATTTCTAGCAGAGCTTCATCATCCTTCAAGAAACCCAATGGCTTCATGTAGAAATAGGAGACGGTAATCACAATTTTAGTCCAAGATTCTCTTTTGCCATACTCTTTCATCACCCAGAAATCATTGTGTGATGTCAGGTTGTTACCACGAAGTATACAGAGGCACCCTCCATAATCCCGAACTGCATGAAAGTTCTTTACAGGAACTGGCGGAAGCAAATCATGGAACTTCTCCTCCACTAAATCAAATGCACCGATCAATTGTCTCCCGTGAATCCTCGAACCTGCTAACAATCCAGTGAATAGCCCCATTAAATGGTGTTCCGGGATTATTGGCATGACTACTGTAAGGAAAGTCCTGAACTCTCTTCCAAACATTTGTTTTTAATGAGTAGACAAGAACATAATTTCTGAAAGCTATTTTTACAAACTTGTAATCGTCAACTGAGTGATCATATCCAAATCCATGTACACAAGGACGAGCTAGAGATCTAATTTACAGCGAGCAATTATCCCGTACTTCTGGTACTTTCTTGAACAGTTAGTGGAAGGGTTGAGCAGCAAGAATGTCTGGTTCAGGAGCCATGCATAGCAAGTCATTACAAGAACCGAAGAATGAAACCTCATCAAAGCTCTTCTTCTTTGACGGATAAGTAAGCTCTACTGCAATTGCATTATTGTTTGCTTCAAACTGTGCAGAGTAAAATGAGCAGAAAAATGGAGATGTGAGAATATGTCTATTTCTCTGATGGCTAACATTGTTGTTTCTGGCTGCCAGATTGAGATGAGCTCTGATGAATTGTGGGTCAGAGATCAAAGAATACCAAGGTTGCACACACATTTAAGCTGAAGTAAGGATGTTACTGGTAGGCTTGAGAGAATGTGAATGAGAATATCCTGAGGAAGGTTACTCATTATCGGATTTTGTTGGAGATGGTTTAACTAAATTCTTAGGTTATTTATAGACAAGAACTTTCCATCACAACATTGGTAGAAGAGAAACTTAGTTTGAAAAGAACAGCGGCTTGGAGTGCTACAGGATATGCTGTATTCAGATGCTTCTGTTAGCTGTATTTGTCGACATTCAGCTGGCAGGGAATTAGCAAACAGATGGAGACTCACCTTTCTAATCTGCTTTGACCTTGATGTTGGTAGGATCATCATATATTCTGTGGACTACAAGTTCAATAAATGGCAGGACAAGCTTCACTACGTATAGACAGAAGAGGCGATGAAAACGAGTGATGCAATAATTAAACTGAAATGCTTTAATATATTGTTGCCAGCTATATGTGCAAATGATAAAATAAATCCATCCAACTGCAACCTCAAGAGTTGCATTCTTACGGCCGGCGGTTTATGCTTATGATCGTTGAAGAAGACAGACATCTGTTGTGACTTGATTTTCTTAGAAGAAGACAGACATCTGTTGTGACTTGATTTTCTTAGTTTCTGTTTCTTTCGTCTCCAAAAATGCCTTGAAAACGATATTGTTACATCTTTTTGGTTTGTTTCTGCTTTGATCATGAGATATCTGTTGCTAGTTGAAACCAAGTAATTAGATCAATGAATTGTATCTGGGAATAAAAAGCCTGAATAGTTTTCTACAATTCATACCGTAATTTAACCATGAACTATACATATCTATGAAACAGTAATGCAACAAAGAGAATTTTAAAGTACATGGCAGAAAATGGAAATGGAGAACCATATATTCCAGTTCATTTGCAGCAGGTATCTGGTTAAAGTGCCAATCTTAGATGAGGTGAAACAAGGCTCTCTACATATGTCTCTACTTCAAACTCAATTCCAACTGGAATGCCTTCAATAACAAAATCCTGATAAGTTTCTTCTTTGAAATTGTACAGAACTAACTTTCCATCAATCTCTAGCACAGCTTTATGATTGTGAAAAACACCTAGTGGTTTCATTCTAAAGTATGATATGGTAATCACAACTTTAGTCCAGGAATCACTAATGCCATATCTCTTCATAAACCAAAACTCATTATGGGAAGTTATATCAGTACCGGGCAGTACACATAGGCATTCCCCAAAAACCCCTATCCCATAAAAGTTTTTAACAGAATTAGGTGGAGGCACATCGCAGAACTTCTCCCCCACCATATCAAATGCACCGATTACTTGTGAGTTCGTTGGATCCTTGCTGCGATTTACTATCCAGTGTATAGCCCCATTTAACTGAAGTCCTGGATCAAGTGCAAGGATACTGTAAGGGAAGAATCCAGTTTTTCTCCAGGTATTTGCTTTTAGCGAATAGACGAACACCCACCCTTTACAAGAAATTTTTACAAGCTTGTAATCACTGATGGAGTGAGCATAGCCGAAGCCATACATGAAGGGTAGTGATGATTGACTGAAGGGACGACAATTGGCTAACCTTGGTATTTCCTGAGCTGCTCTTGTAGAAGGGTTGATCAACAATAACACTCCTGGTTCAGAAGCAACACATAATAAGCCATTGCAAGAACCAATGAACTTGACCTCATCATAACAAATACTTTTCAGAGGATAGTCAAACTTTATTGCGCCTGCTCGATCAGGTGCTTCATAACTTACTGTATAAACACAAGGAAGAGAGAAAGATGTGAGACTAAGTCTCCATCTGTGGCAGCTGATACAATTGTCTTCAGTTGCTAGTCTGAGATGCATTGTTATAAAATGCGGGTCAGAGATAAGACAACACCAAGATTTACATACCGCCTTGAATCGACATAAAGATTTTACAGGTAGTCGTAAGAGTATGTGGACGATGACATCTTGAATAAGGTTAGCCATCACCATCAACCTCAGTTCAAGAACAAATATATATACCACTGGTTTTTGATGTCTAAAGGCGGTGACCAGAGGTTGGTCTATGCATTTATAGAACAATAGATCATTTTTAAATGCATTGACCAACTATGAAACAATCGAAGTTAGGTATAAGAAACCTACTTGCAATTTCAAGGAATTCGCTGTTGGCTTCATATGAGCTAATGGTCATATATCCCAAAAGTAGGGGAGAGCAAAAACCGACTGAACCAGGCTGAAAGTAAAGGTCAGCTCAGTAACTAATAGTAGGTAAGTGGCGGTTTAGTTTTGGTTATAGAAGAAAACCCGTTATCGGTTCTCGGCTTGGTTCAGGTGTAAATTAACCGAACCGAACTACAAACTGAAGTACTGGTACATCAAGCATAAAATGGCATCATTTTTATATGTAACCCTAACCCTAAAAAATATTGTCCCCTACATATAGGTCTTATTCCCCCTCACCCTCTCATTTCTTGCTGCCCCTTTGTCTCTCTCTGTCTCTCAAACTTTCCACTTCTAGTTCTCTCTTCTCTCTTCTAACCCTAAACTTTCTGTAACCATAACCCAAACCCTTTATCTCACCAGTGTTTATCTTTGTTCTTCGGTCTAGCTTTTCCTCTTCCCTTTCTCTTGAATGCACCTTTTCGTTGTCTGTGTTCTGTTTCTTGATTTCTCATCTCTATATTGTCTTTTTAAAATTTTGGGTAATTTTTTGGCCTTATTTTATTAGAGGTTGATGGTTTTGTATTTATTCTTTTATTTGTTGCATGTTATATTGGTGAAATCGACTATTTTGGTTGGATCTCTAAAGTTTTTTTTCAATCTCTTTGAAAGATTTTAATGGTGGAAGCCCCATATGTGTTGATTTGACCATTGATTAATCTTGTTGGTGGAAGTTGCTTAATTTGAACACTAATTGAATTAAAGAAAGTCATGGATATTCATCATTAAAAAAAAAGGTAAAATTTTAATTTGTTTGGTCAAAGTGTTTAACTTTCATGTTGATATTTTTTGTTACTTTGATTTTTGAAAATATAATGTTTACTTTATGTGTATTTAATTGTATTATTTTTTTAAATTGCTTTTATTGAAGATATAATGTTTACTTTCTATGTCAAAAATTTTATTTAAAATTATTTTAGAAAAATTCTTTAATGTTTCCTTTTTGTTTGTTTATTTTACTGAAATAATTGTAAACAAATTGCTTTTATTAAATAATTATGAGTGACTGAGAATTACAAAATACTTTTTAAAAAAATTATGATGAACAAAGATTATTGCTTACTTTTGTTGAATCATTATATTATTGTTGCTTCTTCTCTTCGAATTGTAGCATTTGTAAACTGTAATTAATTTTCTTTGGCTCTAAATCATTTTGTCTTCTTTTGTTCTGATTGCATGTAAATTATTAATATGGAAACTGAAGTAGGAGCTACCGATGGAAGTCAACCTGCTACTGGTGGTGCTGAGACCTTGAATCCTGTTGAGGTGGAAGCCCCAAAGCAACTAGAAGTTGCTAAAAATGAGAAAAAGAGAAAGGACATTGATACCAAAAGCAAGGTGTGGGAGCACCTTGAGAAAATCTTAAACAGGAAAGGGAAGTTGGTAAAAGCTAGATGTGTTTATTGTGCTAAAATCTTACATGTTGATAGTAAAATTAATGGTACATCATCTTGTAGAAATCATATGCTGATTTGTAGGAAAAACCCTAAACCTAAGTCCAGTAGACAAAATCTTTTAACTTTTCAACTTGATGTGCATAGTTTTGAAAGTCTAGGTGTAATAGGGACTTGGACTTTTGATAATGAAGCTATTAGGATTGCATTGTCCCACATTGTTATTCTTGATGAGCTCCCATTTAAATTTTTGTAGGGAGAGGGTTTTAAACAGGTCATGGTTGTTACATGTCTTAGGTTTAAGATACCTAACAAATGGACAATTAGTCGAAATTGTTATAATGCATATGTCGAAGCAAAGCTTAAATTGAAAATTTTTTTCATGCATCATTGCCAAAGTCAAAGAGTCAACATCACAACTGACTATTGGACTTCAAATCAACGCATAAACTACATGTACATAACTGCTTATTACATTGATTCATAGTGGAAGCTGAATAAAAAAGTTATTTCCTTTGTCCTTATTATATTGCACATGGGGGAGTATATTGCAAAAAATTTAGAAAACTGTCTTTTAGATTGGGGTGTCAAGCATATTTTCACAGTGACAGTAGACAATGCATCGTCAAATGATAATGCACTCGGTTTTTTAAGAAAAAATTAATGTCTTGGGGCACATCTGCTGCCAAATAAAATATGTTCACATGAGATACATTGCACACATCCTTAATTTAGTTGTCACTAAGGAGTTGAAAGAAGCTGACAATTCTGTAAATTTAAGCACTAGTTGCTAACATCAATACATAAACATTTTCATCAATATACTTTCAGGATATTCATGCTGGCTCAAAATGTTATTTCTTCCACTTTGGGTGAAACCAAGCTTTCAATATAAATTTCTCCATCAACCCAATTACAAGAACCATTTATTACAGACTTCCTAAACGTACCATCTTGAGGATTGTAAATCACTAAAGAGGACTCCAAGTACAGTAGAATCTTACCTCCATCAGCAATGCAATATGGTATCAAATACGAGATTCGTGCTGGAATATCCAAATACGGAATGCTGACCAACTTTATCGAAGAGTTTCTCATCCCATACTCCTTCGTAACCCAAAAATCAGAACGAATTGTCCAATAATTACACACCACACATCGCCCTCCATTCAATACAGTCAATGTCCTAGAGCAACTCAACTCTCCATAATCAGGTTGTATCGCCTCTATATAGGTCTCTTTAAATAAATGAAAAGAAACAATAATCCACATCAGTCCAGCATCCCCTACACGCATTACTGGCCAATTAAAAGTACCACTAACATATTTTCCCGATACATCATTTGGAACACCATATTCAAAGCCTCCAATCCTTCTCCAAGAGCGGGTTCTTCGCTCACAAACTTCAACAATACTCTCATATCCAAAACCAAGACTACCATTCTTATTTTGAAAGCAGAACACAGCAACAACTTTGTAATCATCTATTTCACTGTCAGAGCCAAACGCAAACCCAGAAACAGTATAGCTACCTGACTTCTTTCCAAACCTTAGATAAGGCAATTCATCAAACACCCTCGTAGAGGAATTCAATAAAGTCACAAAATCTTGCTTCATAGTTGCACATAGCAATCCATCACAAGACCCAACAACCCATTCATTACGAATCTGCTTCTTTAACAAGAAACGGTGAACTTGACATTAGTATCACCAGTTGGACTATTATCAAAAAGAGAGCATAGAGACCACGATTTAAAGAATCTACGTGATGTGATGTCTGGAGTAAATCTTTGATATTGATTGGGGTTCTTGATGTTTGACAAAGATTTTATGTGTCTGAGATGGGCTTTGACGAACTGGGCGTCTGAAATTAACGATTTGAATGAATTAGAAATGCACCTGAACTGAATTAGAGATTTGAGAGGCAAACGAGAGAGGATTTCCACAATGATTTCTTGAGGAGGGACCGGTAATGAAAGTGGAATATTATCAGGTTCTTGTGGTACTGATTTCTTTGCTTTCCTTTTGGTATTTTCTTGCAATTTCGTAGGTTTATTGACATGTGATTCGTATTGGTCTTCATTCTTTCTCTTTGTGGGTGGACAGCGAGTTGAATCGTACACCACCACCAGCAGTTCCTCCTCTTCCTCTGCCATCAGTGCATGAGTCTGCTCTACTCAAGGAATAAATAAGAGACATTTACAATAATACTCTATTTTTAAACATTGTTAGTAAAAATATTTAAGTTTTCATTAATTACAAATCTATCCTATATAATTTCAAGAATATTTTTGTATTTTAAAAAATGCACCTATATTTTTCTTTTTTATTTCTTTTCATTTTTCTACCTTTTTTATTAATTTTTTAATGGTTTTTATTCCTTTTTTATCTTATTTTTTACTCTTTTTTATAAATTTTTATTTTGTCCTTTTTTCTTATATATATATATATTTTTATTTATCCTTCTTCCCTTCTTTCTTCTTTTATTCTTTTTATTTTTTCTTTCTTTTTTGCTTTTCATCTTTTTTTATAAATTTTTATTTTATCTTTTTTTTCTTATTTTTCTCTTTTTTTTTTATACTTTCCTTCTTTTTTATTTTCTCTTTTTTAAAAAATTCATTTTCCTTATTTTTCCTTTTTTTTTTAATTATTGAAGCATTAGCCAATATATTTTTTGGAAATTTATTTCATAAAATCTTCAAGTGGGTTATAAGAATACACACTATATGATGGCCAAAATACAAGCAATCACATTCAACAAAATTTCTATACATACTTAATTATTCAAGTTCTTAATATATAAAAGATGTAACATTTATTATGATTGAACCAATATGACTCTTTTTAAAAAGTGATAATAGAACTTTGCATAAGGAAAATAAAGTAATAATTTAAATTTCTAATGATTCTAAAAGAGAATCAATTTTATCAATATATTTCAAGCACGAAAAATATAATTTTAACATTTTAAAGATTTCAAGTAGTCTAATGTGTTTGTAAAATAAAAATAAGGTTGTATAGCTTCAAATTGAAGAACCAATCCCAAAACAAATCATAACCTAATTTAATAATATGTTAATAAATTAAAGATGAAGATGAGTGTAGCTCATATGTTAGAGCACTTGCTTAGCATGCGAGAGGTACAAGAATCGATATCCCATATCTCCATTCTTTTATTAGGTAGCATATATTTAATTTTGTTGCTTTTTGGTTTACTTTTAATTTTTTATCTTGTTTTAAAAGTGCAGGAAAATGTGAATGTGCTTTTGGTGCTTTTAGTTATGATTTAGGAGATGTTGCTGATTGTGAAAATGGTGCTTATGATTCAAAGTTTGTTGAAACTTTTGGTGGTGGTGATGAGTTAAAGGATTTCTTTTATTATGTAGCATGTATTTGATTTGTTGCTTTTTGGTTTACTTTTAATTTTTATCTTGTTTTAAAAGTGTAGGAAAATGTGGATGTGTTTTTGGTGCTTTTAGTTTTGATTTAAGAGATGTTGTTGGTTGTGAAAATAGTGCTTATGATGCAAAGTTTTTTGATATTGTTGGTGGTGGTGATGATGAGTTAAAAAATTTTGTTGGGATATGTTTTGTTTTATTATTTTTGTATCTTTTTGGTTTCTGATACCTTATTTTATGTTTTTGTTTTAAGGGTGATAAGAAATTATCTGAGGATGTTGTTTTAATTCCAATTTTAAAGATAGTTATGTTAAAGATGGTGATGAAGTGTTCAAGGATTCCAATTTGGCATGTCTGTAAATGACGAGGTTTAGCGTGCGTCCAAGATTTTAGCAATTGTGACACTATTTGAGCTTAGAACTTTAAAGAACACACTAACCACTGTCACAAAGATATGACGTGAAAATGAGGAGTCGTCATTTTTAGGGTTTTTTTTTCCCAACAATTTTTTTTCCTTTTTTTTTTAATTTATACTTTTTTTTCCAACATTTTATTTTTTTTCAACAATTTTTTTACTTTATATTGTTTTCATTTATGTTTTTCTCAATATTTTTTTTACTACCTTCATCTATTTTTTTCTCAATATTTTTTTTATCAACATTTTTTTCAACTTTTTTTTGCTCAACATTTTTTAAAATTTTTAAGGTATTATCTTCATTTTATTTTTAACTTTATATATATATATATATATATATATATATATATATATATATATATATATATATATATATATATATATATATATATATATATATGAATAATTATGAACTAAACATCTTTAATTATTGTTAAACTAAGTAATAAATATCTTCAACTATTGTAACAACAATAAATAAACAAAATTTTCTACTTTTATATTTCTAAAGAATAAGGATTTTATTATATTTTACTTTAACTTGTTTATTAAAATGTCTAACAACTTTTTTTTCAAAAAAAAATATTTGATACTTATTGATCATCAATATGTAACAAATTTACAATTTTTATGATGTATTTGTAATATCAACACAAAAAAATCCGAAAAAATAAAAAAAATAAACAAACTGAAATAACAAAAAACAAAAAATAACAACTGAAACAACAAAAATCAACAAAATTTTATGTTGTTGATTTTTGTTGTTTATCAGTTGTTTATTTTTGTTGATTTTTTTTTATTTTTTACTATTTTCAAATTATTTTTTCATTATTAATGAAAAAATTAAGGCCATAAATAAAATGTTTACTTTTCTTAGTATTAATGATAAAAATAATATTTTTATATATATATCTCATAAATTTTATTTTTTTTATTTTTAACAAAAATAAAAAAATTTAAATAAAGAGAAACGATTAAAACAATTAAAACCTACAACTGAAAACAATAGAAACAATAAAAATCAGCAAAAGTAAAAAAAATTGCAGTTGCTGATTTTTATTTATTTGTGTTGATTTTTGTTGTTGTTTATTGTTTTTCTAGTTTTTCATCATTAATAATAAAATTAAGACCATAAACATAATTTTTACTTTTATTAGTATCAATAATAAAAATAAAATTTTTTTGATATATTTCATAATTTTTTAGTTATTTTTTATTGAAAAAATAATTATTAAATACTATGGGTAATTTTTACTTTAATTAGTTTAATTTCTAAATTATAAATAATTAGGAAAAAATAATTATTTAAGACTATGGATAATTTTTTGTTTAATTACCTTAATTTTTATATTTTGAATAATAGTAAGTTTCAAAATTTTAAAAAATAGTTATTTAGAATATAAAATTAAATTACTTAAAATATACAAATTAAGTAAAATACACACAATTAACTTAAATTAACATAAATAATAAATAGATCAAAAAATTATAAAAAAAATGAAACAAAAAAAAGTTGAAAAAAAAAAAAGAAAATCGCCAAAGTTGTTGGCCAACTTTCAAAAATGGCCTAAAATAAAGATAAAAAAAAAAAGAGCAAAGTTACAACTGAAAAAATAGAATGAGCTGTCACGACCCAAAACAGGGTCATGACCGGCGCTAGGGAACGGGAATTCTTTCGAATCCGGAACCCGTAGCATGCCTAAAAATAAAATAAAACATGCAATAATAATAATAACAACATCAAATGCAGCGGAAATAAAAAATCATAAATATCACAATAGTATTTTCACCAACTGGATTTAAATCAAATCTCATCTCATATATATATATAAATCTTTTAATACAAATCCAGTTCACATGATACAATATCTCACATAAATAAAATACATAAAATCCCATAATAATTTACAACTACTGCAGTGTCTAGATTATAAAAATAAGACTCAAGTAAGCAGTTTACACAAAGAAGCCGGGGCGGAAGAAATCCGGCGTATAGGCCTGCTACTGAGGTCTGAAGATGTTGACTCTCCTGAAAAATTGTCAACGGAGGGGAGTCAGACTTCACTGAGTGAATTACTATAATATATATACATGCATGCTAAATGACAATGCATACAGTCAACTGCATATACCTAATATGTATATATACAGGCAAATACACACAGATGCAGTAAAATCATTTTTATATATATTTTATTTAAAATCATCGTTTATGAAGGATCAAATAGAACCCTATGATATCGAAACCTCAATCAGTGTTAGACAACACTCTAGCCATACAGGCTCACTTAATCCGAATATATCCACTTAATCCATTTAGACAGTAGACTAGCTCCGAAACACTAAGTCAACCGAGCTCCAGCAGTCTGACTGCCAGTGTGATTGGCCCCGAGACACTTGGTCAACCGAGCTCCAGTAATCACACCTCCAAACCATATCTCACATATCAAATAATCATATTCCATGAATATCCATAAATGGTTAGTAATATAGCCTAAATACTATAGGCGTACCGGTACGTACTCGGTCCTAGTGCTGCCCACTAGGTAGCACGTTCTATCGATATCCTTCATTAATAAATATAAAACATTCATTCACAAATAAATAATGCATGAATTTAAATAAAAGAACATTATAAACCATATATATACTGGAAATATACCAAAAATAAACCAGGTATATTTTGAGTATATATACGTCAAATAAATCCAATCAAATTACAAATTTAGCTAGAAATATATTTAAAAACATTTTAAATAAAATTTATTTATAAAACATGCATATAATTTAATATATACCATAAATAAATCAAAAATAAACTAAATATAAACCTAAGTGATAATCAAATTATTTATGCATATTTAATCAAAATAAAACATGCATTTCTAAATCATGCATCCTAAGCATATATATATAAAATAGCAACTCACAAATTAGTGCGCTCCATGAGATGGATCCGACGGGCCTGGTCCACTAGCCCTCGGTCTTGGCGCAACTAAACAAACAATAACGAAAAAAAATTAGAATAACCCTAACAGAAATCCTAGAATTCGATCTAGAATATTAAACACAGAATTGAGATTAGGGTTCGACCGGATATCACGTTTTACGAGAATTCTACCAAAAATTTGGCAGAACCTCCCCTGTAAAATGGACATCTCTCTACTCAAAGAGTAGAGCCGACCCTGCAAAGAAACACACTTCGAAAATAAACACCACATCTCATTCACAACCTCTCGGTCGGACTCCAGACTATAGTCTACCGACCGGGGTCCACAAACACAGAATAATTCAGGAAATACCAAAAATATCCTTATAACATAGAAATACATTTTATAGGTAGAAATTACATAATTAACCTTTAAACATAGTAAAAACCGATAAAAACTCATTTTATTAGAAAAATCGTATAGTATATATATAATTGAAAATAATTCACGAAAAATAGTTTTAATTAGTTAAAAATACCAAATAATTTGTAGAAATAATTTTTATACCTTAAATAACTATTAAAATCAATTAAATTACATTTTTAGCCAATTTAAGGTAAAATTACCAAAATGCCCTTATATATATAAATATACTATAATTACTTCAAAATTCACCAAAAATAGTATAATTATCAAAAATTTATTTTATCAACATATTTATCAATAATATTAATAATTAAACTCAATTTACCAATTAAATTCAATTGAAAACACAATTAACCTAATTTTCCCAAAATTACATAAACTTCAATAATTCAAAATAAATACATAGAAATTCATAAAAATTCCAAATAAATTCCTATAATTCATTTTAACACCTATAATTATCATAAAACACAATTTCATAATTTATTTAATTAATTTCCGAAAATTAGAAAATAATATTAAAATATTCAAAAATACCCAAGAATCCAAAAAATCTCCAAAAATTCCAAAAAAATTCATACATGTATATTAAGCTAAGGGGAACAACATTTGTGAAGGGATTTTTCATAAATCAATCAATTCGAAGCTCAAAAAAAATCAAAAACCCTAATATGGCTGAAGTCGAAAATTTGAAACCTAAGCAAATCAAGACCATTTCAACTCAAACAAAAGCTAGAATCACACTTACCGGAGCTCAAGGAGAAGAAAGAGACCAACGGTGTCGAAAACGGTGGCCGGAATCGTGGTCGACGACGAGGAGAAGAAGTTTCGGCCAAAAGAAGAAAATGGGGTAGCCAGCGCCGGAGAAGGAGGTTGGGGGTGGCGGGGAACGGCTGAGGACGAAGGTGGAGCTGCTGGCGGCACACCGACGGCCGGGGATCGGGAGTTGCAGCGGGAGGGGAAGGTGGTCGCGCACGGGAAGAAGAAGAAGAAGAAGAAGAAAAAGAAAAGAAAAGAAAAGAAAAGAAAAAGAAAAGAAAAAGAAAAAGAAAAAAAAAGAAAAATAATAAAAAAATAATTTTAATAAAATATTTGAAAAAAATCACACCCACACACTTAATATTTAATATTTTAAAATTTAATATTAATTAAAAATAATTAAATAACAATAAAACAAATAATTAATTAATAAAATATTAGGGCAAAATACTAAACCCTAATTAAAAAAATAGGTACACATATACACGGTGTTTAGTATTTTTAAAAATACGTATGAGTTCATGCAAGTCCGAAAATATATTTAAAATAATTAATAATAAATTATTTACGTGAAAATTTCCCCGAAAATGCAAGTCCCGGGAAAATTTTATGTAAAGCACTATAAATAATACACAATAATTAAAATAGTTTTTAAATACATATCAACTCATGAAAATATCGTAATATATACAAAAATTATTAATACTGCATATCTCGGTATAGTGTAAAAATATTTAAAAATTACGGGATATTACATGAGCGCTGGCCACAAATTATATTAATGGTATTGACTAGCGCATGAGGTGAAATTTCCTCTAAAAAGATTTGTCTAAACCTAAAATTATTTAAGTGGGTTAGAGGCTAACATGAGCTTGAGCCCAAAATACATAAAAATAAAATAAACAAGCTCAAAAATAATAAAACAAATATTAAAAAAATTAAATAAAATATCAAACAATCAATTAAATTTATTTATTCTAAGAAACCTAATTTAGTTAAAGTGACATTAACAAGCAATTCTAATTCTATCCACTTAAATCTAATTCAATTTTAATAAAAAAACCTAATTATCTCTATAACCATTAATTTTAATTAATCATCCAATTAAACCCTATTCTTACTACTTAATTAATTAAAATAAACACACAACTACACATAATTTCTTTATCCCCACTATTAGGGTTATTACAATGATTTACTGAAAAAATACTAAGAAAATAAAAACTACTACAACCCCAAAAAAAATAAATACAAAATAAAACAATCCAACAAAAAATAATTTAAAAAAAAAAACTTAGAAACTATATTCAACTACAAGATTCAATCCATGACATTCCATGAATTTTGTTCTCTAAGTGAACTTATCATGTAACTCTCTCCATACTCACCAACACAAACACAAAAATAAAAAATGGTTAGTGAATAAACAAAATAACAATAAAAATTAAATAAAGCTAAAATTAAATAGAGCCAAAATAATCAAATAAAATATAGAAGAAAGTAGGAGAGGAGATGAGGGTATGGATGCAGTATTGATTTGCTCTTTAGAGTGGTATGAATCACCATAGCTTTTTAAAATATATCTTCATTGTTTGATTTTTCCTCCCTAAGAGTCTACTACCTCTTCCTCAAAGAACAAATACTTCTTTAAAAAAAATCTTTAATTGAAAACTATGTGAAAGGAAAAGAGAAATCTCCAAAAAAGTCCAGAAAAGAGCTCCCCCCTAAAAGAGTTTGAGCTGGGTTTATATAGAAAACCTCAACTAAAAGACATATCATATTGTGACTTCCTCCTTTTATAGTAATAGAGTTTTAATTTTAAAAGGACTTTTGATTTCCTGAAAAATTTAGATAAATCCTAGAAAAGAGATTTATCAAATTATTTGACCAATCAAAATTCATAAAACAAAATTTTTATTTATTGTCAAATAAAAAAACAGACGGAAAATGTTTAATTCCGACTTGAATTATATAGTTCCGATTGGAATTACATAATTCCGATAAGTTTTCTATAATTTTGATTTTTTTTTTTACTTTTAATTATAAAAAGACCTTGAAAGAATTTAAACTTTTCAATTGGGTCCTTAAAGAAAACATCACAATGAAGTCCTTGAAAAAACAATTAAGTTCTTTTTAAAAATGCATTTAGGCTTTTGACGTTTCAAACTTCAAGTGTTGACGATATATTTATAATATTTTCATCATTAAAGTCATTTGTCACATCCACATTTCATGATCCTGAAATTGGATGCTTATAGTGTTTTTTTTAATCTAATTTAGTATTTTTTTGGTTTCTAATTTTGCTTTTGATTTTTTGTTTTTATTTTTAGGGTGAAGGGAATGTACTTGATGATGTTGAACATCTTTTTAGTGTTATTTATTCTACTATAAAAATTGCTTATTGTTTGAGTGGAGATATATGTTTTTTTTTTTTTTTTTTGTATTTTGTTTATGGGTGACTTTTTTTGTTTAATTAAGTTGTTGAAAAGGATGATTCTGCATCTCTTTCTAACCAATATGGTGTTATTGGTGAACAAAGTGTTAAACATGTTACTATGGTTTTTTTTTTAATTTCTATTGCTTTTTGGTTTATGTTGGGTCTTGGATACTATTTTACATATAATAATAATAATAATAATAATAATAATAATAATAATAATAATAATAATAATAATAATAATAAATTTAATTGAAAATATAATAAGCTAAATAAAAAGATAAGAGATTGTAGTATTTTTTTAGTTTTTTGTATGTGTAATTTATTCCTGTAGCTTTTTGGTTTATATTTGATTTTTGATGTTGCTTTATATAATAATAGGAAAACAAGATGATTAATCATTTGCCTTAATTAATAGAGAGAGAAGAGAGAATCAATTTTGCATAACTGCCCATTAACATCCATTGATACAAAACCTTGACATGCTAATGGATGCCCCTTCAATTAACTAAAAAAATAATCGCACCAATAGAGATGTCTTTATCTGTACCTCTCCATAAACAAATCAAATCAATTATCTCCTTGGAATATTATGGATAAAATTGGCCATGTTCTTGAAAGATAATTACATTTTATCATGTGCAGTTGGCATTTGACTGAGAAGCCCAAATGGAGCTGACAAAAAAAGGAACAAGAGAGAAATCATTCTGACCTTACAACAGAGAAAAATATATTGAACATGTCAAGAACTAGATCGTTGCAGCCAATATCTAGCAAAATCACAAAGCATTTGCATCTTGCAACAGTCTTTAATATTTTAACTCTCCTTGCAAAGTATGGGCTAGTTGTAGCAGCCAGCTCCGCAAACATGCTGAGAATAAGTTTAAAAGTATCCTTTGCAAAGAAAAGGAATTCAAGTCAATTGCCACTACAGTGTGGAAGCAGATAAAACAAGGAAAATAGCATAGACACAAATGATGACAAGCATGCACTTGACATAAAGAGAAGAACCATGAAAGACACATTTATAAACATAAGAATCTCAATACCCTTAGATATTTGTCCTCAAAAGGCGGTTCAGGTGGCAGGATCCGGAAAAATTCCGTGACACAAATGGCCACCAAAAGTTTAACATCTTTGTCATTGTGGGGGATAAGGCCATGCTTAATGACAGATTTGTTATTATTTCACCCAAATAAACATAAAGATAGCAAAAACCTACCACAAAGATCTCTCGCTTGAACTCAGTGGAAAGACATTCAATATCAATATTATCACCAAAACAACAGCATGACCCTCTATATTCTCGTCAACAGAAACTGAAGTTTAGAATCCTGTATCCAATTTTTTCACAAAAATTGTTTGCACATATTTCGTTCTCGGTTCACATTCAGCCAACATTATAAATCTTCCCTTCAAAAGCATAAAATTCATCAACTTTTTATGTAGTCATCACTTACAGTACCACAACACACAAAGAAAGCCCCAAAAATCAAAATCATAAAATTTCGCACGTCCCACTTATTTCTAAGCCTGCTTCCCTAAAACCCACCCACAGGTTTTTTTTTTTTTTTTGTGTGCATAATGACTCAATTAGCTTAAACCCTGAAAATAATTTTACACCAAGTTTGAGCAATGAGTAACTGAAAAATAAAATGGAAAAAAGGCAAAGAGAAATGAAAAAAAAAATACTTTGAAGTTTCTTGTCCACGAACCTAAAATCCCCAAATTCCCAAAAGAACAAAAAGAAAATAGAAAATATTCATCCATGAAATAATATAATTGGGAAAATAATCATAATAACTACACTTAATAATTTTTTTTCAAAAAAAAAAAAAAAGCAAAAGAGAAGAAGAGAAGAGAAGTACTTACTTTTTCAGATCTCAAGCTGACCTAACTGACTCATGGTGATATCAATTGAGTGTAAGAGCTATGAAATAGAATCATCTGAACATAAAATAGTAAAAAAAAAAAATTGAACAGAAACAGAGAGATAAAGAAGAGAGTTGCCATTTTTTTTAAGGTTAATGAAAAGAAGGCAATCGCATAAATAAATATGGCTAAGAGGATACACGTGTAATTTTGAAAAACTTGGGTATTTTTATTGTTTTTGTTGTGTTTTGGGGCATTTATGAAAAATCTCTTTATAACTCTGGCTGGGCTTACATGAGTTTGATGAACGGGATTTTTATAAAAATACCCATTTGTTACATTAGGTTTTTAGCAAAATACCTACCTTTTTAAAACAATTACACACGTGTCCTATTTTTATTAAAAATTACAAGTGTGCCCACACTCATCTTCTTCTTGCATTTTTCTCTTCCACCCTCCTTTTCGTTGCTTTTTTCTTCTTCTTCTTCTTATTCTCTCCATCATCACCTTGCTTCCATCAAACTCACCCAAGCCAAGATTTGGATTCCATCAAGCAAAAATGGTCATTTGTGTCTTCTTTTTCCTTTTTTTCTTTTAGTTGTTCCATGTTTTTTTTTTCCTAGTTTCCTTTCTTCCTCATTTAGCACAATTTTTTTTTTTAAATTGAAGGATGGAAGGAGACGTTGGCACAAGTAGTGAACAAGCTAAGCAGGTGAAACCTAAACACAAGAGGTAACTTTATTACTTTTTTCAATTTTTTTTTTTTTGGAGAAAAGAGGATTAGGTTTTGATTGAAAAGATTGGATTTTTTATGGGTAGAGATGTTACAGATTTGGTATTAGAAGTGTGTGTTAGTCTAGAGATTTGGGATTTGGTGGAAACTTTGATTGTTATAGGGTTGGAAACTTGGATTAGGTGATTAGAGTTGGGATTATATAGCTAGTTGACCCATCTTTAATCACTTTGACCTCAAGCTTATCCCTAAGCTCGTGCTCTCCGTTGATCCTTTAGTTTATTTCTTCTACAATGATGTGTAATATGCAAGTATACGAAATCATACAAGTAGTAATTATATATATCAATCCTATAGAGATTGCAAATTAAGTATTATAATACTAATTGTGCTTTGTTTGTTTAAACAATGAAAAATAGTGTTTTCAAAATAACTAAAATTAAATAAAAGAAATCTAAATTAATTAACAATCAATTTAAAAAGCTAGGGTTCTTATTATAAATTCAACTGTTTCTTAATATTAATTAGTACCTAAGCCATACCTAACCTTAATCCAATTTGAAGACATTTAAGGAATCTTACATTTTCCTCTCAAACAAACCTACAATTAACCAAGTAGATTAATATCTTAGATTTATAGCTCTCACTTACTAAGTGTTGTTTAACCCAGTTTAAAGCTTCATGTCACGACCCAAATCGAGAGTCATGACTGACTCTAGAAAATAAGAATTCTTTTAATCCGGAACCCGTAGCAAACCTTAAAAATAAAATCATAAGCAATAAAAAAATAAAAATATACTAGAATTAAAATTTAAATCGATATAAAAATAAATACTTAAATGTTATATCATAATAAAATATTAATAAAATATGTTGATACAAAAATTTCAAAATATTAAAAATAACACACTACTAATACAATACACTACTACTGCAGTTTTCTAGAATACAATAGGAGTTCAGATAATAAAATTACATAATCTAGCTGAGGCTGAAGAAGATTAGTGTAAAGCACTACTGGTGAGGTCTGAAGAAGAATCTTCTGAAAAAAATATTGAGGGGAGTCAGACCTCACTGAGTGAATTATTATAATATATATACATTGAATCTAAATCATAAATAGTCAAACATCAATATATATATATAAATATATACAGACATTTCACATAAATGCTAAAATTCATTTATATATATATATAAATGCAAAAAAATATTTATTTAAATGAAGGATCAAATAGAACCCCATAAAATTCGCAACCTTAATCAAAATATCTCACTAGCCATCAGACTCACTTAATTCCAAAGTAATTCTCTTATTCCATTTTGGACAATAGATTGGCCTCGAGACACTAAGTCAACCGATCTCTCACAGTCTCACTGCTAGTATGATTGATCCTGAGACATTAGGTCAACCGAGCTCTCGCAATCACACTAATCAATCACTGAAATTCTCAATAATCGATCAATCAAATTTCACCTCTAATGATTTCATAAATTCAATCCTAAGATCTATCATATCAGTCACAATCCTAGTGTAGCCCACTAGGTAGCATGTTCTATCGATATCCTTCATATAAAATCATATATATATATTGAAAATAATAAAATGCATCATTTAAAACATATGACATTCTTTTGAAAAGAATATACCACTTGTATACTAAATGTATACCAAAATATACCAAATAAATATGCGAAATATACGTCAAAATATACTGAATATATACCAAAACATACTAACATTTATATGTCACATATATAGCAAATATACCAAAATATACTAAAAGTATACCAAAAATATACTAAATCATTTAATAAAATAATTCATATTTAAACATATAATGAAAATATGAAAGATCACTTTCATGCATCCTATATGCAATGCATATATAAAATAATAACTCACAAGTTTGTGCTCCTTGAGACAGACTCGATGGGCTTGGTCCAATAGGCCTCGGTCTTGGCGCAGCTAGAAAAATAAATAATAATAAAATCAAAATAAATATCTAACTTATACTTCTAAGAATTCTAAAGGAAGACTTGATTTAAGAATCAAAACTCAATTAAAAATAAAAAACTCAGGATCGAACTAATGTCACATTTTACGAGAATTCTACTGAAAATTTGACAGAGTCTCTTTTGTAAAATGGACATCTCTCTACTGAAAGGTAGAGCTGATTCTGCAAGAAAACACACTTCTAAATAACACAAAGTTCAACACCTCGGGTTAGGACTCCAAATTACGCAAATTCCCAACCGAAATTTACAATTCATTACAAATCAATATTAAGTAATAAATGTAATAAAAATCATTAAAATCCATAAATATCGATAAATAATCACAATATAATGTATTTAAACATAAAAACATTAAATATAATTATTTTTACATTAATTAAATAAAATCTCAAATAAAGTATATAATATTAATAAAAATTCAAATTTTCAATTATTCAAAATAAAATAGTAAAATTCACAATTAATTATTCAAATAGTCTAAATATATAATAAAAATAGTTAAAAATTTATTTAATCATAAAAATAGTATATAAAGTTATTATTTGACTATATTTTCAAAAATTAGTAATAATTAGTTAAAAATAGTATGTAATTCGTAAAAATTATTTTAATACCATTTACTAATCCAAAATTATATAAAACATATTATTTAACTATAATTTCAATAAAAACACTTAATTTACCCATAAATCCAAAAATTACATAATACCTAATATTATTAAAAAATTAATCAAACTTACTAAAAATTAGTGAAAATTTATTTTCTCATACTCAAAGCTAATAATTTAAATTAACTATACAATTTATCATAATTTCTATACAAAATATATATATCACATAATTAATAAAAATTTATTTTTTTATTATTAAAATTCAATAATTACCCATCATTCAAATAAATTTTAAAAAATATAAACTAAAAATATATTTAGGAAGCTTAAGTTCCATATAACAACATTTCCAAAAGGATTTATTAAGAATCAAACATAATCAAGCTAAAAAAAATAAAAACCTAAAATGGACATAAAATAAAACTTGAGATAACTCACAATCTGGATGTCGTAAAGTCGAAATGACTTGAGAATTGAGAAGTATGCATTGAGAGGAGTCTAACGAGCCCAAAAATGCAAGCTAAATCCATAAAAAATTTGTCGGTGCTACGATAACTACCCCATGGTTTCTTACAAAATTCGGCGACTGAAGCTCCCTGGAGGCAATGGGAAGGGAGAGAGAGGAAGGTGACAAGCTTGGGTGGTGCTAGTGGTGGTTGACAATGCTCGAACAGTGGCTGGTGAAACTTGGTGGCTTTGACAATGGTGGATAGTGAAAGAGAAGAAGAAGAAAAAAAAAAGAATGGGTGGGGATGGTAAGGTTGCTCCGTTTTTGCTTTTTGACTCTTATACACACACACACACACACACACACACACACACACACACACACACACACACACACACACACACACACAGTACTAATTTTAACACACACATGTACATATATATACATACCACACACTAACACATGCACATGCACATGCACATTATATTAATAACAATAATAATAACTTTAATATATTTTTAAATAATAAAACTTCCAAATAAATTGTTTTACATAATAAAAATATTTAACGTAAAATAAATAAATCCTAGTCACAAATAATTATAATATAATAATATTATTAAACAAATAAATAATACTTAACAATAAACTAACTTTTAAATCTCAATAAAATAATCATAATAAATAGAGATTTAAAATATTATTAACACTGCATATCGCAAAATATATTTTAATAATTTAAAAACATCGAGTCATTATACTCCATCCCTTAATCAATATTAGTAGCTTTAATGTTTTTCAACTAAGAAAACATCTAATAGGTTATTGTTCATATCCAATGGAACCCATCTCTCAATCAAGTTTCATTGTTTATATTCAATCAAAGGGTGATAAATCCTATAAAGACATTAAGTTCAACAACAACGAATGGATTTATATTAATGGCTTAGGTTTAATTGCAATATTCACATGGTTGAATTGAAATAAGAACCCTAACAAAGAATTTAGCTACTCATGTTAATAATAAGAGATAAAGAAGAAGAATAGAAGAAAATAAACATCATCATTAATCCAAAATAGAAATGAACAATAACAAATATTTAGAAGAAACCCCTTTTTGCAATAGAAGGCTCATTGTTCTTCAATCCTTATGCTCAATCTCCAAACCAACATGAACAAACGCAAGTCTTTGTTTTCTACCCAAAAAATGATAAAAATAAAAATGTAATGTAAAAGTAAAAAAAAAAAAAAAAGACAAAATCCTTTATTTCTAAATGCTACACACACATAAAACCCTAGCCTCCAGCCACTTGATTTCTTTCCTTTCAAATCTTTATCAAATATCCCAAAATCAGCTCTTTAAATTCAAAATTCAAAATGCGTCAGCAGGGCACACAGTCGTGCACTAGTATTCTCCTTGATTTGAGGAAATCAACCTTTAATACTCCTTTACATGCTCCCTTGACTCTTCCAGAACATTTATGAGCCCTATGCATTTCTCCTTTACTGTTCTTTAACGCCTTCATGCATAAAAATAAACCAAAAATACTAAAAATAAACATAACACAAATCATGCGAAGAGTGCTCAAAATAATGAATTTCTCACATTCATCATACAGGTAAAAGTTAAATCCAATTTCAAAACTTTTCAAGATTTAATTATTAATTGAAAATATTATTATGATTATTTTTTGAATTTGTAGCTCTGGAACAAGTACAATGAAGCCCAAATTAATACCGTATTTTGATTTAGCTCTATCAAATGGTACATCCTACATAGCTCATTAAGACAGTAAGGCAATTCTTAAGAGGTAATTTGATTTAGTTTAATTTTTGTTTATTAAAAATGATTAATCTTTAGCTAATTCTGTAATAAAACTAGCCAATTGATTGCTTCTTCATTATAAAAAATTGTGATTTTATGGGTTTTTGTCTTTTTTTTTTGGGGTTAATTTTCAGGTTATTTCCACCAAGGTTTAAATTGAATAAGATTCTGTTATTTGTATATGCTAATGATGTTACTACCACAAAGAGGTGGATTCAAAGCTATAGCTGCCTCTACGTGCCCTTTGCTAAAAATGAGTAAAGAGAAGGTATTGCTCTTTCTTTATAACAGGAGGATATTTGATGTCTACCGTGGAAAGTTTTCAGTCTTTCATGCGAAATAACATTACAGCATCAAAGATTGTTGAGTTTGCAAGTTCTGTGGACTTGAAAATGAGTCCAAAACAATTGAAGATATTCTTGGAAGTTAAGGAGGTGCAGGAGGAAGAACATTATAGAGAGGTTAAAAAAAACATAGAAAAACTCATTTCTATTATATATTACTGAAGTACATCTTTTTTTTTTTTTTTATCCTTTTTATCTTATAAAACCTTGTCTCAATATATATATATATATATACAAAATGTCAAGTTTTTGTTGTGTTTTTCTGTAAGTCTTCTTGTATTTATGAGTTTGAGATATTATTTTGAGATATCATATATTAATTCATACACAACATTGTTAAATAAAAAAATTACCATTGGATTACAAAAAATAATAATTCTATTTAATCGTTAGATTCTTTATAATCAACATTAACAAAAAAAAAAAAAAGAATACATATAAAGAATCTTTTATTTTGGTTAATGTTGATTATAAAGAATCTAACGATTAAATGAAATTATTATTTTTTGTAATTCAATGGTAATTTTTTTTATTTAATAGTGTTGTGTATGAATTAATATATGATATCTCAAAATAATATTTCAAACTCATAAATTCAAGAAGACTTATAGGAAAACACCAAAAAAACATGACATTTGCAATATATTTTTGTTCAATTCATGTTTTTCTCTATTGATTTTCTTTTTTTTTTTTCCACAAAAATACATACAACATTGAACATTTATTTACTATCAGATATTGTTTATTAAAAATTAATAATAGGTATCTGATATTGTTTGTTGAAATAGGTTGTTGAAAATGTAAAACAAATGACATATTCATTATTCAGTTAACTACATTTTTTTTAATATTATCCTAATATTTTCTAAATATTATTCATATATGTTGAAAATGCAAAATAGGTGTCATATCATTATACAATATTTTTTAATATTATTCGAATATTTTCTGAATCTTATTCATATATGTTGAACATGCAAAACAAGTTACATATTGATTATTCAACATTTTTTTTAATATTATTCATATATTTTTAGAATCTTATTCATATATATTGAAAATGCAAAACATATGTCATATTCATTATTCAGTTATATACAGTTTTGAATATTATTCGTATATTTTCGGAATTTTATTCATATATGTTGAAAATTCAAAACATGTGTCATATTCATTATTTAATTATATACATTTTTTAATATTATCCATATATTTTCAAAATTTTATTCGTATATGTTGAAAATGCAAAATAGGTCTCATATTCATTGTTCAGTTGTATACATTTTTTAATATTATCCGTATATTTTTAGAATCTTATTCATAGATATTGAAAATGCAAAACAGGTGTCATATGCATTATTCAATTATATACATTTTTTAATACTATCCGTATATTTTCATAATCTTATTTGTATACGATAAAAAAAAAGTATATGATCTGAATATAATAAGTATTTGAAACTCAAAAAGAGTATCTAAAAGTAGGAACAATATTTGAAATTTAAAACTACTCAAACTCATAAAAATAGTATCTGAATATGATAATTTCAACAAGTATATATTGTTAGAAAAATTATCAAAAAAATTGTTGGCCTTAAGTAACAAGTTTCAAATATAATTGTATTCAATTAATTAAAATAAAAAATAAATAAAAATATTTGATAAATGCATATCAATTAATTTGAATTCAAGTGCCCATCTTTATTCAAATGCATGAAACTTGAAAAATATGTTTCATCTATTTCTATTTTATTATTTTTGTATTTAGTTTATTTTCCATGTATAAAATGAATACTATAATATTAGCCTAATATATATATATAGAAATTTTAATTATTTATTAAAACTAACATATATCTTAATTATAATCTTTAAAATAGAGCACAGCGCCTACACACACGCACACACACATATATATACCCAAAACAAAAAACTAAAAGCACAAAACTAAGAATAAAAAATGGGGAAAAATAAAAAATTTTTAAAAAATAAGGATAACAAAAAATAAGAAAAAATAAACAAAAATAAAAATAAATAAAAAAGAGAGAAAATTAAAAAATAAATATAAGGATAAAAGAAAAAATGAAAAAACAAGGATAATAGAGAATAAGAAAAAAAAGATATATAATAAAGAAAATAAAAATAAGCATAAAATAAAAAAGATAAAATAAAATAAAGAAAAATAAAAGAATTGAAAAAGAAGGATAACAAAGAAAAAGAAAAAAAGAAAAAAAGGATAACAAAGGAAAATAAAAAATAAAAAAAGGAAAAAATAAGGATAATAGAGAAAAATAAAAAATAAAAAGGAATAAAAAATAAGGATAAAATAAAATTAAAAAATAAAAAATAAAAAAGGGGAGAAAAAATAACAGAGAAAAAAAGAAATAAAAATAAGGATAAAATAAAAAAAATAGGAGAGAACATAAAAAATAAGGAATAAGAAGAATATAAATGAAGTAAAAATAAAAAATATTAAAAAAGTATACTTTTGAAAACAAAATGAATTGTCGCGTAATTAATAAAAAAAAAAGAGATATTTTACTAAAATTGTAATTCAAAAATTATATATTTGTGTAAATTTCTCTTCATGAAATGGGCATTGTGTGGACCCGTTGTTTTGGGCTTGCGGTTTGAATGGATTTAGACATGTGCAATTTATTTATTATTTATTTTTTTTGTGTTTTTTAGCTTGGGAATGGATGGTGAGTTAACATTTTATTTTAGTAGAAGTTTGAGTAATTTGATGAATTACATAGTATAGATACTTTTATATTTTAGATGTTCTTTTATTTAGTGTATTAGTACATGAAAAATTGAAGAGCTAGGATTAGAATCTAAATAAGTCATTGTGTCTTTTAAAAGTTTGATTATTTTATTTCCGTCCATATGTAAGTTATTTGATGAATTATATAAGAAAGATTATTTAATATTTTTATTTTTTTCGAACTTAATATATGAGTACATGAAGAATTTGAAAATAAGAAATGATGTTTTCTATATATATATATATTTAAAAATTTAATAAATTAGTATAGAAAGAATTGAAAGATGGGAATGAGGAATTGGATCTAAATCGCTTATCTTTTTTATTTATTAGTTGTTTTTAAAATTAATGTCCAAGTACATGAAAAATAAAGTTTTAGAGAATAAGTGAAGATTCAAGTTTAAATTATGTTTAAATTATCCATTATGCCTTAACTATTTTATTTTAGTCAAGAGTTGAATAATTTTGATGAATTACATAAAAGAATAATTATGTATTTTTTTAGGGGTGTAATCAAGCTAAGCTTTAACTATCTTGAGTTTGGTTCATTTATAAATGAGCCGAACTCATTATTCTACTTAGTGTTTACGAGTTGTTTGCAAGTATAAATGAGACTAAACAAAGCTAAAAGAAATTTTAAAAAAGGCGAACTATACATTAATTTATACATTAAAAAATTTAAAATAAAATTTTTATTAAATAAATTACAATATATTTAATAAAAATAATGATTTTATTCTAATAATATATTCTTAAAATATTTTTTACAATATGAATTTATATATTATATATCTAAAATTAAATTAATAAACATTAAAATTATGAACTGACTCAGGAGTTTCCATTCAAATTTGTTTGCGAGCTTCACGAGCCGAATTTTGTATAATTTGAATTTAACTCATTTATTAAATGAATTTCAATATACAAGTTTGAATAAATTTTTATCGAGTTGAACACCAAACTATTCGCAAGTAGTTCGATTTGTTTACGCTCTTAATATTTTCCCTTTTTTTTTTTGCTATTTTATTTTAGATTTGATGAATTGTATATTGAATGGTATGAACTTTATTTTAAACCAACATTGTGGCTTCATTGCGTGTGTCATTTGTATGTGTGAATTAATGAATTACGATTTTTTTAACAAGTGAAATTGAAATTTCATTAAAAATTGGGTAAGTTACATACCAACACTGATTTATTGTAAAAAATACAGCACTAATAATTTATAGAGTTATAAGTGCAAGTTAATACAATAAAATAAGTAAATTAAATTTTGTTGAAAATAAATTTTGTGACTTTTTTTTATTAAAATCTATTTACACCATATATGTACATTTTACACAGAGAAATCAATTGATTGCGTTAAAAAGAACATTAACCATCAAAGCAGTCTGAGAGAAGTTTAGATCTATCAAAATTCATAATTGATAGATCAAAACTACCACAAAACTCAAAATAATAATAATAATAATAATAATAATAATAATAATAATAATAATAATAATAATAAATCAAGTATGAATTATTTGTATCGCTTGGCCAAGCAAGCACGGGCTATATGCTACATGTATAACAAGTTGAAACCAAAGACTTTAGAAAATTTAAGAGTCCAAAATTAATTATACGCATTTGGACTCCAAGTTGAATCCAAGGACTTGTATAATCAGCCGCTTAACGTGAGTTGAGTGCTCACAAGTGTGAATTCTTTGTACCGCTTGGCACATATGATTAATTTACAAGCACTTGTAGGCTTGTTAAAACTTTTGTACTAATTTTTATAGCACCTGATAAGGGCATTTCCAATCATATAGTTACTTTAAATTTGTAAAATATTAGTGTTTAAATAATTTTTTACAGTGTTTAATTTTTTTTTTTTCAACGTTAAAATTCAGTGTCTAGATAAATTTATTTAAGCAGGTCAAGAAAGCAGTATGAGTACTTAAGGATGTGTTTTGTTACTGTTAGCATATGCTATTTAAATACATGCGGAAGGGGTTGAAGACGAAGAAGAGAAAGAAAAAGAAGATGATAATAGCGAAAAGTGGATGGTCATTTTACTTCCTGCTTTGATACCAGGTCAGGAAAGCAGGATGAGTTCGTAAGGATATGTTTTATTACTGTTAGCATATGCTATTTAAATACATGCCGTGGGACGTATACAACAGTCGTAGATTACAATGACTTAATCAACAGTGATTAGGATAACTGTTAACTAAACAATAGCTGAAGATAAGCACTAGCTTGACAAAGCACTGTAGCGGAAATAACATTGCCTTATTCTTCTTCTTTTTTTTTTTTTTTTTACATTAAAATCCTCTAAATTTTGCTAAATGTTTAATTTAGTCCAAATTACTATTTATATAACCTAATCTAAATTTTATTTCAAACAATGTAATTCTTTTCTAAACATTTATTATTTATTATTGAGTGAAATATTTATATATCTTTAAGAACTATATGACCTAGAAAGTTTGTTTAAGTTATTCAGATGCCCATCGTTTAAGCCGAACTAAACCACACTAAACTAATTTTTTTTTTTTTTTTTAACTCATTTCTGAAGGGGATTTGGCCTACATCTTCATGTTAAAATATAATCATATTGTGTAAATTCTAACGCTTTGATTTGTGGGGAAAGCAGAGTACTGACTTTGAGAAACACAATCCTTTTCTGCTGATTGCAATACTTCGATGCTCAATTCTTTTCCATGGTGGTGCATTAAAATTGGACATCAACATAACATCCATACATAGGAATGAAGACTTAAAATCTCATTCAGTGGATATATAAAGAAGAATGACAAGACACACATTACATTAGACAACAAGCACTGCTAATGCTAATAAGATGCAAAGCAGACACATTTTTATTTTAATATACTTTCTAATGCTTCAACGTTCTTGTTGTCTCCATATATTAGTCCTCAGCTTTGTGCCAAACCAATGCAACAACTTAAAAAATAATACATGTACATTTTCAATCAACTTTTCATTTTGCCCTGCTTTGGTGAAACCAAGCTTTCAGTATAAATTTCTCCATTACCCCAATTGTAAGGACCATTTATCACAGAATTCCTAAATCCACAATAGGATTGTAAATCATCAAAGAGGCCGCCGATGCCAACAGAATCTCACCGCTAGAAGCAATGCAATATGGCACCCAATGCCTGATTTGTCTTGGAGGAGTATTCAAATATGAAATGTTAAGCAACTTAATCTAAGAGTTTCTCACTCCATACTTCTCCATAACCCACAAATCAGCACCAACATCGACTGATTTATAATTACACATCACATAGAGCCGTCCATTCAATACAGTCAATGTCTTATCCTCATGATTAGCTTGCATCACCTCCTTATAGCTCTCATGCTCAGGTTGCATCACCTCCTCATAGCTCTCTTTAGATAAATCAAAGGAAACAATCATCCACCTCTATCATGAATCCCCTCTATGCTTTACTAGCCAATTAAGAGTACCATTAACATACTTCCCTGATTCATTATAAAGTGGAACACCAGACCTAACATATTTTCCTTTCCCTAGTTCAGCAAGAACATACTCAAATTTCCCTGATTCATTATAACGTGGAACACCATCCCTAACATATTTTCCTTTCCCTAGTTCAACAATAACATACTCAAATTTCCCTACATCATAACGTGGAACACCAGACCCACCATATCCCCCTGATTCATCAAGAATATACCCAAAACATCCAATCCTCCTCCAGGTGCGGGTCCGTCCTCAGTTCACAAACTTCAACTATACTCTCATCTATAGCCTTAACAAAGGCACTTCGAAAGTAGAAGACTGTAACAACCTTGTAATAATATATTTTACTGTCACACCTAAACCCAAAAACAGTATGGCTACCTGCAATACCTGGCTTCTTTTCAAAACTTAGACGAGGTAATTCAACAAACAGCCCCATAGATGGATTCAATACATTCACAAAAACAGTCACAAAATATTCATTTTTAGCCACATATAGCAATCTGATGATACACAAAAAAATACACCTCGAGTAGAAGCCCGACACGTGAAAAGTGGATTTGTCTTATGCACCACCTCAACCTATTTTTGACTTGTTGACTTTTCAACCTTCAAGAATCAAGCCAAGGTTGAATATCACTAGGAGGAATTTCCTATGAAGGAGACCAAGTCCTAATACTCAAGTGGAACATCTCTCTTAGGGAAGCCAAGTCTTGCTTGGGAAACCTCTCTCAGGAACTTACTCAAAGTCCTGCTCTAGAAATTTCCTGAGAGCACTTACCCTCCAACCAAGCATTAAATGCACACCTCGTCAATCACTGTAGCACCTACTTCTCGCTTGTTCAGTCAGGTACTTTCCACCAATTAGATTGCTCCATCTCTCACCAACCCTCTACTTACTTATTATATACATATGCCACCCTTTTTCTTATTCTGCTCCAATGTCTTCATCATCATCATCTTCTTCTTCCATTCTTTCTTTTTTACTCCACCACCATTTTTACACAAAACAATTTGTAAATAATTTCATCTTCTTTTAGACATGGTTTTCCCTATCTGACCTATCTCTTATAGGACTCAGATTGACTTAACCATCGGAGGAGGCTTGGGCAAACCAACCCACCTTCACCTAATTTTTCTATTTTGAAGAGATTGATTTGTTGTCCAATGGAAGCTTAGACTAAGGTAAAGGAATTTGACCCATCAAAATGGCACCATTTATGGGGAGGGATGATCTTTGTTGCTTGAAAGGTTATCATTTTCCATCAAAATTTCTTACATCATATATGTTCTTTGTTTACAAGTGAAAGATTATTGGCTTTTTGTTCTCTCTTGATCTTTATATTTTTTCTATTAAAATCAAAGAATATAATGTAGTGATGGTAATGAGTTTGGGAGTATCTTTATTACGTATTATTTAAGGAATGTTAGGTTGTTGTTATTATTGTTGTTGTTATTGTCATTTCTTATTTTTGGAAAGAATTTGTGATTTCTATGGTGATGGAATCAAGTTCATCCACTAAAAAAGAGATGAATCAATGGGGAATAAAAGATGGGCAACGTCTACAAGTGAAGGAAAAAGCTAAAGTTCATGAACCTTATGTTGATACTCCTAATATTGTTAAGAGAGAGTTGATCATAAGAGGAGATAAAGAAACAAATGAAGCACAGTTAGTAACATTCTTGAGCTCTCAGTCACATAGAGAGCATGATAGACATTATGTGGGGTTGAACTCTAGAGTGTGTGGTTTTGGAATATCTGTAAAAGAAAAGCAAGAACCAAGGCAAGAAAATATAGAAGATTATGATGTTATAGGAAGAATGGGAGGACACTCTCGGTCCCATGAGTGAAAGCACTCTCAGTCCTAAGAGCGAAAGCACTCTCAGTCTTATAAGCGAAGAAAATCAAGGAGCTATTAGGAGAAAATAGTATTTGAGTCATATGTGGATTCCTATATAAGGTATAGTGAAAATAGGAAATTCATCTCCCATTCCTTATCTTGTCATAGCAAATTGGAGAATGAATTTAAGGAATTTCTATATTGGTAGCCAAAAAGAGTAGAGAGGAGTAGATTGCCTAGTCAGGTGATCAACATTCACTCACCCTTCTTGGGAAATATCTAAAAGGAACTGATTCCTAAGTAAGGGAAAAAGCTTACGTGATTATGTGGCTTGATTCAATATAGAGGCTCTAAAGATTCCTCATTGGGAAGACTCTTAAGATATTAAGGAAGTCATGAAGGATGAGGACACTTAATAAGAAGATGCCTTATGTACCTTTAAGTACCTTAAAACAGATGATGTTAAACGAACTTCCTTATTGAGACAAACAATCAGGAAAGATCCTTACTAGGAAGATTCTATCTAGGAACCCTACCCGGTTATTCTTTTTGGAAGCTCTTTCCCTGTATGGTGAATCTTACATAAAGCCTTAAGCATGAGAGAAAACATTATTAGTACGGTAGTATCTCTTTTTGCTTTGTTATGTAATTGATGAAATGCTATTATTTTATAAAAACTAAATGGTGAATGTTTGCTTTATCTTAGCTATCTATCTTCCTTCTATTTTTTTTATAAGTTAATGGTTGTAAACCCCCTTAAAGAGGAGAATTCTATCTACTGAAGTGTTTTTATCTATATGAACAAGCGATTGAGTCTCTCTTTGAAAAAAAGATGGTACCTTTTAAAGCTTTTCTTTTACGTACATGATGATACTTGGTTCTCTTAGAGAGAAGGGGATGTTTTCTTATGGCATCTTACTCATAGGAGCTACTCCATGAATATCTTATAAGGGAAGCCAATCAGACATCTTACTATGTAAAAGGATTATCTAATAAAAAACCTATACCTCCTACATAGCAGTGAAATTTCCTCCATTGGAAATATCTATTCAAGAATCTATATCTGCAACAAAGGAGTAACATTTCCTCATTAGAAATGACTATCCAGAAACTATTAACTCCATAAGGGAGAGAATGCTAGTAATGCTTCCCTACAAGGCAAAATTATTTCCCCATTCGCCTATTTTCCAAGTAGGAAGGTCGGAACTCTCCCAAGTACCAATGCTATTTTGAAAATTGACAATTAATATTTTCTCTACATCAGAGGCTAAGGAATCTATTTGTGCATCCTAATCCATTCAAAAATAATATAAGGCATATTATTCTCTTATTCTATCTAAGTATGTCTATTTGGATCTAAAATGTTACAAGAAGTCTTCAAGGCTAATTACAACCTCATTAGATAAATTTCTTTATTAAATAACTTGAATCAATATGTTTTAATAATCATTTTATAATGATAAATGTCTAATCCATTTGCATGAAGCATGAATATCTCCCTACATAGGAAAAGACCTACTTTATACTCTTACTTAGGAGAGAGGTGTTTCTTGGTCAGAATTTACCTATGTTGATTTTGCCTGACCTAGAAGGTAAAATCCTAACACCCGAGTCTTTCTCTGTAATGAGAAAATTCATATTCAAGTCTTTAATGACTTGATCACTAGTAAGGCATGTAGTGTTACATCTTAAAATAATAAATTTTTATTTGCCATAACTTGTATAAGTTATCAAATCCTATATATGATATAAGGATAAATAATCATATGGCATGACATTTTTATTATTATATGTCATAAGTTACATTTTTGAAAATTATATTGCATATCATCTGTTTGTATATATGTGCAAATCTTAATTTCTCATGTTGACAAATGTGACATTTTATTTTAAGGATATGCATATTTTTCTTGTATTATTATCAATAGGAAGAATCTTTAGAGAATAATACCCCACCAAGGGGGCTAAGAGAGGTATTCACACTCTCCCTATCAAAAGTCCCATGAGGCCTTCAAGAAAACCCATTTTCCCCCCATGGGAGAAGGACATAATGGCCTTAAATGCTACTAGAATGGAGGTTTTAATAGCAATCAAGGATAGAAAGTATGTTCAGTGACTAGTGGATTTGCTCTCTGACTCTAAAATCGAAATCAGATAAAGTATTGCTACTCCCACTAGTTAGTTGATTATGGTTTAGACAAATGCTGCCAGTTGATGTTGAAAACTAAGAGACTGATTTGAAAATCCTCCTAAGAAGATTTTAAAGCAGGGGAACATCCTTGTTGGATAGTCCTCACATAACAAAAAGACAGGAGTTACATGACCTAAGAACGCCAAGTAGCTAGCACTTCCGCTCGACACTGGCATGAGTGGAGTTATTCATATAGTAACCAGGGAAAATCCCTCCATTGAGGAAAAAAAGCTCATACATGAGTAATTCATTTAGAGACTCCTTATGCAGATGCCATGGTGGTAACGACTGTGATTAATAGGTATCGGGTGAAGAGATATACTCTTTTGATTAATTCAAGTAGTATCATCAAATTAGAAGAGCTCAACTTATTTTTAGAGATTGTTGACTTATTTGCTAGTAGATCTAGTGATGGTAAAATGATTTTGGCAAGTTAGTTTCCCGCATGATAAAGACTAGTTAAGAATTCACTTCTCAGAATATAATCTTTGATAAGGATAGGAAGAGCTCAATCAATATTAATTCATTTAGTTTAAAATCATTGTCATTCTTCAAACTCTTTTTTGAGGGGGGTAAAGAGACAAAAATCCTCCCTATTTATGACCAAATGCTTATGGATTTTGGAGGCAAAAAAATTCAGGTGACAGTTGAAGAACAGACAAGAAAATTGAGAATAATACTCTTTAAACCAGAAAATGTTAGTCTACACTTCCAATGAAAACAAGTTATAACAGAAAGAAATTTAATAAGGAGAATAAAGAGAATAAAGAAGCAGAATGTGCAGAATAATTTTTTTCCCATGTTGAACATATTTCATTACTAAGATTCATCTCTAAAAACCTAGAGCAAGTAACTCTCAGGTAGATTTTCTTAGAAAGATGGAATTGGCCAAAATGAATTCCTATCTATGACATATATACAAGAGAATTCCTATTAGAACATTAAGATTTACTCTTCAAGGTGAGAAATCATACAAAAGAAAATACCATACCTTTATTATCAATGCTTATGTACTTAAAAAGCACACTCACATTGGCATAAATCTAGCAGTGGATTATTTGATCAAATGATTAGAGTCCAAGACCTTGACAAAAATTACCTAACAGGAATTGTTTGTCAGGTAACTATCATTTTCCTCTAGAGAACTATTGCATACCAATTTAAGGCTCATTAGTAAGCAAAAATGTGTGATCAAATTATCCTATGAGGGTTAAAAAAAGAGTAGAAGGAGCAAAAAGTGACTAGACAAAGAGACCACCTAGCATCCTATGAGCTTATAGAACTACTCTTGGAAATCATATTGAAGTGCGAAGGAGCCTACTTGGGATGGCCTATTTAGGATTTTTTTAAATTATCAGAGAAAGAATTTACTTGCTAGTAAGCTTTGAAGAAAACTTATCATCTATATGGTTTTTTATAAATTTATAGTGCACTCTTTTATGAAAGAAGGAATTATCTCAATTGAAGCTACTTTATTTATATGGCATAATTGTTAAAGATCTCTTTCAAATAAAGGCATCCTTTTCTTGTATATTTCTCTTTATATATATATATATATGATTATGCTCATATATTCTCTAGCAATAAAGTTTTTCTACTTATCTCATTTTAGAAAAAAAAAACTTTGAAGCTATTACATTGTGATATATAATCCAGAATCTTATACTCAAAATTTACATAAGAGGAAGAAATCCTCTAAGAGCTTCCTTCCAAAGAACGCAACACAAATCAATTTCCTCATCTCATGAGGAATACCTTCATAAGTGAGGTGAACTAAAAGAAAGCATTTGAAATCCACATAGTCTCTAAAAGTGAGATGAAGTCAATTACTCCAATATGAGCACCTATACAAGAACCAATATTTACTAAATCTCTATAAGTGAGAACTTTCTCTCAAGAATCACCCTATAAGGGACTCAATCTAGACGTTTTCTATGAGTGAGAATGTCTACTCAGAAATAATCCTATGAGGGAACTAATTAGGATATTCTCCATAAGTGAGAAATCCCATCAAGAATCCTCCCACAATGGAAGCAATTAAACCAATCTCCATAAGTGGGAACTTCCATAAAGAAATCCCACAAAGGACTCAATCAAAACATTCTCCATGAGTGAGAACATTTATACAAAAATCCCATAAGGGAATTAATTAAAAATTGTCCACAAGAGAGGTCATCCATGTAAGAATTCTTGTAAAGAAAATCAATTGGCCATACTCCATAAAAGAGGTTGCATTTGTAAAATCCTCCTTAGAGGAATTAATCAAAAGTTATAATTTCCCTAAGAGGATCTTATCAAATATAAAAAATTCTTATGATGAGAAACTAATAAACTTCATGTAAACATCTACCTAAGAGGATTATTCTAAACATATGACTCCTCATTCATGATCTTTATTCAAATAGAAAGAATAAAGGAATGTATGAGAGTGGAAGAACACTTGAAGAATCTCAAGAATAGAAGATCTCAATTAAAGCATTAAGAAAGACAGTGCCATTCAATATCAACAAAATAGACATGTAGGAAACTTATAAGAAAATGCATCTAATGGCATCACCACTCGAAAACAGTACTTTGTAAAATACTCAGTGAAAAAATCCTAACAGGAATATTCCTAACATTGTTATCCTGAACTAGAATAGCTCTCTCTTATGAAGAAAGATTTCAACATTTGCTTTATTTTTTGTGGAAGGGAATGTAATAATATTCCCTACATAATTTGCTTCAAATGTGTCATGAACATTCAAAGATTTTACTAGACTCTATGGAGAATCTTCTTAGCAAAAAATATTTTGTTAGAATCCTTATCTCCCCCAAGGGAGAGATTTCCTCTATAGGAAATATATAGGACTCAACCTTTATAAAAAAATTTCCTCCATAGGAAACTCTACTCAAGAAATTCCATCAAGGATTATCATTTTCTCTCCCTTTGAGGTTTAGACATATTATAAAGGAAAGTTCATAAGGGAATGAGTTAATCTCCCTACCACTACGTGATCTCTATCTACAACCAACTCAGGCCACAAGCAAAGGAGCATAATTATATTTCCTAATTCTAGTTAATTCTTAAATGACTTCAAGGAGTCTCCAAGGCTGAATATGACTTACTAGACAAGTTTTTCCTTTTATATTTTTTCTAATTAAGATGCTCTAGTTAATTGTTCAATGGTAATGCATGATTTTAATATATTTGTATTATGCATTTTATCTTGCATAATACTTTCTAGTTATGATTTTCTTAAGAAGGAAATCCCTTTCAGTAATATAATAAATAAGATAGCAAAAGAATCTAAGACTAACAATATATTATTCAAGGAGCATATTCTTATTTACTATAACCTTAAAGAATAATTATTATATGATTGAAGATCACCAATGAATCAAGTCAGTAGAACTCACTTTGTTCTCTAAGGAAAATCTCTGTCATTGACATAAAAGAAAAAACTCTCCATTTATTCAAACATAAAAGTCATCATCATAAGAATTTAAGAGAAAACTTATTCCATGAAAATATCATCTCAAACAATTCAACTCCTAAAATGAACAAAATTTTTTCACAGGAAATTCTCAGTCAAAGACTTTTTTTTACCTCTTATATGGAGCAAAGGATTGTCTACCTATGATAGTTTACTCAGGAATCTTTACCTTCCCCTTGAAAACAATAATTCCTTTAAGGCAAATACCTAGTCAGGATTTTCTAACTTCCTATGGGAGTGATATTTCTTGCATTAGAAATGCTTTCTTAAGAAATCATAATCTCTAAATCATAGAGGGACAAAGCCCTTTGAATTCAAATTTAATTCTCTAAAAGTGAGAATACCATGTCCCCATGGACTTGTGGTACAATAATTCTCTTTAAGGAGAATTCATTAAATGAGAAAACACATGTCCTCAAGGACTCCCTATACAGATATCTTGCTCAAGTATAACTCTTCCTCTTATGGAAACTTTAACACTCAAATGCTTGGAACACTCCTAGATCTTGAAAGCCTCACTGTGAGGAAAATTTCTTTAAGGAAAAGTAACATTAGCCAAATCCTAAGATCCTATACAAGAAAAAAATTTCCTAACCAGAAGAGTCAAAAAAGCATCACCAAACTATACCTTTTTGCCTAGAACATTTATTCTAGACTTAGAGTGGGGGACATATGATGATACATAAAAAATGCACCTCCAATAGAAGCTTGACACGTGGAAAGTGGATATGTCTTATACGCCACCCTAGCCTACTTTTGACTTATTGACTTTTTAACCTTCAAGAATCAAGCCAAGGTTAAATGTCACTAAGAGGAATTTCCTATGAAGGACACCAAGTCTTGACACCTAAGTGGAACATCTCTTTTAGGGAAGCCAAGTCCTACTTGGGAAAACTCTCTCAAGAAATTACTCAAATTCTGCTTTGAAAATTTCCTGAGAGTACTTTCCCTCCTACCAAGCATTAAATGCATATCTTATCAATCACTATAACACCTACTTATTCCTTGTGCTGTCAGGTACTTTCCACTAATTAGATTGCTCCATCTCTCACTAACCCTCCACTTACTTATTATATATATATGCCACCCTTTTTCTTTTTCTTCCCTAATGTCTTTTTCTTATTTTTCTTCTTATTCTTCTTCCATTCTTTCTTTTTTGCTCCAACACCATTTTTATACAAAATAATTTGCAAATAATTTCATCTTCTTTTAGACACGGTTTTTCCTTTTTGACTTATCTCTCTTAGGACTCAGGCTAACTTAACCATTGGGGGGGGGGGCTTGGGCAAACCAACCAAGCTTTGCATAATTTTTCTCTTTTACAGAGATTGATTTATTCTCTAATGGAAGCTCAGGCTAAGGCAAAGGAATTTGACCCATCAAAATGGCACTGTTTGTGGGGAGGAATGATCTTTGTTGCTTGAAAGGTTATCCTTTTCCATTAAAATTTCTTACATTATATATGTTTTTTAATTACAAGTGAAAGATTGTTGGCTTTTTATTCTCTCTTGTTCTTCCTATTTTTTCCATTAAAAATTAAAGAACATAATGTAATAATGGTAATAAGTTTAGGCATATCTTTATTGCATGTTGTTTAAGGAATGTTGGGTTATTGTTATTGTTGTTGTTGTTGTTGTCATTTTTTATTTTTAGAAAGAATTTATGATTTCTATGGTGAAGGAAAAAGCCAAAGTTAGTGAACCTTATATTGATATTCCTAATGTCATAAGAGAAAGTTGACTATAAGAGGATAAAAGGAAACAAATAAAGCACAGTTGGGAATATTCTTAAGATCTTAATCATATAGAGAGCATGATATACATTATGTGGGGTTAAACTCTAGAGAGTGTGGTTTTAGAATACCTATAAAAAAATAATAACCAAGGTAGGAAAATATAGAAGATTATGGTATTATAGGAAGAATGAGAGGACACTCTCGGTCCTATGACTGAAAGCACCCTCAGTCCTAGGAGTAAAAGCACTCTCAATTATATAAGTGTAGAAAATTAATAAGCTATAAGGAGAAAATAGTCTCTGAGTCATATGTGGACACCTCTTGAAGGTATAGTGAAAAGGGGAAATTCATCTCTTATTCCTTATCCCATCACAACAAATTGGAGAATGAATTTAAGGAATTTCTAGATTGGTAGGAAAAGAGATTGAAGAGGAGTAGAATGCCTAGTTAGGTGATCAACATTCGCTAATTCTTCTTAGTAAACATCCAAAAGGAACTAATTCCTAAGTAGGGGAAAAAGCCTATATGACTATATGGCTTGATTCAATATAGAGGCTTTGGAGATTCCTTACTAGGAAGACTCTTAAGATATTGAGGCAGTCATAAAGGATGAGGACATTTAGTAAGAAGATGCCTTTTGCACCTTAAGGTACCTCAAAGTAGATAATATCAAGCGAACTTCCTTATTGAGACAAACAATCAGGAAACATCCTTGCCAGGAAGCTTCTACCATGGAACCCTATCTGGCTCTTATCCTATATGGTGAATCTTACATAAAACCCTAAGCATGAGAGAAAATATTATTAGCATGGCAGTATCTCAGGTTAAGGCAAAGGAATTTGACCCATCACAAGACCCAATAACCCATTTACAGTAAAGTTTTTTGTCTAATGAGGAAGGGTATCAGAAAGAGAAAAAAGAGACCAAGATTTAAATGATTTTGATAGTGATTTGATACTTGGAATAATTCTTTGATATTGATTGGTGTTTTCATACGGTGCTTTAGGTTCATTCATAGGTGATTGGCATTAGTATGCTTTTAATCCTTTTATAGATTGACAGTGAGTCAAGTCCTTCACCACCAATTGCTTCTTCTCCTCTACCATTTCTAGCTTCTTATATACCATTGGCATATGAGTCTAATCTACCTTTGCTTTGCTCAAAGCTAGGCTTACCTTAGTATGATGAAATGGGAATCAACCGAGTGTTCAATTTTTTTGAGCTTAAGTTTAAAAAAGATATGAATATGGTGTAATGGGAATTTGGAAAGAATTTTAGTTAAAATTCTAAGGTTGAGTAAGCAGGGGTTGGCTGAGTGAAAAAAAAAACTAATAAAGAGAGAGCTCAATAAGAAGAAAAGAAGAGGAAGCGACTGTAAAATGCAAAGAAAAGGATAACAGAGAATAGAAATTAGAGTTTTAATTCACCAATGGATTGAAATGCAATGTACCCCCAAGGAGACGATACTACTTTTTAATAGTTTAAGGGCATTAAAGTCACCCACTATATATATATTGGAGGTTTAACCATTTTATTTTAGTTGATATTTGAGTAATTTGATGAGTTATAAATGAGATACAATTATGTAATTTTTTTCTTCTAAACTTAATATGATTCAACCTAACTTGAATCAGTTAGGTTTAAGAAGGATGAGGGAAGAAAGAGAAAAGCACTTAGAAAGAAAGAAATATTTCTATTAATTCATCATATGAGAAACATAAGTCAATATTGCCAACATATAAATCTATTATAATGCCAGGTCACTTAAACAAACAAAAGACTATAATAGAAAATATTACGGAGAATTATTCCGAGAGAGAAATAAGCCCCTGATATAGTGACAATAATTGGCTACTAATTTTACTCAGAATAATACCCTCCCCTTAAAGAACCTTGTCCATAAGGTTCACCTGTGGAAACCTCTACTTAATGTCGTACAAGAACTCCTATATAGCTTCTTTAGGGGCCATATGGGACCATTAAACTAACATTTTAGCTATAGCTTTATTGCCCCTTTTTACCAATTTCCTATCCAAAATTACAGCTAGTACGAGAGGAGAGCAAGGCTGAACTGGTAACTTAGTTGAAGTAATGGCAGTAGCTGGAACTATTTTCTTCAATTGGGAGACATGGAATATTAGGTGAATATTGGCCTTAGAAGGTAGCCTAAGCTTGTAAGCAATTGCTCTTACCTTATCTTTCATGCACAAAGGGCTATAGTATAAAGGAGAGAGCTTGTTATTATCTCTGCGAACTACACTTTGTTATTTATATGGCTGTAATTTTAAGAAAACCTAATCACCAATATTGAAAACCCACTCAATTATGTGTTTATTAGCTTGCTACTACATTTGATTCTAAGCTTTGGACAGGTGATGCTTTATGATCTTCAAAGCTAATTCCCTATCTTGTAAGTTCCGGTCAACTACAACAATTGAAGAATCATCAGGGAGATAAGGAATGTGTGTGGGAGAAGGCATACCATAAACAATTTCAAAAGGAGTAGTCTGAATGGTAAAGTGGAAGTTGGTGTTATACCATCATTCTGCCAAGGGTAACCATTTGAGCCATTAATGTGGATTCTCACCAGTCATACACCTAAGATATGTCTTTAAGCACCTATTGACAACTCTAGTTTGACCATCCATTTGTAGGTGGTAAGAAGATGATTTTAGAAGTTCTACACCTTGTAACTTAAAAATCTCTTCCCATAATGTACTAACAAACATTGGATCTCTATCACTGACTATGGAAGAGGGCAGTCTATAAAGCTTAAAGATGTTTGTGATAAATAGTTATACTATTGTGACAACATTATAAGGGTGACTTAAGGAATATTTACTCAAGCAATTAACTACTACTAAAATCACATCCTTCCCATTTGATATAGGTAGCCCTTTTACAAAATCCATATTGACATTTGTCCAAATGCCCATAGGAACTAATAATGGCTATAGCAACCTAGGAGTATTAACATTCTTAGGCTTGCATGTTTGACAAATGGTGCATCCCCTAATATAATTTCTTACATCTTTCTCCATTTCCTTCCAATAAAGCAACAATTTGAGCCTTTGATTATTGCTTGCATACTAGAGTGACCACCAAGAGATGAATCATGCATAATCCTTAGTACCTTCTATTTAGTTGACTATCATTTCCATAACCACCCTGCCCTTTCTTTGAAGGATACCATTTGCTTAAGTAAAAGGACTCTGAGTTAATTTTCCTTGTTGTAAATCATCAATCAATGCTTTGGTGCTAGGATTATCATACCAACTACTCTTAATCTCAGGCAATAAATTACTATTAGGAAAAGGAATGGATAAAGTAACAATTTTTGACACTAGAAGCCTTGAAAGTGCATCTGCAGCCATATTTTCCCTCCCTTTTTTATAAGAAATTTCAAAATCATACCCCAAGAGTTTAGCAATGTATTTTCATTGGTGAGCTATAGTAATTCTTTGCTCTAATAAAAATTTAAGATTATAGTGATCAGTCTTGATTAAGAAATGCCTATAAGCAACATAATGATCCCACTTATTTATTACATATACTATAGCCAATAATTCCTTCTCATAAATTGAAAGTGAGTGGTGTCTTGGTGCTAGTGCTTTATTGATATAAGCAATTGGGTGAGATTTTTGCATTAATACCACTATAATACCCATATTATAAGCATTTGTCTCTATAATAAATAACTTTTCATGTAAAGGTAACGCCAATACATATGCTATAGTCAGAGCCTTTTTTTAAGGTATTAAAAACTACTTGTACTATTATTGACCATCTGAAACCCTCCTTTTTTAAGAGATCAATTAAAGGTTTGCTAATCACTCCATAAATCCTGATGAATTTTTTATAGTAAACTGATAAAACTAAAAATCCTCTTAGCTGCTTGAGAGTCGATGGTGTGGGCCAATTAATTACTACTTTAATTTTCTTTGGGTCAGTAGATACTCCCTCCTTAGTAATGATATGATCGAGATACTCTACCATGGTCTTCCTAAAAGTACATTTATTTTTCTTAGCAAATAACTTATGTTCTTGTAATTGTTGGAATGTTGCCTTTAAATGTTAGAGGTGTGTTTGTATATCCTTGCTATAAATAAAGATGTAATCAAAGAAGACCAACACAAACTTCCTGAGATAAGGTCTAAAGACTTCATTCATCAAGCTTTAAAATATGGATGGGGCATTGGTGAGCCCAAATGCATCACCATAAATTTATAGTGCCCTTCATAAGATCAAAATGTTTTTTTGTGAATGTCAAAAGGGTGCATCCTGATATGGTAATAACTCGATGTAAGATCCATCTTAGAAAACACCATACTCCATGAAGTTCATCAAGGAATTCTTTAATTATCGGTATAGGCAATCTATCTTTGATAGTTTACTTATTCAGTTCCCGATAATCTATACACATCCTCCATGTGTTATCCTTCTTCTTAACTAAAACTATAGGCGATGAGAAGGGATTGACACTCAGCTGAATTATTCCATTCTTCAATCATTCTTATATCATATATTCTATAATTATCTTTTTCATAGGAGAATGCTTGGAGGGCCTAATATTGATGGGTTTTTATCCTTTCACAAGTGGTATTTAATGATCTTATAGCCTTTGAGGTGGTAGTTCCTCAGGTTTGTTAAATAAAAACTAAAATTCATCTAATAAGTGAGCTATCTTAGGAGCAATATCTCCTTTTATAGATAAGTCAACCATAGCAAGTATAGATGCACAAGATGGATGCGTGTTTTTTTTTATGAACATGCAAGACATAAGTGGGTGTTAAGCTATATTATAGCAGCTTGGACATGTTACTCTTAGAAGTGACTCTAACTTTGGCTGGGGTTAAATTGATACCTTGGAGCTAGTATTGTTTGCCATCTTTGGGGAATGTCATGTTAAGCTACTTAAATTTCCATATAATATCTCCTAGTGTCATTAGTAATTGAATTTCAAGAGCCATCTCATAGCCCCTTAATGGCATAACTAAGACGTCAGTCACACAATTATAACCTTGCATCTCCCAATTAAATTTCTCATATAAGTAAGTACAATCCATCTTCTGGCCATTTGCTATAGTAATGTATATAGGATCAATAAGTTTAAATGAACATCCTAAGCCCTTTACTACTACCTGATCCAAAAAGTTATGTGTACTTCCTAAATCCACCAGTAAATGAATCGATTTCCTTTTGTTATTTCCCTTTAACCTTATTGTTTAGTAGGCCATATCATCAAATCCACATATGTCACGTAGAGAAATGGTTGGCATAGATTCCAATGGTGCTTCACCATTCTAAAAAAAATGTTCCTTGACTAGTTCCACCTCTTCTTCTAGATTCTTTTGAATCACTACTATATATAAGTATTTCTTTTTACACCGGTGCCCCGAGGTGAGTTTCTCATCACACCAGAAACATAAGTTCTTGGCTTGCTTCTCATTCTTCTCCTCATTTGTCAATTGTCTAGTTCTAGGTAAGTTAGGCTTGTAGTTAGTGCTTTAGGAATATGTAGGATGGTTTTGGGTGGTCATGGGTTAGAGTTTAATTTAAAAGAGTTATTTAGTTTGGGTAAGAGAGGTGGTTTAGTGTTTAGTGGTCTTAAAGAAGAAGACATTTGTGTTTGGTGGTTTAGTGTTTGGGTTTGAGGTTTGTTGGTTTGTGTTTAGTGGTCTTATTGCATGGTTTTAGGTCCCAACATTCTTAAGGGAATTTTGATTTCATTTTTAAGGCCACTGAGAAAGTAGCTTAAGGAATACTCCTTTGATAGTGTAACCTTATAAGAAAGAACATCAAATTCTTCCATATACTTTTGCAATGATCCTAACAATACCAACCCTTTCAAATCTGCCATTAGGTCCTCCCACACCTTCTCTCTAAACCAACTAGTGAGATCCTCTACATACTTCTCCCATGGGGATTCCTCTATTTGATTCCTTTTTTTTTATGAAGGATTGATGCCATTGAAGAAGTTTTCCCTCTATATGAATCGTAGATAGTTTAACTTTGGCACTCGTAGGGGTGAAATCAATTTGGAAGAACCTTTCACACTTGAACAATTTCCATATCATTCTCATTAAATTTTGGAAACTCAATTTTAGTGAATCTTGTAGCCATCTGGTAGTTGTTGGTAGCTAATCCTTTATAGATTGATGGGTTAAATCTATGAATGCAGGGAATGGGTTTCTAGCTCTGGAGTTATTGGTATAAAAAACTGAAGTAGATGTTATGGTTTGTCCTGTGGTTCTGGTTTGATGGTAGAGATGATGGTACTGAGCTCCAATAGCATATCATCTTGCTTTTTTCTCAGCATATCCAAGATTATTTGCTCCTATTTCTTATTATTTTTCTGTAACATCCCCTTCACCATGTTGCAAATTGATTCTTCTAGTTTCTTTACTTCTTAAGCTCAAGTGTTCTTCGAGACTGCCATAATAGTAGAGTAAGGATTTGGATATTGAGGGAGAATGAAATAGAAAAAATGGAGTTAGGGCTAAGGACCCTGCTTTGATACTAGATGATTCAACCTAAATTGAATCAGTTAGATTTAAGAAGAAGGATGAGGGAAGAAAGAGAAAAACACTTAAAAAGAAAGGAATATTTATATTAATTCATCATATGAGAAACATGAGATAGTATTGCCAACATATAAATATGTTACAATGCCAGCTCACATAAACAAATAAAATACTATAACATAAAATATAAAGGAGAATTATTCTAAGAGAGAAATAATCCCATGATACAATGACAATAATTGGCTACTAATTTTACTCATAACATAATACATCATTATATGGAGAATTAGGAAAAGAGAATATGGGAAGTAATTTTATGGATTATGTATTTTTCATGTTGTGAATTTTATTTTAAACTAACATTATGGATTTAATGCATTTTTTTTATCAAACCATAATAGCTTATATTATTAAACTAAAAACTGTACAAGGTCATTAGGAATATTACAAAACCAGTTTGAAGGTAGCTTATAAGATAATATAGATTTAGCCACCCGATCAGCTTCCCTTATAACCCACCTAAACATAATATAATATTATAAAAAAGATGCCTCTTTGAAAGAATGGTATGAACCAAACTAGCTATACATAAATTTGTCTCTCGATTATGTGTTAAAGTTTATATAACAATAAAAAAGTCCACCTCAAAAATAAAAATTTTAAAATCAAAGGACAACGCATAATCAATGCTAAAAGAAGTGCTTTAGCTGCAGTTGTAAGAGAGGAATGTGATGGCTTTACTTGAGCAATACAATGAACTAAACAACCTTTATCATCCCTTTTAAGAACTACTAAACCAACTATACCTGTTATAAAATTGAATACAACATCAATATTAAATGTTATACAATCAACTAATGAAGAAACCCAATAATAAAAATAATCATACAAAGTAATATCATTGGTAGTAACATTAATTAAAGGCTGAGTATCATGTAATGCTTGCTGCACTTCATTATGTAAATTATAAGCTTTCTATAAAGAAACTATAGGCTGCAAGATTAACTTATAAAAAATAGCAGCATTCCTGGACTTCTAAATATGCCAACCAATAGTCAATATTAACGTAAAGCTCATAGCATCATCCTAAAATAAATTATATACTGACTCCCACCATTAAGCCATATTATAGAAATAAAATTACAAAGAGTAGGAATATATGCGAAACAATAAGCAAACCACTTTGCTTTGGCATATTGACATTGAAAAAGAATATATTGGATAGTCTTATATTCCTATTTACAAAGTCAACACAAACCATAATACGTTATTCCCTTTTTGAATAAAGCTTCTTGTGTTGGCAGCAAGTGATTTAACACCTTCCACAAAAAAATTTTAAATTTAGGAATAGTATGGCTATGCCATAAGGCCTTCCAAATAGAAGAAGACACATCAGAGAAATAGGAAGGTGAATATATATGAGTAGAACACAGAAATTGACAAGTTGATTTAACATTAATAGACCCTTTATTATTATAATGCCAAATAAGTTTATCAGAAATATAAAGGTCCCCTAATTGGATTTTTTTGAATCCTTTCAACATCCTCAGAATTTAGAATTTGTCATATTAAATCAACATTCCATCTTCTTTGATGAGGGATGATAAAATCTAAATATAAAAGAGTTCGACAGCTAGGAGGTCTTAGAGAAGAAACTTTGAAATTTGGAGAATCTGGAATCCAAAGATCTTCCAAAAGGGAATCATCTCTACCATTCCCGATATTATTTATAAAACCATGCTTAAATAAATCTCAACTTTTAATTAAACTAGACCAACCCTAAGATGGTCTTGATTCCATTTTAGCATTAAGAAAACTAGTATGTGGAAAATATATGTTTTTCATTGTTCTAGCCCATAAAGAATCTAAATTATTAATGATTCTCTAAACCAAACCCTTTTTGCTAAAAAAGCGCTATTAAATCTATCAAACTCTTTAAATCCCAGTCCTTCCTTATATTTTGACATAGTGACATAATTCCATTTCACTATATGCAAACTTTTTTTCATTGGAGCACCTTTCCACTAAAAGTTAAAAATAATGGAATTCAACTGATTACAAAAACCTGTTAGAAATTTATAACATGACATAGCATAAGCATGAATGGCCATTAAAATAGCCTTAATAATCACTTCTCTACTTGATGGCGATAGAAATTTATGTTTCTAGGACTCAGCTTTTATCAAAATTCTATATTTAAGAAAGCCTAACGCAGCCCCCTTTGATTTGTCTCAAAGGCTAGTAAGCCCAAATATTTATCAATTGATTTAGCTTAATCAACACTAATGACTTATGTCAATTTGTTTATGAGATCTAACAAAGTTCTCTTACTAAAACAAATGCTAGATTTCTCCATATTGATTCTTTACCCCGTGGCACAACAATATTAACCATTTCCCCAATATTAGCTTCGCCAAAAACAAGAGTGTCATTTGCAGATAAAAGATGAATCAAAGGAAGACACCTTCGATTAAAACAAAAACCACTTATGGATTTGTCTATCAAAGCTTCAGACAAGATTAGAGAAAAAGCATTAGACACTAAGATAAATAAATAGGGAGATAAAGGATCTCCTTGACACAAACCATGTGAAGAATGACACGACTAAGAAGGACAACCATTTATTAAAATAGAATAGGAGATTGCAGTAACACACTGCATTATTAGTAGTACAAAATGAGCATTAAAACCCATTTTAATTAAAATTTTCTCCAAAAAACACTACTTAACTTGGTCTTAGGCCTTACACATATCCAATTTCAAAGAAAAATGATTAGCGAAGGGATTAATGTGCAATACAATTTTTTTCATTTTTATTATTTTAATAATTGAATAATTTTTTTATATATAATTTTTCATTGTTTTGGGCTTGATTTTTGAATGGATATGGACATTGATATAAGGGGTCTTTTCATATATAGACTAACACATATTTTTTTAAAAAAAAATGGCATTTACCCATTAAATCTTTCATTATTGGTTTTTCAAAGATTTTTCATTCATAAATACACCACTATGTTTTCTTTCAAGTGATTTTCTTCTTTCTCAATATTTTTTCATTGTCATTTTTTTCTCAACTTTTTTTGCTGTCTTTTTATTTTTTTAAAATTTTTTTTACTATTTTTATTTTTTTTCAATGTTTTTTCTTTCATAAGAAAATATGATGCTATATCTATAAATTCACATATTGAACAATTTGTTCTATAATCCATGAACAACTAGATTCAATAATATTCAGTGACAATTGGTTTTCGAAACTCTTGAGCTTGATATCCTGCAATCCACGAACAGAAGGCAAGATAAAAGGTGGGGAGAGTCCCCATAAATACTCTGATGTCTAAGTTAGAGAACAGAAGTAGGGAAATATGGAACAATTAGAATATGTGAGAATGAGATGCCCCTCTGTGAGGGATATGGGTCCTATTTATAGTAATAATTAAACCTAAGAGGAGTTGGATTCCTTGTGAGATAGGAATCGTAATCCTGGTAGGAGAGTGTTCCCTCTTTGCTTAGGATTCCTTTTTGGGGTAGAGTCCTTTTCTTGGATGGATTCTGCTACCTTCCAAGTTCGAGTGTCCCTGTTTAGGAAATAAAGATCCTTTAATTAGGCAGGAATATATATAGGCGGTATCAAGAGTCCCCCCCAGGGTATACTCGGATATTTATGTCCGTTGTGCCCGAGTTGAGTAGCGCGCTCATGCTTTCATATATGAGTACTGTACAGTGATATTGAAGGATGAGCTGAGGTGGCTAGCCTCAATCACAGTAAGAGAGTAGAGCTTGATGCCGAGTCTTGGGAACATCTCATTGTTGAAATATAATCCATGGAGCTTTAATGTCTGCCAAGTCTGTCAGATTGAAAGCAATAGATTAACCTGTCCGTGCGAAATTGACATGACAGAACTAGTCATCACTAGATTTTTGATTGTCGAAGCAATGACTCAAGGCTTACGAGCTTAGAACATTAGTACTACAGAAGCGACCTAAGGGTGCCAACTTCAGTCATTGGACTTATATACTTCGAGGCTTAAATGCTCGATGCAAGGACGCTAGGCTTACATACTCAGAACCTCAGTACTATAGAAGCGACCTGAGGGTACCAGCTTCAGTCATTGGACTTAGATACTTTGAGGCTTAAATGCTTGATGCAAGGATGCAAGGCTTACATGCTCAGAGCCTCAATACTACAGAATCGACCTGAGGGTGCTAGCTTCAGTCATTAGACTTAGATGTTCAAGGCTTAGATGCTCGGTGCAAGGACGCAAGGCTTACATGCTCGGAACCTCAGTACTATAGAAGTGACCTGAGGGTGCCAATTTCAGTCACTAGACTTAGATGCTTGGTTACCTAGGATAGGCAAGAAGCATAGTTTGGATACTTTCTGAGTAACTGATAAAGGAGCCCAGTCGAGATGTGGGCGGGCCAACACGTGGCGGTGTCGCTTCAACTCCTAGGGATTCAAAATTTGAATCACGTGAGTTATGTGTCATTTCATGTGTCAGTAAATGGAGCATTTCTATTGCCATTGTAGTGACCCCTCGCTAATGGGCTTATTTTCCCCAAAAGGCCCTTAATGACCTAGGGAGAAGCAAAGTAATGATGAGGGCAATTAATGGCATGTTTTCAGATCCTTTTGTAACTTTATAAGTACTGCTGTGCTTGTCAATTGGTGCATTTTGCTCTAATATTTTTGCCTTTGTCATGGTTGTGTTGCCACTGCTATGTTTCTTTTTGTTTGCCATGATTCTTGCCTCTTATAACCAGGTGATCTTTTGTCTTTTCTTCTTCTTTTTCCTACTTCTATTATCTGTTTTGCATTTTCCTTCTTCTTAAGAATCATTATGGCACTGAGGGAACAAGTCAGTTCCAACCTTTTCATTTCAAACACAGATGATGATTTATTGGGATAGTATCAGAGGCGGTTATGTATTCTCGTCGATTACACCCTTCACACTGTAGATAGGAAGTTTAGGTCTCATACCCCCATGTTAGGGCTATGAAAATTAGTTGTGTATTTTGACCAACTAGAGGGGGGTTTAAAATTTCCTTTAGATCCCTTTGTGAAGAGATTTTGAATAGGCATAATATAGCGCCTGGTCAGCTCCATCCGAATAGCTATAGGATTCTGATCGGGTTCATCCAACTGATGCATGAAGATGGGAAAGAACCCAATTTATATGTTTTTTGTTACCTGTACAGTCTTTCTAGGAAGAAGGGAGAGCTTATGTTTTCCTTGTTAGTTGTGCCTAACACACCCTCTTCGTAAAGCTTTCGGATCTCCATAAGAAGTGGAGACACCATTTTTTTGTCATCGAGCATCCGTCGAACTTCATGGATATCCGACGGATGTGGTCTGACGAATGCCATAGGGTAAAATGGCCTATGAGACTTCCCAACCATGATGCGGAGATGGTTTTATGGCTGTATCTCGATGGGCTTGCCGAAGCTCGATCGGCAGAGGATGTGTCCTGGAGATACCTATGAAGAGTATGACTGAGTCATGTTCATTCCACTGGTATGTTTATGTTACCTAAAGTTATATTTTTGACCTGTTCTATTTTTTCAACTGTAGATGGCTGAATTTTTTGATTTTTCAGGTGGGATTTCCTTAGTTGACGAGCTGACTGCTCCGGAGGAAGTGCAGATATTTCCTTCTCTAGAACTCGAAGCCCCCATAACTCCCGAAGAGGTAATTGTTGATCCTAAAGATAAAATGGTAGTTGAGTCATCTCGATCTGAGGGGATGGGCTGGAGGAAAAGGCGATTGATAGAGCAACATTCAAACATAGAGGGGCTCAATGAGGAGATATATATCTAACGCCCAAGGCTATCTAGGTGCCCGGATATGAGGAGCTGGATACTGAACAGGATGAAGCCTCTGAGTGTCTCAATAGCCAAGAGAGGGATCAATATGCCGAATCACTGAGGCTGCTTGGGGATATGCAGTGTTGGTTCGATGAGGGCCTGGAGTGGTTGCTCAACTCAATGATTAGCCAGTCATTAGAAGTAAATTCTTTTTGTTACTGATACTGTTACTATCGTATGTGCTTGTTGTTGATGCGAACCTTTCTTGTTGATAGATGACTCAGGCTTTGCTACTGGTGAAGGACCAGTACTTTTACCTGAAGAGCCAGTATAGCCTGAAGGAGATAGAGGTAGGAACTATAGCCATTGATTTTGAAAAGAAGTTGGATGGCACAAAGGCAGCACTAGAGCTTTGCCAGACAAAGTATGCAGAGGCAAAGTCCGAGGTTGAGGCGGGTAAGAAGAAAATTGCTGATCTAGAATATAGCTAAGTCTAACTGACGAGGAGGATTGAAGAACAAGATCTTCAAATTACCGAGCTGGAGAAGAAGCTGTCTGAGGTTAAGAAATCTCGAGAGAGCAACAAGAGGTTATACTAGTACATGGTGGGGGGATTTTTTAAGGCCTATAGGGCTGAGTGTAGGAGGGTCCTGCTCTCTCAAGACTTGGAATTGGACTTGGGGGTGATAGATCAGATAACACTGCCAGACCTTGCCAAAATTACTACTAAAGAGGACGCTCATCGAAAAGCTAGTGCTTCTCGTGTGAGGGATAATGTGGAGTCAGCTACTACTGCTGAGCCTGCGGTGCATTTAGATGCTACTAATGTGGTTTTCCCCTTTGTTTCAGGCCCGGAGGTCCAAAGGTAGGTGTAGTAGAGTAGATAGGTGTACCCCTTTTGTTTTTTTATAATCAATCTCTTGTAAAGACATTGTTATTAAAGAAGAGATACTTTATTGAATTTTGTGTTAAATACAACTTATTGATAATATTTTCTAAGAGAATTTAAGTTCCAAAACCGTGGTAGTTTTTTGCCTCCTCTTTCTCTTAGTTTGTATGCTCCTTTGGTTGTGTGTGCCAAGATTTGGTATGGACCTTCCCAATTTGGACCTAACTTGTCGGTTCTTGAGTTGCTTTTACCAATATCTACCCTTCTGAGTACCCAGTCCCCCAATTTGAACTGTCTCGAGTGATGCCATTGATGATGATACCGTGTCACCTTTTGTCAATGTGCTTTAACTGTGGCTGTTGCTTGTTCTCTTCTTTCCTCTAGTAGGTCCAAACATATCCAAGCATCAATGTTATTGATGGTGTGATCAAGACTCTGACTTACTCTGTAACTTGGTGAACCAATTTCCACTGGTATTACTATGTCCATGCCATAGGTTAGTTTGAATGGTGTCTCTTCGGTGGATGATCTAGGCATGGTTTTGTAGGCCCAGATTATGTTGTTGAGCTCTTTGACCCAATTTTCCTTTTTCTTGTTGAGTCTTTTCTTTAATCATTGCATGATAATTCTATTGGTGACTTCTGTTAGCCTGTTTGTTTATGGGTGGGCTACCGAGGTGAAACGAAGCTTTATTCTGAGGTCTGAACAAAAATCTTTAAACTTTTTGTTATCAAACTATTTGCCATTGTCCGTAATTAAAGTGTGGGGGATACCGAACCTACAGATGATCTCCTTACAGAAGAAGTGTTGTATTTGAGCTTTTGTGATGGTTGGAACTGCCTCTACTTCTACCCACTTAGTGAAATGGTCGATAGCCACAATCATGAACCTTTTTTTCAAAGTGAAAGGTGGGAAGGGACTTAGGATGTCCATTCCCCACATGGCAAATGGCCATGGGTTGCTGATTGGATGTAGGGGATGGGAAGGCCTGTGGTTGAGTCGAGTGTAGTGCTGGCACTTGTGACATGCTTGAGTTAACTATTGGGTGTCGTTAGACATGGTAGGCCAATAATATCCTTGGAGTAGTGCTTTTTGAGTCAGTGAGTAATGGGATTCATGCGCTCCGCAAATTCCTTTATAGATCTCTCAGAGTATGTAATTTCCTTCATATGGGGAGACATACTTAGACCATGGGTGTGAAAGGACTTTTCTGTAGAGCTCCCCTTGATGGATAGAATAGTAGGCTGCTTTGGTTTTTAACTTCCAAGCCTGTAGCTTGTCTTCAGGGAGGGTTTCGTGTTCCAAGTATTGGATTATTGGGCACATCCATTCTGAGACTACTTGTATCTCTAAAACTTTGGGATCTTCCATGCTAGGATTGGTCAATGCCTCAGTGAAATCCATATCCTAGAATGCTTGACTGTCTTCAGTTGCCGACTTGGCCAAGAGACCAGCCTCAGAGTTTTGCTCCTTAGGAATCTGGATGATCTCTCACCGGCCCCTTTCTTGTTCAATTTATTTCAAAAGCTGCTTGACTTTGTCCATGTATTTGGTAATGCAAGTGTCCTTGACTTGGAACATTCTATTGACCTCATTGATAACTAGTTGGGAGTTTGAATGTATGATGAGGTGTTTAGCTTTGACTTCAGTAGCTATTTTCAGGCCTGTGATGAGTGCTTCATACTTGGCAGCATACTTGGTTGCGTTGGATTCGATTCGGACTGAATACTGAATGTAAACCTTGTGTGGTCCCCTAAGAATTATTCCAGTGCCGGATCCTTAAGTGGAGGATGCTCCATCAATATAGAGTTTCCATTTTGGTGCTCTGGTCAAGGTAAGGTCTTCTGGAGCCTTTTCTAGTATGAAATCTGCTAATGCCTGGGCTTTCATTTGTAGGCAGGGTTCATAATCAATGTTGAATTCGCTAAGTAACACCGACCACTACCTGCCCAAGGTCTCCGATCTTTGTAAGATTTTTTATAGTGAGAAATGAGATCGGATGATGATATGGTGGGCTTGAAAGTAATGTTAGAGCTTTCGAGACATGTGGACCATGACCATAACTAGCTTGTCCAATATGGGATACCGGACTTCAAATCCTTAGAGCATTTTATTGATGTAATAAACTAGGCTTTGCTAGCTCCCTTCTTCTCTTACCAGTACAAAGGTGATGCATTCTTAGCCTACAAAGAGGTATAATTACGGTGTTTCATCTAGGATGGGCCGGCTAAGTAGGGGTAGTGAGGACAAGAATTTCTTAATGTCTTTGAATGTTGCCTGGAAATCTATGGACCACTCAAACTTTTTGAAATTTTTTAGAGCTCAAAATAATGGTAGACACCGTCTGGCTAAGCATGAAATGAAATTCCCTAATGTGGTGATTTTGCCATTTAACTTTTGTACTTCTTGGATATTTTTCAGTGCTTCCATGTTGAGTATGGCTTCCATCTTTTCTGGATTGGCTTAAATGCCCCTATGGGATATCATGAATCCTAAGAATTTGCCTGCTCTGACTCTGAAAATGCATTTTTTTGGATTCAGATTGATCCTTGATTTGCTTAATAGCCGGGGAACCTGGTCTATATCCACTGGGTGTTATTCCAGATGCTTGCTCTTGATGATGATGTCGTCTACATATACTTCTACACTCGTGCCAATCTAGTCCTAGAGGACTGGTTCATTATTCTTTGATATATGGCTTTGAAATTCTTAGGTTTGAAGGGCATCACCTTATAGCAATACAAGCCTTTATAGGTAATGAAGGATGTCTTCTCCTGATCCTCTTCCTTCATCGGTATTTAGTGGTAACCTTGTGCAGCATTGATAAAATTGTATAATCCATGGCCAGAGGTAGAGTCAATGAGCTGGTCAATCGTGGGCAATGGGTAGTTATCTTTGGGACATGCCCGGTTGAGGTTAGTGTAGTCTACACACATCCTGTATTTCCCATTTGCTTTTTTGACAAGTACCATATTGGCTACCCATTCTGGGTGAGTAACCTCTTTGATGAACCTGTCTGCTAACAACTTCATTGTTTCCTCAACAATTATTCTTTATCTTTTGTAGGCAAAGGTTCCTTTTTTCTGGGCCACTGGCTTGGCTCTCGGTCTAATGTTTAGACAGTGATAAGCAACTTGCGGATCCATACCGATGATTTCGGATGCTTGTGAAGCAAAATCTCCCAAGTGTCTAGTAAGGACTTCCCTTATTCCTTCTTTGATGCTCTGGTTGAGTTCATTACTGATCTTCACGGTCTTTCCATCCGTGATTTGTAAGGTCTCTATGTCTACTACTGGTTATGGATTGGCGCCTTGCTTCTTAATTTCCCATGCTTCAAGAGGAAAAGCTTCCACCTGAGGCTTCGTGGCCATCTGGTAACACTGCCTAGCCATATGCTGATCTCCTTGAATGGTAAGGGTTCCATTTTTGACTGGAACTTTCATAGTTAAGCACCGAATACTGGTGACTGCATCTGCTTCATAGAGCATCGGCCGTCCTATAATCCCATTTTATGCCAGTGGTAGATCCACCATGTTGAATACTGCCCGAATAACTTTCGTTTCTTCATTGTCTTAATTTCCAAATTCTAGGCTTAACTCTACAACTCCTATTAGTTGTACAGTTCCTCCATAGAAACTTATGATGGGGTTTTGGATGGCCTTTAGGTTAGTGACAGAGCCTCCCATCGCCTTGTACACATTCCACGATAATGTGTTGATAATGCTTCTATTATCCATCAATAACCTTTTTACTAGATACTTTTCTATGAACACAGTTATTACTAGGGCATCATAATGCGGATGGCAAACATGCGAATCATCTTCTGAGTTGAACATAATATTGCTTCTCTTGGAGACTGGCTTTTCTCCTCTACTCCGTTTTAATCTCTTCTTAGCATTCTCTCCCTCGATGATCATGTTGATAATGCCAATCGGCTCCCTCTAGGTTTTCTTTGCTTTCGGCCTGTCATACTCCTAGGTTTCAGAGTTTCTGCTTCTTCTCGATGCATCCATAAAATTATTGAGTTTTCCCCTCTGCACAATCTCTCTATGGCATTCTTCAGCTCTCTGCAACCCTCCGTATCGTGCTCGTATTCTCGATGATACTGGTAGTATTATCCCCTGTCTTAGGTGGATCTTCGGCTTGGGCTTATTCTCTTATCAAAAGAAAAGCTCTATGTTGCCGCTCTCTCCCTAGCTTTCTTGTCCATCCCTTTTGCTAGTGCTGAGTACTTAAACTGGGTCAATAGGAATTGTTACTCCTGCTACACTCCCAATAGGATAAATGGCACTTGCTGTAAAAAATTCTGGGTCCTCCCTTGCTTCTGTCTATCATATCGGTTACTCGAGGGGTATCGCCCCCTCCCTCACAACCTGAGAGGCCGCAATGTTAGCCTTCTCTTCTGCGAAGCTTTGCCCAAGGCTATATTGTGAATGCAGGACAAGCCTTGAACCGGGTAAGCAAACAGTTTCTAACATCACTTATGAAATTTTCTTGAGGGAAACCACTGAACCAGACTAGAGGAAGCATAGAGGATACGACAACAAGGAATTAGCTCAACCTAGTTGAGTTGGTCGGAGGGGAAAGGCGGGACGGGGATGGGTTTCATGCCAATCATCTGAAGCTGAGGGCTGCTCGGCCTCGTCGGCTGAGGAGCACTTAACGAGGGCAGGAAAACTAAATAAATATTATACTGAAAAAAGTGGAATTCTCTAGATGCCACTTTTTCTTTAATAATATAGATAGTTAGTTGTTTAGAATATATATGCTCAAAGAGAGCTTAAACAGGCGTTAAAGCTCAAGAAAATGGCCATAGAGCTAGAAATCGATCGCGTGCACGCATGCGCACATACGTGTCTATGCATGCCTGTATGTGCGTGTATAGGCGTGTGTGCGTGTACGTGTATGCGCGTGTACACGCGTATGTATACACGAGGAGTTAGGATAAGATAACATATTTAATAGCTCCCCCGACTTCCCGGACCGCTGCCCTGACAGAGGGGGAGCGCGAGTGAGGGCTGCCTCTCCTCTATTTCACCTCCTGGCAGGTATTTATTGGGCGCTTAATAGTTGCAGAATCTGTTAAAGTAAGTGCCCAATAAATACTGATCTGACGATATGGAGCCAACGTTGTCGAGTCTAAGCCAACCATTTAGCCGACTTAGACTCGATCGACGTTGGCTCCATACCATCAGGTCAGGTATATATTGGTGCTTAACTAGTTATTCAATAATTCGGTATGTGTTAAGCGCCCCTATATACCTGACGGGTGGAAAATAGAGGGAGAGGCAGCCCTCGCTCGCGTCCCCCCTCCGGGTCGGGAAGCTGTTAGGGAGTCGGGGGGGCTATTAAATATGTTATCTTATCCTAACTCCTCGTGTATACATATGCATGTACACACACATACACGTACACACACACGCGTATACACGCATGTACAGGCACGCACACGCACGTATGTGCGCATGCGCGTGCGCGACTGATTTCTAGCTCTATGACTGTTTACGTGAGCTTAAAGGCTAGTATAAACTCTCTTTGATCCAACACCATTCTTCCTGATCCACATAAGGATTTTGGATCAAGAGGTGTTCAGGGGTGTGTATCTGTCTGCTTCCCTGTCAAATCTTTCTGTTGGATTTTTAAAATTTTTTTAGGAAGCTTGTTCGTCTGTGTTTGGGTTGTTCATCCTTGATCAATGGCTTCTTATCCTCCCATCGCGTCCTTCTATCTTTGTCCATTTTTATCATCCTAACTACCATTGTCATTGCCTCTGCAAAGGTGTGCAGTTCTTTGGTCATTATCTTATCTTTAAGCTTTCTAAGTCCAGTGCTATTTTTCAAAGCTTCTATGGCAACTTCATCTATGAGATGCTCAATTTGCATGGCTATTTTATTGAAACAGTCAAGATAACTTCATAAAGACTCATCAACTTCTTACCGGCACATCCAAAGATCATTGATATTTTTGGCTGGGGGAATATTGGTGATGAATATGGTATGAAATTATTTCGTTAAATCCTTGAAAGAAGTGACAGAATTCTCTAGGAGTCGATGAAACCACTTTTGAGCATTCTTTATGAGTGTGCTTGGACAAACTCTACACATGATTCCATCATTTACGTTTTGGAGCAACATCCTTGTTCGGAATGCCGATATGTGGCTAATGGGATCTTCTGTCCCATCATACTAATCAAGCGATGGGATTCTGAACTTAGTCGGGATCTCCGTCTGAATTATTCTTTTGATAAATGGAGTTCTACTATCCATAATGCATTCTTCTTCCTTTCTTGGTTTTTTTCAGGCTTTATATATTGCCTCTTCGACCTTCTGAGCTATCTTTGAATCATCAAGGGATGGAATTATTGAACTACACTCCCCTTTCGGTGCTTTACCCTTTCCCATGCTCGTCTCCAGGGCTTGCCGAGGTGTTGTGTTATTATTGATTTAAGTCAGTTCAAAATGCCCACTCTGCATTATAGCATTTAGCTGTTATTGCATTAAAGCTATCTGCACCTGGATACTTTTTATCATAACTTCCTTGCTAGTTTGGTTGAGGTTGAGTGTTTGATTTACGGTGTTTAAATTTGGTGTGGTAATTGCTGGTGTGTTTGTTAAACTTGAAAAAGGTATAAAAGGTATTGAACGATGGTGTTGTAGAGGAGCATAATATGGGAGGTCTGCACCTAAGGTTGGGTGTCTCGAGGTGTTGTCAGGGAGTGGATGTGTATGTCCGGATGAAGCTCTGGTATACGAAAAGTGGCTGGAAGCACTATTGTTAGGAAAGGGTTTGAGAGATTGGTCGAAGGGATAGGTACAAAAGGGTTGGTGCCAATTTTGAGAGTCAAGGTCAGTGGTGGGCTTGAAGTCACGGTGAGGATGTCTTTAGCTTAGCAGGTAAATGAATGGCTTTTCCCAATAGTTCCCATAGATGATGCCACTTGATAATTGGTTTTCGGAACTCTTGAGCTTGGTATCCTACAATCCATGAACAGAAGGCGAGATAAGAGGTGGGGAGAGTCCCCATAAACACTACGATGCCTAAGTTAAAGAACAGAAGTAGAGGAATATGGAATAACTAGAATATATGAGAATGAGATGCCCCTCTGTGAGGAATATGGGTCCTATTTATAGTAATACTTAAAACTGAGAGGAGTCGAATTTCTTGTGAGATAGGAATCCTAATCTTGGTAGGAGAGTGTTCCCTCTTTGCTTAGGATTTCTCTTTAGGGTAAAGTCCTTTTCCTGTATGGATTTTGCTACCTTCATAATCCGAGTGTCCCTGTTTAGGAAATAAAGATCTTTTAATTAGGCAGGAATATATATAGGCAGTGTCATTCAGCGCCAACAAATTAGAAACTATTAGAATTTATGAATTATACATAGCAAATTGTTCAATATGTTAGGGGGTGGAACATCGTAATATCTAAGGAAACGATTATAGTAAACCATCCACTATTATTATTATTATTATTATTATTATTATTATTATTACTATTAACTAAATCATTTAATTTACTTACACTGGAAAATAAGGAAAAACTACTCATGCATCTGCACGATGTGTAGACTGTAAATTAATATATATTTTATTTGATGTTTTTAGAATATAAATAAATTTTAATATATTAATTAAAGAATTTTAATAAAATATAACTGCAAACTATATAAAATAAATTCAATTTTTTTTAAAATAATTATTTGAATAAAATAAAAATTATAAACTAATTAAGTAGGTTTTGTGTTTATACTTATAAGGTTATTTATATTTAGTTGTAGGAATAAAATCTACTAAAATTTTCAACTATTTCATTAACCAATATAGAACTGAAAATAAGTGAATTTCTATCTTCTAAAAACAATTTAATTAAATTCTAGATCGTATTTTATTAAAACTACTTAATATATGTTCATTATTATGTTTTATTTATTTTTATGTATACTATAAATTATAAATTTTTCTTTCATTATTATGTTTTACTTATTTTTATTTACACTATAAATTATAAAATTTTCTTTCTAACTGATTCATGGTACGTACCTTAATAATATCACAATTATATTATCATTACAATAAATTAAAAAATTTTCTACCTAACCAATTCATGCAATTAGTCATCAATAAAACATACAATACAAAATTAGTTAATTATGTTATGATTATGTTATGATGGGTTCAATATGTGATCACTATAAAATAATATTACAAAATTATTTACTTTTCACATTAATATCAAGCATATAAAATTTCTTATAAAAAAAATATAGTTTCTTATTAAGGTGATTTAGACTGACATCTACATGTTGCACAAACTGCAAATAATGTATTTTTTAAAATTATTTTAAAATAATTAATTAATAATTTCAATAAAATTAAAAACCATAAATTAATCAAATGGTCTATAAAAGTATTACAATAATATAAAATAAAACAAAAAAGACAAAAAAAATTAAAATAAATAAAATAAAATTATTGTTAAAGTAATATGTTTGATACTTCTTTTCATTCACCTACTATTTTATAGTAAAAAAAAAAAAGTATATTTTAAGGAAGATCATCATCTTTATCCTTTACTATAATATTCAAAAATTATATTCAACATGTGCCACTGATCATAGCATCCAATTATACAAATTAAACACTACTTGTAAGGTTCGAAAATAATCAGGATAAAGAAAGCCAACAATTTGTACACCTAGAATATCACAAGTTCCTCTTCAAAATAAAATAAAATAAAATAAAATAAAATAATTCACAAGTTAAGTTCAAGAATAAACATTTTAAGTGAGAAATATAAAGAAAAAATATAAAATATACAATGTAAATTAATTACCTTTAATCAAGAATTGCTATCCGAGTAAACTATTTAGCAACAAACTCTTTCTGTTTTTCTATAATATGTAATAAAAGAGAAAAAAAAAACCAAAAAGAAAATAAGCATCACAATTATTTTTAATAAAGAAAACAACAATTAAATTAAAAAAAAAATTCTCTACCTCAAATTTGGAGTATAATAAATCATGAACAACACTTGCCTCTCTTCTCTTACCGAACAACGCTACTTCTCATCTCCCCAATAGCCAACATTGCCTCTCCTTTCTAACAACTGCCATCTTCGTTTCTGGCAACCAATGTTGCCTCTTGCACAATTATATATTTATAAAACCATTGCCTCCCATTTATTTTTCTTGTTGATTTATTGACTTTATTTTTTTTATTTTGTATATTTTAGGGATTTGATGTTATTGGAGATGGTTATGGTGGCGTTTGATTTTTTTGATGGCAGTGATGTGGTTGGGCAATAGTGATGTTGATGATAATGGTGGAGATTTGGAAGACCTAAAGCAAAGGATAAAAGAAATCAAAGAAGAAGCTGGTGCTATTCAGGAAATGTAGGCTAAAGTTGAGAAAGAAATGGACTCAATTCAAGGTATTTATGTATTTCTTTTTAAGTATCAGTCTCTAATTAATTTAGTTTTCATAATTTCCCTTTTGGATATGTATATAAACCCTCAAGTAGTTCTACAGCTTAGGTTGAGAGGGAGGAGGTGGCAGTGGATTTAGGTGGTTTTGGGCAGTAACGATTGTTGCAGTAATGGTGATGGTTTCAAATGGTGTTAATGGATGCTGGTTTTAAGTGGGCAATAACAGTTTTAGGTGGGTGGTGGTGATGGGTATATGGTGGTTGCAATATTTTTTTAATCAAATGACTAAGAATTTATAGATGGTAGGTTTAGCAAGTGTCTAAGATTTTAGCAACTGCGACATTATTTGAGCTGAGAGCTCTAGAGAACACACTAATATATCACAAAGATATGGTGTGGAGATGAGAAATCGCCACCTAAGTTAATAACTGGGACAAATCGAAAGTGGTGGTACTCGATTCTCTAAAAGAAAGTTAGCACCACAACCAAGAAATTCTGAGAACGGAATACTAACTTCTTTTAGTCTTATGTTCTTTAAAATTAGTTTACGAATTATTATTTTGTTCTCTAATTACATGCAATTTCATTTTAAACCTTAATTATTATTCATCTAACTCCAAGGCAACTAATCATGAAATAGCACATAACAAATTGCATTCATATAGAGCAAGACATCCCTAAGTCAGTATAAACTATATTAATTTTTTTTTTTAAATTAGCTAAATCTACATGTTTTATTTACAAGTGAAATGGAATTGAAGGTGGGCCTATATTTTTATTTAAATTAGTGAACTTCTTTCAATTTATTTTATTTTTCTAAAGTGAGCCTAACTCTACTAATTTTAAGGAAATGAATTGGATTGGCTTTGAGTTAATGGGCCTAGTTCTAATTGATTTTAATTTAGGTGAAAAATGAGCCTAAGTCTATTTATTTTAAGAAAAAAAGAAAAGATGCTTTAATGGACTGGACTGTCTAAATTAATTTTAATAGCTAAAAAGTGGACGTAAGTCTAAATTAACCTAATAGGCCTACATTTGTTTTATATTATTTAAAATTTAAAATCAATTTTTTAAAAGACCTATTATTAGTGAGTTGGGTCTAAATGTGGGTTTGGGGCCAAAATGAATAAAAAACAAAAAATATAAAAAAACTAAGAAAACAATCAAATAAAAGATCAAAGAAGCAATTAAAAAAATATTTTTCTAAGAACCCAGTTTGATTTCATGCAATCTAATACTAATCTATAGCCTCTATTGATTTTACTAAATGAACTTAATTACTCATTAATTTTAATACAGAAAAGTAAATAAAAAATTTTACTATTCCTACTACTCGGGCTATTACAATTCCTGCGTACGTAAATTAAAACTAATTAATTATATGCCAAAATAAACCAAATAAATAAAAAAAATAAAAACACATAATATTAAAAAAAATATAAAATCTAATTAAAAATGGCTACAAAATTAAATCCATGACATCCCATGGATTTTCATGAATCTTCCTCACATATTCACCCCATAATTTTGGTTATGCCATTCACAATCAAAGTCACAAAACAAAACACAAAATAGAATAAATGAATTCATAGATGATCAAATAAATAAAAAAATAAAAAATCAAAGAAAAGAATAATTTAGAAGAAAGATAAGAAAATGGGATGATGCTATGCAGTTTGATTGCCCCTCAAAGTAGGCATCACCGTTGAAAATTGACCTCTTATTGATTTTGGATATCACTAGAATGTACTGTGCTTTAAAACTAAAGAATGTTTAAAGCTTTTAATTTGAATTCTTTTTTAACTCAGCAGTGTTTTTTGTATTTTTTTAGCAGCATCTCTTTTCTTTTTCTTTTTCTTTTTTTTAAAGCAGCCTCCCCTAAAACTCAACAACGTTTCTTCTTTTAAATCCTAATCCCCTTTACAGCTCTTGATAAGATAATTTTTCTTGATAATTTTTGTGATTTAACCTAAGATAAATAAGCTATTTGATATGCAAAGAACATACGTAAACACGTAAAACAAATATATTAAATATATTAATTTATTTGTAGTTATTTTTATTATTTTTTAACCACTTAAAAATTAAATAAATCATATTTTTTCAAAAATAAAATAAAACTTAGCTAATCGAAATTATAGAAATCCGATCGAATTTCTATATTTTTGATTGGAAATCTATAATTTTGATCAGAATTACAGATTTTCGATTAGAATTACAGAATTCTAATCGGTTTTCTGTAAAACTTATCAAACTTTTAATTACAAAAAGGCCCTCAAAAGAAATTTAATTTTACAATTAAATCCCAAAAAGTGTTGTAATTTAGTCCTCAAAATCCACAATTTTAGTCCTAAAAATCCAAAATCAATATATAGAGATAAATGTGATTAAATTTTCATTATAGGAGCTTTCATCACATCTATGCATCAATGCATCCCAAAATTGGGTGCCTATAGAATTATAGGAGGGGACACGATAAAAGGAAAAATATAATTATAATTATGATTTAATATTTTCCACTTGCTCTAATTAGGATGTGTGGGGGATTATTATACCATGACCCCTATCCATATTATAATATGGACAAGGGATTCATCACATGAATAAAAATGCTCTTGTTTTTTTTACCAAAATGATAAAATAATTAGGTATCTTTCTTGTTCTTTGTCTTCTTCCTTTTCTTCTTCTTACTCAAGTAGTAAACACAAAGTGAAGCCCATTAATCATACTACAAAAATGGATTTATTTGAATTTTATTCAATAGATTCCTCATTTTAACTGTTTTTTTTGTATATACAACATACTAAAGAAAATATGCTCCTAATTTAAATCTTGAAACTTTTTCTCAGAGTAGGACTTCATGCCTAGAATATTAACATACTAAAGTGATTCTCACCTTTCAACTGCAAAGAGTATTCTTAGTCATTTGACATTCCTTCCTCTTTCTCTCTCTCTTTTACTTCTACATCTAAACCAATATTACTGTCAACTAAAGAAGAACGTTCTTCAGTATCCTTTGTAATTCTACAAGTGTCAAGAGGGGGGTGAATTGGCTTTTTAAACAATATGAGTAATTTTGATTTCAAATCGAAGAGCAACCAAAAAACTAAATAAAAATTGAATTAGATGAAGAGGAAGAGTAATAAAAACACCAAGGATTTACAGAGGTCCGCCCCTTAAAGCTTACTCCTCTCCTCATCCACTTGTTGAGAGTTTTAATCAACTATTCAATCTACTTTAAGGTGTAGATTAAACCCTTATAAGCTTAAACCAAGCTACCTAAGTGTTTTCCTAAGGATCACACTCAACCTAAGTATTTTATCAAGGCACACACTCTAACCTAAATGCTAAGAACAAACCTCCTAGCTTATAGGTATTTAAAACACTAACTCAACTCACTCAAACCCACAATTGAGCTATTGAATAAAGAAATTAAATACTCACCAACCCATACTCAAGAACACTCTTGAGATAGAAATAAATTACAAGAATTTTAAATGAAGATTTGGGTGGTTGAAGAATTAAATTCAAGATTGAATGCTCAAAGATAGCTCTAAGTTTGATTGCTCAACTTCATTAACTTCCTCTAACTAAAATCAGACTTGTATTTATATCCTTATAGAGAGAAATAGTTGTTAGAGGTGCATTTAATGCAAATAGAGCCATTGGAAACCACCTTAAAAAGTAGGTCTACACATCATTATGATTTTGACAAAATCTTCATAATCATAATTTTGGAGGTGCCAAGAAGAAATTTGAAATTTTGCACTTTTATGATCGTAACAATGGTGGTGACGCTAATTGTGACCACTCTCAATAACTTTTTGGAGTCAGTCATTATGATTATGACAAAATCATCACGATCATAATTTTGGTTGTTATGATTATAACATTAGTGGTGATGCTGGTCATGATAAGTCTCAGCCACTTTTTGAAATTTGTAATTTGGAACTTCATAATTTTACTTGAAAATTTTTTCTAATTATTGAGGTTTACTTGTGACCACTTATAATGAAGATTCCCACTATATTTGACCAAATTTGACTTCGGATCTCAATAGAAATTTTGATCATCCACTTTCCAAGTATATAATGATCATGATGAGTCTGTCATAACTCATGAGAGAACTGCAAACTTCAAAAATTAACATATTGACCCTTCATTGCTTGGGTCTACTAGACTTGAATTTTGTAATATTAGGATACCTGAATATAAACACTTAACATGCGAATTAAATATGATTTTACTTAATTATTTATGACCATCAAAAAATAATTATTTCACCCCTCAAGTTTCAACATCTTTCTTACCAATATATTGTTTAACAACATCCTACCTTGGCATAACATCTGTTGCTAATATCACAATGTCAACTTCTTTTAAATTTTCTTGCTTTGCTATAATATTTATTGATGGTGTCTGATTCACACCTTTAAAATTCTCTAGCTATGCCACATCATCTATTGTTAATTCCTCATTTACATCCCTTGAATTGCTACAATTGTTACTTTCTTAGCTTTCATCAACTCTATAGTAGGCCTTTGAAAAAAAATGAATATACTTGATGTCATCTAAAACTATGTGTTGAACCTAAAGTTTATAGTTAATGAACATGTATGTTGTGTTCAATGAACTTATAGTTTTGTATTGATGAACCTATATAAAATAATGAATTATAGTATTAAAAATGATGAACCTATAGTTGATAACTAATTAAACCTTCATGATTTAATCAATGAATCTATATTATTTGACCAATTAACTTATTAATTTTTATAATATTAATATTAATTTTTACTTAATAGTAATATATTAAATTAATAATATTTTTAAGTAGGAAACTTTAATATTAAATTGATTAACGTGTAGGTAAATACTAATAAATTTGTAGGCAATTACTAATGAACCTATACGCAAATACTAATGAACCTATACACAAATACTAATAATTAGAGAATAAGTGAAAACTCAAACCCAAATGTTCTATTAAGCCTTTTGAAGCTTAACTATGATAAGTTGCATTTATTTTAAACCAACATTATGACTTCACTGCATGTCTCACTTGTGTGTGTGGATTAACAAATTATGATAAGTTTATTAACATTTTGTACCAATTTTTATAGCACCTTATAAGGTAACTCCAACGGAGTGTTATTTCAACGGAGTGTTATTTCGGTGAAAACGAGATAACTACTGCTAGGTTGTGTTAAATTCGTAAATATTATAGTATTCAAATATTTTTTTTTTGAGAGAAATGAATTTTATTAAGCAGAGCTCTCTTGAGTTAAAATAGGAATAATAAAATCAGGAGGTATAGACCATTCCTAAATAGAAAACGTAGATAATGCAACTCAAGCACAAGCATGAGCTGCATAATTTGCAGATCTACAAATACACTTAATATGCACATTCCTAAAGTGCTTTAATAAATCAGAACAAGCATCAATGACTAAACCAATCGGAGATCTGTGGTTAGGATTTCGGATAGCTTGAACCACTTGTAAACAATCTGATTCCACAACACAATCATCCAGACAAAGTGACAGTAACCAGCTTAGAGCCTCCTTAATACTAATCGCTTAAGCTTCATGGGGAGAGAACGAAGAGAAACATTTCTGCAATCTTGCATGCAAAACTGCCCCAACGGATTGCGCAAAACAGAACCCAAACCAACTGCACCTTCATAGGAAGAGACCGCAGCATCAACATTCAGCTTCAAGGAATAACAAATGGGTTTCGACCAAACCAGATCACCTTCATCTTGTACAGAAGGAAGCTGATCGAAAAGTAAAGAAGCAGACTTAACATTTTGCCGGTTAGAGAGGGAGAGACCTGTTCTGTTGAGGATTTAAATAGATGACAAACAAACACCCTTCCACAGCTTATCATTACGATTGAGCCATAACCCATAACAAACCACAGCAAAAACGGCAGCATCCCTTAAAGAGAAACGAGAAAACAATGCCTCAAGAATGTCCAAAAACGAAAGATTGGGATCATAAGACACATCCAACGATACCATACTCTTAACACTCCAAAGCACAAGAACATGAAAGCAGAGTATGGGCCGAGGTTTCAGGAAAAAAACCACAAACAGGGCAGCTATCTTCCACAAACACATGCTTTGAATGAAGAGCAACCCGAGTATCTTGCCAGCAACCTTAAGCTTCCAAATGATCTGCCCAGCTCTGAAAATAGACCCAGCAACCTGACCAGTAATAAAACGGTAACAGCTACGTACAGTAAAACACCTACTCACCTCCGGATTCCAAAACCATGCATCACAATCCAGCCCATAACACAAACCAAATCTACGTCCCACCTTAGTGTACATGGAATAAACAAACCATTTACCTTGGTAAGAGATAACCCATGCGGACAAGGTGAAGATACAAACCTAGAGCCCACTGTATACAGCCAAGGATCACCTCACACTAAAGTATCATGGCGACTACCCACACGCTTTCTAGCTCCACCTCGAAGTATGCTTTGAGTTGCGAAAAGACTACGCCATAAATATCTTGGATTATTGCCAAGTTTAGCATTCAAAAAATTAGTAGACTTAAAATATCTTGCTTGAAATACCCGAGCAACCAGAGATGAAGGATTTTCTAAAAATTTCCAAGACTGTTTGGATAAAATAGCAAGATTGAAAGATCTCAAACTCTTAAAACCGATTCCGTCATACTTCTTTGGTTTACACATCCTATTCCAACATATTAAGCAGACACTGATATATTCTCTCTCCATATTTCTCTAGAATTATCCAAGCAAGATGGACAAATGTACAAGTTCAACAAAGTTGGCAAAGTTGATCATACAAGTTGACAAAGTTATCCACCGCCAATCATGAAGCTTCTTCAAGCTTCCAATCACTGACTTTGAACAACTATAAATATATGTAATATCTTAACTTCATTGTATGCATGGTACATGAGTGAATGCATGAGAGTTATGCATGGTACGTGAGTGCATGAGAGGTGTGCATGTGCATGAGAATTAAAGTGTGTCATGTGAGGTATGTTAGCTAGTGCATGTGCAAGAGTGTGTGTCGAATGAAATACAAAAGTGATTTGAGTGTTAAATAAACACTTATTTATATAAGTGTTTTGTGAGTATATTTTGTGTGTCTTGTGTAGAAGTATATCTTGTATTAAATTTGCTTTGTTATAATAAAAGTAAATTTATTATGAATCAATCCTCCACAAATTCTACAAGTGGTATCAAAGTTGGCGGTCGAAGATTGACTACTAAGTGCATTCGGAGCAAGCAATTGAGGACCGTGTTATGTCGAGGTGCCGCTAGTGTGCAGTCCGAAATTGTAAAGGTCGTTGGTCTGGGACCAAACTTGGTTGATTAGAGTTAATAAATGAAGTTAGAATGGCAGACATGACTACATCGATAAGTAGTCTTACAAAAACTTAATAATAATTATTATAACACTTGGAGTACCTGTATGCAATTCTACTTGCTCGGTCAAGATTTGTGGGAGATTGTTGGAGGCAGTGAGACCTCACCTCCAACAAGTCAAGATGATCTTAAGAAGTGGAAGGTTAGGGCTGGAAAAGCAATGTATGCTTTGTCCGTATCAGTGGACGATGATTTGTTGCAGTGCATCACAGAAATAAAGACATCTAAAGAGGCTTAGGACATTCTTACTGGATTATTTGCTCAGACGAATGGTGCCAACCTCTAGTAACTCGAGAATGAGCTATTGTCAATCTTGTAACAAGACATGACAGTGAGTGAATATTTCACTAAAGTTAAAGCTTTATGTCAAGAAATTACAAAATTAAATCCTCAAAATCAAATAACAGAGACAAGGATGAGGAGGATCATAATCTATGGGTTGCGTCCCGAGTTTAATGCACTCATCACAACAACTTGCAGATGGGCTAAAGAGTCAACTTTAAATGAGTTAGAGAATGTATTGGCTAATTAAGAGGCTTTAAACAAGCAAATGGCTAAAGTTTCAATCAAAGAAGATAAAAAAGCCCTTTTAGTAATAAAAGGGGTAGAGATTAGAAGGCTGTGAGAACAAACTTTAGAGGCAAGCTGAAATAGGAAGGATGATACAAATGTCAATAAGGAAGGAGTTGGCAACAAGGGGGAGCTCATCACAACCACCAATTGTAGGACAAAGCAAGTTACCGTAAGAACAACCAGTGTTACAACTATGGCAAATGAGGCCATTATGCTCGAGACTATCGGTATAAGAGAGCCAAAGGAAATCTTACAACATCCTCCTAGTCCTAAGTTGAAAGTGAAGATGAATGGGATTTTCAAGCTTCATGTGCCATTGTAGAGCTAGTCACAAGTAAGTATGGTGAAGCTACACCATCTGTCATAAAAGAGGAGCAAGCACTTGTCACTGTAATTGATAAATCCATAAACTATAATGATGATTGGATAGTAGATTCTGGGTGCTCTAACCATATGATAGGAGATAAAGGAAAAATTTTAAGCATGTCAAAATACAAGGGGGAGCGAGTTATTGTCATAACAAATAACTCAAGGCTACCCATTGCTCACATTGGTAAAACGATGGTAGCACCTCGATACAATGCGAGAAAGGTGAAGTTGAATAATGTATTCCATGTACTTGGGATAAAGAAGAACCTAATATCAATGCCACACAATTGACATCCTTGGAAAATCATGTGTTGTTTGGGCCTGAAGATGTAAAGGTTTATCGAAGTCTAAAAATTATAGGCACACCAGTTTTAGAGGGATGAAAACTAAAGTTTGCTTATGTAATGTCAGCACAAACAACTTATGTAAACAAGACTAGAAGGAATGAGACAACTGACATGTGGCATGCATGCCTAGGACACGTGAATTATTATAATTTAAAGATGATAATCTATGCTCAAGGGACTTCCTCAACTTGATGTTCGAGATGACATTGTATGCACTGGATGCCAGTATGGAAAAGCACACTAACTTCCATATGAAGATTTTGAGTACTGTGCAAAGGAGCCTCTTGAGCTAATTCATTTATATGTATTTGGCTTAGTGAAGCAACTATCCATAAGTGGCTTTTAATATATGATAACTTTCATCGATGACTATTCAAGGTACGTATGGGTGTACTTTATGAAGGAGAAATTTGATGCTTTAAGCAAGTTTAAAGAGACAGTTGAAAAAGAGGTCGATCGAAGGATTTATTACCTTTGTACTGATAATGGGCGTGAATATACTTCACACGAGTTCTTAAAGTATTTACAAGATTGTAAGATACGTCAGCAGTTGACTTGTTGTAATACGCCATAACATAATGGAGTAGCGAAAAGGAAGAATAGACTTTTTATAGAGATATGCAAAAGTATGCTACATGCAAAGAATGTTCCACCTCAATTTTAGGTAGAATGCATGAAGATAGCTACACATGTGATCAATAGGCTACCACTAGCACCACTTGGATCCGTTTCACCCTTTGAGAAGCTAAGGTATATAAAACCCACTATAAGTCATTTCTGAGTTTTTGGTTGTGTATGCTATGTTTTCATACTAGATCATTTATGAAGCAAGTTTGATAAGAAAACAAAAAGGTGCATCTTTATGGGTTATGATGATCAAAGAAAAGGATGGAAGTGTTACAATCCTACAATAGGGAAATGCCACACATAAAGAAATGTGATATTTAATGGAGCTTCATCCTGGTGGTCCCCTCTTAAAATATTTCTGCCAGACTCAAAAGAAATTAAGAACTTATAAAAAAGAATTGAAAAAGATGAAGTGGTAATGAAGGTGAAGAAATCACTCAAGAAAAGGGACTAGAAGAAGAAACAACCAAAGACAAGTCACCAGAGAAGTTAAATTCCCCATAGCGCACAAGAGTGCATCAGTAGACACTAGAAAAAGCACGTCTAAGCCAACTTGAGGAGATTCAAAAGGATGAAGGTGTAGTAGAATATTGGCCGTATCTGAGAAGAACATCCAGAAAAATTAAGAAGAATCCCAAATATGCTAATGCAACACTTGTTAAAGAAAACAATGCAAAAGAGCCTACAACATACAATGAAGCATCTATAAGTAAGGAATGGAGGAAGGCTATGGAAGAAAAGATAAATGCCCTAAAGCAAAATGAGACTTGGGATCTAGTGCAAAAGCCTAAAGATGTAAAACCCATATCTTGCAAATGGGTTTATAAAATAAAGAGTTGTCTTGATGGATAGATAAAGAGGTATAAGGCTCATTTTGTGGCTCAAGGATTCTCATAGAAATATGGATTATACAATGAAGAGACATTCAATTCAGTGGCAAAGATTACAACAGTACATATTCTACTAGCCTTAGCTGCTTATAAGAATTGAAAACTTTGGCAAATGGATGTGAAGAATGCTTTCCTACATGGAGAGCTAGATCGTGAAATATACATGGAGTAATCACAGGGGTTTGAAAGCAAGACTCACCCAGGCTATGTATATAAGCTCAAGAGTTCCTGATGTAGGCAAGAAAAGCATGGTATGGGAAGACAGCAGAGTTCCTGATTTAAAGCGACTACATAATGACATCAACAGACTCCAGTTTATTTATGAGAGCTCGAGATGGAAAGTTGGCAATAATACTAGTCTATGTAGACTATTTGATCATCACTAGAGATGAAGAAGCCGAGATTCATCAAATTTAAGCCAACTTATCATATGCTTCTAGATGAAAGCATTGGGAGAATTAAAGCATTTTCTTGGTCTTGAAGTCGAACACGTGAAGTATGGTATTTTTTTTATGTCAATAAAAGTATACTAAAGACCTCCTAAAGAAGTATGGGATGCTAGAGTGCAAGCTTATTTCAACACTAGTGGAGGCTAATACAAAACTATGCTCTACTGAAGGAAAAGAGTTAAAGGAGTCTACCATGTATTGACAACTAGTTGGCAGCCTAATCTCTCTCACTCTCATGAGGCTGGATATAGCATATGTAGTTAGTTTAGTAAGTCGACTTATGCAGAATCTGAAGAAGCCTCATTTAGAAGCTGTGCAAAGTATTCTGCGATATATCAAAGGAACCATTGATTATGGTATCTTATACAAAAAGGATAGGGGCAAGTGAGATGGTTGGATATTCTGATGTTAATTATGCTAGAGATCATGATACAAGGTGCTTAACTATCGGTTATGTGTTTAGCCTTGGATCAAGGCCTATCTCTTAGTGCAACAAAAGGCAACTGATGGTGTCATTATTAAGTACCGAGTCAGAGTATCGAGCATTAACTACAATAACACAAGAATGTACATGGTTGATGCAATTAATGAAGGATCTCCATCAACCTGTTGAGCACACGATACAACTACACTATGATAATCAATCAATTATACACTTGACTGAGAATCCAGTGTTCCACGCAAGAACTAAACATGTGGAGGTGCATTATCACTTCATGTAAGAAAAAGTCCTATATGGAGAGATTAAGATGAAGTACATTAAGACTAAAGATCAAGTTGTGGATATATTCACTAAAGGACTTAATGGTGAAAAGTTCAAAGATTTTAGAAGGCAGCTTAGTGTAGTAAGCAAAGATATATTATGAGAGAGTAGTTGTTGAGGGGGAGTATTAAGCATACACCAACATACTCTCTCTCCATATTTCTGTAAAATTATCCAAACAAGGTGGAAAAATTTACAAGTTGGAAAAAGTTGTCCATCGCCAATTATGAAGCTTCTTCAAGCTTTCAATCACCAACTTTGAACAACTATAAATATATGTAGTATCTTAACTTCATTGTATGCATGGTACATGAGTGAATGCATGAGAGTTATGCATGGTACATGAGTGCATGAGAGGTGTGCTTGTGCATGAGAATTAAGTGTGTGTCATGTGAGGTATGTGAGCTAGTGAACGTGCAAGAGTGTGCCAAGTGAAATACAAAAGTGATTTGAGTATTATATAAACACTTATTTATATAAGTGTTTTGTGAGTATATTTTATGTGTGTCTTGTGTAGAAGTATATCTTGTATTAAATTTGCTTTGTTATAATAAAAGTAAAATTTTTATAAATCAATCCTCCACTCATTCTACACAACACATCCAATGGAGACCATTTGAAGAGCCATTGCCATTACTCCATCAAAATTTGTTCATCCGGTTCTCATTTCCGTACGCAAAGCAATGGAAAGAAGGAACACCTGCATAATATAATTTGGAATAGATTGAGCTACACTTTTCAAAAGGGTCTCTTTCCTACCATAAGACAATTTCTTAGAATGAGAACAATTAACCCTTTGCCAAATTATATCCTTAATAAAGTTTAAAACTTCCCTTTTATTTCTACCTACCTCTGTAGGCATGCTAAGATAAAATCCATGAGTCAACACGTCTAGAATAGAAAGCATAGAAACAATTTCAGACTAAGAATCCACATTAACATTCTTGCTAAAAAATTATTGATGATTTAGCAAAATTAATAGATTGGCCCAATGCTTCCTCAAAAGTCTTCAAACATTGCTTGATAACCGCACATTCTTAAACATTAGCTTGGAAGAAGAGAAGGTTGTCATCCGTAAAGAATAGATGAGTAATAGATGTTGAATTCCTAGCTATACTACACCCATGAATGAGATTTTGAACTTCTCGTTTCTGCGGTAAAGCACTCAAACCTTCAACACAGGGAAGAAAACGGTACGACAAAAGTGGATCGCCCTGACGAATACCTCTCTAAGGGATAACTACTCCAACATCCTCTCCATTGTGCTGAATATTGTATACAACCGAAGAAACACAAAACAAAATTTTATTAGCCCACCTCTCATCAATTAAAAGAATGAAGAACTTCTGTGGCCAACATAATATTATCAGTGATGCATCTCCCTTTAACAAAGCAATTTGTGATTCAGAAATTAAACAAGGGAGAATAGTTTGAAGACGATTAGCAAGAACTGTAGAAAGGATTTTAAAAGACACATTGTGAAGAGAAATTGGACGCAAGTTAGCCATAACCTTTATGGATTTCTTCTTTGGAATCAACACTATGGAAGTCTCATTCAACTGACTAAGAAAATAACTAGCCGTCATAAATAAAGCATAAAATTTGGAAACATCATCACCTATGAGCAGCCAAAAGTGCTGATAAAAATAAGGAATTAAACCATTTGGCCTCGGGGCCTTATCTAGATGCATACTGAAAATCGCATCTCGAACTTCTTGAGAAGAAATTGGGCATATAAGTAAATCATTTCGAGCTTGTGAAATAGAGGGAGTAATGCAGGCCAGAATTTGAGAAGAAGTAACAATTGATTTCAAAATAGTGCTGAAGTAATCAATAATAACTTTATGAACCCGACTGGAATCATTTTGCCAAACACCTGAGGCATCTCTAATACAATGAAAAGCATTAAAATGTTTTTGCCCAGAAGCAAAAGCATGAAAAAATGTGTATTTAGGTCACCATTAGGCAGCCAAAATTGTTTGGCATGTTGCTTCCAAAACAAATCCTACTAAACTAACAATTCTTCATATCGCCTCTATGTCTCTAAAAAAGTAACAACACTTACCTCATCAGACTAAGAGCATAGCACATGGAGTTGCTTATAACATCTATCCAAATCTTTCCGGAATCGACGTCCATAAGAAGCTCCCTAATTAGCTAAAACTTCTGAACAATGTCTAACCTTTATCTCGATAGGAAAAGAATATGAAATTTGCCAACAGTGATAAACAACATGATCACATTCATTAACTAATACCCAAGAATTTTCAAAACAAAATTGATGACTCTTATTGAAAACTCTTGGACCATTAAGGTCAAGTAAAATAAGAATGTGGTTGAATGATGTAATATCCAACATCTTAAGAGTGGCATTTTCAAAAAGCTGAAACCAAGAATCTGAGGCTAAACCCTAATCCAACTTCTCCCTAACCCAATTGTCAGAACCATAAGAGCACTCCCAGGTGAAGACATTCCCCACAGTAGGTATCTCAAATAAACCACAGTTTGAAACAGTTTTTTGAAAACCATTAAGAAGCCATTCTGGATATGGAGCACCACTACTTTTCTCTAAACTTAAAAGGAGATTGTTGAAATCTCCAAAAATGTACAAACATAAAATTTTCCAAGACTCAACTCCTCGTCCTCTATCAGGAATTCCATAGAAGTCCATCAGTCTCCACAAAGCAAAATCAGGAAGGGAAATTGTGGTATCAATAATTTTTTTTTTTTAACAACAGTATCAATAAAATTCTTACTAGAGGCAAGAATATTCAAATAAATTTGTTTGGACACTAAAATGAAAACAGCATTTCCTTCTTTTTTTTTTAACATCTAAATCCTCTTAATTTTGCTAAATATTTTATTTAGTCCAAATTATTATTATATTTATAAATTTATAAATAATTTAATCCAAATTTATTTTATGTTTATGATTTCTTTGAACAATTTAGTCCAAATTAATGTATATACAACCTAATGCAAATTTTTATATCAAATAATTTTATTCTTTTGAAAACTTTATAATTTATTATTGTGAAAAACATTTATATATCTTAAGAACTGGGTTATAGATTTTTGTACTCCTACTAATAAGTGCATTTTTTTTTTACTTCAGTTTAAATGACTTAATTATCCTTAATTCAAAATAGTTATATTTTATTCTTTGATTAAATTATGAAAAGCGCATTTTCCACAACAATCAATATTAACTTAAAAATATGTTTAATTATGTATTTAATTATTTAATTATTCAACAATCAATATTAATTTTGTATACATGGTAAAAATCTAATAACTTGAATGTAAATAATTTAATTTAATTTAAAAGCATTTTTAAATTATCATCACTAGGAGCTATGTAACATCCCTATCTTCACCTATATGCATCACAAAAGTCTCTCATTTGAACTTATAAATTTCACATGCATTACATATCATATATGTGAAATATAGAATATTGCATATGCATGACTTATATGATTTATTTCCTAGAAATAAAGATAAGGATAACATAATTATAATATAAGAAATTTTTAATGAATTGATAGACTATAAAAAAATATAAATCATATTTTAGGAATAGAAATAGTGAAGATTAAATTTTAAGGATTTAGTTGAGAAAATAATTAACCAGATAAAAGTAATAAAGAGTAAGTGTAGGGACTAAAAAGGGAATAACTTTTGTAAATAAATAAATTAGAGGGGGTTGGATGAAAGAGAGTGAAAAGAAAAGTGAGAAGGAAAAGGGAAAGTGAAGAAGAAGGAAGAAAAAGGGGGACAAATTCTAGGGTTTTCTAATTTTTGCAAAGGTAAATAATGTCATATTATTTTCTCATATAATTAAGACTAAGATGCCCATAAGTTATGCGGAACTAAACTAAACTAGGCATTATTTTTTTTAACTCAATTCTAAAGCACTTTAACTTTATATTTTCATGTTAAAATATTTATATCTTCATGTTAAAATGTAGTCGTATAGTGTAAATTGTAATGCTTTGATTTATAGGGAAAGAGGAGTTCAAGTTTTGTATTAACTTCGATAAACACAATCCTTTTTGCTGACTGTAATACTTTGACGCTTATTTCTTTTCAATGGTGGTGCACTAAACTGAGTGCAGTTTTGAGCAACAACTACTTCAAAAATAGTACATGAACATTTTCAATCTACTTTCTATTCGTTGACATGGTTTATGTGAAACCCAACTCTTAATGTCCACAACTGTAGTAGACCAAGAACCAATCATAAAACTTTTAGGATTGGTTTTACCAATTTTAGGATTGTAAATAATCAAACATTTCTCCGATCCCATCAAAATATCACTGCTATCAACAATGTAATATGGACTCAGAGTAGGAACCTTACCAAACTTAATCCAAGAGTCTTTATCTCCATATGTCTCTATCACCCATAAATCAACACTAATTGTCCATTAGTGCACATCACAAAAAGCCATCCATTCAATATAGTCAATGTCTTATCACTTGCTTTTAGGGGTGGCCACGATTCAGTATGGACTAAAATCGGCCACCCCTACGATTCCGGGATGGTTTGGAACTAGCCTGTTCCTATTCACGATTCAAGTTCGGTCGGGTCAGTTTAAAAAATTTTTTTAAAAAAATTTAAAAAAATTGAAATAAATTACATTAAAGGGTTTGGTCTAATGACTTGAACACTTGAAGGTGTTGAAATATTTTTAAAAAAATTTAAAAGGTTTGAATTAAAATGAATTATAAAAATAAATTTAAAATTATAATTGACTATATATATCTAGTTTGGAACTGAAATAGAAACCATTAGTTCATGGTTCCATATAGGGAGGAACTAGCCTTGAACTAGTCCTTCTTACAGTTTTAGGCCAATTCAACCTAGTTTTAGGTTTGATCAAATCTGATCTAGTTTTGATCAAGTCGATTCCTATTTTGGTTCAGGGTCTAAACCGGCCAATGGCCAGGCCTACTTGCTTCCACCTCTTCCTTATAGTTTCATCCTTAGGTTCAGGTTGCATCACCTCCCCATAGGTCTCTTTAGATAAATCAAAGGAAATAATCATCCACTTACATTTTGAATCTCCAGGATGCTTTACTAGCTAATTAAGAGTGTCATTAACATATTTCCTATATTCAATATCTTTAAGTATAACACCAGGCCTAACACGGTCTCCCCTAAAACGTTCAATATTCCTCCAAATGAGGCTCGTTAGTGCACAAACTTGAACTATACTATCATTTATACCGTTACCAAAGCCACTTTGAAAGCACAAGATAGAAATAACCTTATAATCATTTATTCTATTGTCATAGACAAACCTAAAAATAGTATGGCTGTTGACCTTAGTAATGATCAATCTTGAATTTGATCTTAAAAAACTTAATTTTGAGCTTCTAATGTGTTTGTCTCAAGTGTGAATAAGTTAGGACTTAATTGGAAGTCAAAATAAAGAAAAAAATTAAGAAAAAAATAGTCTTGGATGTAGTCATGAGCTGAGTCCTGATCGAGATCAAGACTGGGATGAATTTGCTCAATTTTAGCAATTCCAAAACCAATCCAGGGTCCCATTCTAATCGGGACATGGCAATCTTGCATGGGACCAAACTTGTTTAACCAGGACCAAATCGATCGAGAAATAAGCAAAAGGACCAAACCAATCCCATTCATGTCCTAATTGGGACATTGCCTAGGATGAGGCAATCCCAATCGGGACATAGAGATTTGAATTGAGACCAATATGCAATAAGTTTTTCAAAACGAGTATAACCCATCAAGGATACAACCCCGACTAGGACGATGACCCTGACTAGATGTCACGACCCAAAACAGGGGCCATGACCGGCGCTAGGGAACGGGAATTCTTTCGAATCCGGAACCCGTAGCAAGCCTAAAAATAAAATAAACATGCAATAGTAATAACAATATATAATGCAGCGGAAATAAAAATCATAAATATAATATTAACATATGCACCAACTGGATTTAAATGAAATCCTCATCATTTCATATATATAAATCTTTTAATACAAATCCAGTTCAAATATATAATACAACATCTCTTTAAATATTTAATGACTACTGTAGTTTCTAGATAAAATAAACCCAAGACTCAGGGAAGCAGTTTACACAAAGAAGCCGAGGCGGAAGAAATCCGGTGTACAGGCCTGCTACTGAGGTCTGAAGACTATGACTCTCTTGAAAAATTAGTCAACGGAGGGGAGTCAGACCTCATTGAGTGAATTACTAGAATATATATATATACATGCACACTAAATGATAATGCATACAATCAACAGTATATATCTAATATGTATATATACAGACAAATACACACAGATGCTGTAAAATCATTTTATATATATTTTGTTTGAAAACCATTGGTTATGAAGGATCAAATAGAACCCTATAATATCGAAACCTCAATCAGTGTTAGATAACACTCTAGCCATACAGGCTCACTTAATCCAAATATATCCACTTAATCCATTTAGACAGTAGACTGGCCCCGAGACACTAAGTCGATCGAGCTCCAACAGTCTAACTGCCAGTGTGATTGGCCCCGAGACACTTGGTCAACCGAGCTCCAGCAATCACACCTCCAAACCATATCTCACACATCAAATAATTATATCCAATCAATATCCACAAATAGGTTAGTAATATAGCCTAAATGCTATAAGCGTACCGGTACGTACTCGGTCCTAGTGCTGCCCACTAGGTAGCACGTTCTATCGATATCCTTCATTAATAAATATAAAACATTCATTCATAAATAAATGATGCATGAATTTAAATAAAATAACATTATAAACCATATATATACTGGAAATATACCAAAAGTAAACTAGGTATATTTCGAGTATATATACGTCAAATAAATCTAATCAAATTATAAATTAAGCTAGAAATATATTTAAAAATATTTTAAATATAATTTATTAACAAAACATGCATATAATTTAATATATACCAAAAATAAACCAAAAATAAACTAAGGACATACTTAAATATAAATCATATTATTTATGCATTTTAATCAAAATAAAATATAAATTTATAAAATCATGCACCCTAAGCATATATATATATATAAAATAGCAACTCACACTAATGCGCTCCTCAAGATGAATCCGACGAGCCTGGTCCACTAGGCCTCGGTCTTGGCATAACTAAAAAAATAATAAGAACAGCCATCAGAATAACCCTAACAGAAATCCTAGAATTCGATCTAGAATATTAAACACAGAATCAAAATTAGGGTTCGACCGGATATCACGTTTTACGAGAATTCTACCAAAAATTCGACAGAACCTCCCCTGTAAAACGGACATCTCTCTACTCAAAGAGTAAAGCCGACCCTGCAAAGAAATACACTTCGAAAAATAAGCTCAAAACAAATCCACAACCCCTCGGTCGGACTCCAAACTACAATCTACCGACCGGGGTCCACAAACACAGAACAATTTCAGAAATACCAAAAATACCCTTATAGCATAAAAATTCATTTTGTAAATAGAAATTACATAATTAACCTTTAAACACATTAAAACCCGATAAAAACTCATTTTATTAGTAAAATTGTATATTATATATATAATTGAAAATAATTCACGAAAAATAGTTTTAATTAATTAAAAATATTAAATAATTTGTAGAAATCATTTTTATACCTTAAATAACTATTAAAACCAATTAAATTACATTTTTAGCCAATTTCGTGCAAAATGACCAAAATGCCCTTATTTATGTAAATATACTATAATTACTTCAAAAATTCACCAAAAATAATAGAACTATCAAAAATTAATTTTATCCACATATTTATCAATAATTAAACTCAATTAACCAATTAATTTCAATTAAAAACACAATTAACCCTAATTTTCCAAAATTACCTAAACTAATAAAATTCAAAATAAATACATAGAAATTCATAAAAATTCCAAATAAATTCCAATAATTCATTTCAACACCTATAATTACCATAAAACACAATTTAATAATTTATTTAATTAATTTCCGAAAATTAGAAAATAATATTAAAATATTCAAAAATACCCAAAAATCAAAATAATCTCCAAAAATTCCACAAAAATTCACACATGTAGATTAAGCTACTAGGATCAACATTTGTGAATGGAGTTTTCATGAATCAACCAATTCGAAGCTCAAAAAAATTAAAAACCCTAATATGGCCGAAATCAAAAATTCAAAACCTAAGCAAATCAAGACCATTTAAGCTCAAACCAAAGCTAGAGTCACACTCACCAAAGCTCAAGGAGAAGAAAGAGACCAGCGGTGTCGAAAACGGTGGCCAGAATCGCGAGGTGTGAAGAAATTGCAAACTCTCGGCTTCCGACCAAAAACCGACCTCCAGATGCTGGAAACGGCTGCTACAGGCGGCGAGAAAGGCTGGGGAAGGTGGTGGCACACCAGATGGCACACCAACGGCAAGGGAACGGCGGACGGCGATGGGGAAGGTGATCGGAGAAGAAGATGCACACGGGGGCAAAATGGTAATTTTTCAAAAGTTTTGGTTTTTGATATATATATATATATATATATATATATATATATATATATATATACTTTATACTATATATTAAAATAATATTAAATTACACACATTAAATATACACCACACACATATAATTTAATATTTTAATAATTTATACTAAATAAAAATAATTAAATAACAATAAAACTAATAAATAATTAATAAAATATTAGGGTAATATTAAACCCTAATTAAATAAATAATTACACATAGGCTTTATTTAGTATTTTAAAAATACGTATGAGTTCATGCAAGTCCGTAAATATACTTAAAATAATTAATAATAAATTATTTACGTGAAAATTTCCCCGAAAATAAAAGTCTCGGGAAAATTTTACGTAAAGCACTGTAAATAATAGACAATAATTAAAATAGGTTTTTAAATACATATCAACTCGTAAAAATATCAGAATATATATACAAAAATTATTAACACTACATATCCCGGTACAGTGTTAAAATGTTTAAAAACACGGGATATTACACTAGAGCATGATTTCAAATAAAACAGTTATAAACCATTATCTTTTGAGTGTCCTGACCAGGACTGTCAATCCCCATTAAGGCCAAATTAATTATAGCTCAAAAGTCCAAATTTCAGTGTGATTTTGATGGGAATGAAATCATTATTTCCAATAGCTATAATTGAATTGCTTAAGTGTAAATATAACCTATAAAGTTCATTTTAAGATTAAGAAACTTGTTTATTCATTATACTTTCTTAAACATTCAATTATGCTTTTATAAACCTTCTTTTTTATTTTATATTTGTATAACTCTTATGAGAGTTCGGTGAGTGTTTGAATAGAAATTCTTGTTCTTCTATTATTTGGGTTTAAAAAAAGTGAAGTCAAGATCTATTATAAAGGAATTGGTTTTAAGTGTTTAACCATTAAAACACTTGAAAAATTGCATTTTGTGTGAGCCTTAAAAACACTTATGAATTGGTTTTTGAGTAACCCTTGAAAACTCAAGTTGTAAGGTTAAAAAGTGAGCCACAAAACTCTTATGTAATCTTAATCTTGTGAATACGAAGATTATGGGAATTGAAAATCCTAAATTAGGGATAAGTTAGGTAAATACATAGGATTGTTGAGAATCCAAACTCCTTAAATTCTTTTGTTTGTTGTTCTTCCTACTCGATACTGTTTTAATTCTTATTCATACCTAAAATTCATTTTAACTTGTAAAAATTATTCATTAACCTTATTCACCTTCTTAAAAACATTAAAGATTCTAGTGATGAAGATGGTGACATTGTCGTGCTTACTAAAGACTTTAAGAAGTTCTTAAGAAGGAAAAATTCCATAAGAATGAGAGACTTCAATAAGAAGTACCAAAAAGAAGTCAAGAAGAAAACTAAAGAGCTTACTTGCTATGAATGTAAGAAATTGGGTCACATTCGAAGTGAGTGCCCTAAACTCAAATTCAAGAATAATGGAGCAAAGAAGAAAAAAAGTCTTTCAAAGCTACATCGGATGACTTCTTCGAATCGAAAAAGGAAGAGGAGAAACGTAGCCAACCTTTGATTCATGGCTCTTGAAAATGAAAATAAGTACCATCTACTTCAAACTCTTCTTATGATGTTTATTATAATTATGATGATGATGATGATGATGATGATGATGATGAGATCTCTTTTATGACCAAACTTTTACTTAAATGTAAAAATTTATTATCTAAGAAGAAGCATTATAGGCATGAGTTATTTAGATTAACCAAGAAATTTTAAAATTTTAAAAATGAATATTCTAATCTTATTAAATTAAAGGAAAAAATTGCTAGTGATTTAAAATCTTCTAATTTTTTAAAAGAGCAACTCAAAAAAGCAAGCGATGAAAATTATAATTTTTCTAATGAGGTAATAGAGTTAAAAAATTCCATTTCCAAATTCAAAAAGGGAAAGGAGAGCTTGGATAGTCTTCTTGACTCCTAAAAAGTCCATGGAAATACCTATGGAATTGGATATACAAATGGGATGCCTTTTTCATCATCATCTTATATTAAATTTATTAAAGCTTCATGTAATTCTATTTCTTCTACCTTTAAACCAATTGAGACTTAAGCTTTTAAAATTAAAAGTCTCATGTGTCAAACAATAAAGGAAAGTCTCATAAGACTTAACTTTACATGACGTAAAAAGGTAAGCCACAAGCCAAAAGACCTCAGCCTCAACATGCTTATATATACACTAGACATAACACACCTAAACATATTACACAAGCCTATCAAAATACACATTGTTATTACTAATGTATGTCACATACCTTACATATAGCATAAAGAAATTTTAGGAAACACACACAACCACAACATCAAAGGCATGTCTCATTTACTAGGCATTCATATCCACTTAAGAGAAATAGATTTGCAAATGTTGAATGTTCTTATTGTATGATCAAAGGAGACACTAACAATGTGTGCTTCTATAGAAGACTACACATGAAATTACTTTGTTTAAATTACCTTAAGACTAACTTACCTATACCAAGAAAGGTTTGTGTTCAAAAGAATGATTAAATTATATTTTAAGTTATGCTTGAAGTCCATAAGAATAAAATGAAAGTGGTATCTTGATAGTGGATGTTCAAGACATATAACGGGAGACAAAGAGCAATTCAACAAGTTTAATGCTAAGGATGAAGGACATATCACATTTGGGAACAATGCAAAAGGAAAGATATTAAGCATTGGAGAACTTGGGAATCCTTAATCCTTATTTATTTACCATGTGTTACTTGTTAATAGTCTTAAACATAATTTGCTCATTATAAGTCAATTATGTGACATAGGAAATAAGGTCACTTTCTATTCCAGAAATTTTTTTATTAGTAGTCTTGATGACGACAAAGTAATTTTTAGTGGTGAAATAATATACAATGTTTATATTATGGATTTAAATAAGATTGTCAAATGTTTAATGTCTATTTCCCATGACACATGGACATTATATAAAAGGTTAGGACATTCAAACTTTGAGTTTTCAGATGATCTTTGTAAACATGAACTTGTGATTGGTTTACCCAAACTTGAATTCACTAAGGATAAACCTTATGATGCTTGTCAAAAGGGAAAGCAATCAAAGTCTTCGTTTAAGTTCAAGAATATAGTGTCAACCTCTAGGCCACTTGATCTTGTACATATGGATTTGTTTGGACTAACTAGAGTTGCTAGTCTTAGTGGTATGCACTATACTTTTATCTTGGTTGATGATTAATTTAGATACACTTAGGTGTGTTGTCTTAACCATAAGAATAATGCATTTAAAGCATTTGAAAGTTTTTTTAAAAAGAATTTAAAAAGAGAAAGGTTTTTGTATTTCATCTATTAGAGTGATCATGAAACTGAATTTGAAAATGAATTTTTCAAAACCTTTTACAATGAAAATGGTATTTCACATACATATTTTTCTTATAGAACTCCTCAACAAAATGGGGTGGTTGAAATGAAATAAAAATCTAGTGGAAATGGCTAGAATAATGCTTCATGAGTATAATTTACCTATATACTTTTAGGCAGAAGCCATTAACACTTCTTATTACATTGCAAATAGAGTATTTAAAAGAACAATTTTAAATAAAATCTTTTACGAGCTTTGGAACAATAGAAAACCCAAAATATCATATCTTAGAGTATTTGGATACAAGTGCTTTCTATTGAACACCAAGAATAATCTTGGAAAATTTGACTCTAAAGCCGATAAAGAAATTTTCCTAGGCTATTCTACTTCTAGCAAAGCATATAGAGTCTTTAATAAGAGAACTATAGTAGTTAAAAAGTCAATTCATGTTGTATTTGATGAACTAAACTCACTTGATCATAAAAAGGATATTTGTAGTTTTGATGATTTTGTAGATGAGCATGTGGATGTAAACACTTAAGAAGAAAATACTAGTAAGCCTTTTATAGATGATGGGGTTTAGTGCGAGCCCAAGATCTTAGCAACCATGACACAATTTGAGCTCAGGGCTCTAGAGAACACATTAACCACTATCACAAAGACATAGCATGGAGATGAGGAGTCATCACCCAGGATAATAACTGGGGCAAATCAAAAAATGGTGGTACTCGATTCCCTAAAAGAAAGCTAGCACTATAACCAGGAGATTCTGGGTATGGAATACTAACTTCTTTCAGTCTCATGTTCTTTTAGAATTACTTTATGAATTACTATTTTATCCTCTATTTACATGCGATTTCATATAAACCCTTAAAAACTATCAACTCCAGGCAAACTAGTCATGAAAGATACAAGTAAACAATGCGTTTATTAAAATCACAATCCCTAGGTTAGTCTAATCTACATTGATTTTAATTAAATGAGCTAAATCTACATATTTTAATTTACAAGTGAGTCTAAAAACTAATGGGCCTAATTCCTTTTAATTAAATGATCATAAGTCTATTTATTTTAATTCTAAAAATGGGCCTAAATCTACAAATTATGAGGTATTTAAATTAATGGGCTAAGTCTAAATTAATTAAATTAAGTGGGCCAATGTCTAATTTAACTAAATAGGCCTAAGTTATCTCTACCCTAAATCTAATTAATTATGGGCCTAAAATGTGTTTAAATTAATTAAACCTAAATTTAAATGGGTTAAAGCCTAATGTGGGCCTAGGGCCCAAAACACATAAACATAAACAAACAAGCCCAAAAAACAATAAAAAAATATCAAAATAAATAAAGTAAAAGATCAAACAATTAATTTAACTTTTTCTAAAAACCTTAATTTAATTAAAGTGACCATAAACACACAAATAAATAATTAACAAATAACCCTAATTCTAATCACTTAAATCTAATTTAATTCTAATTAAACAACCTAATGATTTATATAACCATTAATTTTAATTAATTACCCAATTAAAATTCTATTTTTACTAACCGATTAATTAAAACAAAACATCTAATTGTGCACACACAAAATTTCATTATTCCCACTATTAGGGTTATTACAATCAACTATTAAGAATAATAAAAAAAGAAGAAGAATTAATACAATCCCAAAAAATAAATAAAAATAAGATAATTAAATAAAAAAAACCTAGAAACTACATCTAGCTATAAGGTTCCATCCATTGCATTCCATGGACCTCTATGGATTTGGTTCTCCAAGTATGATCATCATGTAATCTCCTCTATTATCACCATCGCAAAAGGATAAAACAATTTTTAGTAAATTAAATTATAATAAAAATTAAATAAAATTGAAATTAAATAAAATCAAAATAACAAAAAAAATAAGAATAAAAGAAAGTTGAGAGAAGATAATGCATTATGAATGTTGAATGAATTGCTCCTCAGATTAGTAAGATCATTGCTGTTTTTTTTAGTAGGCCTTCAAAACTTGTTATTCTTCTTCTAAAAAATCTCTAAACAAATAAATCATAATGATTTTTTTTGTATTACCTAAGAAAAGTCTAGAGATATGTAGGAAGAAGAGCCAAAATTGGAGAAAAGAATGCTCGGGATTGAGAATTGAGTCCTCCCCCCTTCTAGGAGCTTAACCTCTCTTTTTATAGGAAAAAAACCAAAAAAAACCCTAGGTCTTACACACTAAGAGTTCTAATTTTAAAAGGACTTCATTTCTTGAATGATTAGATAAATCCTAAAAATAAATTTAAGAAAATTTTTTAACCAATCAAAACTTAGAAAAAATATTTTTATTTTCTGTAAAAATACAAAAAAGACAAAAAACTTGTAATTCCGACCGGAATTGCGTAATTCTAATTTTTTAACTTTTAATTACAAAAAGACCCCTTAAAGAAATTAAAATTTTCAATTAGGTCTTAAAAAGTATTATAATTAAGTCCTTATTAAAACCAATGAAACTCTTTTTGAAAAATGTATTCAAACTTTTGAGGTTTCAAACTTCAAGTGTTGAAGACCTACTTATAAAATTTTCATCATTGGAGTCCTTTGTCGTATTCATATTTTATTTTCCCAAAATTAGGTGTTTACACATTTGGAACTTGAAGGTCCAAGCAAGGAGAATAATAAGGAGATGTCTCAACCTACATTAAAGGATGAACTTCCAAACTATTGGCAATTCAAGAAGGCTCATCCTCAAGACCTCATCATAGGTGACACTACAAAAGGGGTAACTACTAGATCATAAATTAAATCAATTTTTAATTTAGGTTTCATTTCTTAAATTGAACAAAAAAAAATGTTAAGGATGCTTTATGTGATGAATTTTAGGTCCTTACTATGCAAAAAGAATTAAATCAATTTGTGAGAAATAAGGTTTGGACCTTGGTTCCTAGACCTAAACATCATCCTATTATAGGCACCAAATGGGTGTTTAGAAATAAGATGAATGAACAAGATATCAAAACTAGGAACACAGCTAGAATAGTAGGAAAATATTTATTATGATGAAACTTTTTCCCCCGTTGCAAGGTTAGAATCTATTAAAATGCTACTTGCATTTGCATCTTTCATGAATTTTAAAATTTTTCAAATGGATGTTAAAAGTGCATTTTTGAATGGTTACATTAAAGAGGAGGTGTATGTTGAACAACCTCCAGGTTTTGAAAGTTTTGATTTTCCTAATCATGTGTTTAAACTCTCAAAAGCATTGTATGGATTGAAACAAGCTCCAAGAGCTTGGTATGAAAGATTGAGCAACTTTTTATTAGAGAAAGGCTTCTTTAAAGGAAAAGTTGACACAACTCTTTTCATAAAGAAATCCAAGCATGATTTGCTTATTGTACAAATATATATTTATGATATTATTTTTGGTGCTACTAACCATTACTTGTGTGTGGAATTTTCTAAGTTAACACAAGGATAATTTTAGATGAGCATGATAGGTGAATTGAAGTTCTTCTTTGGTTTGCAAATCAAATAGTGCAAAAATTGGACTTTCATTAATTAAACCAAATATGCTAGGGACATTCTCAAGAAGTTTATCATGGATGGAGCTAAGTCAAGCAAGACTCCTATGAGTACCACCACCAAACTTAATAAAGATAAGAATGGTAAACTAGTTTATGAATTTAGAGGTATGATTGCATCCCCTCTTTATTGAACCACTAGTAGACCAGATGTTATATTTGCTACATGATTGTGTGCTAGGTTTCAATCCAATCCTAGGGAGTCTCATTTGAATGATACCAAAAGAATTTTCAACTATCTTAGTGGAAGTTTGCATTTAGGACTTTGGTATCCTAAGAGTGTATCCTTTGACTTGATTAGTTATTTGAATGCAAATTTTGCTAGTAGTTTACTAAATAGAAAGAGCACTTTCGAAACTTGTCAATTTTTAGGACAACATTTAGTTTCTTGGTTAAGTAAGAAATAAGTTTTTGTTACCTTGTCCACTACTAAAGCCAAATATATGACGATAAGTTTTTATTCTTCATAAGTTTTATGGCAAAAACAATAATTAATGGACTATGGCATTAAAATTGATCACATTTCAATCAAATGTGATAATACAAGTGTTATAAACCTTAGCAAAAACCCCATTCAACATTCAAGAACCAACCATATTGACATTAGACATTATTTCTTGCATGATCATGTTCAAAATAATGATATCTCACATGAATTTATTAATACAAATAATTAACTTATGGATACCTTCATCAAGCCTTTTAATGAGGAGAGAATGAATTTCATTAAGCATGAACTTGGCATAATTGTTGGTTATAGTTTATCTTGATTGTATGTTCAATTGCTTAATTGATGATTGGATTGTTTTAATTTCTCAAATTCATGTGAAATCATGTTGTGCTTATTGATTGCTTTGATTGTTAAATGTTTTGATTTTGATATTAACATATTTTTAAATTTTTTTATTTAATAATTTCAATAAATAAAATTTTCAAAGTAAGCATAGCCTATTTTTTTGTCATGCATTTATATATGTTTATTTTTTTTTTGTGTATTATGATATGTTCATTCAATTTTTTTATTTCAAAATCCTTTATATTTTGCAAATTAATAATTGAGTTAAATTCAATTAATTAATTGTTTTAATTTAGTAAAATAATTCCCTCTTTAAATGAGTATAACTTTGATAATCATTTAATATTCCTTCATTCCTCAATTAATTCAAAATATATGTGCATTAATTCATAAGGACATTGCAACATATTTTGGAATTAATTGTAAGGATTTGAAAATTTCAGGTGCTATCATGAATCATGATAGTCCCGACCGGGACCATGATAGTCCCGATCGAGACATGTATCTATCTTCTTTAAAATTCAAACAAAATTGATCTCGATCGGGATCTCCCTGGGGACATGATGTCCCAACTGGGACAACACTCCTGACAACACAAGGAGTTTAATTTTTGTGCATTAAATGACACTTCAATTCCTATCAGGAATAGTTTTTAGGTTCTTTTTTACTCAAATTTAAATTTTTGACCCTCTCTCTTCCTATTTTAAGTCTATAAAAACTCTCCTATTTTATTCTTAGTTATTCACTATATCCTCTTCAAGTTCTTTACATTATTCTTCTTCTTCTCTTAGTCTTCCTTAGCAAACTTTCTTTGTTTATTATGGCTCCTAAAAAGCCTATCAATATTTCTCCTTCTTCCTTTCAAGAACCCACTTTTAAAAATGAAAAACCTAAGAGAACACACTCTTCTTTCTCTTATTCATCTCAAAAGATTAAGAAAAGGATGACCCAATTTCAAAAGAGATCCTACATCCCTTTAAGATTCATGCATAAATTTACCCTCAAAGCTCTTAGATGTTATAATGAAGTTAAAGAGCTCTCTTACTTCATATAGGTTTGTTTGATTATGCTTTCAACCCTCTACCTTCCTACCACTCTTTTATAGTGGAATTTCTTTCATCTTATATTCTTCATTTTGTTAAGTATGATGAATACGATCCCTACTTCTCTATGTCATTCATGTTGGGTGGAAAAGATAGATTCATGACTTGTCAAGAATTTGACATACTCCTTAGCTTTACTTAAGAAGGCCATGTTCAAATTAAGGCTAATTTAAGTGCCTTAACTTTTTGGAGTGAAATTCATGCTCCTCTAGCTTCTAGATTCTTTGTCAACCACACCAAAGCCTCACATCTCAAAATAAAGGCCTTGTGGTATGTGCATCATTTTCTCACCTATTCCATAAATGATAGAGATCTTTTAAATGAAACTCTTTCTCTAGATGATCTTTCATCCTCTATTATATGATGCACCATGAACCTATAGCCTTAGGAATATTTGTGCAATGAAGATTATGGCTAATTAGTGATAGTTCAACCAATGCAATTTGTATTAGTAAAATTATCACAAAGATAGCTCAATCTTATGGTGTAGATGGCGGGGCTTAGCGCGTGTTCAAGATTTTAGCAACCATGACAATATTTGAGCTCAGCGCTCTAAAGAACACACTAACCACTATCACAAAGACATGGCATGGAGATAAAGAGTCACCACCCAAGGTAATAATTGGAAAAAATCAAAAGTGGTGGTACTCGATTCTCTAAAAGAAAGCTAGCACCATAACCAGAAGATCCTAGATATGGAATACTAACTTCTTTCAGTTCATGTTCATTTAGAATTATTTTATGGATTACTATCTTATCCTCTATTTACATTCAATTTCATATAAACTCTTATTTAAACAATTAACCCCACATAAACTAGTCATGAAAAAACATGTAAACAATGCATTCATTCAAGTTTATAATCCCTAAATTAGTCTAATCTATATTGATTTTAATTAAATAAGCTAAATCTACATATTTTAATTTACAAGTGATCCTGAAGACTAATGTGCCTAATTTCTATTCAATTTTAATTAATGATCCTAAGTCTACTTATTTTAATTTTAAAAATGGGTCTAAATCTACAAATTATGAAGTATTTAAGTTAGTGGGCCTAGTTCTGCATGTTTTAATTCTAAGGTGATCTTAAATCTACAAGTTATGAAAAATGCTTTAAGTTATTGGGCTAAATCTAAATTGATTAAATTAAACTAAAGTTGGACCTATATCTAATTAACTAAATGGGCCTAAGTTATCTCTAACCTAATTTCTAATTAATCATAGGCCTAAAATGCATTTTAATTAGTTAAACCTAGTCCTAATTAAATTAGTAAACCTATTAAAAAAAAGGTAAATCTAATTGTTAAATTAAAAAAAAAACAACCTAAGATCGTGAGCTTAAGGAAAACACAACAAAACATAATATAAAAATCGTAAAAATTAACAAATCACATATGAAAATAAAAAAATTAAACAAACAATTAATCAAGATGCATAAATCAAAAGAATAAAAAAACATGAAAATAATAAACTAAACTATATAATAAATAAACTACATTAATCATGTATTCAATAATATCCAATTCTAATTAAATTATATGCAACTTAAATTTACTACAATCACCATTAATTTTAATTAAAGCTTTACGAGATAAACCTAATTTACTAAACAATTAATAAAATAAAAAACACACAACCGCACACACATGATTTCACTATTCCCACTATTGGAGTTATTACAATGATCAATTGAAAATAAAAATAAAAATTAATACAACCCACTAAATAAATAAAAATACAAAATAAAACAACCAATAAAATAATAAATAAATAAATAAAACCTAGAAATTATATTCAACTACAAAATTCAATCCATGGCATTCTATAGATCTTCATGGATTTTGTTTTCTACAGTGAATTCATCATGTAACTCCCTCCATAATCATAAACACAAACACAAAAATAAACAATGACTAGTAATTAAACAAAATTAAAATTAAATTAAAGTAAATGAAACTAAAATAATCAAATAAAATAAATAGAAGAGGGTAGAAGAAGAGATGATTGGATAAATCCAGTATTGGTTTTCTCCTCACAGTAATATAAATCACCATTATTTTTTTAGAATAGATCTTCAATGCTTGATTTTTCTTTCCCAAAAGTCTACTGCTTCTTCTTAAAAGAACAATACCTCCAAGAGAAGAGCTCGTCCCCTCTCCAGGAGAGTTGAGCTAGGTTTATATAGAAAACCCTAGCTAAACTCATGTATCCTATTATGACTTCTCCCCTTCACAATGATAAAGTTTTAGTTTTATAAGGACTTTTAATTTCCTAAAAAATTTAAATAAATCCTAGAAAAAGGATTTATCATATTATTTGACCAATTAGAATTCAGAAAACAAATTTTTATTTACTAAAAAATAAAAAATTACAGACAGAACACAATCGGGACAATATAATCTTGATCAAAATTATGCAATTCTAATCAAAATTACATAATTTTAATATTTTAATTACAAAAAGACCCCTGAAAGGATTTAAACTTTTCAATTAGGTCTTTTAAGAAAACATTACAATTAAGTCCTTAAAAAAACTAATTAAGTTCTTTTGAAAATGCATTTAGGCTTTTGAGGTTTCAAACTTCAAGTGTTGAAAGATCTATTTATATCGTATCCACACTCAACTATCCCAAAATTGGGTGATTACATATGGCATTAATCTTGACCATTTGTCCTCTACTAATCCCATACTCCTTGATGAAACCTTCATTAGAAATTCCAACTAATTTACCTTTATTAATAATGTTTGGGTTTAGAAGCATGATGTTGGTGAAAGTGAATATATAGATGCCTTATTCAAGTAAATTAAAGATTTTGAAGATCAAGGAGATGAAGAATTTGAAACTCAACCTTAAGATGCCCCTATAAAAAAAAAGAACAAAACATGAAGGCACTTCCTCTTAAGGTCCTTAAACATATGGTGATGAGCCTCAATGGGTTGCGTAATTATTTGATCAGATGAGCTTAATGGAATCTAACTTTGATGTATACTTTGATTAAGTGGATTCAAACATAGCTCATCTTCATCATAATGTCCATTATCTTTATGAGCAATAAGGCTATTCTTCCTCATATGCACCTTTCAGTCATCCTCATCCTCCTCCTCAACAAGACTACTTTATTTATGTATTTTTGTTATTTTTCATTAGTTTCTATTTAGTTTATTTTCAATATATAGCAATTTTAATTTTTAAAATTTTATTTTTATTTTGATATCTCTTTGCATTTTGACAAAGAGGGAGAAATATTTGAGTTCATCTATGCTTTGCTTTATATTTGTTACATGCATTGTACATGTGAGTAGTTTTTATGTTGTTTAATGATCATGTCATTATGTTTCATATTTGTGATATATTTCATTGTTTTAGTTCTTAGTCTTTTATAGTGCTATATGTACTATATTTATGATGTGTTTAAGTAGACCTTATTTTAAATTTATATTTCTTATCATGCCCAAAGGGGAAGAAATAAATAAATATATTAAATATTTTTAATTGGTATCATTTTTTTAAAGGGGGAGGAATCAAAATTTATTTCAAAAAGGAAGAATTAAAATTTTCAACAAAGGGGGAGATTTAATTATCTACTTAAAGGGGAGATATTTTTAAAAAAAATTGTCAAATTGATATTTTATGATAAAAAGGAGGAGATTCTTTTATTTATAAATTATCATTATTTTGAAATTGGTATAATTCTTTTTCAATTGATATCATTTAATTATTTAATTTCATTTATTGAAATCATTCAATTGATATTCTTCATTATTTGAATTCCTTACTCCTTAAATTTATTATCTTTATAATATGCATAAATTAAGGGGGGGTAAAAGTTATATAAAAATTTATATACTTAAGTGGAATTCAAATCATCACACACTTGCACTTTAAATTATTTTCTCAAACTCAAAATAAGTTTTTCAAAATAAAAAAGGAAGAGATTGTTGACCGTAGTAATGATCGATCTTGATTTTGATATTAACAAACTTAATTTTGAGCATTTAATATGTTTTGTCTCAAGTGTGTATAAATTAGAACTCAATTGGAAATCACAATGATGAAGAAAAATAAAGAAAATATAGTCTGGGATGTAGTCAAGAGCTGAATCGCAACCAGGATCAAGATTGGGATGAATTTGCTTAATTTCAGCAAATTTCAAATTCAGTCATAGGTCCCATCCTAACCAGGACATGGATCGAGACATGGCAATCCCGCCTGGGGTTGAACTTGCTTAGTCGAGACCAAATTGCTCAAGAAATAAGCAAAAGGACATAGCCAATCCCGATTTATATCCTAACCAATACATTGCCTAGGATGAGGCAGTCCCAACCGAGACATGGTAATTTGGACTGGGACCAATTTGCATAATTTTTTAAAATGGCTAAAACCCATCAAGGACGTAATCCCAATCGGGATGGTACCCTTGCCAGAGTAGGATTTCAAATAATATAGCTATAAACTACTATTTTTTGAGCATCCTAATCAAGACTATCAATATCGCGACCAAGACCAGACTAGTTAGAGCTCAAAAGTCTAACTTTCATTCAAATGAAGCTTAAAGTTAATGGGAATAAAATTATTGCTTCCAATAGCTATAATTGATTGCTCAAGTATAAATATAACCTCTGAAGTTCATTTTAAGGTTAAGAAACTTGTTTATTCATTATACTATCTTAAGCATTCAATTAAGCTCTCTAAACCTTCTTATTCATTTTATATTTATATAACTCTTATGAGAGTTAGGTAAGTGTTAGAATAGAAATTCTTATTCTTCTATTTTCTAGGTTTAAGAAAAGAGAAGTGAGGATCTATTTTAAAGGAAATGGTTTAAGTATTTAGCCATTAAAATACTTGGAAAATTGGTTTTAGTGTGGGCCTTGAAAACACTTGTGAATTGGTTTTTGAGTGAGCCTTGAAAACTCAAGTTGTAAGGTTAAAGAGTGAGCCATAAAAATCTTATATAATCTCAATCTTATGAATAAGATTGTGGGAATTGAAAATCCTAACTTGGGGATAAGTTAGGTGGAGATGTAGGATTATTGAGAAGTTGAACTCCTTAAATTACTGTGTTTGTTATTCTTCCTACTCTATACTCTTTCAATTCTTGTTCATACCTAAAATTCATTTTAACTTTCAAAAATTATTCATTAGCCTTATTCACCCCCTTTAAGGCACTTTTAATGGCTATCACCAATAATGCTCCTTGGCTTCCTCCTAAACGTTAGAGGAGGCAATTCAATAAAATCCCCCTTATATGGATTCAATACAGTGATAGAAAAAGTCTCATAATCAAGATCCTTAACCACATTTACATACATGAATAGCAATCCATTATAAGACCCAACAACTTGGCTCCCAACAACCCCAAAATAGGAAAGGTCTAACTTGACAGTGTCATCAATTAAAGTACTATAAAAAAAACATTTAAGAGAGACAAATTTAAGGCATTATGGTAGTGATGAATTATCGGTTGGAATAATTCTTAGATATTGATTAGGATTCTTTTTTATGTGTTCGAAGTGGTCTTAGGTGAAATTTTTATTTTGAGTAAACAAATAGCAACCTTTTAAAGTGCATCGAGCTGAACAAGAGTTATGGCAAACATATGAAGCAAGATTTTATGGAATATCTCTTTTAAAAGGTTCAAAAAGGGATATGGTACTAGCATGGTATCTTCATTGACAATTGATTGGCATCAATCTTCTTTTAATCCTTTTATGGGTCTAGAACGAAGCAAATCCACCACGTTTTTATCCTCTGCCTTTGCCCTTTCAAACTTTTTTTTTAGTTTAGAAAAAATGAAATCCAAATCCTTCTCCTCTACCATTTCCATTTCTAATCCTTTTTTGAGTTCAGAATGAATGATATCCAACTCCTTCTCCTTTACCATTTCCTTTTCAAATCCTTTTATAAGTTCAGAACTAATCAAATCCACCAGCTTCTTCTCTTATGCCATTTTCTTTTCTAATTGAGAATGAATAAAATTCAATAGGTTCCAATGACGCAAATCCACCAGCTTCTTCTCCTCTGCTCGTCTTCTCATCCACTGCTAGTGTATGAGTATGCTTTGCCTTTGCTCTTCTAAAGAATAAGTAACTCAAAGTTGGGCTTGCATCAATATGATAAAATGGGTACTGAGCATACAATTTTTTTGGGCTTGAGTTTGAAATAATATAAATATCATATAATGGGAATTGGATAAGCTTTATAGTTATCTAAGTTTGAGTAATTTGGGATCATATAATATAAAAGGAAATTGCTTTGTTAGTTTTTCTATCATAATCTATAGAACTAGGGGGAAGTATAGTCTAATTTATGGAAAAACCTTAAAAAATTGAAGGAGGAAGAAGAAGAAAGCAAAAGAGGCAACTGTTGTCTGTGGAAGAGATAATGGTTAAATTGTGCTAAGGTTAAGAATAAATGTACTCAAGCAAATGGCAAAAAATAATGACATACGATGTTGTTTCGAGCTGGTGGAAGGGCATAATTGGAAGATGATATAAAATGACACAAAAGGGCATAATAAAAACTAAAATAACAACCATTAATATTCATTTAATGGTATCCATTGATATTGAAAACCTAAAACCAATTAAAATGTTTGTTTATTTTTAAATTATTAACCTATAACTTGTAGTTCCTATGACAATGAAAAGAGTAATGTTAAATTATGTCTTGAACCACCATCAATGTTAGTATTAAAAGATTCAAAATATAGTGAATTTTTCTCCCCTCAACCTTTTTTGTCTATTTTTTATTCACTGGGTGATTTTGTTAATGTTGAATCCAAACCCTAACATAGTTACACATTGCTCCACCTCGCTTCTAGATCCAAATTAGAACTATAATAGCCAGTTAGTGGCCACAACCATAGTCGAAGCCAAAGAGCACCTACTCGCCATATCCGTTTTAAGCCAAACCCAATTCACATTTGCATGCAAAATTACAGAATAATGGAAGGATTAGTTTTTGCTCTTAGGTTTTATCTAAATACTAATCCTCCATATATCATACCCATCTTCTTAATCAAACGCTTAGCCAACCTTTGTAGTCAATTGCCCAAAAAGAAGATGTAGAAGAAGAAGAAGAATTAAGAGTGAGGTGAAGTGATGAATTGATTTATTAAATTTTTTTTATTTATGCATCTTACCAACTTTATTTATGTTAGGGATTGTTAATGTGTTTTTGTCTAGTTGACACTTTTTTTTAGGTTTTTCATATGAATTATGGTTTCCCTCTATACGTTCTAGGTTTTTGGTTTTGCTCTTTAAGTCATGCTCTGCTTTGTTGTATTATAATTATTAGCCTATTGAATAATGTAAGAGATTTCAAAGTTTGAGAAACTAGATTTTTTAAGTGAATCTTATTAATTCACTTGGTTTTAGTTAGACTCTTTTAGGTTCAGGGAAGGTATTAAATGTTCAAGATGGGTTTTTATATTCAGTCACAACTCACATATGAATGTAGAGTCAAAACATAAAGCAACTGGTAAGAATGTTTGATATATTTTTCTAATATGAGAGAGAAACTATTATTAGTTGAGAACAAGTGATAATGGGTTGTGTATATGTTTTGATAGATATGGTTGCTTAGGTACGAGCTTTATAGGAGCAAATGAATAAAGGCTTAGCTGATAAGAGTGTTAAACCTATTTTAAACAAGCTCACTAGTAGCTCAACAATGAGTACTAGCTCATGCAAGATCAATGATGTAAGGATTATGAGTTACTCGAATTAGTTTTTAAGAGGTGTTTCAATTGTAGTTTGTTTAATTAGATCCTATGTGCAGAATTGGATGAAGTATCTGGCCCTGACACCAAAGGATGATATTCTTAGACATCATATTAGCCTACATGGAACAACAAATTTAGAATATTTCCTTTCTTTTCTTGGCTTTGTCATATAGGTTTAGCATAATAAGATTAATGAGTTTAATTATTAATTTTTTTTATTGTAGTTGGGTGATTATTGCTTCTAAATTCAAGGATAAAACCATAAGACAATGTAGAAAATGGTTAGTTTATGATAGTGGTACTTTTCCAAATTGAGGTAATTAGGAATAACAAATGAAGAGAAAGCTTAGATGTATTCATTAACCAACATCATATTTATATAGACATAAGGTACACGCACAATAAGAATTATATAACTAATATGACAATAGACTTAAAAGTAGTTGTACATGTAAATAACTACAAGACCCCCCCCCCCCATAAGCTAAGACTTATGACAATGGTAATAGGTGAAGCTTATCCTTGATGGAAAAAAAGGATGCCTTTGGCAAAAGTTTAGTTAGAATGTCAACCAGCTGATCTGATGATGAAATAAAAGTGACACGCAACTAGTTTGCTAAAACTTGCTCCCGTAGAAAATGAAAATTGACTTCAATGTGTTAAGTACGAGCTTGGAAAGCTGCATTTATGGAAATGAATATTACACCCAAATTATCATAGAATATGTGTGGAACTGAATATGTAGAAAAGCCTAACTCTTATAAGAGCTTAGCGAGCCAACGCAATTCAACAGAGTCATTAATTATGGCTTTGAAATCAGATTCCACAAATGACTGAGCCACCATTGACTTTTTTTTATATCCATCCAATGAGGTTGGTACCCATATAAATAAAAAAACCACCGATGGAACGTCTATCATCAAGACTCCTTACCCAATTAGCATCAACAAATATAGAAAGATTAAATGTCAAGATTTGGAAATCAATATGCCATTATCTTTTATGTCTTGCAAGTACCTGAGCAATCATTTCATTGCTTTGAGGTGAGTTTGAGTAGGAGAGTGCATGAATTGGTGAGCTTGTTGATTGAAAAATGACAAATCTAGTCTTATAAAAGTCATATATTGTAATCATCCATAACATTGATGATACTAAGTTGCATCTGTAAGAGAGAGTAATGTGAAATCATCTTTGCATAACTTAAAATCATAGGCTATTGGTGTGGATATTGGTCTACAAGTAGACATGGCCATTTGTTGCAAGAGATTGGTAATGTATTTGCATTGAGTTAATATAATACCATGTCAATAGGAAAGAACTTCAATACCTAAAAAGTAGTGCAATGGACCAAGATCACACAGAGAAACTGTATCTGACAATTGATTGATCACCATCTATAGAAAATTATCATTGTTCCTTATAACAATTCTATCATCAATATAAACAAGAATAAAACCTGTTAGTGAACCATAATGATAAATAAATAATAATGAATCAGCATGGGAACCTCGAAATCTAAGGGATTATAGAGATGTGCTTAATTGTTGAAACCAAGCTCATGATGCTTCCTTGAGATTGTATAAGGATTTCTTTAACTTGCAAACATAGTGAGCAAATTGGGAGTTAATGAATCCTTACAGTTGTCTCATGTACATTGTTTCATTTAGATCACCATAAAGGAATGCATTGCTAATGTCCAATTGTTGAATTCTCCATCCTTTAGTGACAATAATAAATAAAATAGCCTAAATTGTTATTGGTTTGATGATAAGGCTAAAGGTTTAATCATAAACCAAACCATGCTCTTGGGTGTAGTCCTTGGCTACCAAACAAGCTTTAAATATCTCTATGTGACCATTAACATGTCTCTTTATTTTATAAATCCACTGATTTCAAATAATGTTGGCATTTAATTATGGTGGAATAAGTTCCCAAGTGTTGGTGTGGTAGAGGGCTGTCATTTCATTTTGCATTGCATCACGCCATTGATGATGCTTGTTTGCTTAAGAGAATGAAGTGGGTTTAGTTTTAGGTTCAGTGTGAGTTAGATGAGCATATTTTTTAGGGCTATAAAGGGTGGAATGGCATAATTCCATAGGGTTATATACGGGCTGGAATTTAAGGTTATAAAGGATCGAGATTTTATAGTGGTTATGATATGGGTAAGTTAGCAAATAAATTTAATTCATTAAGAATAACACTTGTTAATTCAGTAGAGATTGATTCATGTGGGAAGAATAAGTTGTTGTGGAGAAGATGTGGATGAGGTTTGAGATAAAGGAGATAAGGTAGTAGGTGGAGATGAGGAAAGAGAAGGAGAAGATAAATGAGGTTGAGGAATTTTACCTAGAGTGGAGTCCTTAGAATAAGTAAATTGTGACATTGGAAAATTAAGTTGCAACCATAGGACTTCAAGAACCGAATTTGATAGAGGCTGAGAGGACGAGTGGACATGTTGAAATGGGAAGGAATTTTCATTAAATTTTACATGTTGAGCCATGTAAATTCTCCCTATATCCTTATCAAAACAATGGTAGCCATGATAATGAGCTGAATGACAAAGGAAAATACATTCTTTACTACAAAAGAAAATTTATTTTTTTATAAAGGCATAGTAAAGGGTAAATTGCACAACCAAATATCGAAAAAATTAAAATCAAGTTGTTTATTATGAAGTAATTGAAAAGGAATTTGATTTAAGAGTGACTTGGTAGGCATTTGATTAATTAAATATATGGTAGTGTCAAAGACATAATGCCAATATTTAAAAGGAGCACCACAGTGACTAAGAAGGGTAAAACTAATATCCATAATATGGCAAATTTTACGCTCTATTGTGCCATTTTGTTCATGTGTGTGTGGACATGCCAATCAATAAAAAATTCTAGTTCATTTAAAATAAGTGAATAATGGCCTAAATTCACTACCCCAATTGAAATTGAAAGATTTAATTGAAGTGTGAAATTGTTTTTCAACAAGTGCTTGAAATTGCAAAAAAAATTAGGAACATCACTTTTATTTTTTATTGGAAACAACCATATGAATAATGAAAACTCATATATAAAAATAATAAAATATTTGTCACCATTAGAAGAAAGAATTGGAGTAAGGCCTAAAACATCTGAATGAATTAAATCTAAAGGCTTAGAACCACGATGATTGGTAAATGGTAATGATGAACGATGCAATTTTCCTAAGCAACAAGCATGACAATTGGTTGGAGTTCAATTTTTAGTGGAGTATGTTAAATGAAGCTAATTAAGAAGATGACAAACAATAAAGTAATTTAGATGTCCCATATATGCATGCCAGGTTTCTAAATTAGCCAAAAAAGTGGACACAGTATGAGAAAATTTGCTTTTTTATTGCAACTTATAGAGTTTCAATTCACTTGTTCCTTGGAGCAGTGTTTGTTTGGTCTGAAGATCCTTTATAAAATAATTGTTAATATGAAATTCAAAAAAATAGTTGTTATCATGACATAATTGTTTAACATAAAGCAATGGTTTGGTTATTTTGGGAACATGTAATATATTATATAGATAGAGAGATTTATGACCATTTACCGGAAGCTTACCAGTGCCAATATGGGAAGTTGGTAAACACTGGCCATTACAGATAACAACATGATAATTAAATTTATAATCTTTAGCAATTTGCAAAGAGGTAATCTCTAATGTGGTGACTGGCATTGATATTTGGATACCATTATATCACTAATATTGATGCAAAAGATAGAGGTGGGCCATAAAGAGACATTAGCTTGTGGTGACATAAAGGGTGGTTATGGAGTGCGATGATCATGAACTTGATTAGAGAAGCGAGAAGTGTAGCTGTGATCAAAGCATTTCTGGCAATTAATGGTTGAGTGATTGGAGTAGCCATAAATATAACAAGAGAGAGGTGGATTATGAGAAGTATGATATCCATTGAAGCCCCCACATTGACCTCTTCCTCTAATGTTACGATTATTATTTGATAAGCTTTGGTAATAAGAAAAATTAGAAGTGTGAGCAACATTGGCTGCGGGCAAGGATGTTTATTGGGATTGTAGTAACAATTCGTAGGAGATGAGTTGACCATGGAGATTATAAAATGATGGTGGTTCATATCATTATTGAAGTGCACCAATGATGCCATTGAAATTAGCTCTAAGTTGTTGAAACCCGACTACATTGAATTCAGCTGGTGATAAGGCTGTCCTGCCAAAGCAAGAGAATCAACAAGTTTTTTTGCCTTGAAAAGATAGTCTAAAATAGACTTATCATCATTCTTCAATTGATGAAGTTCAATGTATAACTGAGTTCATTGGGCATTGCTTACAATGCCAAATGCTATCTTCAATGCTTTCCACACTGCTCTGGCATAAATGAGACCAATTAAGAGGGGATAGACATCTTCCAATATGGATGAAAGAAGCCAAGAAAAGAGCATTTGGTCTTTGTTAAACCATTACTAAAAAGCTGGGTTTGGTTCAAGATTACAGGTGGTTAGGTTTGGCATTTCCTTAGGTGGTGGAGATTCGGTCCTATTAAGAACACCATGCAGATGATAAAAATTCAAAAGAGGTTAAAATTGTAGTTTCCATAGGATGTAGTTCTTGGAATTCAGTTTGATGGAGAAATATTATTGTATATATGAAGGGGCATAAATTGTTGAAGAAGGAAGGGGAAGAATAGTTGGTAATTGAGTTATTGAAGAAGAGGCTGACAAGGAAGAAGATGAATCATTTGACATGGTTGGCTCTAATACCAAGTTAGGTATAGAAAATGAAGAGAAAGCTCAAATGTATTCATTAACCAACAATATATTTATACAAACATAGAATAACAATAGACTTACAAGTAGTTGTATATGTAAATAACTCTAATAGAGGTCATCCATTGATCTGCTTATGTTTAGATTCTAGTATTTTTATTTATTCTGTGAAAAAAGCAACCTTTTGGTTTTCTCTTATTTTGATGTCTGCCAGCATCTGATTTGAAATGTTGCTATTTGTTACTGTAGATAATAGAAATATTTGAATTTTGGTTTGAGGAAGGGGGGAGGGTCATCAGAGGAAGATTTGCTCTTATATGAGGTGATTGATGATATATTTTTAAATTTTACAGCCCTTATATGCTTGCATTACTTGCTTTCTCTCAAAATAGTCAACTGATGATCGAACTATTACACAAATTACAAGGCTTTTCTATTAAATGGCAATGCTTCTTTCCATAATTTTTATAATTTTTTATTTAATTTGTGTTTCCTTATTTTTTCTCGATGTTAGTGAAGTTGAATCTTAAGTTTCTTGAAATGGAGAAAGAATGAGAAATAATTATTGTTCTTATAGTTCCAAAAGGTTATAATATCTTATAACTTGAGGTGAATTACAGGCTTAAAATTTTTTGGAAACCGATGGATGGAAATAACAAAAGTTGTCTCTATAAGGTATAAAACATCTCTTCCCCTTTTTAACATTAACATGAATTTCTTAGTATTTGCTTATCCAATTTTTGTTTTGAATCTACTGCACATGCAAAACTGATAATGCTATGAAGAATAGGTTCTTTACTCTATGCAAGAAAAGAGCAAAAAGTATATGACATGTCTTTACCTTTGAGAATAAAAGTACATATGTCAACTTTATCTATATGGCTTGTCCTTGCCTTTGATAACCCTTTTTTTTATTTTCTCACATTTAATGGCATGTTGGTTTTGCCTTTATGATGTCAACCTTTATTAGTAAGTCATCTTCAGCCACAACTATTGGTTTCTTTATATTTATTGTTGGTTTTTTTACTTAGGCAAGATTTCATAGCTTACTAAGCGTCATTAGGCAACATTTTAGGCTTTCATATTTACTACTTCATATATAACTTCATTATAGCTTATGAATTACTCCAGTGTTTAGTTCAACTTTTGGCCATTTTCTAGTTATATGGCTAGGTAGTTTTTAAAATACTGGTGTAGGCGGTACGGTTTAGCACGTGCCCAAGTGTTTGGTGACCACAGCATTATGTGAGCCTAAGGCCTATTAGAAAATACAAAATAGGTCATAAAGCCTACTCATAGATGGAGTCGCCACTTGGGTAAAAGTCGATACATAGTGTACAATAACTGGATCTCACGAAGGTTCTCAGAAGCTGTCATCAAAGATTGGGTTTAGAAACTGGGTATGGGCTTTTGGAATGCCCACCCAACCTTGTGGTTGGCCTCTATTTTTGTTTTGCATTTTATTACATTTAATTATTTAATTATTTCCTTATTTGCATTCAAAATTACACTTTGCTCCATCCACTTTCCAAGTTTTACAATTAAGTCTAAGTTTGCACATTAATCCAATTTCATGCAATTCAATATGATTCACGACATTTATCACAATTATATAAAATGTTCATTAAAAATAAAAGATAAATAAATAAGTGCGCATGCATAGAAATGGGGGGAGGAGAATAGATTACAACCCTTTTTATCATGCAAAACAGAATAGAATAAATAGAAAATAAATAGAAGTAAAAATAATAATAAGCACACAAATATTTAAATAAGCAAGATAATAAAATAATTGTATAAAAAGACTAAAAATGCGGAAATATGAAAATATGTAAAAGAACAAATTATGTGAGGATAAATATATAACATTCAAAATTATCATAGATCTTATAATAATATAAATAAAAGTAAAAAAAAAGAAAAAAAATTAAAATGACAAACATACACTTAAATATATTTCAAAATAAAAGAATAAGTCCTTGTGATAAATTAAAGAAAATAAAATAACAAATTATTTATTTAAAATAAAATAAAATAATATGGCAACGCCTCTTCAAAGAGGCGTTGCCTTTAGCCATGGGGCCTGAGGCGTTTGCCTCTATAGAAATGGGCTTAAATGAAATAGTAAAAATAATAATAACAAAATAAGTAGAAATCATGCAAATGCAACCAAAATTCACATAAAAATTTGACTAATACAATAAATTTTAACCAACAAAATATAAAGAAATACTCTCATCATTCTATCGATGAAGTGATTGAAAAATGAGAGCACAAAAAGCTAATCATATGAATAGTAATTTTGGTAATAGCAAAAAAACATGCAGAAATATGAAATGGAACTAAAATTTTGTAAAAATTTTGAGTAACACACCAAACGCGAGCACAAAATAGATGAACATGTTTGTGTTGCTCTTCTGATGAAATGGCTAAGAGGAAAAAAAAATTTGAGCATAAAATATTTTTCTTATGAATAGTGATGTTAGTAATAGCAAAATGGAGACAAGGTACCCTATTAAAGTGACGATCACCTTATTGCAAAGAGGTGGTGCCTCTTTACAGAGATGATCGTCTGACCAACAAACGCAGACGACTCTCGCAGGCGGTAAACTTAGTTTTCAAATAAGCAATAACCAATGTGAATGAACAAGACTTACAATGAAACAAGAACTTTTCTCAAAATGGTTGGCCCTCAGAGATAGGTAGGGACTTGATTTTTGCACACCCAAATGCAAGAATAGCCTTTTCTTCTTCAAAATAAACTCCTAATTTTCTTCCCCAATCTCTTTCCTTTTTTTCCTCTCCTTCTTATACACTCCTATGATTTTTTTTCCAGCTCTCTTTGAACGTCTCTCCTAAGATTTTTTCCAACTCTCCCTCTGCGAACCCCCAACCTTGCTTTTCTCTTTTCATTTTATATTTCTCAAACTCAATCCCTACCCCTACTCTCTTCATCATTGTCATCCCCTTTTTAGCCCACAATTTTTTCCCAAAAATCAACTATTTCTACAGTAATTGTAGAGCAAGAACAGGTGGGGGCCCACTAACTTGCTGTCCTTGATGAACCTCATTTAATGTAGTAGCAAGTGGTCTGTTGAAGAGGTTATCGCCTCTTTGAAGAGGTGATGCCTCTTCACCCAACTGCCAACTCTTGGGCTTTTAGGTCTAGGCCTTTTGGGCCAACGAGTTTGGGCTTGGAATTGTGTTTACATAAGTTTAGGTTCTTGGACTTAGACTCTTAGGTCCATTCTTAAGAAAATTTCGAGCTTCTCTTGCATTTGAGTTTTCTCATAATTGGGCTTTATTACGGGCCGATTAAACCGAGCATCCACAATTCGCCTCCTATCATGAGCCAATCGAATCGGGTGTCTACAACTGAACCAATAGTCATTCCAGTGAAATAGTAAAGCTTTTGTGGCCATTGCAGGTTGCCTTATGATATGTTTAATCTTAATTCCCACTTAATCTTTTTGCAGCAATTGTGAATTAACTTGCTCAGGCAACTACGACTCCTGAATATGTTGGGATTAGTAGGAGTAAAAGGACAAAGTGTGTACCAAATTCTAACACTACAGATGAGTGCGTGATTTCAATTGTATGTAAAATTTTATGTTTCTCAGATAACATGCTATTTAAACATGAATTTTTTAATGGAATGTTGATCTTATATAACTTTCTTTTACTTTTCCGTTTCAGTTGTCTTGTCTTTTTTCATTATTATAATATACTCTTCTTTTATGTAAACATCAAGCATAACATTTGTCTTCTTGCTGATTGCAATTTTCTGTTGTTGGCATAACGATGTTTATATATGGCTTGTGGCTACGTTCTTTACAATGGTTTTTTATGGCAATCTATTCTGAAATATATTCCCAAATTCATTCGGTGTGAGTAAATCCATATTTTACTCTTTAAAGCGTGCGTATTGACAGGTAAGGGTGGAAATAAGGGTGAAGGTAAGCTACCTTTCAGTTTACTTTTTAAGTAATTGATTATGATAACCTTTAGCTGGTAAGATTTATGTCACAACATTTATGCCTGTTTCTTTGCCCCGTTTTCCAATTATAAATTTTTTTCGTTATTAAAATGTAAACAGAACTTTTTTGCGGATCTTCAAGATAGACAAGGTCAATTTGGAATAGCAAACATTCAAATTGGACTTGCAACACTTGAATAAGTTTTATTAAATATTGCCAGGCAGGCAGAGCTGGAAAGTGCTGATATGAAGACTTTTTCATTTATGTCTTATTTGCCTAAAATTAAAAATGCAGATACCAGTTCGAGCTAGATTTGTCAGGATTCCGTTAATAGAATCTCAAGAAAGTCCTAGAGGCATCATGGTTGAAGTTTACTGGGAGCAAGATGATTGTGGTAGTCTCTGCATTTCTGGCCACTCTGCAGAAATGCTAATGACTCCAAAGTTGTTCGACGATTGATTTCTCCAACACCAACTTGCAATAGAAATTTCCTAGGCAAGAGGAGAGGACCAGTTAATTGAATCGTGATATATCCCAATCAGACAAATATTACCAATTCTTAGATGATATAGTTCCTTATGTAAGTCCTTATTTATCCATTCATTTTCTGCACATTCGATTAACAATATCTTATCTTTGTACAGTCCTTTAATAGTACAGAACAATATCTTTCTTTATTTATTTTGTTGATTTTGATCTTGTTAACATTGTTACTATAAGTACAATAATGTTGGGATGGGGACGAGGAAAATCAGATGTTAAAAAAAAAAGCTGCATAGAAACCAACAATGCATATTAGTACATTCAAAATTCATTGATGTACCAAGGTGAACAGATGCACGGAGTACTGTTTAGCTTATTTTAGTTTCATAAAAGATTAAAGGTGGTATAGAATTGAATTTTATACTATCGACAGACAGCCACAAATCACATCAAAACCAAGCACATTTTAGAATTAATAAATGATTGTAGCACAACAAATGTTCGCAACCTATGATGTACATTCACTCACAAACATCCACAGGGGACTCCGTGCAAACATGAACGACTTGCAAAATTTCCTGCCAAACCTCATACATATTAATTCTTCCTACACCCACAGACTGGTTTTTTAAATGCATAGCTTGAGTATAACACAACGGAAGACATGAAATCTCTGTTCAGTCACTGATCGTTTCCGTTGTCGTGGGCTGCGAATGAAATCTCTGTTATCGTCGGTACAAGAGAGATGCTTGTTTGATTATTTTAATAATTTTTTAATTATTTTAATACTAATTTAATTTTAAACATCTATACATATCTCCAAAAATATATTGAACTCAAAAGTCAAGTTGTAAATTTGATAAATTCACAAATTTTCATCAATTTATTTCATATTCATTTTTATTAGTATTTATCTAAAATGAAGTAATATATAACATAAATAATTTTAAAAAATGAAAAAATTAATGAAATTAAACACAAGATAAATACAAAATAAAATTGATTAATATTGTAATTTGGTCGTTTTATTTTAAAGTGTTGATAGAAAAATTGTAATTGTTGAAAATTAGTTAGAATTGTTATTTTATTTTATCTCATTAAAATAGAAGGGTTAAAAGTGTTAGCTTTTATAAACTAGGAGCAGTAAAATGTTTTAATTATTAAGAAATTAACTAAATTTAACAGAGGGAGAAAAATGTTGACAGAACTAAAAAATAGAGAGATAAATATTCAATTTTTAAAAAAGATGGATAAAGAAGTGAAAATTAAGTCAAAAGGGAAATATATATATATATATATATATATATATATATATATATATATATATATATATTTTAAATGTTTAGGCATCTCTTAATACTGTATGGGTTATTTAACTACTATAATAAAATTGTAAATGAAAGATGTTCGTTCTCTTGTTTTCTAGACTCTTTTGGTTGTTCATCTCCTTTCATTTTATCGTTTTAGAGACCAATTTATGGCCATAAGAAAAAAGGAGTGAAAGATTATAAAGGACTTCAAAATTTTCAAAAATGAATGCTATCAGTGGAATCAACATGATGAAAGGATTCAAAATATCTAGTTTGTTTGGGTTAATACGAAGGTTATACAACTTAAGTATTGATGAACTGTATAATAGGAGATAACCTTTCTCTTTTAAATTAACGACAATTTGAGTTTGATATCTCAAGATATCCCTAGAAAGAAGTTATCTTATTTGTTTTAAATAATGATGTTTTTTCTTGTATATATTTAAGAATATGAATTTGATTATGTATATAAATGTTTTCATATACATAATATAAACCAAAAATATTTGAAATTGAATGATATTGTAATATCAAATACATTTTATTTTTTGAAAAACAAGAGACGCTTAATGCCTAGTAAATTATTTTTATTTTGAAATATATATCATATGATATATAAATAGTTGGAAAAATATTATGAGATTATTCAATATTCTTTATGTAGCTGAATACCTTTTTTTCTATAAAATATTAAAGGTACACCCTCTTGGATTTCTTGATTTATACACGCAGCGAAAATCAAAAATTTTAATCATGAAACCCCTACAAGATTCATATAATTCGAATAAATCGATTAAGAGAGATTCCAAAAACTCACCAAGAAGATTTTAAAACAAGAAGGTTGGAAGGAAGAGAGGAGGTTCACACCTGTGATACCCTATTTCAAACTTTTCATATCGTCTTATCGGATTAAGGCACCACTAATAAAGTCACACCCTCTACCAACATCCACATGAACAGGGTATACAAAATGATGTAGGTGTGCTAGCACGTTTTAAGTCTCACTTTTGTTCTCTCTATGTGTATTTTCTTTCCACAAAGAAGTAGCAGAAGGAGGAGAATGGGAGAGTTCTAAAACCCTAGAGAAAAGAAAGAGATGTATTTATAGACATCTCATTTAGGGTTTTTTAAACCCTTTACTTACCAAAACAGTTTTTGTAAACTTGAACTTCTATTTTTACTTTGATTCTAATTCCAATTTAGAATTATTTTCTATTTATTCATATTTTATATATATATATATATATATATATATATATATATATATATATATATATATATATTGCACCTATTCTAAGTGTACAACTGTGTAAGCTCACACAACATTAACAATGGGCCTAAAATTCTCATTTTAACCCATAAGTCATAAGTGACTTTTAGCAAGACATTATGATTACCTAAGTTATGTGAAGCTCGATAATCCAACATAACCTAATTCATAGTGTGTATTATAGTCCTTTTGTCACATGATATCTTGATTGAGCATAAGGCATGGTTCAGTTATATTATTTCTCGATCTCAAGTACACTTATATTAATAACTCTTTATCTGATATTAAGAACTCTTTATCAACTTATTCTAGCATGGCCATGCATTTCTCTTTAGTTCAACTTATCGAGGGCCTATAGATATCTTCTCACTATAAGTGAGGCGCAAATTCTATCTCAATCACTCACATTACTCATATAACTCATTAAATATCCAATCACAACTTATTTTACCATGTTAAAGATGATGTAAGAATGTGTCAAAATACAGAACTTATTAAATAGGAAACCATGGTGATTGATGAGAGCAAAATATTTATTGTTGATTTATTCTTTACCACTTAGTTTGATGATAATTTTTATGATATTATGAGCTAATTAATGTGTTTTTATGAATTAAAAGTCAAAACTAAGGCATTAAGCAAGATGTGCAATTTTCAATTAATTGGTATATTTGACCTCCAAATTTCGTGAAGGTTTTGGTGTACCTAGAGCTTCATAATAAGAAAATGGTCTTCTAGGCAAGTGGACTTCTTAAGGTTGCTAAATTAGGTTTACTCATCAAGATTAGAATTCATTTGTATTGTCACAACTTAGGCCAAAGTTAGAAGATGCAGATTTGTCACTATGTTTAGCATATGTTAGTAAATAAGCCATATCTTTAGCTATAGAGGTCCAATTCATATGATTCAAGGTTCAGTTGAAAGCTATGACCATGGCTATAATTCTTATGAAGAGCCCAACTCTAGATTCGAAGTTAATCAATATGGATTTCCTATTATAATTTGCTATTACTATAGGAAGTAGATACAAATAGAGATAAAAAAAAGAGTTATTATTGGGAGTTATTGTAACATTTTGGGATTTTTAAAAAAGGGCTTAATAGTGCTTTTTAATAAAAGAGAATAATGCAGAGAGATTGTTAAGAGATTTAATGTTAGTAACATCCTGATGATTTAAAAGAGAGGTTGAGAGTGCTTTTAAAAGGGGGAATAATGCAAAAAAAAAAAAAAAGAATAGCTTCTAGGAGAAGATGCATTGCTAGATTTTCTTGTTTAGTTCAAGGGGATTTTGAGCCCTAACTCAAGTTGATGGTGCTTTCATTTTAGTAACATTATTTCTTCATTTTTCCTTTTGAGAAATTGTTGATGTTATTATGTTCTTAATGTGAAGTGATGTTTGGTTTATTGATTTAAATAAGGCCTGTTGAATTAATTCATTGAATATCAATTGCTAGATTAAGGAATTAGATTACATAATTTATCTCTTTTCTAAATCATTAAGTAGTAAAATAGAAAAATAGGATTATGGACAAGCTTTCTTATTATTTCTATGAATAACACAACTTAAATTAAACATCCAAACTTGTGTAAGAGTTGCTTAAATCAATTTAATTCCTTTATTCTTAATGTTGCCAATATATTAAACCTAAAGAGCTTGTTTTAGGTTGTAAATTTGTTAAATTCTAATGAGAACTTGTTCAATAGAATAAGAATTAAAGGGGAATTTCATATAATAGAGCTTATTATTACCTAGAATTGATAGTTTCTTGGGAAGGGAAAAACTTATCACTGTTAATTAAATCTATCACTTGTAAGGTGAAATTGAACCAAGAATTAAGTTTTTATTCATTGCATTTGTTTTCAATTTAATTTAATTTAGTTTAATTTGGAATTTAAACCCCCCTTTTCCTTTACTTTTCATTTTCCATAATCAATTTTCAATTAGGATTTGTTTAGAATTAGAGTTTTTAATTAAATTAACTAGAATTGGTTATACTTCTTGATGTGTAGTCTGCAAGTATAAGGAATCATACAATTAGTAATTAAATATCAATCCTATATAGATTGTAAATTGAGTATTGTTATACTAATTGTGCTTTGTTTGTTTAAGCAATAAAAAATGGTGTTTTAAAATTAACTAAAATTAAATTAAATAAATCTGAATTGATTAATAATTAATTTAAAAAGCTAGGGTTCTTATTATTAATTCAACCATTTCTTAAGATCAATTAGTACCTAAGCCATACCTAGCCTTAATCTAATTAGAAGCATCTAAAGAATCCTCCCCTCAGACAAACCCATAATTAACCAAGTACATTAACATCTTAAAGAGCATTGGAGTAAAAGGAGTATTTAAAGATATTCTTTTCAAATTCAGCTCCCAACGAGTGTGTTTTATGCTCCATCTCATTTTTTTAAGAAAACAAACTAAAATATATGAGAATTTAACCACACTAAGGTCATATTCAAATTCGTACTTACAAACATTTTTCTCAAACATCAATTACCTAAATTCATTTGTTCAATATAAAAGTAAGCATAAAGTTCATTAAAATGTAAAAATTTTCTAACCACAAATTACTCTCCTAATTTAAAAAGTCCAAAAAATTCATTAAAAGAATATTAAAGCATTTATTTAAGAAAACTAGACTTTAATGAATAAGACTCTACATATGAATAGGTTACAATAATCCAAGTGTGAGAGTAATGCATGAACAACATAAAAACTAAACCAAAACATGCATGACTCTTAAAGTAAAATAAACAAACAAACATGAAAAGAAAATAAAAATACACAAAAACTAAATAACAATGTACTTCCTCATTTTAATGCACTTAATGGAGAGGTTAAAGGAGTGGCAACAATAGCTTTTGTTGCCTTATTAATCATCTTAGACCTTTTGTTGTGAAGGAGTATGCAGAAGATTTCATTAATTTGGGCTTACAATCTTTCAGCCCTTAATTCACATTGCCTCTCAAATTTGTCTATATCATTAGACAAATCCATAATCATGTTCCCAATCCTATTGTCAAATATGTCCACTAGCTCTTTAATCTTTTTTAGGATCTCATCACTTTAACTTTTAGTGTTTCCTCTTTTGCTTGTTTAGCTCTCACTTTCATTAGTTTCTTCCTCCTTTAAATTAAAAGGCAAAGGGACTTCATCATGTTGCATCACCGCTTGATGCAACAAATAACATCTTTTTGAAGTGACATCATGAAACTCATTAAACTTTATGATGATTTTAGCCCTAACAAGGTAATCTTCATCTAGGGATTCAACTTTTTGTGGCTTTAATTGACATTTAAGAAATTTGAATGGAGCAAAATACAATGCCAAACCAGTGACAATATGCCCTATTGACAATAATGCTTTCTTAGCTTGCACGACACGCCACATAAAACATAAAATGAAGTATGTACTATATACTTTTGTGTTAGTCTTCAAACACCACAACATAAATAACTCATCAACAGAAACCCTAGTGCTATCTTTTCTTCCAAAGATTGTGTGTGACATGAATTTATACATGATTAAATATAAGTGATCATTGGTCAAACCATTAGTAATTACTTGACCCTCATAAACTCTATCACCTCAATGATTTCATGCTAAAAATGACTCATATTATAATCCAATAGAGGTTGACAAACACCTCCTTTAGGAAAACTAAAGATATCAAACATGATTTCATAATAAAAAATACTATTTACCAAAGAACCTACATGAAAAAACCCTTTGATTTGGATCTAGAATCTTGAATGTAGTATGAAATTCTACACTTAGCTTAAAGAATACATCATGTTGGGCTGTAGCCAAATTTGACCACCCTAATTTATTGCAAAAAAAATCTATGGTTCCCTTAATCTCCATATTCAAAAGTACCTCATCATTAAAGTATTTTGACTTGTTGAAATTTCTTTTAACTAAGGAGCGGAATCTCTTACCTTCCTCTTTAGAATAATGGCAAAGAAAGCTTGATAATCATTCCTTATGTCTTTGGACTTATCCTTTCCATCACTAAGCCTCATTCCTTGATATAAAGTTCTTGTTCTAGCCATCACAATAATGTTAGCACTCTACAAAAATAAAACCACACAAAAGAATGAAAATAACAAGAACAAAAACAAAAGAAAAGAAGGGTTTAAATAAGAAAAAGAGGCATGGGCTACAAGAAATTCTATTCCTAAAACAAAAAGGAAAAGAAATAAATTTAAAATTTGTATAAAAAAATAAAATAATCAAGTCTAAATTTCCTTAATCAAATAAGAATTAGGAATTAAAAAAGAAGTTAAGCTCATCTAGAATCCTAATTTAATAAGGAAACTCAAATCAAGAATAAAGTCAAATAAAAAATTTGCAATCAAATTAAAATAAGAAACAAAATAAAAAAAAGTAAAAAATTAATAAAAAATTAAAAATATTAAAATTTGAAAAATTTTAATTCCACCCCCACACTTAAAATGTGCAATTTCCTTATTGCAAGTGCTCTTGACATATTTAGAATAGGAAAAATTTGTGCTACTTTTGTCATCAGGGCATACAACTATGTGCCTCAAGGTGCATGACCATGAGACTTGCTTTATTGAAATGTGATGCTGCAAGGCACATGATTGTGCACAAATATGTGCATGGCCATACAACCTAATCATAAAAATCACCCTTGTTAGCACCTTCGAAAACATGCAATGCTTCTTTTCACACCTTAATTCAACTTGTTTTCTTTATATTGCATTGGAAAAGCATTATAAATTCATTAGAATAATGTAAGAGAGAAATTAACTTAAAAAAATAATAATTAACATTAACAAAATAAAAATCTCCAAACAATATAAAAAAATAAACTATAATAACTTAAACAAAATGCAATAAAACATAACAAAACATAAGCTTAAGAACACATTCTTCCACAAAACAAAAAATTAAAAACAACTTAAAATAAACATTGTTCAAGCTAAAATGAAATGAATTTAAAAACAAAGGCTTCATTCTTTATTTTCCTCAAATGAGGATTCTTCTTCTTCCATCTTAACATTATGTGGGAATGGAGGTGGAACAAAATTTTGCAAGTTTAAATAGGCATTAACGTTATTGTTGATCATGCTCAATGTGCGATTCATTTGCCTTGAAGTGAGACCCATTATTTCAACTTCTGAATTCAACTCACCCACATTGGAGTCAACGAATCAAACTTGTAACTCTACGTTATCCAACCTCTCAATGACATCATTACGGGTAGCATCTCGATCTTCCTCCTCCTCCTCCTCTTCTTCTTGTTGTGCTTTCAGAGGTACGGGTTAGATAAGAAAAGCTCTTCCCGTATGATCAACTATAACTAAACCCCTAGCTTCCATTATGCTAGTATCAATGAAATGATAACCCTTTACCTTCTCAAATGGCATTTTTTCAATGTCAAAGCCTATGTATTTAGCTATAGTAGTTACTAGTCCTCCAACTTTGATAGCCCTAGTCACTTTTGAAATAACATCTCTCAATTTTATAGCTAAGGCATGACACACATTAAGCTTTCTATCATTGACCATGGAATACAAAATGTTAAGCTCTATGGTGGTGACCACGAAATTCCTTTATTTCTAAGGAAATAAGGAATGGGCCATAAGTATATGCAAATATTTCAATGCAGGTGATTGAATTTGAGATTCTTTCATCGTCTTAACATCATAGGAAGCTCTTATCTCCTTGATTATTTTTCTCTAAAACTCATTCCTATCATATATAACATTAGCATCTTAGTTCTTGGAAAAATGGAAAACATCATTAAGTGTAAATAATTCTAAAGTGTGATCCTCATTCCCAAAATAAAAAGTGAGCATGAGAGTGTGTTCATTAAAGCTAAATGAAGAGAGAAACTCATAAGCAGGTGTAGCATAAGAGGGATTTTACATCAAGACAAATTCATTCCACCCCATCCTATTAACATACAAATTAAACTTATCTAGCAACCCAATTTCAGTCAAAGATGTAGCACTCATATACTTATTAGGCACAATCATTCTGCCCATCATTTGCTTAAACTTATTCATATGCCCATTATGCCTCTTATTAATATTCCCCTAATTAGCCCTCACCTCCTCCTAAACTATGGAGGGTGAGGGCTTGACCTCTTTATAATCTTGATGACTCTATGTCTTTAGGGTCTTCTCTTTTCTTTTGTTATTTTAATTAATAATTCATCTCTTTTCAATACTAGTCTAGAGCAGTTGGAAGTGGAGTTCAAATGTTGAATAAAGGGTTTAGCCAAATTATAGAGAGAATTTGATAAGCTCACTTTGACTTGTTCGGATGAAAAAGTCTTAACTGTGATTGAAGTTTATGATTATATAGAAAGAAAATAACTAGTAGAAAGATCATAGGAGGGCACTTGGGAGCTACCTCACCTCATAAGGTAATCCAAACTCTGACTTCAAAATGGGTTTGACAGTTGTGACGTCAACTGTGAACTATTTTATAAGTCTATTATGTGTTTCCTTTCTTTCGAGGTCCTCCTAACGATCTAGTTGAGGTTGCGCCATCTTGTGATGATGATGGAGCATACAATGTGATGCTTAGGCATTGGGTACTTCAGTGGTTAAAGTGTGGTACTACTGGCTTTGGATACTATTAAAGAAGCCTATGCTCAGGTGAATGCCTCCTTTTTGGGTAAGGGTTAGCCTTGCTAGCCATTTGCTTGCTTGAATTATACACATTCAAAGACTAGTTCGAGAAAGGAGTAGAACTTAAGGGCTCAGACTATTCATTCACATATAAGTTCACCTAAGAAGGGGTGAAGGCTACCTAGAAGTGATGGTCAAAGTTTGGGTGCCAAAGAAGGTTTCCTGGACAGGGCAGAAAAGTAGTATAGCCTTAGTCGCTATGGAGTTTGATTGCTTACCCTGGGCCTTATCTAATCCTCATTGTTATATAATATAATTTGTTATTTGGAATATTTATCAAAATTGTAAGAATACTCTATGTTGTTTTACTTACAAAAATATAGAGTGACCTAGGAGAGATAATACCTATATAACATATGAAAATTGATCAGGAAAAATCCTAAGTTTTATTCACTATCACCCCTAGGGGTAAAGGAATTTAAAAAAAAATAAAAATGATAACTTTTACTAGTATGGTAACATATACTCGACCTATTGATGTGACTCTTATATTTTTTTTATAGTTTCGAAAGAAGATATTGTTCTAATTCTGACTTAGATTTGTTATTGGAAATGATAATTTGTTATTACAAAAATATGCCTTTATATTATCCTTCATTGGGACTTCAAGATGTATATTCAATTCAAAAGAAATTGAAGGAGGGGTCATACACCATATGTCCCTTAAAAAAAGGTTCAACCTTGCTTTTCAAGGGGTTATACAAATAAAGCAAAAAATTTATATATAAAAAATATAAATATAAGCTTGTAATTCCTAATGATAAAGATAGGCTTCTACTAGATAGTCTAGCTATACTACTAAAATATCGCTATATAGCTGATAAGGGAAGGAGGATTAATTTAGCTTTTGGTAAAGAAATTTGCTTTTTTTTCAAAAATATATAAGTTTATTAAAAAAATAAGTTCAATACAAAATGTAAATAAAATAATTAGTATCGACCTATTCGAGTCCTCTTTTAGCATTAGTAGAAATTATCTTAATTTTCAGCTTTTAGAGGCTATTAGTAACAAAATAATCTTGAATTTGTGTTCTTGATATTTGTCTTTAGTAGTCATGATAAATCCACACAATCCTAATTTTCTCAATGATAAAGATGTTGGTTTACCAATTTATAGATAGCTTTATTACTTTATCACTTTTAAATTTTGCATTACTGGAATTTAATGATTTTATACTCACTTTTAATCCTGACCTTACCTTTGTCTGATATTTGGATGAAGTATTGATCTTCTTTTCCTCCCCTTCAGAAGAAAGTGAAGGCATTGAAAAAATAACATATGGGTCAACTGATGACGACACCGAATTCAATGAAATAGAATCATATGTGTGTCTTTTGGATGATAAAACTCATTTGAAAAGGGAAATTACTTCTTTTTTGTGCCTTTTAACATTCATAGTTTCTTTCAGTTTTGGCATCATTAGCTTAGTGAGTAGCATTTGCCTGCTGAGGCTGAATGGATTCCATGGCTGCTTATCACTTAATTGAGCTGCTTTTCCTTTTACTATCATCTTAACCTGGTTGGTGAGTTGGAACCAAGTGAATCACTTTTTTGGTTTAAATGAATAAACTCCATTTTCTCATGTATTCATTGTACTCTATGGATAGCAGAATACATAAAGTTGAACATAGTAAAAGAAGAAATTGAAAGATTTCATTAAAATTGTTCATTTGGAAATTTCCTGAAAAGCTAATCATAGGTTCTTCTCCTCATTGAAACAATAGGGCTGTTATACTCATTACTAAACTTGTTGAAGAGATGAAATATAACCAAGGTATATCTTTTTTATTAGAGGTTGAATCGATCATCAGAAGAATAATTAAGTAAAAAATTAGGACACATTCTAGGAAAATAAAACTTCCATTGAAGAGAAGCAAATGAAATGCTTTCATAAAAATTCTCGTAGAATTAAGAATGAAGTTTTCATTCTGTACATGCCAGATCATGAATTAGTAACTGCATCCAATCTCTAAAAAAATCCCAATTATTTTGAACTTTCTCTTTTTTTTTAATGGAATATTTACTGAATCCCCATAAATAGGATGATCAAACCTTATTTCATGGCATTTACCTCTTTTTTATTCTTAAGCAAGTCCTTGAGAGGGCTTAATTGATCCATGATTTATGTTTCATCTTTCACTTCCTTTTCCTTTGTTTTTTGAAATATAGCAAACAATTTTGATTCTTTAATTTTCTATTGATTCTTTTCCTATCGAGATGTATGGCTCTGTGAGTCTATGTGTCTATATAAATCCTTTCATGGGTTAATGAAAATATGCAAAAGCTCTATTTGCCTCTACCATTTTATAAGTCTCTTCTTTTTTGTATATGGCATCACCACTCCCTTTAGTAGCATCCATTAATTTGGAACTTAATTTAAAAGCCATGTTTTGACCCGGACATTTTCAGGATGCCTCTAATAACCAACAAATGGCAAGTGCTTTTCCTTGTGTGGATCCTATTTCAACGAGAACTTGATGAGTTGATCTGCTTACACGTCTTGTTTTTACTGCTATATCATGAGTTACTCCATGTATTGCTTGACATAAAATAGATAGTGGATTTGTTTTTGTCTTTTATTGAATCTTTTTCATCGCTTGATAGATAATTTGATAAGCCAATGTTTTTTTTTGTGTTTTAGAATATGGTTAACTAACATGTTAGCTAATCGATTACAACAAATTGGATTGGATTTAGCAATTCTTTCTTCTGCAATACCTCAACATGACATAAGCATGCAAGGGGTTCTCAAGAATCAGTTTTCCTTTTATAAGGGCTAAAAAATTATTTATTTTGGCTTTTTGGCCCCATATCGTAGGGTGGATCTCGAAAGATATGAAAGACCTCCCTTCAAGCCATGCATATGAATTTCATCGAATACGACTTTCCACAGAATTCTATATTTATCTATGAGATTGAGTATGGAATTCTGTTTACTCACTTTAAATTGAGAATCTATTTCCCTCTTTTTCCTACTAGGTTTGGAAATCTTGTATTTTACATATCCATACGATTGAGTCCTTAGGTTTCCAAAAAAGTGTAAGAAGTGCTTTGAATCATTGCTATTTGACCCAGACCTGTTCTAAAAAAGTCGAGGCATTTTGAATTATTTTTTGACACAGAAAAAGTCAAGGAAAACCTCTAAAATTATTCCAATATTAGACCTTGGACATATAATAGTTCTAAATTGAATCTCTTTAGAAAGAAGATCTTTTGTCTAATGGTAGCCTGCTCCAATCCCCTCATGAAACTTTTCGTTATTGGGTTAGCCATATTCTTTACATGTTTCTAGCAATTCACATGGCATCATCAAATGATACAAGTCTTGGATAAGAATCTACAATGCACTAGAACATCCTTGTTGACAATCCTTTACCCCGACAGCATCTAGGGTCCCTCGAATAATGTGATATCTCACATCGGGTAAATCCTTAATCTTCCCCCTCTTACTAAGACTACAAAATATTCTTGTGAATTATGGCCAATACTTGGTATATAAGCAATGATTTCAAATCCAGAGGTTAATCGTACTCTGGCAACTTTACGTAAGGCAGAGTTTGGTTTTTTGGGGGTGATAGTGGAAAAGTTGATAGATAAGTCACCCTTACTGCCACTCTACATAACTGTACATGAGAATTTCACCTTATACAGCTCCTCGTTCAATTCTTTCAAAGTCATTGGATCCTTTTCATCATTCTAGAAGTTCCTCCCTTCATCCACTTCATCCCTAAGAGTAACTAGGACAAATTCCATCATGTTTTCATATTCTAATTGAACACTTTCCTTTTTTATTATTCTTAAAGGAGAAGATTCTTCTTTTTATCAAACATATGTGGATCCAATCACAATCTTATAATAAGAACAAGAGACCTTTCTCGATTAATCCCTTTGCCCTCTCATTCTTCGAGAATCGGAAAGATTTTTTTCAAGTTTGAATTTGTTCATTTAGAATATGGGCTCTTCTACTTCATTTTTATTTTTATTTTATTTATTATTAGTATTATTCCCTCTCTTTTCTTTTTTTTATTTCTTTTTTAATCCCTTATATCATTCCTTAAGTCCCATAGGTTTGATCCTGTAGAATATGACCCATTTTCTCATTAAGTGAAGGGTACAAAACAAATCAGATTGATTTTTTTTATCAAAAGTACTATATGAAATCTTTGGTTTTTTCCTCTTTTGTTATCCCTATCCCATAGGTACAACATTTGAATCAATAAAGAACCTTTTTTTCTATATCTGTATGAATCAATATTATTACATTCCAATTCCTTCCCGGCACCTCCCAATAAAAATCCCGAATTGGAACCCAAATTAATAGGTTAGTATGAGCTTATCCATGTGATTATACACTCTTTGAATATGAATCCATTTTCTAAAACATCCTGGCTTTTGTGCTTTGGTGGGTCTTCGAGATCCTTTCGATGACCTATATTGTATTACAGGGATATTATATGATCCGATCATGGGAATAGATGGAATTTAGAATTAATGGGGTAGCTACTAGGATAGATGCCAATAATACATGGTTAAGGTAGAAGATCTCAAATTAAATCATTAGCTTCAGTGAATAAGATAAGATAAAATTGCTCCTCTTTTAGGATTCCATGACAGATGGGATTCTTTGGGCTAAGATCTAAAAAGATGGCTATAAAAGGATTTTAGCCTATAGTAGCTTGATAATAGGAAGAGTCTAAAGGCCTAACCTCAGCTATTGAATCCACTATTCTTGTTCAAGCTATTCTTGCTTGAGTTAAATCAACCAAGAGTTCATCAAAAGAGGAGGATCAAGGTAGTGGAGTGATAAAAGGTGGTTCAGTGACTAATGGGAAGAATCATGAAATCTCAGGAAAAAGGGTAGAAGCTGAAGGCCTATCCAAAAGATTGGATAGGCAGATGGAAGCAAGAAAATGGCTGGATTGGCTAGCTAGATCATGCAATAAAAAAAAAGTGCTTCGACTGACCTATTTCCTCCAGTAGAATAGGCAAGCATGAGAGAAAGAACCTTTTGGTGGAGTCCCCAAAATAGCACTACTTAGTGACTAGGAATGGAGAGCCTGTTGTGCATTTTTTTGTTTGACTGACCTATCTTCTTCTATAAGCAAGCTCCCTCTAACCATCCAGGGACTAGACAGCTCTCAGTTCTTGAGCATGTTGGGAGATTAGGCGGTAGTTGAAAGAGCTGCTCAAAAGCTTGATGAACAAGCAAAAAAAGCCCCCTATACTATAACTATAGATTTTTTTAGTAAAGGACTTTTCCCTTACTATTCAAGTAGTAAGGTAAGGCACGATAAAGAAAAAAAACTTTAGCAAAGTGGTGCAAGTAGCTCAGCCAGTTAGAGCAAAGGATTGAAAATCCTTGTGTTAGTGGTTCGAATCCACTTTTAAGCGAGCAAAGGGTCCAAAGGACACGAAGCTGGGAGCGAGCTAAATTTTCAAATTCAAATGAAAGAAAGAGGAAGCTAAAAAATATGAGCACTCTTTCACTTTACAGCTTTTAGGCGTCGCCATATCTTGTTGAAGGCAAATTTTTCTAAAAAAAGTAGTTGATTACTTGGATTGGTTCTTGCGTCCCTGTGCCAAAAAGGATGGGTGGATTCTGTTCAAGTGTTCATCTATCAAGTGGATCTATATGCTCCGGGGGGGTAAGATGAGGTGTAGTACAGTCTGGTCAGTGCATCTATTTTGGGTACAGAGGGCCATAGGTTCGAATCCTATCACCTTGATGTGGTATTCAGTCACGACATTCTCCCTTGATTTTGGCATCCATTTTTCTTTCTTTTATCATCATGGAATTTTATCCCAGAGCTGTGGAACTAATAACTCTATTAGAAAGTAGAATTACCAACCATTACATAAATTTTCAAGTGGATGAGATTAGTCGAGTGGTCTTAGTTAGAGATGGGATTGCACATGTTTATGGATTGAATGAGATTCAAGTTAGGGAAATGGTTGAATTTTCTAGTGGTGTGAAAGGAATAACATTGAATCTTGAGAATGAAAATGTAGGGGTTGTTTTCTTTGGTAATGATATCGCTACTAAAAAAGGAGATTTTTTCAAGCACATTGGATCTATTGTGGATGTTCCTATGGGAAAGGCTATGCTAGGACATGTGGTTGATGTGTTGGGAGTAACTATTAATGGAAGAGGGGCTCTAATCAATCACAAGTGAAGACGTGTCGAAGTGAAAGCCCCTGGGATTATTGAGCATAAATATGTGCATGAGCCTATGCAAACAAGGTTCAAAGTGGTATATAGCTTAGTTCCTATAGGTCGTGGTCAACTAGAACTTATAATCGGGGATCGACAAATGGGAAAAATGGCTATTTCTATCGATACCATATTAAACCAAAAGCAAATGAACTCAAGCGCCACCTCTGAGAGTGAGACATTATATTATGTCTATGTAGCGATTGGATAGAAATGCTTAAGTGTGGCATAATTAGTTCAAATTCTTTTAGAAGCAAATGCTTTAGAATATTCCATTCTTGTAGCAACCACTACCTTAGATCCTACTCCTCTATAATTTATAGCCCATATTCTGGGTGTGCCATGGGGGAATATTTTAGCAATAATGGAATGCATGCATTAATAATCTATAATGATCTTGGTAAACAGGTCGTGGCATATTAAAAAATGTCATTATTATTATGCTAACCACTAGGATGTGAGGCTTTCCCAGGTGATGTTTTCTATTTACATTCCCATCTCTTAGAAAGAGTCGCTAAACTATCAAACTAGACAAGTGTAGGTAGCTTGACCGCCTTACCCATCATTGAAGCATAAGCTGGAGACATATCAGCCTATATTCCTACCAATGTGATCCCCATTATTGATGGACAAATCTGTTTAGAAATAGAGCTCTTTTATCGCAAAATTAGACCTGCTATTAATGTCGACTTATATGTCAATCACATCGGGTCTGTCGCTCAATTAAAAGCTATAAAATAAGTCTACGGTAATTAAAAACTTAAATTGGCACAATATTGCAAAATGGCCACCTTTGCTCAATTTGGCTCAAACCTTGATGCTGTGACTCAGGCATTACTCAATAAAGGTGCAAGGCTTACAAATGTATTGAAATAACCACAATATGCACCCATCGAGAAAGAGAACTAACTAATCCTAAGGCAAAAGGTCGAGAAACTTAACACCACTATTCTTAAACAACTTGGAGTCAGGCCTTCTTTTTGCACTATTATGAATAGGAAAATAATAGGAAAAATTAGATTCAATTGTTAACTGCTCCTATCAGAAATAGGATTAACTACGGATTCGAGCCATAGCACATGGTTTCATAAAAGCGTATGATTTTCCTAATTTAAATAAAGTAGGTTTTACATGAAGAAGATTTGGCTCAAGATGTTCTATTTGATACTGGTAAGAGAAGACCCCGACTCTATATTCTCAAAAAAATAGAAAAATTAGAACCAAGTCAAGATGATAAGGATCAACCCCTTCTTCTTGCGCTAAAGATCTTACCATTTCTAGAGGAACTGGAGTTACATCTCTTTTCCATTTCCATTCAAGAGTTATTATGTGTTTCCACACCCCTTTGAGACCCCAAAAAATGGAAAAATTCATTTTCTTAGGAACACATACGAGATTTTTCACTATGAAAAAGATAATAGTAACCCCACCATTAACTATTTCATTTATTAACTACTTCATTTAATTTATGAATTTCATAGTAATATAAATAAAATACATGTATATCCTACTGAGACAGAATTTGTAACTTGTTATCCTTACAAAGCTTCTCTATCAAGAGTTACTATCATCCTTCTTAAGCTGGGAGTTGGGAAAAAGATTCATGCTTTTTCTCTAATTTATTAAGATCAAATTGTTGCGCATGCTAGCTGATGACCTGGGAACCCTTAGGTTTTTGGGGCATTGGATTCTCACCAATGTTTGCATTACTCAAGCCGACATTCTTGCTTCTACTTCGTCCACCCTTGCTCACGTGGGTGCTTCCCTCTAAGGTGGAACGCTCCCCTACCAATGATTTTTTACATCCCACAACTTCAGTAGATCGCTTAGCCTTGTTCATCTTCACCATAAGAGCAGCTGCGGCTAGAAATGATAAGGGTAGTGGATTAGCTAGGGTAGTCTCAGTAGCAAAGAATATTCCCATTATATGTGGTTTCATCAGGCAGGACTCTTACATTAGCGAAGAGAGCTCTCACAGGCCTTGGAGGACAAAACCCATATGTAGAGGAAGATCTATGACTTGCCCTGGTTCTCTTTGAAAAATAAAAAAAAAGTAGCTTTAATTTCTAGGCAATCTATTAAAAAAGATTCCCCGGAGGTGGCCTTGGTTAAGGACCTGAATTTGATGATATGATAGGATTGCTCAGGGCACCCCAAACATAACTACATTAACGGACCGATTTTTCTTTAGTCCGGGTCAAGCTAGAAAGATCCTGTCTATTTCATAAGATTGGTGAAACTTGATTGGTTGGATGCTTTTCCTTGCTCTTTACTTTCCTAAGCTTGCTCATTGACTTCACTTGCTAGCTAGAAAAAGATGCAAAGAGCTAGCTCTCATTTGTTTAAAATACAACTCCAGGGGCGAAGTCATGCTTGGGACTAATGTAAAAGCTTTCAAATGCTATAGCCTAGAGAGAAAATGATATAAGGGAAGAAATAAAAAACCTAATAGATCAAACTTGAACTCCGGGTGATTGGATCACCCCAAGCTCTAATGTAGAGGGCCCTAATAAGTGCATCACTTTAGTAATGGATCCTTTTATAGGTGATAGGGCATAGCATAGTCCGGTCTCCCTTGGCAAGAGTTTCCTTTCTTATGTCTGCCCTGATAAGTGGGAGAGGTAGCCAAATTAGGATATCACTACTGGCACAGATGATGCAGGAAATTGCAATACTAAATAAGGTGAAGTTATAAAGGTTATTTAGGGTGCCCTGGTTATGAAAAAAGGGAAGGAGAATTGTCCATAGTTGTGAGAGTTGTCCTATTTTCATTCTAACTGAGCTAGCTTATGGCTTGGTCTTCAGTGACATGATCTTCCCTTTAGTTACTTTTCTGCCTATTGACTGACTCCCCTGCATTTCCATTTTATCTTCTCGATAGATAGATAGATAGATAGTGAAGAAAGAAGGGTGGTCTCCATCCTTTTCCTCATAAGTAAGTAAGTGTCGAGGCTTGCTTGCTATTGAGCTATAGAGATTTGTTCCTCAGAAAAGAAAGAGTCTCCATTATCTATAAAATTATGTTATTAGCTTATTCAAAGGTCATTCCCCCTTCGTTAGCCCTATTGAGTCAGATGTCATTCAATAATAACTTTACGTTCACATTTTTGCACAAATAACCTATTTGCAAACATTAAATATTTAAGGATTTGATCCATCCATCGAACGAAGCGGTTAGAGTCACCAAGAAAGCAATCCAGGAGAGTCAACACAATCAAGCAAGAAATTCGATAATCAATGGCAAAAAATGCAAAATCAACAGGTAGAAGGCCAAGAGCCTAGTCATGCAAAGATCCAAGTAGCATATTCTGATTCAGGTGCAAAAATAGCTTCTTCTCAATGCAGGAGATTCATGAACAAGCCCATCTAAGAGCCTAGCAATAGCAACCTTTATTGCAACAGAGAGAGCTTCGCCTATGATTGCAAAGGGAAAGCCTTTATAAAAGGCATCAATTCACTAACTCCTTTGTTATCTTGCTTGCCTTGCTTTTAGGATTTGTTATTTGAGATCTACTTCATTGGTAGATAAATGCCTTGACTAGCTTCCTGCCTCGCTAGCATAAGGTAGACCAAGAGGGAATTCATAGTTCATACACTATTCATGGTAAATCAAGAAAAAATGACATATTACCTATATGCAGAGAATTAAGTTTTTCAAAACTAATTAGGGGATTGGTCATGCCATTTTTCTTTTCTTTTTCTAGCTTCTCTTCCTATATGGGATTGATGAGTTGCTTGAAAGACCATCCGATCTAGCGAAGCTAAAACCTAGTCTTTATTTGCCTTACAGCTATATTTACAACTTGTCTTCAGAGGATAGTTAATGAATTAGAACCTTAGATCGATACAGCATCAACCCTTAAACCATTGCATTAGCTCTCAACATCGGATTTTGACTGTCCTCTAAGCTAGCTTTTTTATTCATCATAGTAGGAATCAGAATTCACTCTTCTCTCTCTCACATGGGTTGGGCCCTTTTTTACATTAGGGTCAATCCTATGTGCACCTTCACTTAAGGATGAGGTCAATCTCAGCCTCGGATTTCATAATCTTAAGACTCGGTTAACTTTGACTTGTGGCTAAGAATGAGTTGAAGGAGAAGTTCGTAGACCTAGCCCAGACCTTAGGCTATTTCCTCTTTTCAAAATGCCCAGTTGACACTCCTTATATTAGAAAGGGCATCCTACTTATTGAGATGGGGTCCTCGTTATATATATTAGTGCTAAACCAAAGATTCTCATGGGCTATCCTGACATAAGAAAAAATTTTATGGTTACCGAAGAGGAGCCTGATTAAGAAGTATAGGATAGGACCTTGATCTCTGCATGTAATTAATGCTACTAGCAGCTATGGCAATTGCGCCTCCTTATATTAGTTCATTGTAGAAGAATAAACATATGGTTTTTGACTTATTTAGATCCAAAAGTGGAAGAAGGACCTCCATCATCTTGATACCTAGATCCGATTCCTATCAACAACTAGTAACTGAGGGTTGCCTAGTTGCCCTCACCTGCCAAATACCTGCTTCAGGGGATACCAACTAATAAGTAATAGCAGGATTAAAACTAATGGTAAAAGTTAAAACCTCCATGACCTAGCCCTTAAAAGAAAATGGGAGTGAAACATTGTGCTCACTAACACTTATTGATAGGGCTACGCTTGCTACAATCCTCTTATCTTAATAGGGGCATTAACTGAAAGAATGCAAAAAGAACTAGGCAGTAGAACCTGTGCTTTCCCTCTCTCTAATTAGGAAGCCATGTTAGAAAAAGGAACCTTTGCTTATCCAATAGGAATGGTGGCAGTTTAAGTTGAAGTATACTTTTTCAAAGAAAGAAGAGGTTGCCGAGATTTAAAATCTTCAATGATTGCGGATGGGAGATAGATGGGCATTTTAGCAATAAGTTGGCCCAGTATTAACTACACTCATGATATGTAATCCTTCAAAGACCTTTGAAGGAATCAAGATGGATATGTCCATCATCCAGAAGATAGAAGCAATACATCTCAAATATGGGAGGATCGGTCCTAGAGTACAGAGTGCATCTCCTCAAGTCTACGTATGGGATAATCTTGGTAGACTAGCAAAGGCACTTACATAGACTCTTGTATCTAATCCCCCTCTTCCAGAGATGAAAAAGTTGATCAAAGAAGAATTTATGTTCATTTTCCAATACAATCTTCATTGGATGGTGGGATCTGTCTTAAGGAATCTACAAGCAGCTAGTGAATTGGCTAATGAAAAAGCTAAAATGAATGAATTTTGGGCTAGTTCTATTGGAATAAAAAATGTTGTATGGTGCCCCTTTAACTGGTTCTATTTGTGGTTGAGTTAGAGATCCTAATCCTTTCTCTTTTTCCTATCTTTATCATATCTTCTATCCTAGCAAAAGATCCCATTCCTGTATAAAGGCAGGATGAGAACTCGGGTCTTAGGTATTCTCACCAAAAGACTTTACCAGTTAGACTAGTGGAGCTGCACTCATAATGTCTGAAGCCCCTTAAGGTGAAAAGGCCCCGCCCATCAACTTCTATAATGGAAGCTTCAGCCACATCCCGGTTAATAGCCCATGGCTAGCTTGTCCCTTTAAAAGAAGTGTTTTAACATAAATAGGTAGACATGCAAGACTTGCTCCTTATGAGAAATTTGTCCAATGATAGAGAGAACTTCAAAACACTAATGCCAAAGGTGCGTACCTAAAAGGTGAAAAAAAATCTTAAGAATTTCACTTTGAAAGAAAGACTATTACTTGTAAGCTATCAAGAGCCTGGAACTCAATTAAAAAGAAATTCTCTTTTACTGGGAACTACTGCTTCTAGTTTCCTATACCGATGAGAGCTTTTTCATCTATGAGTCCATGCCACTGCATGAGTGGTAGCTCATGCTCAAAACTTCTTCGACATGAGTCCTAGTCATTGCACTACTATCCATTTTTCGGCTTCACTTGCACGATTTGCACTTCTAATTGGTTTCATCCATCTCCGACCCTAATGAATAGAGTATTCAGGGGTCAACTAGTCAATCAGTTCAGGTTCTTGGTCATTCGCCCGTACCCCTCATAGTCCATTAGTGGGTAGGGTGGTAAACTTAAAAGGCGCTCGCCTCCTCTTAGATGTGTCCATGACAACTTAATGGTTGTTCAGTCTTTGATTTTTTTGGGGCGAGAGTGCTTGATCACTAGGGTTTCCTTTTCCTTCACTAATTCAATTGTTTCATCTTAATCTAACATTTTGTTATAAGCTGTCTGAACAAAGATGGATTGAAGGTAAGATAGATTTGAGTTTAATTGTCATAGGACCTTTGATCTACTATAGGGCATATTCTAAAAACTGAAATGGAAGTGTAACGTAAAAAGCTCCTTCTGATGTAGCATTTCTTTGTTTTGGAAGTTCCAGTATGTTGTTTATGGATTTCATATAAAGGAAAGCTCCCTTATGCCATTTGATTAATTCAAGTTTAGTGCTGCTCGCCACTCCCCGAGGCCAAGGATGGGGTCGAACCATCATTCTAGGATTTGCAATATGATACATTTCCATTATGTTACCTAGCTAAACCCACCACCACATATGTATAAAAAGAGGGGGAAGAATAATCATTTTACTTTAGAACACGAGGTGGTGAGCAAAGCACTTCTAATGACCAATGACAGCTTACCAGAGAAGAAGGGATAACTTCTTTCTCCCTTGCCTTGCTCCATTTTCCTTTTCTAATTGAAAATATGAAGCCACTCCACTACTGGTTGGTATATAAGCTAGATAGAAGGTTGCTCATCCAACTTGACAGATCCATTGTTTATGCGACAATACGATGCAGCTGAAAAAGCCCTTTTTTAGTACTATTAGTAAGGTATAGGTTGCAGAAAACTCAAAAACTAGGGTTCAAAAAGAAAAATCTTACCTTATATAAAATATTAAATAGAAGTTTTAATAAGTTATAGAAAAGGGCACCCCTACTATACCCTTAAATTGCACGCTAGCATGCAATGACTTTTCAGCTGGTATTGCTTGCTGCTTGCAAGCTCGAAAATATCTCTTTCTTGTTTTTTTTTTTTACTACTAGGTAATCACTTGAAAGGAATAGACCTAACCAGAGGAATCAAGGGAGTTGGGTGTGTGCTTCACCTATGATGAGATTCATATATTAGTAGACCCATTATCCTTTTCTTTGATAAAAAAGTTCTCCTTCAGCCATCCCCCTGTAGATGAGATTAGACCTCATGTTTGCACTCATTGGATGATGAACAATGAAGTTCATATTTTATTACTCCTTGATCTAAGACATGTTATTATGAGGTTGTCATCACAAGAAGATTTCATTCAAACTTGGACCAGGAAATCTCTCATCATTAAGGCTTATTATTTCAAGTTTCTATGGTCTCTTTAGTTTGATCTGTGGTTTGAATCTTCTATTGTACTGCTTTTGATCTCTCTCCCAAACCTTCTCTCCTTCAATCCAAACTACCTTAAATCTATTTTAGGGGTGATAGATAGGGTTTTAAGATTTGATGGCCCAACGATGCGATGATAGGGTTGGTGTGGCCAAACCACTAGGAAAATATGATGCTCGCATCTGCATGGAGATAGATCTCTTAAAACCTAAGAAAATTGGATCTGGTTAGGAATGGGTGTAGGAGGAAATGGTAGAAAATCATCTACGAGAGAGTTCCTAAGTTATCTTCCCACTGCATGCTTTGAGGCCGCAATAATTAAAGTTGCAGACATAAAAAAAAAAGGGTTCAGAAAGCCTTTCACAAAGGCCCTTACACAATAGGCAAGCCCTAAATGAGTAAGGCCAAACTTAAGGCCTTAGATTCTCATGAAAAAGGCAATCAATGAAGTTGAATTAGCACTCCTAGCATAATAATTGTATTGAGATAAAGAGCACAAATTTAATCTACGATCACTTGCTCCATCTGCTCTCAATACATTGGTTCATCAATCCACTCATAATGATATCAATGCTAGTAATCCTCCTTTACATCAATCTCACTACCATATCTTTGAAACAATCATTCTGATATCATTCTAAAAGAAGAGACATTCACATATATCTCTTTAAAGAAATCTAATTCTATGAATAGAAATTCAAAGGGATTTATTATAATATGAGATAGACTTGGGGAAGACTTTAACTCAAGCTTGATCGATGAAAGAAGACCAGTCCTTTAAGTCATTTTTTCCCTTTTTCAAAGAAATCAAAGGTCAACCCTTACTTTGTAATTAAACTGGATACTAAAAAGAAAGGAGTTGTCTAACGACTAGTTCCGACAATGAGTTATAAAGGGATTGACTCTTAGTTAAATAAGGAATAAAGAAGGTAGAGCCCTTTCAAATCCAGTAGTTCCTCCATAGTCTAGAGGCTAGGTAAGCAAACCCATTTGTACCTGATATACACCAAATTAATTACTTTATCCTATAAACTGCCTACCTATCTTTGATTTAGAATATTTTAATTGAATAAAGGATTTAAAAGAAAGAAATTTTATATTAAAGAAAAAATAATTTTCTGTGGTGGAACAAAATATCTCTCATTTCCCCCTTGAATATACTCTTCTTTTTTTCTAAAGGAATCTTGTTATCTTCCCTTGAATGGTGAACCAATCCCTTGAATCCAGTACCAATAGGGCCCTAGAATAAAAATTTTTGAGTCCTTTTAACCAATGAATATGACCTCATAGAGTGACTTTTACTAAAACTTGCTTCTTATATGAAACTTTGAGTATTTAGAGATGCTATTTTTATTCCTAAAAAGACAACTCGATAAGAGATCACTTCTTCCAAAGAATGACCCATTCATTTAGCTCACAACAATCTGATTAGTTCTCAGGGTGAAAAAACATTTGACATTCCATCTTCTGAAAGTAAGACTTTGGATTTTTTTTGGCATACATTAATCTCTATATGCCTATTATGGATTTGCACCCCCTGGGATCAATAAAGCTTTTTTTTATCTTATTAACCAAAGAGAGACGACTTTGCGTTATGGTTAGCTCAGCACTAACAAAAAAATCCCTAAGGGCTTCTTTGAAGTGTCTATCATATGGTCGCTCCAACCGTAAAATCTTTCTTTTAAATGAAATTTAAACATCTATTCCACTTTTGGAAGACCTTGAGTTACATCTCCACATCTCTCATATAGAAATGTAACTAATTTCTCTCTTCCGTGAAGGATTTCTCCATAATGACCATGAATGGTTGCTCCTAGGGTGACCAAATGTGGCTTAGCCGATCTTATTACTAAGGAATCAAGAGAATAATTACAACTTTACCTTATTTTCTTTTATGAGCAATAATAAACCTTAGGCTATTTTCATAAATAAAGTTAATGATTCTATTGAATCAGAGAATTCAAATACTGTCTCATAGAAACTCCTCCATAGTTCTCTCCTTGTTCGACAAAGGAACATAATGGCCCACCATTATAGGGAATCTTAAAGCCCCAAGCTTAATTTCTCCCTTTTTAGAAGGGCTCCAGTGGCTGCATTTATGTTAAGTCTGGTCGCTCGGGCTGTTGTGCCTTTTAATTATGGTATGGTATTGTTAGATCCGAACATAGGGCTACTTTATTTGTTTACCAAATCTTCACTAGGTGTTTATGGAATTATTATATTAGGTCAATCTAGTAATTAGGGGGCGACCGAATACTAGGACCAATAAGTCAAAAATGGGTTTATGCCACAGGTGTTGAACGATCTACTCTACACAAGTGTGGGCTTCTAAGGGCTAGGGCTTGTAAACCCTTTCTTTCATTCATTAATACAGCCTTGGTTGGTCACTTTTTTGGGTCGGGATCGATAAGTGGAAGTCATAATAAAGAGATGTTTATCTTCGCACCTCAGATTAAGAAGAAGGGTAGCTTGTCAAGTTGGCCTATATATTATATCCTTATATTAATTATTATATTAATTAATATATAAGGATATAAATAAAAAGATTCATTATTTTTTAACCATTTATTCTTCTTTGTCAATGCTACTAAGGACCTATAAGTTCACCTACTTGACTTATGAAAGATAATGGGGTTATTCAAAAAGGAAAAGGTGCTACTATACAATACATTAATAGAAGTAAGCATTAGCCTAACCTACCCTAGTAATATATTGTATAGTAGGGTGTAGTATAATAGGTAAGCGAGTTAGCAAAGATGCTTAGGCTAATAGATAAGAGAGCGTCGGTGTGTAGCCTTCATTCTACTATGCTATGCAGAGGTTATAAAGTCACTTAGCTCGACGTTAGGAGAGTAAAGAGGGAACGCCATACCTACATAGAAGAACTATTGTTCGCTTACTTTCTAAGGCCTAACCCTCCCCTACTAAAAAGGGGTAAAGCCACTTCGCACCATTCATGGACTACTTAAGATTCAATTCAAAAGGCCCTCCTTAGTTTCGCAAGCCTTTGTCATTATCAATCAACTAAGTAAGGCCTAAGGACCCCTTCGAATCCGTAAATATAAAGAGCATGCTACAATAAAAGGATGATTCCCTACGCATTTTATTGTTTATGGAAGGGAAAAAAAAGTACCCCCCATCATGGTGAACCACTCCTTATGATCAAGATGAGGTAAATGCCTCCCAACTGGGGGGCGAATTGAATCGGAGTTTCTTTAGGTAGCCACTGACCTACAGTTATCCTTAAACTTCCGTGCTTAGTGGAGAAGAAGTGAACAAAGGTACACTCACTTACTATCTTGTTCTCTACTATGAATTGGGATCACTTACTAGCTAGGTCAGATTGAAGCAATATTTTTTGAGAACACATTACCCATCTTCGGGGACAAAGGGCAAAATGACCTCTAGATCTACTTACTGTAGCCTAGGAATAAAAACATCCATCTAGTGTTTCCTCTTGCTCCGATCCCCCCTATGCTTAGGATGTTGTCTAGGCTAAGAGCCATAGTTAATTGTTATTTTCATTTGGTTTTTTCCTTATTGTTGGTACTAGAAAGACCCAGCCAGATGATGTCTACTGGTTGGTAGTGAGAGGACTCTTAGTATCTGCATACCCAAAAGGGGACGCTGATTAAAAAATAATCATTTTGCTTTTTTTCTTGCTCTCTCTTAGTAGTGGGAAGCCTAGCTTTGGTAGATTTCCCCCAACACAATCCACAGAAATTCCATGAATCCCTTGATGCATAAGTCTAACAACTCAATAGCAGTGCGAAATTAAGTTTCTCATCTGGTGGATCTGATATATAGTTAGCGGGCAATACATACCAAAGGGTTCAAAGAAAAAATGCACATAAGAGTATATAATAAACCCTACCCATCTATATAACCTATTCACATTAGTGAAGTGGCTAGATGCATAAGGGAAGTGCATTTATGAGACCTTAGTTGGGATGCATAAGGTGTTGGGTTACATGATACAAACGCAGCTAAAAAATTAAAAATTTATCACGTTCCCAAACCTAGATCCATGTAATTTGACTATTTGATTAAATCTAAGGTTTTAAGAATCTCACCAAAACACAAAAGAGGTAAGATTTTTTGGAAGGATGAGAGGAGGTTCACGCCGGTGACACCTTACCTCTAGCTTTTTATTTTGGTTGTTTGGATCTAAACGTCTCCAAAAGGATGCATCCTCTATAGGTATCCACACGAACAGCCCTTCACAAAATGAATTGGAGTGTGTGCTAGTAACATTTTTTATTATCTCACAAATCAAGAACAAAAGAAAAAATTTGTCTTTGTTTTCTAAGAAGAAAGAAAACAAAATTTGGAGGTAGGAAAAACCAGTGTGTTAAAACCCTAGAGAATATAACATATTTATAGACTCCAAATTAGAGTTTCACCTACCAATGGCCTTTTGGTAACTTCCATTTATTATATTCTGATTTTATTTAAAAAACAAATCATAAATAATATCTTATTTATTTATTTAAAAATAACATTTATCTTAAATAAATAAATAAAACACTTTAATTATTTATTTTCACAGAGTTTATTTTGGGCTTATTAAACCCATATTCATTTTGGGCTTGTTCTAATTGTGTGACCTTGTAGGTTCACATAACATTGGCAATGGGCCTAAATCTCTATTTAGGCCTACAAGTCATAAGTGGCCTTTAGCAAGACATTATGACAACCCAAGTCATGTGAAGTCAATAATCTGACATAACCTAATTACAGTGAATTTTATCATCCCTTTATCATATGATATCTTAATTGAACATAAGGCATAGAATGCCATCCTTATATAGTTCAATATTATGACTTAATTCCAAGTAGACTGAAAATGATAACTCTTTATCAATTCATTTCAGCATGGCCATGCATTTTCCTTCAGCCTATCTCATCAAGGGGCCCTTAGATATCTTTCTCATATTAATGAGGGATAAATTCCTTCTGAATCACTCACATTCCTCACATAACTAATTTTATATCCAACAACATCCTATTTAATTGTCCGGCTAAAGACAATGTTAGAATGTGTGAAAACATAAAATCGCTATGTAGAAATCCATGATGATTTCAAGTTTAAAGGATCGAAATGAAATTACTGTGATGAGAAATACTTATGACAATAATCTATGTAGTATTTTCATAGTGGGTCAATCTAGTACATGATCTCTCATCATGTACCTATGAGTTGACTTAATATCTCATATTCATGATTAGTAAAACATAACCATCAGTCAACTTCATACTAGCCTTAATACTTTAATATTTATATAATGAATAAATGGCTAGGGATAATTAGAATAGAACTCTTATTTTAATTTCAGGGTTTTACTATTAAGGCACATACTTGATGGCCTTAGTAAGAATTAACCATTCATATAATTATCATAAAATCAAATGATAATGAAATACCTCTTTATTAATAAAATAAGAAAGTCAATACATAATCATAAATGATTGACCTAGTGCATATCACTAATATAGGGGAGTTAACTTACGAGCATTGAAGGGCAGTAGTAGTTCATAGCTTGTCTTTCTTTGCCAAGACAAAAGTGATGTGGTGTGTAGTAAGCTTTCTAGTGGAGGGCAGACTTAAAACTTACTTGCAACTTGCTTGCTCTGGAGGGAGCTTCCTGAATCAGACTAACTTGGCCACCATCTGAATGGAATGTATTTATTAGGAAAGTGGTTATTCCACTCACTAAAAGAGCTCAACAAAGTCACTCCTTGAACAGAGGCTCGAGCCATTTAAGGCAAGCTAGATGGATAAAATAGGTGTTCCGTGGGGTGCTATATTAGTCCTTGCTTTTTAATTGAAATAAATAGTTGTAGACCATAAAAAAAGGAATCAAGGGTCTCAAACATTATTCAATAGTCAAAATCTATGTGGTGTCAAATTAAAAAGGATGGTTTGTTAACCTATATGGCTTAGTTAGTGGGTATAATTCGCATGCTAATTCAAGCCCTTACATAACACATCATTTTCACTACTATTTCAATGAAAAGAATGGGCTTTAGCAATGAAAGTTTCACCTTATTTAAAAAAAGAGTTCTTCTTGCCTTGAAATTCCATCTTGCTTTAGAGTAGAGGAAAGAGATACAGTCAACTCCCCAAAGCATTTTGTCGCTTACTACACCCTTCCTCACCTCTGGGTGTCTAGGCATCCACTGTAAGCCTTTCCTCATTTGAACCTCACCCTTAACTTTAAGGCTATGCCATCCTAAGGTGCTACTAAATAGAAGGATCTTATCAATGTACATGAATGATAAATCATAGATCGAACTACCAAATCGAAAAAATTAAAGTTCACAAGTTGGAGATAAGCAAACTTGAACTGCTAACATCCGCCATAGGGTAAACCACTGCCTCTTAGGCCCCCTACTTATTCTACCATAGAGGCCAATGATAGACAATAACTCCCCCCCTCCCCTAAAACACAGCTTACAACTTTCATCGTACAGTGCTCTCCAAAGAGCAACTCTTCTCAAAATCTCAAAAGATGCTGAGTTGGAATCCCATTCTAACTATTCTAATCTAACTATGGATTATTGTGGTTCCGAAGGATCCAGCTACATGAAAACTAGGAATGGGGAGCCCCTCTTTTTTTTGGCTCACTCTTTGGTCATAGGAATGCTGGTTTTAAGAATGAGTGATTGCCCTTCTCCGACCCTTACTGCCTAACCTAAGAGCGGACAACTAATGTGTTCCACTTATTGAACAGGATTATATGGTCTATCTATGAACCCTGGATGCCAAAGGCATCCTTGGGGCAATCTCATAGTTCTTACAGGGTGGAGACAATGGGGTTGATCCATGGATTTTCCTTCTTTTTATTGCATTTCGCTAAAGGGTTGAAGGGAGATAGTGCATCAAGCTATTCACAAGAGGAAACTTGATCCTCTTCCCTAGGGATCCCATATGAGGGAACCCTAGGAGAGCCGCCAACTCCAACTATCTTCCATGTACGATCCATACTAAATCTGACCAATTGCCCATCTTACCTCCTCTACGTTCTTGACAACCCATCTTTGTCTCAGTAGAGTCTTTTAGTAGCATGTTTTGGTCCTCTTCCCCATTATTTAGAAAAAGTGAGCCATCAGTTTAGGTACAAGATATTATCATTACCACCTGGATAATTAGACATCCAACCTATAATCGCAATGACCCAATTGCAAGAGCTTTGCTATGCCAACTGAGCTATATCCCCCTGAGCCAAGTGGAGCATGCACGAAGGAGTCAGATGCTTCTTCTATTCTTTTCTTTAGCATAGCTAGGCCATCCTAGACTTGAATTAGAGACCTCACCCATGAAGTAAATCATCGCACCTACAGTCCAACCAATTTGCAGAGAATCAATAAATTCCTTTTCAAGAGCGATTCATCCTTCCTGAACACAGCATTCAATTCTTGTTGTACTGCGCTCTCCAAGTGTGCTTGTTCTCCCCTTCTTCCTTACCATAGCAAGTATTTTTTTTATTTTGAGATAACTTCGGTGAGAAGAAAAAAGAAGGCATTAAGAGACCAGACCCCCTAGCCTCGCCTTAGACACTCTAAGATCCTTTTTCAAACTTGCTCCCATTTTGAGTCAAGAGATAGATAAATAGACACATCCCATTGCATAAATTAGGGGTGTCCATAGTAACTGAGGGGGTCAAAGACCAAGAGGTGAGTTCTTTATCAACTAAGCATTCTTCTTACGGCTAGATCCAATCTCCTGGTCCTTGAGGAAAGGAAAAATAATTTCACCTCCTTCATTTCAGGAAGGAAGAGTTAGGAAAATCCTATTGATTATAGCTTCCTCCAAACCTTCAGGAAAAGCATGAAAAAAAATGCTCAAATGGTATGATCCTTATATCACCCCAAAATGAAAGGGACGATCTCATAGCTCTTGGTATGTGAAGATACATTGTTAGGTACTCCATTTTATTTTCCCATTGAAGTCGAACCTAAACCTGTGCTCGAGAGATAACTATCCATACATTGATAAGTGCTCGTACTCAAGGAGGTAATAGCTCATTAATCAAAATAAGAGGGCCTATAGCTCATTTTAAATTAATCAAAATAATAGGGCTCTCTAAAATTACGAAACGTAGTTAGCCAACCTTTTTTCAATAGCCAACTATTTTTTAGTAAAGCAACCTTTTATGCTAGGTACTCATGTTTGGATGGAAGCTAACGATAAGGCTTGTTTAACCACATACACGGGATTGGGATAAGAAAGTGCTCTTAGTTCAGTTTGGTAGAACGTCGGTCTTCAAAACCTAATATCGTAGGTTCAAATCCTACAGAGCGTGATTCTGCTCTTGTTTTGTTAGGTTCAAATTTATACAAAAAAATAAAAAAAGCAATCTTAATTTAACCCCCTACAGATTAAAGAAAGGAGGAGGTAAAAAAACAAGGTGTTAATTAATTAAAGGTCCAATTGATCACCACGTCTATATTGTAAATATGCAATTACGAATAATCCAACCAAAGTAATAGGAATTAGATCTGAGATGATTCCAAATAGAAAAACTTCAATCATTTCAACTTATTTGAAAAAAGGGAAAAAGAGAAGGTAATATCTATCCTTAAATATTAATACATATCACCCATAAATCTCAATAAGCAAGAATTGGAAATTAACACAGTTAAAGAACTAGAGAATATATAGAATACTGTAAAAAAATTTGCTTTTCTTTTTATAAATTGTTCATTCAATTTATTTTAAATAAGTCGTATCTTGCTCAAACCAATAAATAGAATTGAGGTTATAGTTAAAGCCACTAGTAGAAACCTAGAATAACTAGTTGACTTTTGATGACTCATTTCTCTCCAACTAATATTACTCTAATAGATAGCTCGATGTTCTCTCAGACACTCTATGATGTTATTCTCTTTTTTTATTATTTTAGATATGAACACGACTGCACATTATATGTAATTATTTCTTTTAGTATGGTCTTGGTAATATTAAGTAGACACAGTTTTAGTCTCCTTTAGGTAGTGATCTCAGGCCGTTACAAGAGAACTCTAGATACTATACTAGGAAGGCAGTTAGCCAACCTTTATAGAGTCAGTGAGTTGAGGCTACCTTGATTGGACCCCATCCTTGGCTGATGTTGCCTTACAATGGAGGGAATGCTAAGGAAAGACATTCCATATATTAATTTCTCACATCTTCCAATATCTTTTTGATTTTAGAGCAGAAGAAGCTTCGAGTTCATATGTTAAAACTATTGATGCTTTCTCAAATTCTACCCTAAAAGGAAATGGAATCTATTTATTTTTATTCTAGTGAATTCTTATTAATATCTTTCCCCGTTTGAGGTCTTCTATACACCCACCACCTATGACCATTTGCTTGACTACCATCAGGAGTTATTGCCCACTTATCTATTTTTCTTTGTCTTCCTCGATCAATCCACCTTTGATCATTAGTCCATTATGGGTTCCATTTTCTTACCGCTTGTTGCTTTCATCTTCCTCTGATCTGGCCCTAGTAGTTAGACTTAATAAAGAAATTCTTTATAAAACTTAACTTAGTAAGGCTACACTCCTATACTACTTAAGTTATCAGTTTAGGCCACATGATATAGAGAATAGAAAGTGATTTTTATGTGCTATCAATACCTTAAACAAAGATAGACTATATTCAGAGAAAGAAGAATTGTAAGAAAGAGATAGAGGCTTCCCAGTTGTAAGGTTTCGAGTGAACTATACAATAGGATTTGCTTTAGCTCTTCTTTCCCCATCATGGATTGGGCTTCTGGAACTTATCAATCTTTGTGTCATAGCCCCTCTCCCCTGTTCACTTTAGTGACTTTAACCCAGGAGTCGATATCTGCACCTTGTCCATAAGTTTTCTAATCGTCTAGGAGTCCTTCGAGGACCTTTAAAGGAATCAAGATGGATATGTCCATCATCCATAAGATAAAAGCAACACATCTCAAATATGAGAGGATTGGTCCTAAGGTACAAAGTGCATCTCCTCGAGTCTGCATATGGGATAATCTCAGTAGACTAGCAAAGGCGCTTACATAGACTCCTGTATCTGATCCCCCTCTTCCAAAGATGGAAAAGTTTATCAAAGAAGAATTGATATTCATTTTCTAGTACAATCTTCATCGGATGGTGGGATCTGTTTTGAGGAATTTATAAGCAACTAGTGAATTGGCTAATGAGAAAGCTAAAATGAATGAATTTTGGGCCAGCTCTATTGGAATAAAAAATGTTGTATGGCGCCCCTCTAACTGGTTCTATATGTAGTTGAGTTGGATAGCCTAATGCTTTCTCTTTTTCTTATCTTTATCACGTCTTCTATGAGAATCTTTGCATTCAATCACAGATCCTAGCAAAAGATCCCATTCTCACATAAATACAGGATGAGAACCTGAGTCCTAGGTATTCTCACCAAAAGACTTTACTAGCTAGACTAGTGGAGCTACACTTATAATGCTTGAACCCCCTTGAGGTGAAAAGGCCCCGCCCGTCGACTTTTATAGTGGAAGCATCAGCCACTTCTTGGTTAATAGCCTACGACTAGCTTGTCCCTTTAAAAGAAGTGTTTTAACATAAATAGGTAGACTTAGAAGACTCACTCCTTATAAGAAATTTTTTGGATGATGGAGAGAACTTCAAAACACTAATGCCAAAGGTGTGTACCTAAAAGGTGAAAAAAAGTCTTAAGAATTTCACTTCTTTTACAATGCGCAAAAGGTTGACTCCTAACACCAGGTATATGGTGTTACCAATTAGGTAATGTCGCATCTTCTGTGCTATGAACATAAGAGCAAGGCATTCCTGGTTATATCGGTGTTTTGCGATGGTAAGTGAAGGCAGTCGATAGCCCATAGATGATTGAAGTCTAAAAATAAAGGATTCTTAGACTACGTCCGATGATGTTTTCAAGCTCAATTTCATCGAGCCTTCTTCCTTTATGGGGAAATCCATACCAAGTGGGAGATCTTATTCTATAATTTCTATAATAATATATAAAAAAGTGAACTTCCTAAAGTTATAATTTATATTAGTAGTATAGTGGATCAAGAAAGCTCCACCTAAAGTTGCTTTATGAAAGCTGGTCATCGCTAGCCCAAGATAGGTCTTTCATAAAAAAAATTTGAGTCAAGGTAAAGTTAGAAAGTCAACAAAGTCAGGGAATGAAACTCAAATATAGAAAGTTTCTAATGTTTATTAGGAGATCAGGGGAGGAAAGAACATATAAGATAGATCGATCTTAGTCCACCCAAGAAAAGGCTAAGGGGAGTGAGTCAAAGTAGTAGGATGTTCTTGGTTTAGTGTGCCAAGAGGCTTTCAAGCATTCATTCCAGCGATCCTCTATCTTTTATAAGGATAAGTCAATCCTATCTCCTCTCTCTAGAGTTCGCCGCTCCCATTTATTTTTATTATCTTTAGTCTTCTGGGCTAAATGGTTCTCTTTTACCATTCTCCCTTTCACCCTTAGGTATTGGGTCTCCCCTGGTCTTGAATTCTAGCATAATATCTTAATACATCACTTTTATTGTGGATGGCTACTCTATTATGGACAACCTTGCTACTTCTTTCGAGAGAAGCACTATCGTAATACCTTTTTAGGTCGTTTAAGCAAACCATTCCTCTCTTTCTTTCCTTAGCTAGAGCAATGAGCATCCCTAGTCTACCAAGGTGGTGGAAGAATGATATAGATGCCACTTCTTAGAGATCCCCTAATGGAAGCGAAGTGCTCTTCTAGTGAATTGCCTTTGACTAGTGTTTTTAAGCGGATTTTGAGTCAAAATTTTACCTACTAACAGCACTCTTGAAGTCCCTATGGCAAAAGTTAGATTGTGTGAAGTATGGCACTAAAGCCAAGTCCATTATAGGGCAAGAGTAGGCATAGAAGATGAAGGTCGAGTTTCACTGACGCACTTTATCCTTGTCCCTAAATTAGGTTATCAACCCCATGAAAGAGTGAGCAATGAAGGAAGCCATCCAACTCCTCGCTGACTCCCCTTCCTTGTTTTCGTTTTACTTAGAACAGAGTCCAAGTCAATAGTAGAGTGAAAGCCAATCAATTGCTAAATTTAGGAGTGAAGTGATTCTAAAGACATTAGTTAGGTAAGGAAGATTAGAGGAGAGAAGAAAGAGATCTTAGTTAACTCTAAAGCTAGTTAAGAAGTCACTCTTCGAATATTAGTATGGTATAAATAAAAAAAGTTAAGGAAACAGTCTATTATGGGCCTCAATGTTGATTTTCCTCCTAGCCATCTTTTTCAATTATGCCAATTTGAGGAAAGCCCATCTTTTGCCATTAATCATTAAAAGGGATTTTGTAACAACTGCTTCTGGTTCTATTCCTGAAAAGAGCGCTAATGCTGCTCTTCTACATATTGGCTAAGTGTAAAATTCCCTACTTTTATACTTGAAACATGTCTCTTGGCCCAAGGTGCCTAGCATTCATAAGAAAGGTTGTCAAGACAGTCAGATTTGTAGGTGTCAAGACAGTTATCTACATTATATTCATTATCTAAGGTAGGATAGGCAGTAAGTTATTTTGAAAGCTAGTTAGATAAAATAAGACAAAGATAGTTATCCACAGTTAGTACAATAAGTCAAGCGCAGGGAAGGTCCAATGCTACTCCTTCTCTCTAACTCCCTTCTTGAGATAAGATTGGTGGTATAAAGAAAGAGTTGGACATAGATTATTAGCATCCTACCCCTAAAACTTAAGAAAGAGCCTTTCTTTTTAAAGAATAAGAAATTTATTATTAACTTAAGAATAAGACTTTCAAAAGATCTCAAATAGTAGATTTTTGCTAAGCTCTTTATGAATGAAATGAGACTTTGACATTTAGGTAGAAGCATTAACTTTCTATGTATTGGCTCGTTGAGGAGGTTAACGAATAAAATGAGTGAGTAGCCCCCGCTAGGAGGAGAAATTAGAGCTGCGACACCCCCTCATGGTTGAATTTTGGAATTCATGCTTTCATGACTAATTGGAGCTCATTGGCTCAGCAGGAGGAGGAGGATCGAGTAGCTTGACTTACACAAAATTATTAAAGACCAAGGTTGTCACCCTCGCCCACTTTTGGCAAGGTTGCTCAACAAGGGGAGGGTCTTATCATCTATCTCTCTGCATTTAGTTATGATCCTTAGGCTTAGACTTTACACACTAATTTTTATGCCAGGGAAGGATAGCAAGGCTTAGACTTTACTCATTAATTTTTATGCCAGGGAAGGATAGCAAGTAGAAAGACTGAGCTTAGGTGTGTCAAGCTCGTAGCATATGAGAATATTGCTTACTTTCATGAAAGCTTAGTAAAGAGATTCACCCTTTTCCATTTATTGTAGTTGATTTATCTTTTGATCTTATTTCCCCATGGGTCCTTCAAAGCAAGCAATCTCCAATAAATTTGATGATCCCAGATCACACAAGTAAGGTGCAAAGCCTTGTTTAGTAACATTGGGGTATAGCAAATTGACTATAGGGATAACTTTTAGGGCTAAGATGAAACCAAAAGGTTACTATAAGTGTTGTAATTAGATCTCTATTTCATTTTAGCTTAGTCAATCAAAGAGCCCTTTGTCTTAACAAAGAAAGGTTTTCCAATCCTCTTAGGTTAGGAATCAATCTAGACTAACTACTATAAAGAGCTCAAGAGACTCAAATTAGTTCAAATGCTCAGAAATAAGGACCGTAGCTGCTATTTCATGGGGAGTGAATCTAGCTAGGGCTATTTTCCATTAATAAGAATCTACTAACCCAATTATCAAAATGGTAACAAGGAAGTGGCAGCTCTCTTCTCATATTATATAAAAGAGAAAGAAGTTCTGCTTATTCTCCTGAGTCTGATTATATTAAAATTGTTATTTTAAATGTCACGTGTCACACCACTTTTTTTGAATCTAGGAGGCTGGGTCAACTAGCATTGAATATGAATCTTCTTTCATTCCTCTTGTTCAAACACCCTTGGCTTCGGTAGCCTTCTCTCCTATGAGTTCTCCTCACATTACTATAGTCAAAAAACATATCAATTCTAAATGTTTGGATAACTTTGATCATGAGTTTATGAGCACCTTTCCTAATTTTTCCTATATGAGGTTTCTTCATAAAGCCTTTCTCTACATGATTGAGTGTTACTAATAAGAATTTCTATATAGATTCTGGTTCTTTTTTTAACAATCATTTCTAAGTTGAAATTATTGTTCGAAGAAGGAATGGAACGAAGAGCCTCCACAGTGAAAACTTCATTGGTGTCACATAGCTGAGCAATTGGTTCTTAGGAATTAAAAAATAAGACATTCAATAGCAACTGCCAAAGGCTTCCTGAAACTTAAAGGCTATTTCCTCCTTCCTTCTACCTTTACCAACTACTAGCAATTACAACAATAAGTGAAATAGCTGACCTTATTCGCAAATAGCTTCTTCTTTTTGTGGAATGGATTCGCCTTCTTATGCTCCAAAAAGTAAGGGCTTTAAGTTCTAAGAATAGTTTACATCTTCTATAGCTAATAAGATCTTTCTTTTCATTGAAAGATGCACATAATTCCATGTTTAAGTTAAGGGAATTAGGTAAGAAAGGAAAAGGACCCATGGAGCACTAACTAGTAAAGTGACCAAAACATCTTATTCTTGCAAAGAAGGCATTCTCTAAGATCATGGTTAATCTATTACTGGGCTTACCCATGTGAAAACTCTTAGGAATTGATCTAGATGCTTTGACTAGTGGGATAACTTGAATATTAAGGGCTATGCACAATCAACTACACATTCATAGGCTCTTCCCTTCCAAACTGTCTATCTTTCCTTCCTCCCCTTAAGACTAATAGATTGGGATCAGTAGATTGGTAAAAAACCCCTAATTCATTCAAACTGGGATGGGCTAAAGCCCTGGGAGAAGTCATTCTTGTAGATTCAATTGTTGAGTATTCTTTCCTAGTAGCAAGATCCATCTTTTTTTTCCTAGATGTCCAGTATGAGTTACTCCAACCACTTATTCATACTAGTAATGGAACTCTGGTGCCCGACCCTTGCAAGTATACTTTGACACATACATCTCTGTTTGAATGAGCAGAAGCACCTAATCCCACTAGATTTAAGGTACATAAAGATATTTTTTAGTTTGCCTTTACATGGAAAAATCCTATTCCTTAGCTAAGGCGGGTAGGTATGCCGATGCGTTCATAATTCAGCAAACAAAGTGAGCCTAGATTGTAAGTTTTTACCCTCAGGGATATGCTTTCATACTTATGGCTAGTAGATTACTCTAGAAATGATTCCCCTCAAAAGGAGAATTAATACCATTTTAGGTAGCAAGTCTCTATTCTCTTGAATAGGTAGGCTCAATATGCTAAGGAAGCTTGATCTGCTTAGGGCTCACATTATCACTATGGAACTAAAACCTTAGTTTCCTTCAGTCGGGATTCTAGTTGATGAAAGACTTTTTTCACTGATTGAGTTGAATGGTTTCCCTTTCTTTCCATATCCAGGACTCGTTCGGTCTGGCCGTTATAGTGAAATTCTTATCGCGATAATCTAGTGTTGGTTTTTTTCATATTGGAATAGAGGATGAGTAGGACCTGTGCCCGTTCTAGGTTGAGGCTTCCTCTTCCATATCATGTTTCAATGCAAGAATTTCATATATATGGTATGGGGAAGGAGAACATAAAGTTGATACCTCCTTAAGTTCTCAGTCTTTTTCTTCCTGTTATCTAGCTTCAGGTTGGACAATAAAAAGTGCTAACTACTTAGATCCCGCGATATGACCAATGTTAGGATTGGGCTTGAGCTACTCAACCTTACTTTCTTTAGGATTTAGCTCATAAGTACACCTGGAATATCTATCTTATATTTGATCAATTCCTTTGGCTACTAGCTTCATCCACAGCCATGCCTAGTAGCTAAAGGTTTCACCTAGGAGTGTGGCATTGAGGGTTACGGGGCATGTAGCTTATTTGGATGGTTCTTTCTTATTGGAAGAAAGGCAGATGGTAGCGATCCCACACCCAGAGTGAAAGGTCATTTGAGTTTCATAAAGGGATCCTTTAATAAGCTATGAACTAAACGTGGTCAACATTAGATTCATTAGAGTAAAGAGGGGAGCTGCTCTCTCTTAGGGACTCAGAACGAATAAAAAAACACGCCTTTTATTTTAGAAAGAAGTTGGCTTAAAACTCAAAGGGTAGAACCTTATTTTAGTCAAGCGATGTATGAAGAGGGAGCTTAACCATAAGGATAACCTACTGTATAGGGAATTATCAATGTAAGGGCATTCATAAGTTCTTTCTTCTATTAGATAGAGAATTAGAGAGGAGTCAAGCTCAGACTTCACAATGGATAACCAAACTAACAAGAATAGGGTGAGATAGGTGCTCTTAGAAGCTTTGAGCAAGGTAGCAAAGGTCCTATGTGGGACCGTAAAAGTTAAGGAGAATGAGGGCTCCCTTTTCTCTTCAAGAGTCCCCCTATATTAGAGAAGGATGATCAAGGCCTATAATAATGCTCCTTTCTTATTGAATTGAAGAACATCTATATGTTCTTATCTAAAGCAAGGAGGGGGTTCAGAGCTATAGAAGGAGCCTTTATCAATGTGAGTCAGTATAGGCGAGGTCTCACTATTTATTTAGGGGTAGGCCCCTAATGCTTCGGTCTTTCTATTAATCAATGGGGAAGGAGAGCAAGTGCAATAAATCATTAAAAAAGTAAGACTCTTGCATGGGTACATGGATCAAAATCAAGTACTCCCGCAGTATGGGATGAAGCCAATATAGTCTCGTTAATCTTCCTGGCCTTGTCTTAAATCTACCTAATTAGAAAGATAAGGTGCCTTGACTTAGCCACCTACAGTTCCTAAATTGAAACAAGAAGGATCTCTGATTTCAAAAGCCCTATATATAGATGTTCGAGAAGTGCTTCCTTGGATTAAAGCACATTCTGGGAGTGAAAGGTCATAGGGCTCATAGACATTCTATATTTCTAATTTTTCCTTTATGGTAATAAGGGGATCATATATCTCTATTTTTAAACAAAGTTGGCAAAGTGAGAATGCTAGTTTTGCAATAACCAAATCATTCCAATTCTCAAGGGGAGAGGAGTCTGTATCCATTTTAAGACTTAAGGATTAAGGGATCCCTCAAAGGACCGAGTTCAAGCTCAACCAAGTCTTCATCCACTTTTTCTTGCTTAAACCAGATCCATGCCTTGGGCTTGAGTCCCAACTTCGGTATGAATCCAAATAGCATTATCCATTTCTAATTCCTAATCATATATATATATATATATATATATATATATATATATATATACTATTGTGTTCTTGAAGATAACTTATAGCAAGCTCGAGAGACCTCTCCTTTCATTCCTCGATCTGGGTGGTGATGACCAACTACCAAGTCCCCTGTCTGGTTCTTCTTCCAGATATTGGGGGAGGACTAGCTTAGCCTACTACATTAAAGATGAGTTATCAATTTCTTCTTTTAGTGTCTATGCCCATAACCAAATGCGACTGGAGAAGGAATGAAGCTATGAGCCTAATCTATGGTAGAGCTAGATAGGTCAGGTCAGGTTTATTCCTTCCATAAGGTAAGGTGGGTCAACTAGTCTTTTTCTCCTAAACCCAAGTTGACATCTTCAGATTCTTCAATGATGGCTTTTGATTTTTCTTCAAACCTCTCAAATACACATTAAATTTATTCTGAACTAGAGGGCTTAAAAGTACCTTGGCCTCATGTATTCTACTTTCGATTGCTTCTGAGTAGGGAGCTACCCTTGATTTTTTTGGGTTTTAGCAAAATATGAGGGGTAAGAATCTGAAGGAGAGAAAGAAGTATTGGAAAAAGGACTTTTATAGAAAAAAGAGGGATTTCATCTGCCTTGTCTTTTAAGCAAATAAATAGGCTAAGGTAAGTATAATAATAAACATCAGTGCACCCCAATGAGTCACCTGCTGAAGGTGGTCCAACCAAAGCTACTAGGTAATCACTTAGAAGGAATAGACCCAGCCAAAGGAATCAAAAGTCTTGGGTTTTTAGAGTTAGCTCAGCCTCGTGAGATCACAACCCTTTGACTTAGCCATTGTAGCATATGTGTCACCCAGGGCATAAAGGGTATGATGACTTGACGTCATCCTCACCTTCCTCTGACTTATCACCTGCAGTCTGCTCAAGGTTCAAACTCAATAGTGGCAACTAAACACGAGGGTTGCACTCATTGCAAGACTTAACCCAACACCTTACAACATGAGCTCACGACAACCATACACCACCTGTGTCCACATTCCTGAGGACACCCCTCTCTTTTAAGAGGATTCACGACATGTCAAGCCCTAGTAAGGTTCTTCACATTGCATCAAATTAAACCACATGCTCCACCACTTATGTGGCCCCCTGTCAATTCCTTCAAGTTTCATTCTTGTGAACATACTCCCCAGGCATGATACTTAACTAGTTAGCTATAGCACTACACAAGTCGATACGCATAATGCCCAGTATCCATCATTTATGGCTAGGACTATTGGGGTATCTAATCCCATTCGCTCCCTTAGCTTTCATCTCTCAGTGTCAATGTTGACCCAGTAAAGCACTTTTTCCATTGGTGTTCTTTCTGATCTCTACACATTTCACCGCTCCATTAAAAATTCCCTCTGCCCTTACCGTACTCCAGCTTGGTAGTTTCCATCGCCTATCCAAAGTTGAGCCCTGGGATTTAACAGTGGACTTAAAAAGCCACCTATAGATGCTTTGGGTTTTTATTAACCAACAAGAAATGCCACCTTAATGCACTAAAAAAAAGGTTATTCAATCTACTAGTGCAACTGAAGGAATTACCTCTTCTAAATCAAAACAAGAAAGAGCTCATACCCATTGCTTGTGAACAGCTCCCCTCAATTGAAGGCACACCTATTGTTACTAGAAGTCTAGTCTCATTTAGGTCCAATTTCAATCTTGAACTAACTTACTTTACTTAATAGGTTGGAAGAGAGATTCTTTAGAAAAATTGATTTCCTATCCTGTCTTAACAACCTGACTCAAAAGAGAAAGAAGACCAAACTAAAAGAGATATCACTTTCGACGATTGAACTAAACTTTTTATATCCAAATTAGAACTAGATTTTAACATTTTTGGATCTTGTTTAGAGCCGACTTTCACTCCACTTTCCAAAATCATTGTTCCTGGTTTATATTCAAATAGGCCACTTATGAGAATAAGATGTTCAACTCCCTAAAACACATATAATTGAGAGACTCATAATATCCGTGCTTTAGGTAAATTCCTACCTTCAGGAGAATCTTATTGAATGAGTTTCAAACATGTCCTCTTTACTTCCTAAGATATTTAGGGAAAAGGGCCTTGGCAGCCATCGCTTGCTGATAATGGAACACATCATGAATTTGAATCGCGTTAGACTTAGTTGGAAAGGTAGGTGTTCGGCCTACCCTTTGCTTGTGAACTTCTTTATAAGGGTGGGTAGCTTTGGAGATCCCATTCCTCATGTTTACCATTGTCCCCAGACTTCACTCTTTCAGCACTTGTATACTTTCTAAATAGTTAGGCGTGTCCCTATCTCTATCTCTAACAAATGTGTGTGATCCACCGATTGATTTACTAAATTACTCTTTCTTACCGTTGGAGTCCCCATCTCTTAAAGCATTATCAAACTTCTAATCCATCCCTTATTTTTTCCAATTGAAGAAAGCCTTATATGGTCTCATCAAACAAGTGAGAAAAATCCCTTTCTATCTTAATCTTATTAGTAACCTATAACTAAAGTGCTAATGAGTAACGACTTTCACGTAGCTCAATCCATTGCTTGTTGCTTTTGAGCCGAAGGGTAGTAAAGTAGTTTGTGAAGGTAAATCACACTTGTGTTAAGCAAGTAGAGTAATCAAGCCAGAGAGGTAAAAAAGCAAGAAGCGATTTTTGTTCAATCGACAAAATCAATCGTACTTTCACCGCTGTGGACCAGCTTTCATAAAGCACCTTTGGGCAGCAACTACTATTAAGATCCAATTATGAGATCAATTTTACAATGAAACTCTTCAAGCAATGATCTTATCTATTTTATTTCTCTTGATGTGATACAAAAGATGACTTTCGAGAGTCACTTAGCCCCTTGACCTCTTCTCTTAAAAAAGATTATGTGTGGGCAAGTCGATCAAAGTAAGAATAGGACCATTAGTATAGAATTGTTGCCTCCAAGGTACGGGATAGGAGAGAGTGTATTTGAATATGATTTGGTTCTATCACACTCGACAACAGCATGTGATCCCTTTGGGTGCTTCATAGGAATAGGAATTGCGTGAAGTTCGGTGTCAACTCTGCTTTAGAACATGGGAATATATTTGATAGCAATTCAGATTACCTATTATGTCAACTGTTGAATCAATGTATTAAGAGCATATGGAGCCCCCTTTTTAACTTTCTTTGCCTTAGGTTGGGCATCTTCCCCTGAGGTTACTCCTTAAAGAAAGTAAAGACTTGTGCCATCATGCCATCTTTCTACTAGGATAGAACAAAGCCAAGAAAAGCTGTAGAATTTCTTATTCTCCCACAAAGCTAAATACTAGATGCTAATCTTGAAAGCCTTTATTGATTATGTATTTTATTAAAGAAAGTCCGCTCTGAATGAAGAGGATTCAAGCTGACTAAAAGAAGAAAGTCAAGAGAAAAGAAATGCTGGTATCGCAAACTCTTAATATTTTCTGGGCATTCTGGGTTTTTTGATTTACTATTAGATTAATATTATCTTTTATCAAAAGGCATCCATCCTCTCTATAAAACCCTTATCATTGAAAAATCACTCTTTTAAGTGCTATATACAAGCAAAAAAAAGGAAGGGTTCTCTATGGATAGAGTTTAATCATAACCCTTCAAGCTAAGACATGGAGGGAAACAACTGATAAAGTGGTGGCTGCTAAAAGATCAGAGAAAGCAGAAAACTTAAAGAAGACTTGACTCAACCCTATCTGATGATGCCTAGTTCATAGTTCTAGTTATGGGTACTACCCAGCGTAGAAAAGTCTTATTAGGTCAAAACTCGAAAGGAGCTCCTAGTGGCAACTTTATTGAGCTTACTAGGTACTATCTTTCTTATTTGCCAATGGGACACTCGATTATGGGGTTCCACCACCTAAAGCAAATGGTTGAGAAATAACATCTGATTCAAAAACATCAATCGTATCATTTACATATTATAGTTTATAGGTAATTTTCTGCTCGCTACACCCTTGTGAAATTGTCCTAAGCCAAAATTGATTGAATAGCTTAATTTGATTAAACTCGATCTAATGGAACAATTTTAAATATGGAATTTCCTAGTATGAGCTTAAAAACCATTCCCCTAGAGCCTGAACCATGTGACTTTATACCTCAATCCTAATCGTTTGGATTCATCCTTCAATCAATCATTCGTATGGGGAAAAGAGGCTGGTGTGGCTTTTATAGGCTTTTTTTCATTCCTCTCCAACTAGTCAAGCTTCCGTTGGTTGCCTCCAACTTAATTCTCCTGATGTGGCTAGTTTTTCCCCTATACATTGAACATATTAGCGTGGCTATCCCCCAGTCTCATGCATGGGATAAATTCTATTCTGCCCAAGCTTCCCAAGTAGAAAAAGTATCCAATACTTGGCTTCAAGGAAAGCTTGGCTTAATGCCTTCATTCCTTAGTTTACTATTTCAATGTAAGGGAAAGGAAGACAAGCTAATAGGAGTAGGGGAAGAAAATAAAGCAGGGTTCAGTGCCATGGGACTCTAATGCGATCTCTCCTTTAGCGATAGGCAATCCAGTTATTGAGCTAGTAATTTATCCCTATTGTGAGAGCCAATAGTTTCCCTTCATGGAGGATTGGGTTAGAGTTTTCTATGGATAAGTAGTGGTTTATTATGTATTATCTTTAGGCTAAAGCAGATATAGGGCTGGGAGTGAAAAAAGATTCTCAGTTTATCTTCTCTCCAGAGAGTGAATCACTTGAATATACATCTTTGATTATGTATGTCTTCCTTTCGCCTTTGCTAGTATAAGTAGCAGAATACATAGTTTTATAAGTCCTAAAAAGGGCATGCCCACCAGTCAACTCAATAAGGGGCAGCAAGGAGCTTATAGGGTGAGGGCTTGACCTCTCTTTCTTCTAAGCACTTTCTCTCACATTAGAGTGCCAATAAGTAGGAGAAAAATTAATGAATTGATTGGAAGTTCCATGCCTAACAGCTAGTCTTAAGGTGAGTCTATTGAGTAAATCCCAACCTCTAGGCTAGAATCTGAATCCACATGAAATTAGTGTTAGTTGACTGCTAATAATAATAAAGTGAGTTCTTTTTAGGTGAGGAGCTACGAAGTACTCATCTTAGTTTCCTAATGAAACAAGCCTAACTAACTAGCTTGACTTCCTAACTAATGCCCTATCCTGACCAACTTCCTTTTCCAAAATAGCAAATTCAGTTTCAACATCTTTGTCTTCCCCTGCCTCTATGCCTTCTTCTAATGAGGGGAGGGTTAAATTTCTTGTCCTAGTTACATGTCCAGGACATTATACTAAGGGTTTGTCTATAGGGCGAAAGTCTCAATTCTGCTATCACTGAGGATATGACTTCAAGCTTGGTAAATAGGAAGCATTTTCTTCTTACTAAATTTATCTATCTTCCTAACCTTATTGATAAGACCTTTTCAACCTCTCCTATGAGTTCTTTGTATCCTCATAAGATTCTTTTTCTTAAAAATCTAGCATTAGCTTAGTAAAATGGAAGCATTTTCTTTTTCTCCAAAATCAATTTTGGATTCAAGTAAGAGTTCCAGTGCCTCTTTCAATTGGGTAAGGTCAATTAGAACATGTCCCTCGGTTAAAGCTTGAGACCAACCCTAAAATCTTCATTTCTAACCTAATTTATTGGGTTAGTGAAGTTCTTGTTAGCGGAACTAGCCCATTAGAATCTAAATCAAATTCCTAACCAATTTCTTACTCGATTGTTTAAGCTGTTGAGTTAGTTGATTCCACCCCTGATACTTAAGAAGCTTAGTCCCTTCCCAGAGTAAAGCCCTATTATTCTAACCAGCTAGCCTGCTTGAAACTCTATCTTACCTTATGGATGTGTCTATACTTGAAGCTTGAGGCTTACCCTTCCTCATAATTATTGCCATTAATAGTCCCCTCATCACTAATGGTAGCATTGTCTTTCAACTAAATTACTTTCTTCAATCCTAAGCTGAGGATGTGCCTTCAAAAGAACTCCTAGCAATCTATAAGGAGTGCCCACTTGAATCGGTGAAAAAGGATAGCTTAATAAGGGTAAATCTTAGTATAGATCAGCCATGAAACATTGATTTGATGTTCGAACATTTTTTACTTACATATCATCACTCCAACAAAATTTTATTGTCCTCTGTGCTCTTGTTTTTGGTATTAGGGAGGCCTATCTTTCTCCCAATCTGATGCATCCTCAAATGTTCTATCATAAGTTCAAGAATGGAAAAAATGCAAACTTTATTTTGATAATATTAGATAGTCTTCTATGAGATTTAGATCTTGCTATACCCTTCAAGATAAGAGCTTTCATTATGAAGTTCTTGAAAGTGGGGATGAGTTACATCTTATTGTACTATTGTGTGGGATGAATGAAAAACTATAGAAAGGTATGTCCGGATGTGACATACCTTTCCATAGCATTAGTCATTTTCCCTTTAAAACAACATAGGTCATCAAAATGATCTCAAAGACCCACCAAAGCATGAAAGCCAAGATATTTTCCTATTCAAAGAGTGTATAACTGCATGGATAAGCTCATACTAACCAATCAATTTAGGATCCAATTTGGGATTTTCCTTGGGAGGTGCTAGGAAGGAATCAGAATGTAATATTATTGTTTCATACAGATTTAGAAAAAAAGGTTCTTTATTAATTCAAAAGCTATACCCATAGGATAGTGATAATGAAAGAGGAAAAAAATTGAAGATTTCATATAGTACTTTTGATCAAAAAATCAATCTAATTTGTTTCGTACCCTTCACTCAATGAGAAAATGGGTCAGATTCTATAGGATAAACCTATAAGACTTACGGAATGACAAAAAGGAATAAAAAAAGAAATAAAAAAAAGAAAAGAGAGGGAAAATAATAATAATAATAATAATAATAATAATAAGAAAATTAAAAATGAAGTAGAAGAGCCCAAATTCCAAATGAACAAATTCAAACTTGAAAAAAATCTTTATGATTCTCAAAGAATGAGGGGGCAAAGGGATTGATTGAGAAAGATATCTTGTTCTTATTATAAGATCGTGATTTGATCTGCATATGTTTGGTAAAAAGAAGAATCTTCTCCTTTGAGAATACTCAAAAAAGGAAAGTGTTCAATTGAAACATGAAAACATGACAGAATTTGTCCTAGTTACTCTTTGGGATGGAGTATATGAAGGGAGGAACTTCTCGAATGAGGAAAAGGATCCAATAACTTTGAATGAATTGAATGAGGAGCCATATAAGGTGAAATCTCATGTGCAATTTTGTAGAGTGGCAGTAAGGGTGACTTATTTGTCAACTTTTCCACTGTCACCCCTAAAAAACTAAACTTTGCCTTACATAAAGTTGCTAGAGTATGATTAACCTCTGGATTTAAAATCACTGCTTATATACCTGGTATTGGCCATAATTCACAAGAAAATTCTATAGTCTTAGTAAGAGGGGGAAGGGTTAAGGATTTACCCGGTGTGAGATATCACATTATTTGAGGGACCCTAAATGTTGTTGGAGTAAAGGATTATCAACAAGGGCATTCTAGTGCATTGTCGATTCTTATCCAAGACTTGTATCATTTGATGATGCCATGTGAATTGCTAGAAACATGTAAAGTATATGGCTAACCCAATAACGAAAGTTTCATAAGGGGACTAGATCAGGCTACCGTGAGACAAAAGATCTTCTTTCTAAAGAGATTCAATTCAGAACTATTATATGTCCAAGGTCCAATATTGGAATAATTTTAAAGGTTTTCCTTAACTTTGTCTGTGTCAACAAACAATTCAAAATGCCTCAACTTTTTAAGAACAGGTCCGGGTCAAATAGCAATTATTTGAAGCACTTCTTACACTATTTCAAAAACTTAAGGACTAATATTGTATGGATATGTAAAATACAAGATTCCAATCCAAGCAAGAAAAAGAGGGAAATGGATACTCAATTTAAATTGAGTAAACAAAATTCCATACTTAAATCTCATAGATACATATAGAATTTTGTGGAAAGCCATATTCGATGAAAGTCGTATGTATAGCTTGGAGGGAGGTCTTTCATATCTTTCGAGATCCACTCTACAATATGGGGCCAAAAAGCCAAAATAAATTATTTTTTTACCCCTTATAAAAGGAAAAATGATTCTTGAGAACCCCTTGCATGCTCATGTCACGTTAAGGTACTACAGAAGAAAAAATCGCAAAATCAAATCTAATTTATCATAATCGATTAGTTAACATGTTGGTCAACTGTATTCTAAAACATGAAAAAAAATCATTGGCTTATCAAATTATCTATTGAGCCATAAAAAAGATTCAACAAAAGACAGAAACAAATCCATTATCTATTTTATGTCAAGCAATACGTGGAGTAACTCCCAATATAGCAGTAAAAGCAAAACGTGTAGGCAGATCGACTCATCAAGTTCCCATTGAAATAGGATCCACACAAGGAAAAGCACTTGCCATTTGTTGGTTATTAGGGGTATCCCAAAAACATTCAGGTTAAAATATGGCTTTCAAATTAAGTTTTGAATTAGTGGATGTCGCCAAAGGGAGTGGTGATGCCATATGCAAAAAGGAAGAGACTCATAGAATGACAGAGGAAAATAGAGCTTTTGCACATTTTTGTTAACCCATGAAAGGATCTATATAGACACACAGACTCATAGAGCCATACATCTTAATCAGAAAAGAATCAATATAAAAATAAAGAATTGGAATTGATCGTTATATTTCGCAAAATAAAGGAAAACGAAGTGAAAGATGAAAAATAAACCATGGATCAATTAAGTCCTTTCAAGGACTTGCTTAAGAATAAGAAAGAGGTAAATTCCATGAAATAAGGTTTGATCATCCTATTTATGGAGATTCTGTAAATATTCCATTAAAAAAAAGAGAAAGTTCAAAACAATTAGGATTTTTTTGGTGATTGGATATAGTTACTAATTCATGATCTGGCATGTACAAAATGAAAACTTCATTCTCGATTCTACAAGAATTTTTATGAAAGCCTTTCATTTTCTTCTCTTCAATGGAAGTTTTATTTTCCCAGAATATATCCTAATTTTTTGCCTAATTCTTCTTTTGATGATCAATTCAACCTCTGATAAAAAAGATATACCTTGGATATATTTCATCTCTTCAACAAGTTTAGTAATGAGTATAATGGCCCTATTGTTTCGATGGGGAGAAGAACCTATGATTATCTTTTTAATGAATTTCCAAATGAACAATTTCAACAAAATCTTTCAATTTCTTATTTTACTATATTCAACTCTATGTATTCCCTTATCCATAGAATACATTGAATGTACAAAAATGGCTATAATAGAGTTTCTCTTATTCGTATTAATAGCTACTCTAGGAGGAAGGTTTTTGTGTAATGCTAACAATTTAATAACTATTTGTGTAGCTCCATAATGTTTCAATTTATAATCCTACCTATTATCTGGATATACCAAGAAAAATGTACAGTCTAATGAGGCTACTATGAAATATTCACTCATAGGTAGGGCAAGCTCTTCTATTCTAGTTCATGCTTTCTCTTGGCTAAATGGTTTGTCTAGGGGAGAGATCGAGCTTCAAGAAATAGTGAATGGCCTTGAATAGGCTGTGCCTTTTTTTCTATACATTTTTTATAAGGAGTACTCTTGAATGTACTAGACAGTAGGTTCTCAATGCCTTAAGATCCCAATCGTAGATCGAGTTCCGATCATAGAATTATTCTCAATCGAATGGCTTTTACTCAACCTCAATTCATTCAGTTAGGGCCTCGCTTTATGTCATTTCTTTCCTTGCCATCATGAGGAGTCAGATTGGATTCTAGCACTTGCATGGAATCTGGGATAGTGGATATTGGTAGCCTCTCTTGGCATGAGCACTAGCCTCTTGCTAACATTGGCTTTTTCCTCCGATTAGAAGGGGATCTTGTTCATGGTGGATTCAAGATCCTCAAATGTGGCTTTGGCTTCAGCTATCTCCTTCATTCTTTTTTTTCTTTGGATTGGTAAGTAGCCCTTTTCAGGTTAGTTGAAAGACCAAGAATGGCCTCTTTGAAAGAAGACAATAGACATGTTGAGAAGGAAAAAGGAAGGAGATATGGCCTAAGTAGGTAGAACAAAAGGTACTAGTATGGGTGCAATATGCGATTAGAAGCTCTTCTTTGGTAGTTTTCATGATTTGCTAATCCGATCTTGTAAGTTGGCTTATCTTAGGCCACCGACTGAGACGATGGCTTGAAACCTAGGTACAAATAAGAACAATAAAAAACCTTGGAAGCAACAAATCGCGAGGTGTAAGCTGTTGAATAAGTTATGGGTCTTAAGGCAGATATGGCATCTTCTTAACCACCGTAGTTAGCTCATCTTTTTTCAATACAACCAGAGGGCTCTTAGTACACTAACACTACTACCTACCTAGTAAGAGGATTTTTTTAGTTTATGTCATCCAAATAAAGGGCTTCCCTATCAGTACAAAGAAGAAATTCAATAAGAGAGGATTGGATTTCATCAAGAATAGATAAAAACAGCATTGAGTGGGGCCTACCCTTACAAAGCTTCTCTATCAAGAGCTCCTAGTTAGTGGTTGAGGAGTAATAGGTATCCCTTAAACATCCTCTTAAACTAGAGGACAGAAAGAAAGTAAAAGGAGAAGGAAGAGAAGGGACTAATAGATGTTATCCTACTAGTTGTGACTAGAAGAAGGAAGGGAGCCAAGTCACTAACTAGAGGAAGGGTCTACGATTGTTGAGTCATGTTTGTGAACCTATAAAGAACTTTTAGAATTGCTTACACTCCTCAAAAATTACTGAAAGACTGGCCTATGACCCCCTCACAAAAAAAGGGTCTCTACTTAAACTTAAAGGAATTTCAAATAAGTTTTTGGGTGTACTTTGACGAGGGGTGACAACTCCTTCTTTCTATTGTATAGAAGTGCCAATAGCCAATAAAAGATATATAAAATCTTACTATTAAAATAGAGGGGTTCTTAGTCTAGTCTAGCTCGTAGTTTCAAAGAATTAAATTAAGAGAATCAGTGATCTATGCCTTATGAATGTCAACCACCTCTTTAAGGTCTGAAGTAGTTAGGAGGTATAGAGCCACCATTATCTCCTCTCAGCGAGTATGGTACCCATTCATCTTATTGGCTGGGGATGTACATAGCAGTTAAAGTAATGTATAATAAGCATTGATCGCAATACGCCTATGATCACCCGAATAGATTGAGTCAAGTAATTGCATCCACTACCTTAACTAAAATGACATTTAAAGAAGGCTACATTTAGACCTTTTTGTTCTTCTGGGGCCTGGATACCCATGGTTAACCTTGACTATTAAGTAGTATAGGATAATGATCTAAAGTAGAGGTTGTTGGATGTTTGACCATAGCTAGGGGAAATAACTCACACTAAGAAGCCATAGCCATAGCTCGATCTAAACGCTCTTGTACTTTTTTACCAGCCTTTCTTTAATTTGACCATTTGAAATCATGTCCCACGTACCCAAGATCATGTAGGGTACAGTCTGCCAACACCTCTCTGAAGGCTCACATTAAACTCGAGGCTAGATCTTCTGACCCTATCATTTCACTAATGTGCAAAATTTTATGATAATCACCAATAAAGAAATAGCTTTCTAAAGAGAGTTGCTTACTATGAAAACCCCACTAGTCTTATTTTTTTATTTTTTGATCACTAGCCCTTACTCTTAGTCACTGATTCAAGAATGAATACTAAGATAGTCGTTCCCTTTTTGGTCTACTACATGATGTCTGTACATTGCTAAAGAATCTATAATTGACAGTAAGAGCTAAGAATTAATAAAGGGAAAGTACCCATTAGATTAGTAATAGCTCTTGTGGGAGTCAAACCTACTATAAAGAAAGGCTTTTTCAACTGGCTTAAAGGGGTCCGATTCCTAAAGTGCTTCTCCATTTCTTATCCCCTAAAAGCTAATAGAAATAATACCATTCATCCTTCTATAATAAGCAATTCTTCTATTAAGAAGTCCCAGTATAGTTTCAGTAATTGAAGCAACCAGGGATTCTTCTCCACCCCTTCTTTCATCATCAACTAAGGAAGTAAAGGTATAGCTCAATCAGTTCCAAGAGTCCCCCTCCTATATCTCACCCTTTTATTTATGGAATGCTTTCTGAAGAACTTATCAGAGGTACAACAGAGGAAGGGCTACTCTAACCTCGCTAAGGATTCCAATTAGATGGCTATACTAGGAAAGGAAGGGAGAGTACTATCAGACTTTCAAAAAGTAGTTAAGCCAGTAAGCTATCAAGTTTGAAAATCCTTCTGTTGACTAGCAAAGGTTGTCAATCAAAAAAAGCTCTACCTACTACGCGTTTAGGAGAACTAAGATTTATTGTTTATAGTTCTTTCCTAAGAGAGTTGGTATTTCTAACTATTGGGACTTGTGTCTACGATTGTTGATTCTTGAAAAGAGTAAACTAAAGTGAGGGGGAGAGAAAGAAAAGTGGGTTGTATCATGGAAAAATTGGGTTTAATTCCCCATAGCCTAACTCCTATTAGACGACCTCTAACAGGATAGCTAAACCACTAGAACTAAAACTTCAACTAGATCACTTAGGACTATCCCTCCATGATATGGAACTAGGTCTCTGTAAACTTCCCCTCTTCCTAAAACTGTGGTTAAAGGAAAATGAAGAAAATGGCACTCTCTGCAGCATTGGCACTGGATGTCTTTGCCTTTAGGACTTTAACAGAATAGTCCCTTTATAATGAATGGCAGGGAAACCCTTTTAAACTACAACCAACTACCACTCCAATAAAACACGCTCACTTGGAGAAGGAGTACCAGCCAACTAGGGTTAAATAGGCGATGAGGATGAATCTTAAACCAAAGAAAGGAAAGAGCAAAGGGTTGTGCCTAATAATATTGACCTCAAGGAGTGAGGAATGAGCAATGATTGGAAAAGGAAAATTTGAATCCCTTACGGGTATGAAACTAGGCATTCCAACTTTTCAATCAAAATAAGTATGGTCTCCCTACCTTCAAGACTGGTTATGCCAATTCATTTTCCTATTTCCCTTACACACAAAGATCAAATAAGGCTAATTGGATACTTAGGAAAATTCTAAACCTTACCTCGCTTTTTTGCACTCATTCTCTTTCTAGAATTAAATAAGAAGAGGGGATTTCTCAACAATAATAAATGGTAGGCAAGAAGAAAGCTATGGAGATATTTGTTCTACCAAGGGGCTCTCTATTTAGGTAGGGATATGTATGGGCTAATGCAACTAAAAAAAAAGGGAATATTAAGGCAGTTATAGCATTTTAGTCAACCCTAGGATTTAAAAACATCCTATATCGAGTTCGCCTAGTATGAACTCTTCTTTTTCCTCAATCAAGATGGATCGATGACCAGGCTAGCCCTTTCTCTTCGATCTAGTAATAACTTCTTAAAAATAATCAAGGCTAGGAAAAACCCAGCTCTTGAAGAGGACTTTTCCAAGGTATAATAAGTGTACCACTAGCTCTTTTTTTGCTCTCAAAATCATGAGAGACTAACTAATATTATCAAAATAAAGTTTGCATTTTTCCATTCTTGAACCTATAATTAAACATTTGAGATTCGCAGAAAGATGGGCCTCCCTAAAACACTTGGATCTACCAAATGATAAGAATGCCTTTGAGATTCAATCATAAACCACTTTGCCTCGGTTGTATGTAAACCCCCCTTCACCCCACCCCTTAAAGTGATAAAAAAGGGCTCTTTTGGGTCTAATTTTCTTTCTATCTAACAATCTACCCTATCCAAATCAAGTCCTCTATCTAACACTATTGCTAGTTGATGCTCCTCTGTAGTACATCTAATTCTAGTCATGATAATTCAGTTATGCACAGTAGCTCCATCAAACTCCTAGCTAGCCGCTTAACTTCCTGCTTTTTCTCATTCCCCTAGGGAGCCCTTTCAAGACCCTTTCAAATGCTTTTGACATTTTAAATTTATGCCTGGGCTAGCTAGGACCACTAAAGAATTCTCTTCCACAACTAGCTCGACCAAGAAGGGGAAAGTGGGATGATCCTAGATGAAGAAGGAGGGCTACTCTTCCAGACTGTGTGAGACCGGCTTCTATGAAACTAACTGCCAATGTCTAACAATATAAGTTAAGTAAAGCATCTAACTTGATTCATCGATCTCATCCTCAGATAAGAGAAAATGAGAAAAAGGATAAAGGCAATCTTCTTCTCATTAAGAAAGAACTATGAATAGACACACTTTTGGAACTCAACCTATGCATATTACCTTTTTAGTCATTCCTGTTCATTCGCCACATCTAAGGTAAAAGGATTCAAACCCAAAATAGATGTGTTGACTAAATTGTGCTACATCTCATCTCACCCCCATCTCCCCTCACTCTATTCACCTCTTAAGCCTCAACGATTGAGAGGATAGCCCAACTGGTGATTGAACTTCTTTAGTTTTTTATATTTCCTTTGCTTTGGCAGTGGGGCAAGCACAGTCACTCAATTTTTAAGAATCTCCCTCTTAAGCATCAGTAGAAAAAAAAAGGCTTTGTTATTTTATTTTCATATATTACCTAGAGCATAAGCTTATATGAGATCGTTTGAAAGCCAACAGCCTATATTTGCTTTTGCCATGGTCTTTGATAAGGTTTTTTATATGGCTTTTCTAGAGTAGGGTAGACTTAGTTCTAGGGCTTAAGCATAAAATAAAAAAGAAGAGTATTAGGGCCTAGAGGACTAAGAGTAATAGGACTCCTAGATAATCCCCTTCCTCTATATTATTCTAAGCCAGGTTAAAAGTGAAAAGTAGGAAAATTGGATTAGGGTCCATTGGACCCGGCGAGTGAGAGTACTCAAGCCTATGAGCCATATGGATCTAGGGCGGCTAAAAAGCTAGTGCGTGAAAGCTATAAGTATAGATAGGAAGCTCTATCTTTTAAACCAATTGTATAAGCTATCGATCTCTTTTAAGTTTGCACTTAAGTATAATCCATCCTACCTTATAAGAAAGTTTTTTTCTTTTTAGCCAGTGGAAGGCCTTCCCCTCTAGTAAAAAAAGCTTCTAGGTAGTATCAGTTCTTTACCCTTCGAAGCTGTTTCAATCATCATAACATCAGTCGGCATTTCCATTCCTGCTCCTTTGAATGAGAAGAGGCCGTTCTTTAGACCTTTGAAAAGTAGTTCAATTCCCCATATCCCTAATGGGAAGGAGAGGTGATTTGAAAGTCGGGTTCCTAAGAAATGCCTAAAATAATTAGATTTGAGGGGGAAGGGTAGATATAACAAATTGGATATCTCACAATCAGCTTGATCAACTTGGGTCTTCCATTTCTGAGATTGAGAGTTCCAAGGCTTTGAATGAACCCTATTAGGAGGACGAAAGGGAAAGGCAGGCTTTCAAAGGCAAGGAACCATGAAAAGAGCGCCATGACTAGCTAAAGATCACTTTAATCTCATGAATTGGATTTGAACCAATCAACCTACTTACCCTTTAGTAGATCATGAGTGGGTCTATCATCCTCCTCATTATAATTATTAAAATCAATAGCATTTCATCAAAATAGATATTGTCTTCTCACCTTAATATTCCTAAGCATAGTCAGTACTATAGCCCGCTACTAATAAAAAAAAGAAAAAGGTGATGTCAGTCTATTCTTCCTTATATTATAGAAAGGGCAAAGAGCTTTCTTTTAAGAAAGAATAAAGCAACATTAGTTATATCAGCTAAAAAATCTAATTCAGGTGAGGTTACAAGCCTATCTTCAACTTTCGTTGTTCTTTCTTCTTGCTATAAAGTGCCATTTCTGCTCTCCAACGATAGAAGTACGAAATTACTAACTAGTCTAGTTGCCATTTCATTTTTTTGCCCGTGTGGTATGGGACATTTTTGTTACCCTAAAGCAGAGATAGTTGGATCAAAGGATGCTTTTGAAAAGGCCAATTTTTGGTATCAATTATTGGATGAATTCAGTGACAGCCAAAGAAAGGAATTACAAACCAGTGATCTCTGCCTTTATTTAATGAAGCAAAAAGCCTAGTTCTCTGTAAAGCCTTCATAGAGTTCAAGATCGGCATCCACGCTTATTCTTCTCAAGGTTGACTCTTCTCTAGATCTAGAATAAGGACGGGTGTGGCAAGCCACTCTCTTACAGCAGAAGTACATTTTGACTATTTATTTAAAGAAAGGAAAGACCTGAACACAATTCTGTAACACAACTAGGCTTAAGGCCAACTACTAGCTATACTAACTACTTACAATTGTTCTAGAGTAGGGAAAGTCTTTAAGAACATAAAAACAAGTGTCATCCCCGATTCATCTTATTAGAGAACTAGTCTAGTAGAAAGAATATTAATCAGTGAATTCTGATATATAGGTAGGGCCAAGCCCTTCTAAATTAATTCCAACCTTTTGCCCAGATCGATCCCCTTTACTTTAACCAAGGCCAATACTAGCTTCTTCTATAGGACAGGAGAGTCATCAATAAGAACTACAGATATGATCACTCAACCATCAACAGTTGCATATGAGAAGTCAAGTTGATTCCCAATCGATGAATCTTTTTTTGGTTTTTCTTTTCCATTACTCTATTAAGAAGAAAGATTCCCATCGAGAAATCAATGAATTTAAAAAGCCTTTGCTTGCTTTGATTAGGAATTTTCCCCGGGAAAAGCTCAGCGGGGAAGAACTAAAAAAATAAGATTTAAGTCAAAGTGAGTTGGATTCACTAGCCTTGGGGCTTAGTTCAGATTGATTTCTTCCTGCCTTGGTCACATAAACTTGACTTGCTCCTAGGCAATAGAGAGAGAAAAGAGCTTCCTTTAGAATAAGAGACTGTCTTCCTTTTTTTATTATCACCCTGGGGTGAAAGAGCAAACTCCCATTTGAGATTAAGAATCTTTATTGGATTGCCTTCCTTAACTAAGTAAAATTCTTCCTCCCCTTTGAATGGTTGAGCATTTTTAAACCTTAACCTCTGGGTAGGTAAAGAAGATTCACCTGTAATGACATAAAATCCTGCTCTCATTTCATTTTACCCACACCATCAACAAGGCATTCTATTGATTCATTGTGCCATCTTCCTTATACTATTGATTAACCATAAACAAGACTAGTAATTCATCTACAGTCTAGACTTGCTACTAAAAGTAAGAAACTAAACTAACAAATGGAACTGAGATAATTGTCTTTACACCTAGAAAGATCAAGCTTTCCTAGCTCAGAGGAAGAAAGAGATTTGAGTCAAGCTAACATTTTTCCCTACTACTCACACAGGCTTCCATTTAATGAAAGAGATAGGTTTTATATTAGCTCATAAACCAAGCTACTTCAAGGCCTACAGCTTCAATCAAGTCACTAGCTAATAGGCAAACTCCTTGCTTGCTAAACACAACCACTGTGCAACTCATGCATAATACAGAGAAGAAGGATAAAGATAAAGAACGAAGTAACTAGACTGATTTCAGGATTTTGTAAACATATATCTCTAACTGACTCTTAAAACATCTTCTAAAACACAATAGATACCCCTACTAAGTATATGGTTAACTGCTCTTCTTCTCTTTCTTTCATTTGTGATAGATATTGGATCCACTGTCTCTAATTAAGCATTTGCTTTTAACTATTTCATAGCCTCCCATCCTGAGCTAACTTGAGAGCTGGATTAAGAGCAACAAAGGAAAATCCATAGAGTTGGGAGGCTACCTTACGATAGTATAGGGGACCATATTCCATAATTTCTATCTAGAAGTGCGTAACATAAGATTATTTCACAACGACAAAGCAAGAATAAAGAAGATTAGACTTCCCATTTGGACTAGTCCACCTATGCATGTTATGACATTTCCATTAACCATCATGAATTCTAAATGATTAGGAAGGGCTAGACCTCTCTTAGTTGACCAAAGGCCTTACTTTTCTTCTCGAGCTTATGGACTCTATTCATGGAGGGTACTAAGCAAATCGACTACATGGAAAATCAATTCCTAGATGGAAGGGAAGAATGTGGGCAGATGGCACCAAAGAGGAGCCATTCGTGCTTAGCACATGTTACATTTGACCCCTCTATCATGAAGAAGGTGTCCCCTACACTATACTAGAATCTCCATCCTGATTAGGAACCATAAAAATGATTATCAATGGCTGGGGCCATTCTCTTATGAGCGCATGGGTCATGCCCTACTAGGCTCTTTTTTCATAAGGGTCCTATGCAATAAGTGAGGTATTACTATCTTTGTTGAGTGATAATGCGAGCTAAGTGTATATGCTTCAGTAAGATGTTATTATGAAAGATTTGGTATGATCTTTCCCTTCTTCTCCGACCTTTCCAACTTGCAGTTTCCACCTCACTGAGTTGATTAGGTTGGTGAGAGATATCCTCTTAGGTGATCGAGAGTTCCCCTAATGATTTTGGGTGTTTTGTTCAAATTCTAATTAACATAACAAGGAAAAAAATACTGTTAAGTTGGATAAAGAAAAAAAGAAAATAAATAAAAATGGGTCACCACTTTCAACAGTTGATAAGCCGCTACTATTCTAGAACCATGAGTTTTATATCTTGTTTTACCTTTAACTTAACAAAAGTTTACCAAGCTTCCATTCGAGTGCTTCTGATTAATAGAACAAGAGGCCCCAGAAGCAGCATCAAGTTGTTCCAAAAGAGATATATGTGGAGTTCAAGTTCAATCCATTAGGTTCTTCAATTTGTTCAAAAAAGAACCGAGAGACAAGAAAACATCTTTGATTATGATTAAAAAGAACAATCTCAAATAGACCAAGATCAAATTTTGGGTCATTTCTTGGTGAACATAATCTACCATAATCTCTTTGATCCCTTCATTTATATGCCAGAATAAAGAGAGATTTGGTAGGAAAGTGGAAGAGACTTTTTTGTATATGATAAAAAAAGGAAGCAGCAAAAATGCAACAATTCTTTGGAAAAGCCCGGTTCTCTTTGTCTTTGAGCTTTCATTCCTCAATCCATTGTTTCATTCCTTTATATACCCCCCACCAATAGATAGAAATAAATAGGAATAACTAAACCATGTCTATAAAATGCCAATACCATGCAGCAGCTTCAAAGCCAATGTGATGCTCTTTGGTCAGATGACCAATATATTAGCGATACCACATGTAATAAAAAATGAGTACCTATAATCACATGAAAACCATGAAAGCCAGTTGCTAAGAAAAAGGTAGAACTATAAATACTATCTAAAATAGTGAAGGGTGCTTGGTATAAAGAAACCAAAGCAAACAAAGGTCTCCTTATCAATGAAGAGGAAACCTTATCCTTGGAAGAGACTCACAATCATGTCTGGAATCCACATCCTAATGCTCTAGAAAAGCCTTCAGGGCAGAACAATAAGGAGTCATATAGTCTCCTTTTGAATGAGTGCTCTAGCATGAAAGAACTTGATTAATAAAAGGGCGCATTAGCATTTTAGTTTGATTACTTAGTAAGGCGTATACATTTGATTAATAGACTAGAGGGCATTTCTTATATATGCTTATTCTTTATAGAATTGACAAGCTTAATTATCTTATGAATATGAAAGAAATATCCCTAATATATTGCCTTTCTTACTATATAACGACCAAGTGGTGGCATAGTCAGGCTTTTCTAAAGCAATGCCCTACCGATTCCCTTTCCTTACGTGTTTCGGACAAGAAGCAAATGGAAAAAAATCCCAATCTTTCATTCAAGTGTGTCAAATCAGATCCCCATCCATAGTAAAATTAATAGGGTCTTAGGAAGAGAAGAGGTGGTCTAATCTTAATGAGCCTTCGCATTCACTTCTTTACTCAACTAGAAGTAATCAGTACAGTTAAGCTTTCCTACTGCTACCACCGCTTTCTTCTAAGATTTCATCTTTCCTATAACAAGTAGGGTGTACTTGATTGGCTCTTTCTCAGCTTGATTTAACCAATCTATTAACCTTAATGCCCTGCCTTTCAGTAGTCCACTTCACTAATAAATTACAGAGTCAGTAATGCAAGCATAAACTTTTGCTTCCGCCTAAGCCGTGCTTACTACTCTATGCTTTTTACCCCCACTAGAAGAGGAAGAAACCTTTGATCCTAAGAAATAGTATAGTTCAAACATTGATAATAAGAAATAGACTAGTGCTCACTTTTCTTTGATAGGAATTTCTCTACACTTTTCCCTACCTAGATTCTACCCTAACTTCACTCCACCTTCTTTTTTAGTATTGTCTTCTTCCTTTACTTCTTCTTATTCCTTGACTTTGGATTCTTATTCATTAGGTTTCTTTCTTCCTCTTTCCTTACAATTGAAAGATCTACTATGGCTTCTTTGCTTAAGTTGTCAAGATAGAGGGTCAATGTTGTCCCTGAGGGATCCTCATTGTTAGGAGGTTTTAGATAGGGTTTTCTAGCCTTTAGGCTAATACCCTTGGGCTAATCTAAAATTGAAGTTTAAGATGTGAACCTAGCATAAGAATTTCTTCTAGGAAAGGGGAATTATAAGTAGCAGTGCCTACTAAAGAAAGAGGATGCAGTAAGGCCTATATACACTCATTGGCTGCTTGTCATAAGAAATGAAATTGGTTATTAATGGCTTAAAAGAAGGTTAGGATTGATCTTAGGCACAATCCCAATGGTAAGAACAGTCTCAAGACTTCAGAGCATGTGAGATAATTCATTTATTATAGAACAAGATTTTTCTTTTATTGGATGGCCCTAGTATGTAATGGACTACATTCCTTGATCTAGGTGTATCACCTCCACCTACTAGCATGCATTAATGAGCTATAGGCCCTCTTTCTTTAGTTAAGTTGAATCCCTTATGGGTACAAAACTAGGCATTCCAACTTTTTAATCAAAATAAGTATAGTCTCCTTGCCTTCAAGACCATAGCCCTCACCCTCCATATCATGATGGAATGGTGTCCATCATCCAAAAGATGGAGCAGGTGATTATATATCAAATTTTTGCTCTTATCAAAGAATCAAACATTTTCTATTGTATTTTTTTCATCAAGCTGGAATGGCAAAGTTGTTGTCTACTCTCCTTTCTCTCCTCTGACCCTTATTCTAGGTTGTTGGTATGTTGATACCTAGTGGAAGAAGTGAATAATGGCAAGAAATGATCTTCATCTTGGCGTAAGGCTAAAAAGCAACTGAGTCTTTGTAAAAGAACTCGGTTGAGGGGAAGAGGAGGTAGTTGTTCATGCTATAGTTTCATCAGCTGCTATTGGAATGCTTTCGTTAATTAGGTGGTATCACTTTTAAAAGAGAAACTGCCTTAGGTTGATTTTAGTGGTAGAAGAGGCTTTTGCTCCTATAAAATACCTTGCTTCAAATTGCAATGGAATAAGGTCCAAGGAGTGTGGGGAATGGGAGATTGGTTACTATTACATGAGGGAAAGAATAGCGAATAGCCTCATATTGTAGCCAAGTCAATAGACTCTCCAACTATCTTTTTAAAGTAGATAGTTCACAGTGCTTACAATAGAAAGAAAATACAGTTTACACTATGGCTACTACTCCATTTTCATTGTATTCTATTATTCGTGAGAAGGTCCTTTATGAGGGTGAAAGCAAGTTGATGAATAAAATTCTTCTTATTATTTATATACTCTGGGAGCATAAAGTATTGTATCAAAAGATACATTTGATAAAGCATATCCAAGATATAAAAATGAGTCTTCCAACTTAGACTTTTCACTTTTCCTTAATGTACCGATCTTGGATTCCTCATAAGCTAGGGAAGCTATGCCCTATTACCCAACCCAACAAAAGAAAAGGGATACCATTGTGAAGGAAGCCCTCTCTTATTTACTAAATGTAGTATTCAAAGATAGATTTTTGGAAATTTCTCATGGCTTTAGGAAAGGTAAGGGTCATGATACTTTTTTTATGAGAGTTTAGATATGAGGACTGGTTGATAAACTAATAAAAACTAATATAGTGGGGTGCTTTGACAACATCGATCATGGGGCTACTAATCTCAGCTCCTAAATTCTATTTTTGAAAGGAAAATCAAGGTTTATGCGATCTTTTATTGGCTTTCTTAAAAATTTAAATCAAAGAAAAAAAAGGAATAATTTTTCTAATCACACTCAAGGAATCCCTTAAGGTTGTCCACTTTATCCCATTCTGATGAACATCTTTCTTCATCAACTAGACCTTAGGATAACTACCTTTATAAGTTAAGAGAAGAGCATAAGATATGTCAGGTATGCAGATGATATGATCTTTGCTATAAAAAGCAGAGTTAATTCAGAAAGAATATATAACCAATTTTGAAAGTTCTTTCAAAAAGCGTTGAAAGACCTCAATCTCGATGAGACTTCTTTAGAACGGGTCTGAGGAAGATTGTCTAAGCCCTTACTAGTGTTAGGCCTACTAGTTTCAATCAAACTAAATGGAAACCTGGAATTGCGAGTCCCCTTCTTATAAGGACTTTTTTTTAGCTACTAGCCTAAACAAAAGAGATTAGCCTCTTGATCGATCGATTGATTGGATTGAAGTACGAAAAGGCTTATTGAAGTGTGAGATCAGCCCAAGACTAAGGCTGAGCAACTAGTTACTATAAGTTTGTCTATCTTAGCATGTTCTCCTGCTCCTATAAAGGCTGATGGAAAGAATGCTCTGCTCATCTTTCTTACAGCTCATTACCGCAGTGCTCGTTCACCTTTGTAGCTTCTTCAATTCAAAAAGGTAGTGTCTTTTTCCTATTCTTATTGGTATATAGCATTTTGAAGTGAAGGCATTATTGAACGAAAGAGATGACGGGTCAGTCAATTGCATTAGGTATGATATGAAGGGCCTATCTTAACCACAAGTGCATTCGCTATTTGATTTCATCCTCGATCCCACCTTAAGTCCAAAGTTTGTAGCTTTTCTTACCCTTTAAGTGAAAAGGAGGTTGACAAAGGGAAAAGGTATACTTTCTTCTCTATGTAGCCTTCTCATCAATGAGTGTATAGATTGATAGAGATGGCTTTTTTTTTGTACCAATAAATATTTATCCCATTCTTCACTTATAGTTTTCTTTGATTACATATCGGTAGGTGATATATCCTTTCTCCCCCTTTCATTAGTCATCTTGATCCACTAAAGGGTCTTAAGCAAGCCTCTTCAAGGCTTAAAGAGGCTTGATGGGAAAAAATTGAAGAAGGAGAACCTAAGGAAGGTCTTTCTCTACCTCACAAGCCCTTGGATTCCATGGCTAAGGCTTACTTTAGTGGATTTTGGGTGAGGGTAGAGGAGTAGTCTAGGGGCAGGCATAGGCTATAGACTATTAGTTTTCTTTTCTACTCTTAGCAGATTGGATGCTTTCGATTCCTTAGCAGAGATCATTCAATCTTCGCTGGTTACCTTACAAAGAATAAAAAAGACTAAGCTACAAAAGGGATCATGGAAGGCTCATGGGTAATCAAGATTTCAACCCTCTATTAGGAGGTTCATCAATCTACAACTTTGCTCACTTGATAATTACGCTCTAAGTCCCTTTAAATGAAATAAAAGAATTTTAGTGGTCATAGGTTATTGGCCATCATAGCCCTATTAATGCAAAACTACTTGATCCCTACATTTTGAAATTCTTAGAAGCTTTTAGCCAAAATGTGAGACACTCTTTAGCCTTCTTTTAGGAGTTGTAGATAGTATCACATTTAGCTGGTAGCGAGCAAAGAGTAGAGTGACAATGCAAGGAGGCTCGTATGAGTTAAGCTTCTTCCTTTCTAAGGTAGTAAGTGAAGGAAGCAAGAGCTTCAAAAGAAGATCAGTGTGAGATAAGGTGAAGGAGAGTGCAACAATGAAAGAAGGTAGGCAACAACAGTCATACAGTCATTAGGCCTCAAACTGGTGTAGGAAGCACCTTGCCTCCCTACTCTCTTATTAAAGATAAGCAGATGATTTGCTCTAGTCCTGTAACCAAGCAGAAGGGGATTCATGGACAAAAGCTATAGGTAACCCCTCAGTTTGCCCTCTTATATAGACAATGATAAGGGATAACTTCTTTGCTAGCTACCAGCTAAAAGGGCAAAGTGTTAAAGAAAGTCCCCACTCACTGATATTTAATGGTCTATTGACAAATGGGTTAGCATATTATCACTGCCCTAATACAGGGATAGGACCATGCTAAAACATTATATCTTGTTTAGAATCCTCCCCTTCTGCTTGTCTTAAGCACTAGTGAAAAGGCCCACAATTCATGAACCGGTACAAGACTATCTGGGTCAAGTTACTTAGTTTGCTAGCCAAGATGAGTATCCATTGTTAGCATTAGTTATTGCAATAGATAGTTGTTAGGACGAGACAAAGCATCTTTGGTAGTCTGTCAATCCACTCCCCCTATACGCCAAGCTCCTATTAACAATGTCCATGTTCCATCGTAAGCCAAGTTTCTTGGATGGACTTTAGCCGATAAGTGTTGTCAAGTACTTCTCCTTGCTCTGTGTAGAGCAATTTTTTCTTTCCTTTGAGGGTACCCATGCCTCCGCTATAAACCTAATAAGTAAGCAGAGTCCTTCTTGCTTTTAAGGAAAGGCCTTCTACCCTAAAAAATCTTACTTGTTCTAAATGACACAGTCTAGGGCATTTTCGGAGACTAGCCTACTTTCTAGCTTACTGTAAGAAATTCCTCGTTTACTTGTCAAACCTTCTTCTTAAAAATGCTAATAACACACTTATGCTATTCTCATATAATCAACCTATATTGTCGCATAATTGGCCGCCGAAACTCCTAACTCAAAGAGAAAAAGAGCGAATCTAGAAAAGAGAGTTCGACTTACATGTGTTAAGCATAATGCTTTCTCCTCTCTTCATTAAAAGATAAAGCTTCTCTTCTCATTCTCTATTTATCAATCTTCCTACCAAAAAGGCTACATATAAAGTAACTCGAATAAAAACCTTACTACTTTCTTATAATGTGACATGAGGATATCCTATTTAGAAAAGTTTGAGAAAAGTTAGGAAAAGAACTAATCACTAGCCTACTAAAAAAACATCAGTACAAAAACAACGGGCATTGATGGTTATAAAACCATTTCTTTAGGAAGAAAAGACATAGAATTCCCTCACCACTCTGACTCAAAAGCTTGGGCGCTATTGGATGGTTGGTTGAACATTGCTCTCAAATGTGAGATGTTTTATCCTATGAAATTCGGGAAAGGGAAAGAAGCGATCGACTCCTATTTGGTATAGATTATGGTTTTTGATGTAGTTGCTTGTACTTTTCTTTTTTTGTTAAGATCAATGTTTTTATTTGAGGACCCTGTTAGACTTACCAGCCATTGACATAAGTCCATCATTAGTGATAAGGTTGGGATAATAGACCTAGTGCTTCTGGACGTATGTTCCATGGTTAAACCTTATTCTATTATAGACCAATCATGGCCTGAGTCTTTCTTTCAAATTGACAACACTCTTGCTATGACCCAACTCTTTGAGGTCGATCGATCTAGAGAACTCATAGTCATTGGAACCATCAACTATTGGAAGGGGATCATCTACCTCTTGTAAGAACTTTAAAGGATCTAATTACAAAAAAAAAGTACTAAAGGTTAGGTGATTTCATCATGTATTCCTCTAGAATTAGGTAATATAAAGTATTCTATGATGAATGTATAGGAAAGAACGGGATTAGACCTATTACCTGAAAGGGAAGGAAAGTAGTCCCATATGATTGTTGGTGAGTTGTTCGTTCTAAGGTATCTTCCATGGCACTCCATCGATTGGTCTAGCATCGACTATTAGAGAACTGCTGCGTAGGGTGCAAAGCTCGTTGTTATGAAGGCAACCAATGAAAGCTACTCCAATAACCATTTTGTCTCCATCGCTCCTAATAACTTAACATTTAGCTTACTACTTTGCCTACTCTGTTGAACCCATCTTTTTTAGTAAAACACCTACTAGCTTGAATTTGCCAGCATGAGATATATGCTTGGCTATCCAAGTAAGCAGAAAATCTCATCATAAGAATTTCACATAGAGTTCATATAAACAAAAATCCTTAGACTGAGATAGCATTTCATTACCATAACACAATCCCCTACTACTCTACCATTCTTTCCTCACTAGAACCACTCGGATTACTGGAGCTACCACCAAGCCTAGTTCTCTTTGGAGAAGGCCATATGCATCAGGATGCATAACCATGTGAAAGGTTATGGGAATTTGGAAAAAGTAGTCAAGGGTTAGATTTTCTAGGGTTTAGGAAGTGGAAAAAGTGGTCAAGGATAAAAGCCCTAGGTTTTTTAGAAGTGGGGAATGTTGGAAAGTGAAAAAGCTCCACATAATATGAATTTTTGCAACTTTTTAAAAGTGGGATACCAGCATGTGCATGGCCATGTTCATCAGGGCACATGGCCATGTGACCTGCACAACCAAAAATTGGCATCATAAAGAGCACAGCCATATATATTAATGTGCACGGTTGTGCGACCTGTACAAATAAAATTATAATGTTGTAAGATTCACAGCCATGCATAAAATTCACATGGCCATGCGACCTATACAATCATTTTTCTCAGTTAAAAAAAATGAATGCTTCTCATAGCAATTTTTACTATATTTTTAAATAATGCATCATAATCATGACTTGTACATCACACTAAACAACATTCCACACAAATTAAACTTACAAAACCTCTTATAGAGCTCCTCCTTTCCTTCACTTCCTAAAATCATAAAGGAAATAAACATCAAAACTAAAATAAATTTGCAAAAATATAAAATAAATGACTAAAACAAAATAAAATAAAAATAATCTTAGTTGAGCCCCCAAGAAGTGCTCTTTTAATCGTCAACTAGATCACCATGTTGATCACTTAATTGACTCCTTTAAGTATGCAACTTGATGGAAATCTTCAATTATGCCTCCATGGTACAGCTTTAGTATTTGATCATTCACTTTGAATGTTTCTCCTCTTGTGTTGCACAATTCCACAACTCCATAAGGATATGAATGAGTCACTATAAATTGTCATGACCATCTACTCTTCAACTTTCCAAAAAATAATATGAGTTTGGAATTAAAAAGCAACACTTAATCACCTTCCTTGAATTTCTTTTCTCTTACTCTTACATCATGCCACCTTTTTGTGCGTTCCTTATAAATCCTTGAATTTTCATAAGTAACCTCTCTAATCTCATTAAGTTCACTCATTTGTAGCAATCTCTTTTCAACTACCTTTTTGAAATCAAAATTCAAGGCTTTTCACCTCCCAATAGGCTTTATGCTCAAGTTCAATAGCAAGATGACATGCTTTACCATAAACCAACCTAAAAAGAGACATCCCAATAGGTTTTCTGTAAGTTGTTCTATATGCCCACAAAGCATCATCAAGCTTCCTTATCCATTCTTTTCTTGACTTGCTCACTGTTCTTACCAAAATTTTCTTTAACTCCCTTTTACTCACCTCAACTCGTCCACTTATTTGAGGGTGAAAAGCTATAACTACTTTGTGCTTCACCCCATATCTAGCCAATAATGTTTCCATGTTTTTTTTGTAAAAATGTGTTCTCTTATGACGTATAATCACTCTAGGCATCCAAACTGAGAGAACAACTTCTTTAAGAACTTGCAAACAACCCTTGCATCATTCACTAAGCATGCTTGGGCTTCTACCAATTTAGAAATATAGTCCACACAAACAAAAATGTACTTGTTACCCTCTAACAAAGGAAATGGTCCCATGAAGTCAATGTCCCATACATCAAATGTTTTAACCTTTAAAATTCCAGATTAAAGCATTTCATCCTTCTTTGAAATGTTACCACTCCTTTAACATACATTGCAATGAATCACAAAGTCTCTTGCATTTTGAAAGAGTGTAGGCCAATAGAATCCTATGCTAAGAATTTTAATAGATGTTCTCTGTGGTCAAAAATGTCCACTATTAACCATTTCATGACAATGTTTCAAGACTGACCCAACTTCTTCATTTGTTACACATCTTCTCACCATACCATCACTATACAATTTCCATAAAAATGGTTCATCCCAAATTTAAAATTTGGAATCACAAATCAGCTTCTTCTTTTATTGAGGAGTGAACTCTTCTAGTATTTCTCCACTTGACAGAAAATTTACTATGTCAGCAAACCAAGAAGCACCCATGATCTCTATAGCCAAAATTATCTCATCTGGAAATAATTCCTTGATAGGCTCTTGACTGACCTTTTCCTCTTGATCTGCATCTAGCCTTGATAAATGATTAGTTACTACATTTTTTAGCCCTTCTTGTCTCTAATCTCAATGTCAAACTCTTATAACAAAAACACCCATCTAATGAGCCTTGGTTTGGAATCTTTCTTGTTCATTAAGTACTTTAATGCTACATGATCTATGCACATAACCACCTTAGATCTAAGAAGGTAGGATCTAAACTTGTCAAAAGTAAAAATGACTACCAAAATCTCCTTCTCTATAGTAGCATAATTTAACTGTGTATCAGTCAATGTCCAACTTGTATAGTAGATCACGTGAAATTTGTTCTCCTTTTTCTGACTTAGCACAACTCCTATTGCGTAATCACTCATGTTAATCAACTCGAACGGTAGACTCTAATCTGATGTCATCATTATAGGAGCTAAAATAAGGGCTTCATTTATCCTATCAAAAGTCAATTAGTAAAATTAAAAGGTAAATCTTTCTCAAGTAACTTACAAAGGGGTTTAGATATTTTTAAAAATCTTAAATGAATTGCCTATAGAAGCCTGCATGACCAAGAAAACTCTTAACTCCCTTCACATTTTTTGGTTACTGCAGCTTCTCAATTATCTCCACCTTTGCTTTATCAACTTCAATGCCTCAGGCTGAAATTTTATGCCTAGAACAATTCCTTCATCTACCCTCTATCCACTTAGCTAAAATTTTATTCAGCTTTTTATAATCTATGCACACCTTCCATCCACTCACAACTCTTATAGGAATAAACTCCCCTTCCTCATTTTTCACAATGGTTATTCCACCCTTCTTTGGTACACACTAAATTGGCCTCACCCATAAACTGTCTAAGATAGGATAAATGATCCCTGCATCAAAAGGCTTGACTAATTCTTTCTTCACCACTTCTTGCATGTTTGTGTTGAGCCTTCTCTGCCTTTCAATGGTTGGTTTATGTCCTTCCACCATTAAGATCTTGTGCATGTAATAAGATGGAATTATTCCCCTAATGTCAAAAATTTACTAACTAATTGCTTTTACTCTCCTCTTTAGTATGTTCACTAGCAAATCCTCTTGATCTTTGGTGAGTTTAGAGGATATAATCACATGTAGTGTTTGATCTTCTCCTAGAAAAGTGTACCTCAAATATTGGGGTAAAGGCTTTAATTCTAGTTTTGGTGGTTTATTGTTAAAGGGGGAGCGGGTTCAATGTTTAGTAATTTTATATATGGTATATAGGGTTGGTGTTTAAGGTGTACTTCATCTTGAAAAGATTGTACCTAAAAACACTTCTTAATTTCTCAATTTCCATAGACTTTGCCAAACTCCTTTGTTGGACTTCACTCGTACATTCATTAACAACATCAAGTCTCATGTAAAAATCTTCATCATAGGGGTATTTCATGCTTTAATAAACATTAAACTTACAGCTTTCATTCCTACTCTTAATGTGAGAATTCCATTATAAACATTATTGATTTCTCTTGCTGTGTAAAGAAAAGGCATAACAAAGATTAATAGGACCTCTTCATCCTCTTCAAAGTCAAGGACTACAAAATCAACTGGAAAAATAAATTTTTAGCCCTTACTAGCACATCTTCAACTATGCCTTCTAGTTCTTTCACTATCCTATCTTCAAGTTGCAATCAGATATATGTGGGTTTTGCTTCTCCTTACCCTAATTTCTTGTAAACAGATAACGGTATAAGATTAACTAAAGCTCTTGAATCATATAAAGCTCTTTAAAGTTTTAAGTTTCCAATAGAAAATGGAATTATAAGACTCCCTGGATGCTTCCTTCTTAAAAGAAGTTTATTCGAGATTATTGCATTACACTCCTTCATGAGTGTGATTGTCTCATACTCCTACAACTTCTTTTGATTAAAAATTAGCTCTTTTAGAAACTTAGTATATTTTGGTATCTGAGAAAGACATTCCACAAGAGGCATATTGATGTGGAGTGCCTTAAACCTCTCTAAGAATTTTGCAAACTGCTAGCAATGCTCCTATTTCTTTAACCTTTGAGGATATGGAACTGGAGGTTTATATGGCTTTATTGGTGGTGGTGTTGATTTCTTCTCATTTTCATTCTCAACTTATTATTCTTTTTCCACTTTCACTTTAACTTACTCATCTTCTTATTCCTTCTTCTCTTCCTTTTTCTTTTCCTTCTCATATTTCACAGTTGCTTTTGGGGTTTGAATCTCTGTTCCACTTCTCAAGGTAATAGCTTTCAACTACTCTTTTAGATTCTTTTCAGTGTTGCTAGGTAATGAACCTTGATTTCTCATTGATAAAGAGTTTGCTAATTGCCATGTTTGCACTCTAAATTATAGATAGAGGAAGAATGATTCTTGAACATAAGCTACATGTCTTGGTACATTTGCTCAAATCTACCTTCCAACCCCTTTTGTAGCATCATCTTGTTGGTTCATTTTTGTAGACATCACATCCATGAAATTCTCCAACTTGCTCTCCAAAAAATTCCCTAAAAATGAACCTTTTTCATGCTGAAAATTAGGTTGGTGATATTGTGCATTCTGCCCTCCAAAACCTAGTGGTGCTTATGGCCTCCACTAGTTATTTTCTTGATTCCTCTAAGAGAAATTAGGATGATTCCTCAAGCTAGGGTTATAGGTGTTTCCATGCACTTAGTTCTGCTGCCCCTTGAAGTCATTCACATATTTAACATTCTTCATTGATAGTCCTTACATCATTTGACACTCGATAGTTGGATGACCATCCTGACATAATTCACAAGAAGAAGACAAGTTATAAATTACATTAACACTCATCTTGTCTATCCTCTTGGATAAAGCATCCATCTTTGCATTTAGCATGGTTAAACTATCACTTTCAATTGATCCTCCTCTCTTCGAAATAGCCCTCTCATTAGACCATAGGCTTTGTGTGTTAGCCATTTCTTTAAAAATCTCTAAAGCATCCTTAGGTGTCTTTGACATGTTGGTTCCTCTAACAAATGCATCTATGTTCACTTTAACCACTAGATTAACTCCTTTATAGAAAAATTGCACCAAATCCCATGAAGAAATCAACTGTGGTAGACACTATCTCTGAAGATCCTTAAATTTAAGCTTTCATCTTCTCTTTGATAGAAAGAATTGGTTTCATTTATAATTTTAAGTACTTTAGCTGGTGGGAAGTACTTATTAAAAAAAGCTATATAAAGTTCTTGCCATGTGTTTATAGAGTTGGGTGGAAAGCTTATGAACCACCTTTTGGCCCTATCCATCAATGAAAATGGAAAAAGGATCAACCGAATTACTTCAAACTATACTTCGTTCATCTTAAAGGTTAAGCAATATTCTAAAAATTAAGTCATGTGACTGATTGGATCCTCATATGGTAATCCACTGAATTATGAGTTTTAGATCATCGCCAGTTTGATTTCAAAGTTATTTATTGCTATCACCAGCCTCACAATCAAAGTCTAATCACCTTGAACATTGGGACTCACAAGATCCCTCATAGTTCTTTGTCCATTCTGCCCATTTTGTCCATTTTTCCCTACTCGCTTAGCTGGGGGTGGGTCTCTTTCTTTTTCTCCTTCGTTCATTCTGTTACTATTCTATCTCCTCCTTCTGTGAATTGTCCTTTCAAGCTCTAAATCAAGTGATATTAATTGGACTCCACGTATGTTGGCACCACATATTGTGTGCATGCACCAGTCAAATCCCTAAAAAACCATATAAATAATCACTAAAAGAAAGTCTAAATCAAACAATGCAAAATTCTCAATAATATCAATTTTGGCAAACCCCAGCAATGGTGCTAAAAACTTGATGCGTAGTCCGCAAGTATATGGAATCGTACAAGTAGTATTAAATATCAATCCTATAGAGATTACAAATTGAGTATTGTAATACTAATTGTGCTTTGTTTGTTTAAACAATGAAAAGTGGTGTTTTGAAATTAACTAAAATTAAATAAAATAAATTTAAATTAATTAACAATCAATTTAAAGAGCTAGGGTTCTTATTATCAATTCAACCGTTTCTTAATATCAATTAATACTAAGCCATACCTAACCTTAATCAAATTTAAAGGCATATAAGGAATCCTAAGTTTTCCTCTTAGACAAACCCACAATTAATAAAGTAGATTAACATCTTAAATTTATAGCTCTTACTTACTAAGTGTTGTTTAACCCTATTTAAAATTGTAGCCCTTAATCAATATTAGTTGCTTTAATGTCTCTCAACTAAGAAAGCATCTAATAAGTTATTGTTTATATCCAATGGAACCTATCTCTCAATCAAGTTTCATTGTGTATATTCAATCAAAGGGTGATAAATCCTATGAAGATATTAAGTTCAACAACAACCAATGGATTTAGATTAATGGCTCAGGTTTAATTGTAATATTCACGTGGTTGAATCAAAATAAGAATCCTAACAAAGAACTTAGCTACTCATGTTAATAACAAGAGAAGAATAAAAGAAAATAAATATCATCATTAATCCAAAATAGAAATGAACAATAGCAAATGTTTAGAAGAAACCCCATTTTACAATAGAAGGCTTATTGTTCTTCAATCCTTATGCTCACTCCCAAAACTAACATGAACAAGCACAACTCTTTGTTTTTATTTTAATTTGTTTCCTTTTAAATCTCCATCAAATCCCCTAAAATCAGCTCTTCAAATTCAAAATTCAAAATATTGTCAGCGGGGCACATGACCATGTGTGTCAAGGCACACGGTCGTGTGCCAATTTTCTCCTTGATTTAAGGAAATCAACATTTGATGCTCCTTTGCATGCTCCCTTGATTCTTCTAGAATGTTAATGAGCCCTATGCATCTTTTTTTTACTGTTTTTTAACACCTACATGCACAAAAATAACCAAAATTAAAACTAAACATAAACACAAATCATTCACACATTTATGCAAACTAAACAAAAACTCAATAAAAGAAACACAAATGCAACTGAAATGTTATCTAATCCTAACACATTGAGTGTTCAAAATAATGCATTTCTCATACTCATAACTTCTTTATGGGATCAACCTATACTAATCCTATCTGTAGTTTTATAATTAGTACATTTAAAATAATTAAATTTTGGTGTTTTCGATGCGCATTAGTAATTTCAGGTTAAAGGACTAAAATAATATTGTTGTAATGAAAATCACTTATGATAATTATCCATATATTATTCTTATAATGGGTCGATCCAGTACATTATTTCTCTAAATATGTACTTATGAGTTTAACTCAATATCTCTTATACATTATCAGTAAAACATAATCATCAGTCAACAATATACTAGGCTTTATTCATTATTGTTCCCATAATAATGATTGACAAGAGCTAATTTATAATAGAATTCAAGTATCACTTAGGAGTTTTACAATTAAGTCACATACTAAATGACCTTAGGTAGAATTAACTATTTAAGGAACTAATTAGAATTAGCCAGTAATAATAAAAATATTTTTTATTAATAAAATAAAAAAAATGACAAAATCAAAGTATAACCATTACATAATTAGCCTATAACATATCACTAACACATCCTTCATATTAATGACTTGTTACTTTAAAAAAATAATTTTTATTTTTTAAAATAATATGCCAATAATATACAAAAATATCTATACTATACCAATAAACCAATAATATACAATAATAAATTGATAGTTTAAAAATAAATCTATGGAGATGCAAGGAGAGATTGAAATTGGGTCTCAGAATTCATCCTAATTCATACAAGAAATTAAATGTTTATCATTCCATTCATCATACGTGAATGGCCCAATTTAATAATAGGAAAATCAAGAATTAAGCTGCAACTAAAAATTAAAATTATAAATAAAAATCAAGAATTAAGTTGCAACTGAGAATTGCGCAATGAACTTAAATTATCAAATTTGTTTATGTTTTGAAGTGTATAAGAAACCAATAATATAGTTGTTGTTCATGTATTTTTAATTTTTTATATATATTTTAAATAGTTTATGCTTATGAATTTTGATTTTTGAAGATGAAGAGCATATGTTTTTTTCAAAACATACAGCTTGTAAAGATTAATTATTTAGAAAGATTTTTTGATTATGTATTTTAATTGTTTCATATTCATATAATAAACTAAAAATAAATCTAAATTATTCAAAATTGAATAGAAGTGAAAAAAAAAAAAAACTTTTATTAAGGAAATGAGGGATGAGATTTCCTTTTGTTTTAATGGGATGAGATTTTAATTGTAGATATTAATAGTAGTAAATTTAGAGATTGAAAAGAGATAAGACTGTGCAGTGAACTCTTTTTATCACGTTCTATTGCTCCTTAAATAAATTCTCATGTTTAATTATGATTATTAAGGGGCAAGGAAAAAATTTCAACGCCAAAAGTTCAAATGAAATAAATAAATAAAAATCAATAATCTTATTTTAAAAAACAAAAATTTTAAAAGGTGAGAAGGAACCCAATATAATATTTTGGTCGTAAGATATCACCAATAAAGCAGATCATACTTACATGACATTCTATTAAAACATAATTAAGAAAGAATGCTTGTTGTGTTATCAGAAATGCATCCAATTTGAATATTTGTTTCTTGTTTCTTATAATACCTACAAGCATCAACATATAGAAAAAATGGACAACGTTGGACTCCGTATTTTCAAAAATTCTTGCCTTGGTTTTTTCTTTCATTTTTGGTCTTTGGTGTTTTCATTTCAGATTTTTGGACTTTTTTGCTTTTTTTTTTTTTTAATTTTCGGCTTTTTTAGGTTTGTAATTTTTTTCTGCAATTTCTTTTTTACCTATTTTCTATTTTTTAAGTTATCTTTCATTGAAATTAATTGTATATATTTATTTAATTTTTGTATTCAAAATAAAGTAAATTTTTAGCTTAATTAGCTCAATTTTTCCTTGATTGTTTATAATTAATTATTTTATTTTCAATTAAATTTTTCACTTTTTTTAGTATTAATAATAAAAATAAGAATTTTTTTTTATACATTACAATTTGATAACTCATATTTTGACCTTGCACTTTTTTTTTCTTGATTTACCCCTCTACTTTTATTTGTATAAATTGAGTCCTTACATTTTTATTTTTTGTTAATTTATTCCCTCCACTTTTATTTTTGTTCACATTAACCCCTTATACTTTTATTTTTGTTAACATTAAATCCTTTTACTGTTATTTTAACAAGATTAACCCCTTCAATAAATATAATTCTAAAAATTTTCATCAACTATGTTATAATTCAATTACTTAAAATTTATTTTTAATATAAAGATTATAAAAATACTATTTTATTTAAATTTAATTTATATTATTTCAATTAATTTCTTAACAAAATTTTTATCTAATATTATAAAAATAAAAACTTAAGCAAAATTTTCTAAATTTTATTTTAGTTTATTCTACTCAAATAAAATTTAGTAGAATTTTGCTTAAGTTTTTATTTTTATAACATTAGATACAATTTTTATTAACCAATAAATTAAAATTATATAATTTACATTTAATTTTCATAAAAGTATTTGGCACTTAATAGTATTTTTATAATCTTTATATAAAAAATAAAAGATAAATAATTAAATTATAACATAGTTGATTAAAATTTTTGAAATTATATTTATTGAAGGGGTTAATAAAAGTATAAGGATTTAATCTTAATAAAAATAATAGTACGATGACTCAATCTATATAAATAAAAGGCGAGAGGGTATATTAAGAAAAAAAAAATAAAAGTGCATGGAGCAAAATATGGGTTATTCCTTACAATTTTTTTGTTGTTTTCAATTGTTGTTTTTATTTTTTTTTTTTTGTTTTTTTGGTTGTAACTTGTTTTAGCTAAGTTGATTATATGTGTTTGTTGTTGTTCGTTATTATCTTTCAGTTGTTTTTTCTTGTTTTTGTTGTTTTTGTTATTTGTTGTTTCTTCTTGTTTTTGTTATTTGTTGTTTCATCTATTGTTGTTTTTTGTTATTTTTCTATTTTTTATTTTTGTTGTTTTCAATTGTTGCTTTTTATTGTTTTTGTTCTTCAATGTTTTTAATGAGAAAAGTTGTTTTTTTATTTTTTTTTTTGGTTGTTTGTTGCTTTTTCAGTTGTTGTTGTTTGTTAATTTTTTTATTGTTGCTTTTTGTTTTTCAATGTTGTTGCTTTTTTTAGTGCTTTTTATTGATGTTACAAATACATAAGGGTTGTAAACATGTTATATATTGATGATTAATAAGTATCAAATAATATTATAAAAAAAATTAGATATTTTAAAAAACAAATCAAAATAAAAAAATCCTTATTTTTTAAGAACATAAAAGGGGAAAATTTTGTTTATTGCTTGTTTCAATAGTTGAAGATATTTATTGCTTGTTGTTACTATAATTGAAGATATTTAGTTTATAATCATTCATTTGAAAAAGAAAGAGTAAAAAAATATACATTTTAATTGAAGTTGCTGGTTCCAAAAATTAAAAAGAAAAACATCAAAACTACAATGGAATTGAATTGAGAAAGAGTGAGAGAATAACACTAAAACTTAACTAACCAAAAAAAAAGGTGAAGACAGTGAAAAAATTTTGAATAAAAAAAAACATTGTAAAAAATGAAGACAATGAAACAAAAAGGTTTGAAGAAAAAAATGTTGATAAAAAAAATGTTGAGAAAAAAGACAAAGATGGTACTGTGGACGACGAGGTTTAGCACGCACCTATGATTTTAGCAACCGCGACACTGTTTGAGCTCAAATCTCTAGAGAACACAATGAGCTCAAATCTCTAGAGAACACACTAACCACTATCATAAAGATATGGCGTGGAGATGATGAGTCACCACCCAAGGTAATAATTGGGACAAATCGAAAAGGTGGTACTTGATTCCCTAAAAGAAAGCTAACACCATAACTAGGAGATTCTAGATACAGAACATTAACTTCTTTCAGTCTTGTGTTCATTTAGAATTACTTTATGAATTACTATATTATCATCTATTTACATGCAATTTCATATAAACCCTTATTCTACCAATTAACTCCAAGGCAAACCAGTCATGAAAATACAAGTAAATAATGCATTCATTTAAACATATAATCCCTAAGTTAGTCTAGTCTACATTAGTTTTAATTAAATGAGCTAAATCTACATTTTTTAATAAATGAGCCTAAAGGCCTAATTTCACAAATTATGGAGTATTTAAATTAATGAGCTTAGTTCTACATATTTTAATTATAAGGTGATCTTAAATCTACAAGTTATGAAAAATGCTTAAATTAAGTGGGCTAAGTCTAAATTAATTAAATTAAATTAGGTGGGCCTATGTCTAATTTATTAAATGGCCTAAATTATCTCTAACATAAAAATCTAATTAATTATAGGCCTAATGATGCATTTTAATTAATTAAACCTAAAAAAACCTAAATTTAAATGGGTTAAAGCCTAATGTGGGCCTAAAGCCTAAAACACATAAAAATAAATAAACAAACACATAAAAATAAATAAACAAGTCCAAAAACAAATAAAACATATCAAAACAATTAAATTAAATATCAACTAACCAATTACATTAATTCCTTCTAAAAAACCTTAATTTTCATTAACATGCAATCCTAAACTAATCTATTTTCATCATTGATTTTAATTAATTATCCAATTGAAACCCTAATTTTACTAATCAATTAATTAAAATAAACAAACAACCACACACAATTTTACTATTCCCACTATTGGGGCTATTACAATAATCTATTTAAAATAATAATAAAAATAATTAATACAACCCCAAAAATATAAATTAAATAAAGAAATTAAATAAAAAATAAAAAGACCTAAAAACCAAATCTACAAGGTCTTATCCATGGCATTCCATGTACTTCTCATGAGTTTAGTCCTCCATAATCACCATAGAAAAAGAACAAAAATTATGGTTAGTGAATAAATTATAACAATAATAAAACAAAATTAAAAATAAATAAATAAATGAAGTCAAATCAAACAAGAAGAAGATGATGCATATGGATGATTTTAATGGAGTGCTCCTCAGATTTTGTAAAATCACCATTCTTGATAGGTCTTTGAATATTATTCTTTAAAAATCCTCCAAAGATCTTTAATTAATTAAGTAAAAGAATTTTTTGTAGAGAATAAGATGGTCTTTTCTCTTTTTTTTTTCTTTCTCTCCTCCCTTTCTTTTTTTTTTTTTTTTGTTCTTCCCTTTTCCTTCCCTCTTTCTTTTTTCTCATTCTCCCTCTTTCTTTTCTCCCTTTTTTAGCAACCAAAACACTCCTTATATAGTGAGACATCCTTCAAACCCTACTTATAGACTGATTCCTAAAAGACTTATATTTCCTTAAAAACATTATCAAAAATAATTTTAGGAGAATTTCAAACCAATTAGAACTCAGGAAAAGACTTTTATTTTCTAGAAAATTCGAGAACCCAATGGAAAAGGTCTAATTCCAACCGGAATTGTATAATTCTGATCAAAATTATGTAATTCTAATCAAAATTACATAATTCCCACCAGAATTACATAATTTCATTGGAATTATAAAATTTCAACCGCTTTTTTTTAACTTTTAATTACAAAAAGGCCCTTGAAAGAATTTAATTTTTGCAATTAGGTCCTTATAAAGTATTGCAATTTAGTCCATGAAAACATTAAATCCTTTCTTTGAAAAATGCAATCAGACCTCTGAAATTTCAAAGTTCAAGTATTAAAGACCTATTCATGAAAATTTCATCATTGGAGTCTTTTGTCGCATCCATAACTCATCATCCCAAAATTGGGTGTCTACAAGTACTCATTGATGTCAATTATACTCAGTCATATAATCTTGATTAAAACCACATTGTACTTGGTCATACAATACCGACTACACTAGAATGTATAGTCTTGATTTGAAAATACATTGTACTCGATCGTACAATGTTAACTACACTCGGTCGTATAGTCTAATTATCTTATATGATTATGCTAAAATCCATAATTGTTCGTGATTATCTGCAACCCTTTCGTTGCTCACTAATGATGTTGCAATCCATAATTGCTCGTGATTAACTGCAACCCTTTCATTGCTCAATGATGATTATGCAATCCATAATTGCTTGTGATTAGCTGCAACCCTTTTGTTGCTCATCGTTGATGTTGCAATTTGTAATTTCTCATGATTAGCTGTAACCCTTTCGTTGCTCATTGATGATACTACAATTTGTAATTGCTCACGATTAACTATAACCCTTTCATTGCTCACTAATGACGCTGCAATCTATAATTGCTCGCGATAAGCTGCAACCTTTTTGTTACTCACTGATGATGTTGTAATCCATAATTGCTCATGAATTGATTGTAATCCTTTCATTATTCACTGATGATAATGCTACAGTCCATAATTGCTCACTGATTTAATTTATTGCAACCCTCTTATTGCTCACCTTTAATGCTGCAATCCATAATTACTTGCAAATTGATTGCAATCCTTTCATTTCTTGCCTTTGATGATGCTACAATCCATAACTACTCGCATTTTAGTTATTTAAGTTAAATGCTTTAAATTCTTTATGCTAACTGACTTTGGATTTTGCTATGTTAACTGATTAGAATTTCTCTACTAATTGATTTTAATTTCATTATGTTGACTGATTAGAATTTCTCTGCTAACTAATTTCAATTTCATTATGCTAACCATCTCTACAAGTTGGGTGCACTTTCTTCTAGATTTGCAATTCCTACAGACTTGTTGAAGTTAGTCCTAATCATGATAAATGTACAATAGCACATTATAGTGTTGAAAATTTATGAGAAAATTAATCACTTTTCATGAGATAGCGTGCACTCAGTGAATCTCACTATTTTTATTCTTCATAAGTATTATTTATTTTCCATTTGCAAAGGTCAAAGGCATCGTTAACCATCTTATGCTGAGAGCATGTCTTTTACCAAATGAAAAGCTTATTTCCACACCTAATTTTAGGGAGAATTTACTAAACAAAACTCATGAAAATTGAGCATAAAAAGATCAAATTCTAATTATCAAAATAGCCTTTGAATTATTTTTTCTTTCCTTCCTTATCTAATTATTCACCCACCTTTCTCATATTACTCAACATGGATACTGTTGGAAAGGTCCTTTAGATACTCATACTCTTATAAAAGCATTGGAGTAAATAGAGTAATTTTTTTTTTGCATGGTCCCCTTTTAGTATTCCCCTGTCTTTCTTGTATTACTCAGCATGGATACTGCTAGAGGTTTTATGTTGATACTCTTACTCATTTCTGAGCATTGGAGTAAATTGTGCTTGCTCTTTTTTTATTCTCCTCTTAGTATTCCCCTGCCTTTCTTATATTACTCAGCATGGATACCGTTAAGGGATTTTGTACTCATACTCATTTCTGAGCATTGGAGTAGATTATATGCACATTTATCATTCAAATGACTGAAATGATACTTTGAAATTCAAGCAATTTATGCTTCATGTCCACATATTTTGTTTTTGCATTTTCTTCCCGTCATTTAGGTGCAAACCAAGCATTAGATTGATTAGAGTCTATAAACTCTCAGCACAAAACTATTAACTACTCATCTGAATTATGTGAGGCTAATAAAAGAGAGCCACTATGATCAAAAGTCATGAGATAGGCTTTTCGCATATGATCTTATAAAGTGGATGAATTTACTTTTAATTTGTGAATTTTATGATTGAGATGGTGCTTTATTATAAAATCTAAGGAAAGAGAGTTTTGTTACTTCCTTTTTTTTATCTTGATAAGTGTTTGCCATGCAAGATGATCTTCTGATGAATGATTAGCATTTGTAACCTTTCCCATTCTTGTTGATGTATTTGTTCCTTTCACCTTCTTCATTCTCTTTTATTCTTCCCTTTAGATTTGTCTCTAATCATAGGATCATGATACTCCACCATTGAAGTTGTGGCTTTAGGCTACATTTTTATTTCCACTATTCCATTAATGCTATGATAGAGGACTTCATTCCTCTTCTTAATATCTCCTATAAAAAAAAGTTCAAGAGTTAAAGATCTTATTTCATGATCAAATGATTTTTCAGAGTGCATTCATTTTGAGTTTAGAGAGCATTCTTCCCTTTTTAGGGTCAGCTAATGTATTGTTGACATGTTAGACCTTCTCATCACCATATTCCATACCCTACCCTCATCTAACTATTGTGGAGAGATATTCTGAAGGATGCTCTAGATGAGACTAAGGAGATGGCTATTGAGTTTGAGGAGCTCAAGCATCCTATCTAGCCTCTTGAGGTCGCCAGGATGATGCTTTTGCAAGTGTCACTATTGGTGATATGCCCTTATTGGATGGGCTCATGATTTATTGGGCTCCTAAAGTCTAAAGTCCCACTGAGCATTAGGTTCACCTTGATAGTGTTACCCTTTTCTCTCATATGTGAACATTTTGAATACCTTTTTGCACTAATTTTGAATGTTAATAGCAAAGTATTTGCACAATCTCACCTAAGCTTAAAGACTTTATTATGCAAAGCAACTATTTCACAATAAATGTATGCAAGTGTATGCATGCTATGTATGATAATGTATGATCCTAATAGGTCTTCTATTTGGAACAAAGCTATGTTCGCAGCTTAGAGTGTGAGAATGAGGTGCCTTATCAACAACCTATAGGTTTGAGCATTAACTGCTTCACTGTTAGTACTTCTAATGTCGAAGCTTCTGATACGATTCATCGGACTAATGACCAGGCTAACAAGTGGAGTCCATAGATTGACACTGGAGCTTGTGATTGATCGATGCACTGTTGAACTTTTATTTTTTTTACTACTTTTACTATATGATGATTGAGGTATTAGATCTTACACTTGTTTTTACCCCAAGATCACATGTACTAGCTTTTATAATTTATAATCCATCTTTGCTCTTTGAATGTGGACTCATTTTGCCCCCGGATCTACATTTTGGCCCCAGTTCCATTATGGATTCATTCATGCTATTTTAGCAGTCTCTTTTTTTTCATTTTCATGTGCAAGAGACCAAGTTCATTCGTTGCTATTGTTGATCCTTTGACTTATTAACCCTATTAGTTGCAGTCTTATGTATTGAAGATGTAGAGGAGTGGGTGAACTAATTGAAGCGATTTCTTGATGATGAAATCAAGTGGACTTGCACTTTGAATAACTCTTGAGCTTGATGCTGATGCAATAATTGATGACAATTACAAGGTATGGTTTGTAACACAAGCTACTAAGCCACCTAAATTCTCAAGGTATAAGGAGATGCTAGGCTTACAAGGAAAAATACAAAAGGGTGGTAAAAAAGAAAACTTAACTAAAATAATGATCTCATAGCTTTTTTTTTAGCTTTCATTATGTAATATATTTCCATTCAAACACTTATGCAGTATGATATAGATGAATATGCGATATTTGAACTAAATTTTAAAATTCAACTTTAATCATTCATTAGGGTAAAAATGAGAACATTCATTACATTACATGATACAACTCCTATTACCAGCTAATCCTAATTTTTCTCTCTGATTTTCACCTCATTGTTCTTTTTTCTTTTTTTCTCTTTTTTCATTCTTTTTATTTTTTCTCAAATTTCCTATCTTTAGAAGTTACATCATATGATATATGAATGTTCTTTGAATTTGCTTTTGTTCCTATGCTGAATGAATATAATTGAATTGAATTTATGTCAAACATGCATATGCGATCAATATCATAATGCATAGTACCATTAGGATGTACATTACATAAGTAAGCATGATCAAAATTTATATCATCAATCATTAAAACAAAACAAGTTCTAAAAAAACTAAAATTTTATTTAAAGAAGACAATAAGAAAATTTATTTCCTATTCTAGACGCTAGGGATGTTGGGTTTTATAGTGGTTGTCCTTGAGGTGGCTAACATAACAGTTATTCTTGCATCTTCTTGCTAACTGTCTCTATGACTTCATCCTTTTGTACCTCCACTATGCATGTTTTTTCTTTCTCTGGCAGCTTCTCAGCATCAAACTCATCACCCCATCCTGTAGACACAATCGACTCAAAGGGTATGTCAAAAGAAGGTGGTTTAGTATAAAACACTTTATAGTCGAACTTGCCTGAAGGTTGACCCAATAAGTCTTCTGCTTTTTCCATATCTTTAGGGGCATTAGGAGATTTCTCATTAGTTTTAAGGTCTAGTTCCTCAAAGGAGCTTAGCACTTCTTCCTCACTAACTCCTGAGTTAATCATCATTGTAGCTGAGGGTGGTACATTTTGGTAGTTTGGGAAAGGATTATTTCTAGTGCTTGGGTTTTTAGGGTCTATGATCTTTTCAGAGTCTATAAGGTTTTGAATTTCATGTTTAAGGCAGATACAGGTGTCTGTGGAATGGCTAGTAACTTGGTGGAATTTGCAATAACTGTTCAGGTTATAGCCAAAGACATTTTGGCTTGGTAGTTTGGAAAAGGTAAGAGGTCTGAGTAAGCCCTTTTGCATCAAGCAGTCTAGGACTTTGGACAAGGGTTGGTTGAAATTGGAGAATCTCCTTGGTGTTTGTACAATATGCACTTCAATAGCCTGGCTAGTGCTTCCTTGATGTATGCCCCTAGTTGGGTAGTTTCTTGCTCTGATGCTTTTACTAATCCTCTTTTTCTTATTCTCAATCTCCTCAGCTTGCAACCCATCATCATAAAGCTCTACAAATTTCTTGGGGTTCATCATCTACAACCTCTTAACCAGATTAGGTGACACATTTCAGACTATCATCCTAACCTGATCCTTCTCAGCCAACTTGTTCTTCATTAATCCTACTTTATTCATAAACCTGGTTAGGAAATCTAAGAACGACTCATTGGTCTTCTAGTTGGTCAATTCTAAATCCCTGATGGACACTTCAAGCCTAGTATTGTAGTCATATTACTTTAGAAAAGTAGTGCACAACTCTCTTCAGTCCGCTCAAATGGACTTCTCCAACCCATGATACCAATTGACAGCCGTACCCTCTAAGGATAGCACAAACGGCTTGGTAACCATAGACAAAGGAGCCTTAATGGTGCTCATAATAGTTGTATATTGATAAAGGTGAATCCTTGGGTTCCCAATACCATCAAACTTCTATAGCTGTGGCATCTTGAACTTATCACGCAATTTATCTTCCTCAAATTGCATCATATCATCAAAGTCAAATGATTATCTGATGTCTTGTCCTCTCATTAATTCCTCCATTTCAGACATCTTCTGAGTTAGTACTTTTATCTGTTTAGATTCTAGCTCTTGAACTTGCTCAAGTGATTCCCTTTTTGCCTTTTTAACCATATAACTCTCAACATCCTCTAACTTAATTTCCACAGTAGGTATGTTCCTAGTAGCATTCAATGGTTGCCCCCTAGTAGGTGGATCTTCCACAATAGCAGCAGGTGGTGCACCTACAACAAGCGGATTGGCTACAACTGAAGGTGCAGCAGCAAGTGGTGGCATTAATACAACTAGAGCTTATGTTAGTTCGTCTTGCATCATTACTCTAATGTCATCCATCAACGCTGCTTTGACATCCTCTAGGGTCCAGTTTCCTCTTTGTTGTTCCATCTCTTCTATTTAAATTGGTGTAGCTTCTAGGTAAAGTGTAGTAAGGCTCTTTTCCAAACTGTAAAGGATCTCTTTAGCCATTGATTTTGGACTCAAATCAGTTCTCACTAATCTGCCACTACTCCATTTCCAAACACAAGAAGACCTGAATGAATCTATGATGACTATAAAAGAAAGTGTTAATATGATGCATGAAATGCATGTATGCATGATGCGCATGCTATGCAATAAGTAACAAGTCAAGTTAAATGTACATACATCCTTTCAACCTTATTTCTCCCATACACATATTCAATGGCGAGTCTCTTTTCCTAAGATTTTTTATCTTGGCCTTTAATATCAATAAGGGATATCAAGAACCAATGTGCATTCTAAATCTCTCAAAGCAGTAAAACATAAAAATAATATTTTGAGGTATAAAAGATTGACCTAATCTTTATTAGTCCAAACGGGCTTTTTACAGTATGGGCTTGGGCCTTTATAGATATAAATACCTTATGGCAACATTCACAAGCAATTTGGGTAGATCCTAGGGGAAATAACTAAGCCATTATATGTGGTTAGGGTTTGGTAAAAAGGTTTAGGTTCCCTTAGCAAGATGCTCTCCTTTAAGACTTGAGTTACAGGCTAAGGTCAGAGGGGCCTGACATCCTTTGCAAACTTGAGAGAAGACTACCCCCTTTAAGGACTTGGGTTACAGACTCTGGTCAGATGAACCCAGTGATCTCTCTTGAATCGAGTTAAGGCTAAGAGTGATGGTTAGCCAATTTACAATCCCATGAAGCTAGTGGAATCATGGAACCATAAACCAACGCCATCGAGGGACATGCAAAATGAATGCAAGAATAAAATAATAATTAATAAAATAATTCTAAAGAACACAAATAGAATCAGTATCTCTTATCCCTAGTGGAGTCGCCACTATAGATGGTGGGGTTTAGCGCACGCCTAAGATTTTAGCAACTGCAACACTGGACTCTAGGGAACACACTAACCACTGTCATAAAGACATGGCATGGAGATGAGGAGTCACCACCTAGGGTAATAACTGGGACAAATTGAAAAGGTGGTACTCAATTCCCTAAAAGAAAGCTAGCACCATAACTAAGAGATTATAGGTACGAAATACTAACTTCTTTCAGTCTTGTGTTCATTTAGAATTACTTTATGAATTACTATATTATCCTCTATTTACATGCAATTTCATATAAACCCTTATTCTACCAATTAACTCCAAGGCAAATCAGTCATGAAAATACAAGTAAATAATGCATTCATTTAAACATATAATCCCTAAGTCAATCTAATCTACATTAATTTTAATTACATGAGCTAAACCTACATGTTTTAATAGATAAGCCTAAAGGCCTAATTCCATAAATTATTGAGTATTTAAATTAATGGGCTTAGTTCTACATATTTTAATTCTAATGTGATCTTAAATCTACAAGTTATAAAAAAGGCTTAAATTAAGTGGGCTAAGTCTAAATTAATTAAATTAGATTAGGTAGGCCTATGTCTAATTTACTAAATAGGCCTAAATTATCTCTAATATAAAAATCTAATTAATTATGGGCCTAATGATGCATTTTAATTAATTAAACCTAAAAAAACCTAAATTTAAATGGGTTAAAGCCTAATGTGGGCCTAGAGCCCAAAACACATAAAAATAAATAAACAAGCCCAAAAGCAAATAAAACATATCAAAACAATTAAATTAAATATTAACTAACCAATTAAATTAATTCCTTATAAAAAACCCTAATTTTCATTAACATACAATTACTTCCACCACTGGTTTTAATTAATTACCCAATTGAAACCCTAATTTTACTAACCAATTAATTAAAATAAACAAACAACCACACACAATTTCACTGTTCCTATTATTAGGGCTATTACAATAATCTAATGAAAATAATAATAAAAATAATTAATACAACCCTAAAAACATAAATTAAATAAGGAAATTAAATTAAAAAATAAAAAGACCTAAAAACCAAATCTACAAGGTCTTATACATGGCATTCCATGGACTTTTCATGAGTTTAGTCCTCCATAATCACCATAGAAAAAGAACAAAAATAATGGTTAGTGAATAAATTATAACAATAATAAAACAAAATTAAAAATCCAAAAAAATAAATAAATAAATCAAATCAAATCAAACAAGAAGAAGATGATGCTTATGGATGATTTTAATGGAGTGCTCCTCAAATTTTATAAAATCATTGTTCTTAATGGGTGATATAGTGCAAATATGCATACTAATTTAGGAGTCTTTTAGTAATTATGTTGTTTATTTTGCTTGTAATTTTGTGTTTTTATGTTCTTATTATATGATTTCTATCTTCCAAATGCATTTTAGGTTTTTTTGTATGTTTTGATGTGTTTTTAGGTCTAATAATCATTGGAAAAGGTTTGGATTTGGTTAAAACAAGTTGGAAGGCAAAAAGACTTACTCTTGAAGGATTCAAGACTATCATGAGTCGTTACATATAGGACAACTCGTTATAGAAAGCTTTCATAACGAGTCGGCACCCTGGAATGACTTGGCACAAGGATAAAAGGCCTAGAAGATTCTGGATTGAACATTTTTTGTATTTTGGTCATAACTTTCTCTATAAAAATCCAAATGAGGTGATTCAAATTGTGTTGGAAAGATGACTAGAAGATATAGAACTTCAATGAAGGTACTTTCTAGAGATAGAGTCATTTAGATGGACAAAAATGCCCTGGAATTTATGTATTCTACATAGGGTTGTAACCCTTCATGTCAAAGGGTACCTTTCTATTTTGTAACCACTTCTAAGGCCTATATATATAGGTCATTAGTGCCTTATGCACAGAGATAGAATATAGAGAGAATAGGGATAGAATTAAAATAGAATTCAAGATAGAATTCAGGAGAGTTCATTCTTCTTTTCTATTATCTTGTCTATTATTCAAAAAGAAGGAAGCAGATCATTTATGCAAGAGAGATAATTTTCGACTAGAAGACAAATTAAAGGGGTTGTATAAACTCAATCTCTTCTTTTCTATATTATTTTTTATTGTCTCTTGATTTAATTAGCCATGCATAGTGGCTAAGTATTTGAAGGAATTACAATGTTGATTGAATAAGGATTACATACTCATACTTGCTTGTTTGATTTGAGTTCAATTAGTATAGAATTGTGTTATGTATGCTTGATCACCATATGTAACTTGTAAATCGATTTATTTACAATGAGAGTTGGAATAATTCGGTGGGTGGAACTTTAATTGGATTCACTTAAGTAATGAATTCACTTGGAGACAAGGAATTCATCTTAAGGGATATTTAGTAGTTTTACTTGTGTTTCCTTGTCTAGCTCTATAATGAACCGAGAGGACTTATAGACTCTAGACGGGAAAACCCTAATCTGACAACGAGAGTTACTTTTTAGGATTTGTTTGGTATAATGTCATTTATGGTTTCTTCCTATCTCTACAATGAACCGAGAGGACTTGTAAACTCTATGAGGAAACACTTCTAATCGACAACGAGAGTTGCTTTTAGGAACTTTACTTTATTCTAATAATGAGAGTTGCTTTTAAAGATTATACACACTAATTTCTAGTCATTAAGTCAAGAATAATTAATTTACATATCCTTATTGATTATCATTGTAATTCTTCCATGTGTTTTGATAAGAACTTATAGTAATTGTAGTTTTAGTATTACAGTAGTTGTTTTAATTATAATTTATTTGCTTGATTATTATTGTGATTTTATTTGCCTATACATCATAGTACCTATTCGATTAATACAATATTTACCCTGAATTCCCTGTGGATCGACACCCTACTTTCTCTATACTAAGTCCTAGAGACTAGGGTATTATAATTTGACCCTCGATCAATAAGTCTTCAAATATTGTTCTTTAAAAATCCTCCAAAGATCTTTAATTAATTAAGTAAGCAAAAGAATTTTTTGTAGAGAATAAGATGTTCTTTTCCTCTTTTTTCTCTTTTTTTAATTCTCTCCTCCTTTTCTTTATTTTTTTTCGTTCTACCATTTTCCTTCCCTCTTTCTTTTTTCTCGTTCTACCTTTTTCTTTTGTCCCCTTTTCCGGAGCCAAAACACTCGTTATATAGTGAGACATCCTTCAAACCCTACTTATAGATTGATTCCTAAAAGACTTCTATTTCCTTAAAAACATTATCAAAAATAATTTTATGAGAATTTCAGACCAATTAGGACTCAGGAAAACACTTTTATTTTCTAGAAAATTTGAGAACCCAACAAAAAAGGTCTAATTTTGATCAAAATTATGTAATTTCGATCGGAATTAGTGTAATTTTGATCAAAATTACATAATTCTGATCAGAATTAGTGTAATTCCAATCAAAATTACACAATTTTGATCGAAATTATGTAATTCCAATTAGAATTACAAAATTCTGACCACTTTTTTTTACTTTTAATTACAAAAAGGTCCTTGAAAGAATTTAAGTTTTGAAATTAGATCCTTAAAAGTATTGCAACTTAATCCATGAAAACATTAAATCCTTTCTTTAAAAAATGCAATCAGACCTCTTAAATTTCAAAGTTCAAGTGTTGAAGACATATTCATGACATTTTCATCATTTAAGTCTTTTGTTTTCAACTCTAAAATAAAAAGGTATAAATAGTTTTCAACTTATCAAACCATAATTTAACATTGAAATGTACATATATAGGAAACAGTAATGCAACGAAGTCCAATTTCATTTACAGCAGGTATATATGGTTAAAGTGCCACTCTTAGATTAGGTGAAACAAGGCTCTCTACATATGTCTCTACTTCAAAATCAATTCCTATTGGTTTGTAAATTCCCACATCAAGAATTTGAGAAAAAAGGGAGTCTTTAGTTATAAATAAACTCCTCCCCCCCCCCCCTTTAATTAAAGTTCATTAATTACCACTTCTATTTGGTGTACCATTGAAAACTATTAGTTGTACTGGTAGAGAATAAATGGAAAATTTTCTTAGGTATACTTAAAATTTTGGGTGTGGGTAAGAGGAAAATATTTTATAGTGTGGTTTTAATAATTTTTCATATAGTGAATATTTTTTCTCTTAGTTGTCTTTTAACAACATCCGTGGTTTTTCTCCATTTAGGAGTTTTTCATGTTAAATTATTGTACATTTCTCTCTTTTATTTCTTAAGTATTTTTGTTCATGTTGTGATCTAAAGTGGTGAAGGTACTTATTGGATTGTAAGGGGCCCATTTTCCTTAATAATTGGTATTAAAGCTCTTGGTTTATTTTAGTATGCTCTGTGGTTATAGCTTAGACTAATCTTCCACATCAAAAAAATTTTCCTTGGCCCAATTGGCATTCTGCATCGATAAATTTTTTTTTTATAAAGTGATCCAACTAGAGGTCCTTTGTATTATGTTTATTAAGTGTGGTATTGTTTAAGTAAGTGCATCCAAGAAATTTTTGTCCCAAAGGCTATAATCGCCTAAGGAGGTTGGGTGTGAGTGACCTTTTATTTTTTAGAAAGACTTTTATGTTGTGGTTTTTGTTACTTTATTAAACAGTGCAGTAAGTCTTCCATTTCTGAGGGACATGGCAACTTTACCAAATAGGGATAAGTGATCGGTCTCGGAGGGACGAGAACCTTTTGATTTTTTATGGAGTCACCACCTGATTTTTAGAAAATCAAAAAAAGAAAGGAACAACATTAGGTCACTCAACAAGTATTGTCCCCAGTAGAGACTTTTGGGTTTAGGAGATCATATATACTTTTTGACTATTTCTCATTATATGATATTCAATGTATAGCTACAGCAACACCCTAGTTTTGGTAATGGCAATTTATATAGCATTCACATAGTACATTAGATAATATAGGATAATAAAGCTGAAAATTTTATTACATCACTTTCCTAATGAAATACACATGAAAAAGAAAAGATTGTGGAAAAGTAAATCTAATATGGTTGATCTACAAAGGCAACACGATCATTTACATAGCTTATTTAATGAATGATAGGATGATCATGCTTGTAGTGATTATTTATGCTATGATGATAAATGATGATAATATAAAGGATGCATAAGGTCATCATTGGATAGCGAGCATGATGACTCTATTCTGGGATATGAAATTTTTCACATTATTAATATTTATGATGTGATTTCATGATTTTAAAAATAGAGGATGCAAAATGATGATGTAAAATGAGCATAATAATGCATATATTATTCACATAGCATGAAAGATTGCTAGTCTCATCACATAAGCACAACAATATTCCTAAATGCTGGCGAAAGTAAAAAATGCAATATGATAAAATAAAATGTGCTAAAATAATTATGTGGTCCTTAGACTCAATTAAGCTTGTGTGAGCTTTGAAGCTTTAGCTTCGAGAGATTATCAAGCTTTCCTCATCGAGGTGTTCAAAATGATAGCAGAATGATGCTAGATTGTATACCTTTGAAGCGTGCTTTAATAAAGATGAGGTTGGGTTTGGTGGAAAAAGGAATCTAACAACTTAAGGGATAGGTTGTGGGAGAGCAAAAATTATACAAAAAGGGATTTCTTGTGCCTTTGATCAGACTAACGTTTAAGTGTGTGTGTCTTCACTTGCTCCTCCCCTTAAAATGGGGTGTAGAGCAGCCTACTTATAAAAAATGTGTAGAATAGGGTAGTGTAAGTGTGGTCACATGCATAGAAGTGTATTTTTTCATGTGGCCACACCAAGTGTGCATGGTCACACACACAAGTCCATTTTCATGTGCACTTCGTCACTCTACACGCTCTTTCAAAGTTCTACGTGCATTGTTATGGGGTTGGTTCCTAGGGTTTTTGGGCCTTTTGAATGCATTTTTGGAGTCTATTTGCCAAATTCGGCTTCAATTATGGCACATGACACCTAGGGGTGTTTATGCGCACTTCTGAGCGATACACACTAATACTTGGGTTGTATTAGACCATTTTGGGACCACTTTTAGAGGTTTTGGGGCCTTTCAGATGTGTTTTTTAAGTCCATTTTGTCAAAATCAATTTCTATTTTTTCATGAAGTTAGGCCCTGATCTAATAAAATACTCACCGGCCTAACAAGTTGAGTATTCTAAGAGGAGTTTTTTTGAAATAAAACCTCTCATTGTTTTGATAATTTGTTATTTATAAGGTCGGAGCATAGCTTAATGGGTCAAAGATCAATTTTGCAAACCGGTGGGGTCGATTAGGTTTTTTAAGGTTGCACACTTCATAAGTGTTACGAATGAGTAGACTCTAGTCATCTCAAGGATTCATTTCATCATTAGACCTTTTTGGGGACAGTTAAATTTATGGTATGATAGTTGCACTTGCTTTATGTGTGTTGCGTAGCCACTTAGTACTAGTGTCAATACATGTGAAGCAAAATGCAAAGATGCAAAAAATATTTTGGTAGGGAGAGAGGTACTTACCTGTGGGTTGTCTCTAGACATCTTGTCAAGATTTAACTGATGTTGTTGTGTTTTATTTATTAGTGTTGTTATGTGATTTGGTCATTGGACAAGGTACTATTTAGGACATATGCAAGCTTGTGATTCATACAAAGTGTAGAGTGTAGATGCGACTATAACCTTTTTATTTGTCATGCAAATGAGGATGCTACTAAGCAAAATATGGATGCAACTATAACCTTCTTAGGTGTCATGAAAATGAACATGCAACTATAAACTTCTTAGGTGTCACACAAATGAACATGCAACTATAACCTTCTTAGGTGTCACGTAAATGAGCATATGACTATAACCTTCTGAGTGTCACATGAATGAACATGTGACTATAACCTTCTTACATGTCATGCAAATGAACATATGACTATAACCTTATTAGGTGTCACACGAATGAACATGTGACTATAACCTCTTAAGTGTTACACAAATGAATATGCAACTATAACCTTTTTAGGTGTCATGCAAATGAACATGCAACTATAACCTTCTTAGGTGTCACGCAGATGAACATACGACTATAACCTTCTTAGGTGTCACGTGAAATGATCATGTGATTAAGCAAATGAGGATGCTACTAAGCAAATGAGAATGCTTCTAAGTAGTGTAGATGCTCATAAGCAATGTAAGGATGCTTCTAAGTGATGAAAATGCTTTTAAGTAATAAGAAGATGCTTCTAAGCAATGAAAGTGCTTTTAAGCAGTGCGAGAGTGCTTCTAAGAAATATGAAAATGTCAGAGTGCTTCTAAGTGATGTGAGAGTGCTTCTAAGCGGTGTGAGAATGCTCCTAAGCAATGTGGGTGCTTATAAGCAATGAATGAGGTGTTAGTGATGATGCAGTAATGATGCAATGATAATGCAGTAATGATACAATGATGATGTAGTATTAATGCAATAATGATGTAGTAATGACATGATGATTTGTCATGTTGATGATATTATTTTGATGATTTAGAATAAGATATCCTTACAATGAATTTTCCTTGCTCTTTTTCTTTTATAGGATGTTGAGTTTCCTGAAGAAAGTGGTGCATATGCAATGTCTTTAGACAAATGGCGTCCATATCAGTGTATTTTTATGCAATTTTAGTGCATGTCCTATGCTCAAATGGAAGTTTAGGACTGTAAAAGTGAGTGTGCAAAGTCTTAAAGTGCGTATAAAACCACAGAAGAGTGCATGGAAGAGTGAAGTGTGCGTGGGGGGCGTGTGGTCATGCGGCTAGCTTATAGTCACATACTTCCCACCTCTAAGCTTATTTAAATGGCTATTTTTGAAGGTCTTAGGGGGCTTTGTCTAAACTTCTTTAAGTGTTTTCTAAATTTTCTTAACCCTTTTTATGTTTTAGGTGCTATCTGCTCTATTTTGCTTCTATACTTCCATTTTATTTTGCATAAAATGGAATTTTCCAACATTCCTAAAGGTCTAGAGGACATTTTTATTGATGTTGATATTGATCTTGAGGTGACTTTATAGAGGCCACTAGAGTTGGAATGTCCACTGTAGGGACTAAAAAATTTGGTGCTTAGAGTTCTCAGTCATCCAAGCTTTCTCAAGGAGATCCGATCCCTATTGTTCATAGCTTAGAGACTCACGTTTAGGTGCATCATCATTGTGAGGTAGGTCCCTCTTTGCCTTTATTTTTTGGAGATTGTTCATTAACTGCTTTGCCATTTATTTTGTTGTATGAGGCTGTTGTAGCTGTAGATCTATAGCTCTTGTTATAACTATCTATCTAGCTTTATTGTGAATGTTGATGGCTAATAGCTCTTGCTTTATTTTCTTTTTATGATTTTTTGCTTACCATGATTTTTTTCTTTTTGGCCTTTATTGTTTTAATCCTATTAAGTGACAGAGAGAGAGATGTGTTAGTATTTAGTAGTTGTGCAAATGTTTGATAGTGTACTTGTTGTTTATAGCCCCATAGGCATGTCACTATGCTTCCTGGTAGTTTCAACAAAGTCAGCATGTATTATCAGGGTCTCCTGATGTGTGTGAAGCATATAGTTTCTAGGAAGGGCTTTGATGAGGTGATTACTGCATTGTCTTAAGACTCATTCGCATCAAGTTAGATTACTATGTATGCATTAATAGAGCAGTGGATGGACATGACACATACTTTCCATCTACCTATTAGAGAGATGACTATTAGCCCACTGGATTTTGTCGTTATCATAGGCTTGAGCTTTTCTAGAGAGGCCATTTCTTTTAGCGATAAGGAGTGTTCCACTACTATGGCGAGGAAGCATCTCTGTAATAGCCCAGACCATCCCGCATCAGATATTATCCGCTCTGCCCAAGCCCAGCCCGTAGTGCATGGTTTTAAAACACATCTAATGGGAGAAGGTATCCACACCCTTATAAGGCGTGCTTCGTTCTCCTTCCCAATCGATGTGGGATATCATAATCCACCCCCCTTAGGGCCCAGCGTCCACACTGGCACACCGATCCGGGCTCTGGCTCTGATACCATTGTAACAACCCAGACCAACCCGCATCAGATATTGTCTACTTTGCCCAGGCCCAGCCCATAGCGTACGGTTTTAAAACACGTCTAATGGGAGAAGGTATCCACACCCTTATAAGGCGTGCTTCGTTCTCCTTCATAACCGATGTGGGATATCACAATCCACCCCCCTTAGGGCTCACATCAGACATTTATATCTACTTCATTGTGATATCTCACATCGATTGGGAAGGAGAATGAAGCACGCCTTATAAGGGTGTGGATGCCTTCTCCCATCAGACGTGTTTAAAAACCATGCGCTACGGCTGGGCCTGGGCAAAGTGAATAATATCTGATGTGGGTTGGTCTGGGCTGTTACAATGGTATCAGAGCCGGGGCCCGGATCAGTGTGCTAGCGTGGACGCTGGGCCCTAAGGGGGTTGGATTGTGATATCCCACATCGGTTGGGAAGGAGAATGAAGCATGCCTTATAAGGGTGTGGATACCTTCTCCCATCAGACGCATTTTAAAATCATGCGCTGCGGGCTGGGCCTGGGCAAAGCGGACAATATCTGATGCGGGTTAGTCTGGGCTGTTACAGTCTCATAAGGGATTTGCTCTGGGTAGTCACTCCAATGAAGTCTAGTTGCTCGTATCTTGCTTAATATATGGAGTTTGTTTCTTTTGTGTGGGCTTTATATGATGATGGTCTTGTCTTAGTGGAGCAGATGGCTCATTACTTTTTATTTTATTTATTAAATGTTGTTATCTTCCTGAACCCTTTGAGTACATGTGATCTGTGATTGCTGCCCGTCTTGAAAGATCTAGATGGCTTGCCAGGCTATTACTAGGGCACTATTGCCTTTGCTCATATGTACTCAAGACTTGACACAACATGTCAAGGTGGCTCAAGGATTCGCGGGTGCTTGTTTGTGCTGGACGTAAGTAGGAGTTTTATTGTCTATTCTGTTTCTTTTGGTTTGTTATTTCTGACCCTCTAATTTTGACAAATCTAGGCATATGAGTTCAGGATTCTCACTCATCTATCCATCAAGAATTTTTAAGAGGAGGACTTCCCTCATTATTCTCGTTGGATCAAGTTAACTACTGATTTGATTGAGGATTGCATGATAGCCTGGGACCATATAAGGAAGTTGACCCATGATCAGGTATCAGGGATGACTGATTCATATTTTGCTGGTTATTCCTTTCTTTAGGATCGTTTGTTCATTGTTGCCCTTTAAGCATATCTTTCTTCTCTGGTGGGTAACAAGGTCTCATTGGATGGCAAAGATGGTGGCTTCATGGCAACTGATAGAGAGATGAGTGTTGCTTTTTGGCCTCATTGATAGGGTGTGGTATTTAGGTGAATGAGTCCATTATTGGTGGGATGGCCCATACATGAGGAGAATTCCTATCCCCCCCTAGGGACATGTTCTGGGGCTGTGAGCTTTACAGCCTTGATCTTATTGCTGCTATGATAGGATTCCCCTCTAAGAGCCTCTTGGAGAGTAAAGGTTTACCTTATACTTATGTATTGATCCCTCAACTAATTAATACTATAGCTATTAGGACCTTTCCTTCACCCCCACCTTCTCAAGTAGATGCATCTCGTCCCTCAGGTTCGAGGGTTAAGCCATCACGTGAGTCATCGAGAGTCACTTTTTCTGATCCGATAAGCTTTTATTCCTATTTTGGTGCAAGCATATAGCAAATTTTATTAGTAATTAACTATAATTGACATGAGTTATGAGAACTTATCTGCAGTGACGCCGAAGAAGATCTATTTCTTACTTTGAGAAGGATGAGGACACGCTCTACATTGAGACAACTGCTCATGCCAGTCGTGTGGCTTCTAGTAGCACTATCCTTAGGGATTTAATAGTTTAGTCATCTTTGTCTTTGCTTGGGATGGATATCCTTGGTAAAGCAATGAGCTTTGATTTTCCTAGACCTGGCTTTCCTCAGTCGGGTGTTGCTCCTATTGATGCTATCCATGTTCATGTTCTGCACTTATTCTTACCTATGTTTATTTTATTTAGTGAGTGGTGGTTGACCTATTTGCTTGCTTTTGCCAGTACTGGTATACTATTATAGGGAGTGTGCAACAGTGCTTTTTGGAGTTTGCTACCACTCATAGGGTATGCCTTCTTTATTATACCTATTTATTTTATGCACATGTTTTGCATATGAGTGTATGATATGCAATGTGTAATGCAGGTTGAGCACTGTCTAACTAGTAATGAATGGGAGCAGGAGTGTGCAGCTTATTGTGACCACATCAATGAGCTGGAGTCACAACAATCATCCCTTGCAATGAATGATTATGAGTTGGGACTAAACGAGGGGGATGCTTGAGTAGGATCATTTCTTGCTTTTGATGGCAACCACGGTCGATGTAGTTATTTTAAGAGCTAGGTGCAGGACTTTTTGGTATGTGGTTTGCTTTGTTGTATTGTTGACCATTTGCATGATCAAAATCCTAATTTTGGACTTTGACAAACAATTTTTATACTAATAATTTCAATTAAGTGTGTAGGGAATTATATACCAAACATATACCAAGCATATACATTTTTGGATGAATAATGACTTTTTAGGCTAATTTGACGTCTAAGATTCAAGAAGGCTTTTGACATCTTTAGAGCTCTTAAATGAGAAAATGGTCTTCTTCACTTTTGAATTAGACATCCTAAGATTTCTTAATTGATTTTATTTTTAAACATATGAGCTCATTTGAGTATGCAAATCTTAAGTCAAACTCAGCATATGCAGCTTGCATTTCAGATTGAGCATGTGTTAGTATTTTAGCAATATCTTGAGTTATCAATTTTTAATTGAGGTGATTCAAAGTGATATGGAAATATAAGACAATTATCTAAAACTTTCATGAATAAAGTTAAGGCTGATTCAATCATCTTTAGTCCTGTTCATGAGCATCTCATTAGCTAATCATGAGTTATCCTCTTTTTAGTGTTCTTATCGAGGAAAGGAGCAGTGTTGCTCATGAGCCAAAGTCATGAGCACTTTGGCTCATGATGTACTCATGAGGGTAGTACTATCATCTTCCAATAGAAATATTTGACTGCAATGGATATATTTTTGCCCCTCACAAGCAATGTTCACTTATGAATGGCGTTTTGATAGAATAAAGTCCAAGATTGATTCAAAATCAAATATAGACATGTTTGATACATTAAAAAACTATATTTTTGAGTGTTTGTCTATATAAACACTCCTTAGAATTCAATTGAAAGTTTAGGAAACTTGTTTATCATTCATTACTTCTTAAGCATTCAATTGAGCTCTCAAACTTTCCTTTAAACAATTCTTTATATATAACTCTTATGAGAGTTGGTGAGTGATTGGAATATACATTCTTATTCTTCTATTTTCTAGGTTTATAAAATGGGAAGTGAGATTTTATTCTAAAGGAATTAGTTTAATTGTTGTCCATTGAAACTCTTAGGATTTGGTTTTTGAGTGAGCCTTCAAAACTCAAGTTGTAAGGTTATAAGAGTGAGCCATAAAACTTTTGTGTAATCTCAATCTTATGAATAAGATTGTGGGTGAATTGAAAATCCTAACTTGGGGATAAGTTAGGTGGAGACATAGGATTATTGTTGAATCTGAACTCCTTAAATATTTGTGTTCATCATCCTTCCTTCTCAACTCTTACTCAATTCTTGCAAAGAATTCCTTTAATTTTCTTTTTTTCAATAGTCCTATTCACCCCCCCCCCTCTAAGAATCTTTCATGTATCATTTTCCTGAGGTTATAGACTCTAGGTATTGTATCTGGGTGTTGTATGATGATAACTGTATATATTGATGATGATGTTTGCCATTACTATCATCTACCTTTTTTTTTTCTTTTTTGCCTAAAGTGTCTCCTTTTAGAGCTTTTCGCACTTAGTTGGGTTTTCTTTTTCTTCCCTTTTTTACTGAGGGTGTCTCCTTTTAGAGCTTTTCATACCTAGCTGGGCTTTTTTTTTAAATGAAATTTGATTTCACTGTATTAACTTTAGAGTTCATTAAATCATCATTTTCAAACAAATAAAAAGTATAGAGATCATTATCAACAATGTCTTTGAACAGGATGTCATCGATGCTTCATTTGAGGATGGCAATAACTTAAGCATGATTAATAGTTTCACTCTCATATTCTATCTCCAGGTTTTTCATTAGCTTATAAATGTGAGTCTTGATGATCATGTCTGATAAGTTCTTCTACTTGAGGGTGTCATTGAAGATCTCAAACCCTAATTTCTTGATTATGTTGCTCACCCATTCCTCAGTTTGTCCTTGATAGACTTTGGTTAAGCTTTTAGCTACAAAAGAGGTTGATTTCTTAGCCTAGTATCCCTTTCAGGATCGTACCCTAGACCATTCTTGTTGGTATGTCCTCAAAAGTCAAGGAATTCTATGACTCCAAAATTTCTTCCTCTTAATCTTATTCCAGGCAGATATTGCATCTTCTTCATTATAATAGCAACTTTGGGATCGATATGACCATCACTAATCATGAAAACCTAGAATCCTAATGGGACCACATTCAGATAGATAATAATGTTGTTTGTTTCAATAGGGATAGTAATGACCTTTCCATTCATAGGGAACTTAATCTTTTGATGCACAGTGGAAGGTATTCCCCCTAGTGGGTGGAACCAAGGTCTTCCTAGAAGTAGGGAAAAAGTCAAAGGGATGTCCAAGATGGTAAATTCTATTTTCAATTCGATATCTTCCACAATAACTACTGCTTTGAAAGTGTTAATGACTAGCTTCTTTGAATCATCATAGGCTCATATGACCACATTGGACTCTTCCAAGTTTTCAACATTCATCCCGAACTTATGTAGCAACCTTAAAAGGCAAACATTGATGGCAAACCCATCATCTACCATAACATATGGGGTCTTATTAGTCTTGACAATTGCCTGTATGAAGAGAGGACAATTATGGACCCTTCCCTCGAAGGGTAAATCTTTGTCTAAAAAGGTGATTGCATTAGAAGGAGCTTTCATTAGAGAGGCTATCATCTCGCAGGGTGAGGCATTAAGCAATCTTTTGCTTCATCTAGTGCTCTGATTAGGGCATCTCTATGCTTTTTGGAGGCCATGAGTAGGTCCCAGATACCTAGCTTGTGCCTGAGTTTTCTTGAGTTATTTAAGGATAGTGTCTTCCTCTTTAACCAAAGCTTGATCTCTTACTACTTATTTCTCCTTAGAGGGTTCCTTCTCTTTCTTAGGAGGTTGATATACCCACCCACTGTGAGTTACATGATTAACTTCTAGTGAGGGCTTCTCAATTGCTTGCTTCTCTGCTTTTGTATTGTTGTTCTAGTCCCAAAAAATGATTTCAAGATCATCAGAATCATACCATATGTCTATCCCCATAATTTGTAGGTTCTAAAGCTAAATAGCACTGATCATCCTATCTTTATTGTTAAATTCTTCTCCCCATCCTAAGGGTACTATGTCTTCCAAGAGTGTGTGGGTAGCAGGAGGTATTGTGTACTTGACTTTGTAGTTGAACTTCCTAGATGGTTGGCCTAGTAAATCCTATACTTTATGGTTACTGCTGAAATTTTCATATGTGTCTGCTTCTTGTGAGTAAGGGCAATTAATCACTTCATCATTCATAGGGAGAGCTGTATCCTTGGCTCTTTTTTGCATCATTAAGTGGGGAAGGAACTCTCAAGGCATTAGAATGTATTCAAAGGCAAAAGGGCATTGCTCATCTTCACTAAAATCGTGAGGCTCAAAAATGGGTTTTGAGTTTTTGTCTTTAGAGGGCTTATCTTAGGTTTCTTATATGGCTTGGATTAATTTTTCAACAAGGTCTTCTAGTAGATTGGATAAGATCATGCTAATGGTTGATGGAGGCATGTTTTGATAGTTTGGGAGAGGATTGGTCTTGATACTAGGTCATTTTTCTAGGTCATCAATTTTTCTAGAGTCAATTAGGTCTTAGATTGCATTTTTTAGAGTTTTGCATGTATCAATGGTATGGCCAGACATTTGGTGAAAATGGCAGAATAAGTTTTAGTTAATTTGAGGTAGTAGTGGGTTTGGAAGAGGCCTAGGCTCTTGTGGTTATAGGAGGTTCTTTTGTTGAAGCATTTGGAATACTTTGGATAGTGGGAGGTTAAAGTTTGAGAATTTTCTTGGTGGTATGATGGTATTGAGAAATGGTGAGTGATGGGTGTTGGGTTGGATCATGTTTATTTCTGCAGTTCGAGTGAAGGTGTTTTAGGTGTTTGGTTGGGTATTACAGTAAAAAGTGTTTCTAGCTTGTTGAGGTTCCTCATCCTTAATTCTGATCTTAGCCTGATGGAGAGCTCTGAAGTTAGGATAATAAGCAAAGATCATATGTTTTCTAAAGTATGGTAGTACCCCTTTGATTATCAGCTCTATTTGCTCATCCTCAATAGGACGGTTTCTCATCTTGACTGCCTTTCCCCGCTATCTAGTGACATAATTAGAGAAAGCTTCACTGAGTTTCTACCTTGTGGTCTCAAGGTCCCTTTGAGTGATGTCTAACTAAGTGTTATATTCATACTACTTAAAAAACTTCTAAGTTAGCAGTAGTGTAAATACCCAATTTCTGGATAATAAAATATGGTGGTGATAAAGGACTCCAATTATGAAAATTTTATAAGTAGGACTTTAACACTTGAAGTTTGAAATCTCAAAAGTTCAAATACGTTTTCAAAAAGAGTTTCATTTGTTTTTTTAAAGACTCTATTATAATACCTTTTCTGACCTAATCGAAAATTTTAATTTCTTTTACGTGTCTTTTTTGCAATTAAAAGTTAAAAAAAATTAGAATTATAGAATTCTAATCAGAATTCTGATCAGAATGCTATAATTCTAATTAGAATTACTTCGGAATTATGAAATTCTAGTCGAAATTATGTAATTCCGATTAGAATTACACAATTTTGGTTAAAATTATGTGTTTTCTATTTGTTTTTATAATTGTTTTATAGAAAATAAAAATATTTTTTCCTAGTTTTGATTGGTTTAAAAATTTTCTTAAATTTAATTTAGGATTTATCTACCTCTTCCAGAAATAAATTCCTTTTAAAATTAAAACTCTTTAAGAAATAAAGTCCTTTTAAAATTCTAACTTTCAGTACATAAAACGTAGGGTTTTTTCATTTTTCTCCCTATAAAAGGAGAGCTTAGGCTCCTGGAGCAGGGGACTGAATTCTCAGGATCTCTTTCTTTTTATTTGAAACTCTCTTTTTTCTACACTTACAAAAATATTCTTGGTTATTTTGTCTTAGAAGCAAGGAGCAAAGGTTTTTTTTAGGAAAGAATAACAAGTTTTTGAATATTTATTTAATAAATAAACGGTGATTTTACTAGTTTGAGGAGCCAACCACAGTGCATCCATAATCATCTTCTCCTTCTCTATTTTCTATTATTTTTTATTTTATTATTTTTTTCCTATTGAATTCTAGTTTTACTTAAATTTTTATTTTGTTTATTCACTAACCATTATTTATTTTTATGATGGTGACTATGGAGGAGATTACATGATGATCATACTTGGAGAACCAAATCCATAGAGATCCATGGAATGCCATGGATGGAACCTTGTAACTACATGTAATTTCTAGGTTTTTTTGTTTAATTTTCTTATTTTTATTTTTTTGGGGTTTGTATTAATTCTTTTTTTTATTATTCTCAATAGTTCATTGTAATATCCCCAATAGTGGGAATAATGAAATTTGGTGTGTGTGCTTGTATGTTTTGTTTTAAGTCATTGGTTAGTAAAACTAGGGTTTTCAATCGGTAATTAATTAAAATTAATGGCTATAGAAATCATTAGGTTGTTTAGTTAAAATTTGAATTGGATTTAATTTGGTAAAATTAGTTTGCTTGATTGATTGTTTTATTTATTGTTCATGGTTACTTTAATTAAATAAGGATTTTTAGAATAGATTTAATTAATATTTTGATCTTCTATTTGTTTATTTTGATGTTTAATTTATTTATTTTTTTGGGCTTGTTTGCTTATGTTTATGTGTTTTAGGCCCTAGGCCCGCATTAGGCTTTCACCCATTTAAATTTAGGTTTTTTAGGTTTAATTAATTAAGATTTATTTTAGGCCCATAATTAATTAGATTTAGGATAGGGATACTTAGGCCCATTTAGTTAACTAGATGTAGGTCCACCTAATTTAATATAATTAATTTAGACTTAGCCCATTTAATTTAAGCTTTTCTATAATTTGTAGATTTAAAATCACTTTAGAATTAAAACATGTAGAATTATGCCCACTAAATTAAATACTTCATAATTTATAGATTTAGACCCATGTTTAGAATTAAAATAAATAGACTTAGGTTCATTTAATTAAAATTGAATAAGGATTAGGCCCATTACTCTTTAGGCTCACTTCAATGTAGATTAGACTAACCTAGGGATTGGGATTTAAATGAATGCATTGTTTACTTGTATATTTCATGACTAATTTGCCTGGAGTTAATTGGTTTTTTAAGGGTTTATATGAAATTGCATGTAAATAGAGGATAAAGTAGTAATTCATAAAGTAATTCTAAAAGAACATGAGACTGAAAGAAGTTAGTATTTCATACCCAGTATCTCCTGGTTGTGGTGCTGCCTTTCTTTTATGGAATCAAGTACCACCATTTTTTTGATTTATCACAGTTATTACCCTGGGTGGTGACTTCTCATCTCCACGCCATGGCTTTATGATAATGGTTAGTGTGTTCTCTAAAGCCCTGAGCTCAAATAGTGTCACGGTTGTTAAGAACTTGGGCACACACTAAACCCCGCCATCTGTAGTGGCGACTCAATTGTGGATAAGAGATACTGATTCTACTTGCATTCTTTAGAATTATTTTGTTAATTATTATTTTGTTAATTATTATTTTATTCTTGTATTCATTATGTATGTCCCTATTAACTGATGATGTTGGTTTATGGTTCCATGATTCCACTAGCTTTATGAGATTGTAAATTGGCTAAGCATCATTTTTAGCCTTAACTCAGTTTAAAAGAGAGTCTCGGGCTCATCAGACTAGAGTCTATAACCCAAGCCCTAAAGGGGGGTAGTCTTCTCTCGAGTTTGCAAAGGATGCCAGGCCCCTCTAACCTTGGCTTGTAACTCAAGTCTTAAAGGAGGGCATCTTGCTAAAGGAACCTTGACCTTTTTATCAGATTCAGCTCATGTAGTGGCTTAGTAACTTTGCTTAGGATTACCCAAATTGCTTGTGAATGTTTCCATGAGGTATTTCTATCTATAAAGGCTCAAGCCCATACTTTAGAAGCCCATCAGGACTAATAAAATTGGGTTATGCTTTTATACCTAGAAATAATGTTTTTATGCTTTACTAATTTGAGAGATATGACATGCGGATCGGTTCTTGATATCCCCTATTGATATTAAGGCCAAGACCAAAAATCCTAAGAAAAGAGACTCGCCATTGAATATGTGTGTGGGAGGAATAAGGTTGGAAGGATGTATATACTTGACTTGATTAATACTTGTTACTTGTTGCATAGCACGTGCATTATGCATTACATGCATTATGCATTACATGCATCATACTAATAATTTGTCTTGCAGACATTATAGATTCATTTGGGCCTTCTTATGTTTAGAGTCAGAAAGGTGGCAGACTAGTGAGAATGGATTCGAGCCCGCAATCAATTGCAAAAGAGATCCTTAGCAGACTATAAAGGAGTCCCATTAATCCACTCTACCTAGAAGCTACACAACCTAAACAAGCCGAAGAAATGGAACAACAAAAGGGAGGAAACTGGACCTTAGAGGATGTCAAAGGAGCATTAATGGATAACATAAGAGCAATGATGCAAGATGAGTTAAGACAAGCTCTGGCTGGGTTGATGTCACCACTTGCTGCTACTACACCTCCTGTTGCGGCCAATCCACCTATTGTGGGTACACCACCCGCTAACAATAACAATGTTGCTAGGAACATGCTTGCTGTGGAAACGAAGTTAGAGGATATTGAGAGTTACAAGGTTGAAAAAGCAAAAAGGGAATCACTTGAGCAAGTTCAAGAGCTGGAATCCAAGTAGATGAAAGCACTGACTTAGAAGATGTCTAAGATGGAGGAGTTAATAAGAGGACAGGGCATTGGATACTCATTGGACCTTGATGATGTAATGCAATTTGAGGAGGACAAATTGCCTAATAAATTCAAGATGCCACAGCTATAGAAGTTTAATAGTAATTAAGACCTGAGGATCCACCTTAACCAATACACAACTACCATGAGCACCACTAAGGCTCCTTTGTCTGTGGTTACTAAGTTGTTTGTATTATCCTTGGAGGGTATGGCTGTCAATTGGTATCATGGGTTGGAGAAGTCTATCCGAGCATACTGGAGGGAATTGTGTACCGCTTTTCTAAAGTAATATGACTACAACACCAGGCTCGAAGTGTCCATCAAGGATCTAGAATTAACCGAGTAGAAGCCTAACAAATCAATCTCAGATTTTCTGACTAGGTTTATGAATAAGGCGGGATTGATGATGTAATGACTTGATATTTTAAATAATATAAAATTATTTTAAGATATGTTGTATTAATAAATTCTAAATTTTATTTATATATTATTATTATTCATGTATATTATTCATTTATTTATTCTAAATATTTTATTTACGTAAAATAATTAATTTGTGAGTTTTATTATTTAAAGTATTTAAAATCATTTTCATTGCTATTATTATTATTATTATTATTATTATTATTATTATTATTATTATTATTATTATTATTATTATTATTATTATTATTATTGTTATTATTATTATTATTATTATTATTATTATTATTATTATTATTATTATATAGTTGTTAATATATGTGCATGTGTTTATGTGTAGTATAGATATATATACATATGTGTGTGACAAGTGTAAAGTTAAAGTTAAAGTTAATATAGACACATATATATGTATATTTATGTGTGTGTGATAAGTGTAAAGTTAAAGTAGTGTAAAGTTAAAGTTAAGTGTATATATATATAAGGGAAAAGCAGGTCAAACGGGTCAACTCACCCTACCTTCCCCTCCTTCCTTTTTCTTTCTTCTTCTTATTTTTCTTTTCTTTTTCTTTCCACCATTGTTGCTTCTGCCAACCACCACCCACACCTGAGCCACCTCGGACCACCACCATCCTCGCCACCTTCCTCCCTCACCTTTCCGCCGCCGCTTGGAGCTCCGTCAACATCGGAATTCACATAAAGCCAAGGAAAGCTATTGTAGCTCTACCAGATTTCTCATTAATTTAGCTCGAGTTTTTGGGCTCATTAGACTCCTCTCGATATGTACTTCTTGAATCTCAAGTCGGTTTAAGCTTACAATGTCCAGATTGTTAGTTTTCTTCAAATTTAGTTTATGTGTATTTAGGGTTTTTTTTTTTAGTTGGATATTATGTGATTCATGAATTTTTTTTCTTTGATAATATGATTATGGGTAGCTCAATCTACTTAAAATATAATTTTTTATATTTTTTTGAATTAATTTGAATTATAGGTATTTTTTAATATTTTAATATTAAAAAAATTTGAATTTTTATTAAGTATGTTAATTAATTATTTTGGATCAAAATTTGGTTAAATTAGTGTTATTAATTTAAGTTAGTAATTTTAATGATAAAATAATTTTTAGTAATTTTAAATAATTTTTGGAAATATTTTTAATATCAAGTAAATTTTGGATATATAGGTTAATTGTGTGTTTTCATTGAAATTATAGTTAAATAATATGTTTTAAATGATTTTAGAATTTTATAGGGTATTAAAATAATTTTTACAAATTATTTACTATTTTTCACTAATTAATACTAATTTTCAGAAATTATATTTAAATAACAAATTATTTACTATTTTTTGTGATTAAATAAGTTTTTAACTATTTTTATTATATATTTGGACTATTTAAGTAATTAATTGTAAATTTCACGATTTTATGTTAAATAATTAAAATTTTGGATTTTTATTAATATTATATTATTATTTGAGATTTTTATTTAATTATTGTGAAAATAATTATATTTACTGTTTTTATGTTTAAATAAATTATATTGTGGTATTTTGATTATTTTGAGGATGTTTAATGATTTTATTATATTATTATATTATTATTAAATATTTATTTTTGTTGCAAATTGTGAACCTCGATTGGGGATTTGTGTAGTTTGGGGTCCCAACCCGAGGTGTTGAGCTACTGTTATTTTCTTGAAAGATCAGCTCTAGTTTTCAGTAGAGAGATGTCCATTTTACAGAGAAAATTCTACTAATTTTTTAGTAGAATTCTCGTAAAATATGACGTCGGGTCAATCTTGAGTTTCTATGTTTTAATTGAGTTTTGAATTTTTAGATTAAATCTTCCTTTAGAATTCTTAGAAGTATAAGTTAGAATTAAATCTGATATTTTTATTATTATTTATTTTTCTAACTGTGCCAAGACTAAGTCCTATCAGACCAGGCCCGTTGAGTCAGTCTCAAGGAGCGCAAACTTGTGAGTTATTATTTTATATATACATTGCATGTAGACACATGATTATGAGTTTTCATGTTTTAATATGAGTTTAAACATGAATTATTTCAATAAATGATTTAGTATATATCAAGTATATTTTCAGTATACCTTTGGTATATTTCTGGTATATTCTTTTATATTGTATGTCATTTTATTTTAATTGTGCATTTTATTATTTTCCATAAATATATGATTTTATTGAAGGATATCAATAGAACGTGCTACCTAGTGGGATGCACTATAACTGTGTATGTATCAATGTGATAGATTTTAGGGTTGAGTTTATGAAATCATTTGAGGTGAAATTTGATTGATTGATTATTAAGATTTAATGTGATTGAGTAGTATGATTGCAAGAGCTCGGTTGACCTAGTGTCTCAGGGTCAATCACACTAACAGTGAGACTGCAGGAGCTCGGTTGACTTAGTGTCTCGGGATCAATCTACTGTCCAAAATGGAATAAGAGAATTAATTTGGAATTAAGCGAGCCTGTATGGCTAGTGAATTATTTTGATTGAGGTTGGGAATATTTAGGGTTCTATTTGATCCTTCATTCAAATAAACATTTTTTTCAGCATTTATTATGTATAAAAATGATTTCAACATCTGTGTGAAATGTCTGTATATATATATATATATATATATATATATATATATATATATATATATATATATATATATATATATATATATATATATATATACTGATGCTTGATTACATATGACATTAGGAGGTGTGTGTATATATATTATAATAATTTACTCAGTGAGGTCTGACCCCCTCTTAACCATTTCTTTTGTAAGAGAGTCGTCTTCGTCAAACCATACTAGTAGTGCGTTACGTCAATCTTCTTCCACCCTTGCTAGTTTATGTAAATTACATCTTTGAACTTTTATTATATTCTAGAAAACTGCACTAGTAGTGTTATTGTATTAGTAGTGTGTTAGTTTTTTTTGGATTTCTATCATAATTGTGTATGAATATTTTTATTTATGAAATGATATTTGAGTATTTATTTTTATATCAATTTAAGTTTTAAATTCCATTATGTTTTTATATTATTAATGCATGCTTTTTATTTTTAAGGCTTGCTATGGGTTCCGAATTTAAAAGAATTCCCATTCCCTAGCGCCAGTCATGACTCCCTGATTTGGGTCATGACAAATGATGAACAAGCTGGCTGAAAAGGATTAAAATGTGTCACTAAATCTAATTAAGAGGTTACAGATGATGAACCCCAAGATGTTTATAGACCTTTATGATGATGGGTTGCAAGCTGAAGAGATAAAAAATGAGAAGAAGAATATCACTAAAAGCACTGGAGTGAGAAATTACCCAATTGGGGGCATAGAATAAGAAAATGCTAGTTGGGTTATAGGAGTCCATACTATTCGACAACCCAGGAAATTCTCAATTTTCAACCAGCCCTTATCCAAAGTCTTAGATAGATTGATCCAAAAAGGCCTCCTTAAACCTTTAACCCCCTCTAGACTACCAAACCCAAATCTCCCTAGCTTTGACCTAAACAGTTACTATAAATTTCACCATGTTGCTGGCCATTTCACTGACTCTTACATGCGCCTTAAACATGACATTCAAAACCTCATAGACTCTAGAAAAATCACAGACCTTGAGAAATCCAATCTAAACCCAAACACCAAAAATAACCCTTTCCCAAATTATGGAAACATGCCACCCCCAACCACCAGGATGATCAACTCAGGAGTTAGTGAGGAAGAAGTGCTTAACTCCTTTGAGGATCTAAACCTTAAAACCAATAAGAAACCCCATAATGCCCCCAAAGATAAGGAGAGAATAGAAGACTTATTGGGATAGCCTTCAAGCAAATTCAACTATACGGTGTGTTATTCCAAACTACCTTCTTTCAATATACCCATTAAGTTGATCGTACCTACAGTATGGGGTAATGAATTTGATGATAAGAAAATGCCTGATAAGGGAGGGAAATGCATGGTTGAGGTATGGAAAGATGGAAAGAAGAAGCAAAACCATTAGGGTTATAGACATCTGGTACAACTCTGATAAAGAAGGCACTGAAGGCTAAAATGTGTGGGTTGATAATCCAGAACTCAATCATGTCACTAAAAGTAGTAAAGGTTATAAACCAATGAAGAAGAACACACAGAGGGAGGAGGTTGTTGAAAGAGAAGACTTAGATGAACATGATGATGACTTGATCCTTGAACAGCTTAAAAAGGCAAAAGCAAATGTGAGCATTTTGGAGCTCTTGATGCACTCAAGTAGCCATAGGAAGGCTCTGGTTAAAGCTCTGGCCAAGATGAACATTGACACCACTACAACCCCTGAAGCAATAGTGGCTAAGGTTATTGAGAAGAAGCATGGGGTTATCACCTTTTTGGATGAGGATTTACTTGTGGAATAGGGGAATCATAATAAAGCTCTATTCATTTGAGCTGAAATCAGAGGAAAAAAGACTAATTATATGATGGTCAATGATGGGTTTGCAATTAATGTTTACCCGCTATAGATTCCTACCTAATCTAGGGGTGAAGGTGGAGGATTTAACAAAATCCGACCTTATAATTAGAGCTTACGATGATAGCATAAGGAATGTAGAAGGAACATTTATGGCTCCTGTAAAGACCGGACCTATAAAGGAAATGGTGGATTTCACTATGTTAAATATCCCCGTCACCTATGCTTTGCTTTTGGGTAGACCCTGGTATCATACTTTAAGAGGAGTGCCTTCAACTGTGAATTAAAAGGTGAAATTCCTATTAGATGGAGAAGTTGTGACTTTAGATGCTAGTATGGGCAAGACTGTGTCTGCAGTTATGGATGGTCAAAAGCACATAGTCACCCCTCCTAGTTTCCAAATAACCATGATTTCTTATGGAATTAGGATGGATCCAAAGGTTATAAACATGATCAAGAAGATGAATTATTGTCCTGGACAAGGACTAGGAAGAATGAGCAAGGAAGTCTAGAGTTCCTGAATTTTAAAGGATAAAATGATACTAGAGGATTGGGCTATACAAGAATTAGGTTTAGCTATAAAGGAGCTAGAAGAAGGATTCTTGACAAAAATTACTTCTCAAAGAATGTCGGACCACTGCAGGATAACTTTGTCAAACAAAGAAAAGAGAAGTTCTACTTGGGTGAAAAGGAGCCTATCCAAATAACTGGATTGAATGTTCCTGGGTTTGAAATCTTCAAGAAAAAAATATTTGAAGGTCTAGTGCAAGAAAAAAAAGACAAGGTGATGAAGAAAGTTGCTGAGAAAATGGGGACTGAGGCCATTGAAGAGCTACTTAGTCTGCCACCTAACAAAGAACCACCACAAGATTTAGCTAGCATTATTAATAGTAGTTTAAATGATGTTTTTTATGAAGAAACTGATGTAATAACATCCGGTTTGTTTGAGGTCAAAAATACTATTTTTTCTATGATCAATGATATAAACTCTGGTTTTGCTTACTTGTGTGATGTTGATTCTGATGGTCTTATGCACTTTAATAATGATTTTTCATGCATGTTTGATATTCATTCTATTCAATTAGATTCATTAAACATGGGCACAAATGAACAACCAAAGCACATTTCTATATCATATGATTTAACTCCTGAATGGAGGGAAAATTAAAAAGAATACTAATAAAAGAAAGGTAGTATTTGCTTGGTCCTATAAAGACATGCCAGGTCTAAATAGAGAAATTGTAGAGCATTGCATTCTGATATATCCAAAGGCTAAACCTATTAAGCAAAAACTTTATAAGTTAAGGCCAGAGTGGGCAGAAAAGATAAGGGAAGAAATCACTAAGCAAATCCAGGCCAATTTCCTAAAAATGGTAGAATATCCTCAATGGTTGGTAAACATAAAACCTGTTCCTAAAAAGATAGGAAAGTTTGAATGTGTGTAGATTTCAGGGATCTGAATGAAGCATGACTAAAGGATGATTTTCCTTTACCCCATATTGATGTGATTGTCGACAGCCCAGCATCTAGTACAATGTACTCTTTCATGGATGGGTTCTCAAGGTATAATCAGATAATGATGGCAATCATAGACGAGATCAAGATTGCTATTATCATGGAATAGGGAACATACTGCTACAAAGTGATGCCATTTGGATTAAAGAATGCAGGAGTAACCTATCAAAGGGTAGTAATAGCTCTATTCCATGATATGATGCATAAAAAAGTGGAAGTGTACATCGACGATATGATAGTCAAATCAAGAACTAGAGAAGGAAATTTGAGGCTTTAGACAGGTTTCTAGCAAGAATAGAAAGATATAATCTGAGGCTTAATCCGAAGAAATGTATCTTTGGGGTCACTTTGGGAAAGCTACTAGGGCACATAATCAACAATTAAGGAATAGAAGTCTGTCTAAACAAGATTAAAGCCATTCAGGAGATGCTAACACTAAGGATAGAAAAGGAAGTATGAGGATTTATCAAAAAGTTGCAGTACATTAGTAGGTTTATTATAAAACTCACTATGGTTTGTGATCCTATTCTCAAGCTCTTAAAGAAAAATCAACTGTGGAATGGAACAAAGAATGCCAAAAAGCCTTTGATAAGATTAAAGAATACCTTACTAATATGCTTGTGTTAAGGCCACCAAGATAAGGTAAACCCTTAATCTTATATTTGGCTTTAGAAGAAAAAGCAATAGGGGTAATGCTAGCACAAGAAGGACCAGAAGGGGTAGAGTACATAGTGTATTACCTTAGTAAGAAGTTCTTACCATATGAAGAGAAGTATGATCTTATGGAGAAGATGTGTTTGATTATGATATAGGCCACAAGGAAGCTAAGGCATTATTTCCAGTCCTACAAAGTACAAGTCGTTTCAAAGATAGATCCTCTGAGGTACTTGTTTCAGGCACCAACCTTAATTGGAAAGCTATCGCGATGGTTAGTACTTCTGACTAAGTTTGATATTGAGTACATCAATACCAAAGTAATCAAAGGAAGAGCAATGGCAAAATTCCTAGCACATAATGCAGTTAAAGGAAATGAGCAGTGGAATTTAGAGTTTCCAAATGAGAATTTAGTAGTAATAGAGCAACGCGAATGGAAGCTTTATTTTGATAGGGCTATGAATAATAAAGGAGTAAGGCTTTAAGTAATTCTTATCATAGTAGGAGGAGAAACCATCCCAATGGCTAAGAAATTGGACTTCAAGGTCACCAACAACATGACTGAGTACAAGGCATGCATCTATGGGCTAGAAGTAGCACTAGCAGTGGGAGCTAAAGACCTATTATTTTACAAAGATTCCATGTTAGTCATTAGTCAGGTTAATGAGGAATGGGAAGTAAAAGAAGAGAGTTTGAAACCTTATATCTGTTATTTAAAGAAGCTAATGAGGAATTTCACTAAATGTCTTTTCATGCATTTATCGAGAGATGAGAAACAAATGGTGAATGCTTTAGTGATGCTTTCTTCAATGTGGGATAAATCAACAGGGTTGATGATAAAGCCTTTAGTGATAATGAAAATGAAAGCTCCATGTTATGGTGAAGAATCAGTTATGAGTATTCAGATAGGTCCAAAAGAAAAACCATGGTTTTATGACATCTAGAGATTTATCGAGAAAAGGAAATATCTAGACAATGCAACTTCCAAAGAAAGATATGCCCTTCATCTCCTTACACATCATTATGCAAGTCATTATAGGGTATTATACAGAAGAATACTGAATGGAATACAACTGAGATGTCTCAAGAAGGATGAAGCAAAACAAGCGATAAGAGAAATTCATGCAGGGGTTTGTGGATCTCATATGAATGGGATGATTCTAATGAAGAAAATAATTCAATAAGGATCCTATTAGATGAGCATGGAAAGAGATTATATCCAAATAGTGAGACAGTGTCATCAATTCCAAATACATGGGAACCTCAACCATCTTCCCCCTACAGTGTTAAACAGTTTAACATCTTCATGGCCCTTTGTAGCATGGGGGATAGATACAATAGGGGAGATAAGACCAACTGCTTTGAATGGGCATATATATGTAGTAGTGGCAATCAACTATTTCTCTAGATGGATAGAAGCATAATCTTTCAGTTTTTTGAAAGCTAGATAGATGGCAAGATTCATTGAGAAGAATCTCATTTGCAAGTACGGGATCCCGCATCATATCGTGACGGACAATAGTATTTAGTTTCAAAAAGAGATAGTTGAATTATTTTAGAGATACAAGACCAAGCATCATAAATCCTCACCTTATTAACCTCAGGCTAATGGTGCAATTGAAGCAGCTAATAAGAATATAAAGAGAATCCTCGCCAATATGGTGAAAACTCATAAAGTTTTGTCTGAGTATCTCCCTTTTTCCTTGTGGGGATATAGTACTATAATGCGTATTGTTATAGGATAGACACCATTCTCATTAGTATATAGTTTTAAAGCAGTTTGCCCATAGAAACAAAAATTAAATCTTTGAGGTTGTTATGGAAGAAAAAGTCCCTGAGAGAGAATGGATGCAAAAGAGATACAACCACATCATGTCTTTAGATGAGAAAAGGATGGAGGCTTTATTTCACACTCAGATTTATCAAAGAAGGATAGCGAGAGCCTTTAACAAGAAGGTTAAACTCAAAAATATAAAGGGCTAGAGATATGGTGCTAAAGAAATCAAGAGCAATGGTGTTTGATCTGAGAGGAAAATTCATACCAAATTGGGAAGGTTCGTATTTAGTTAAGACAATCCTAACTAAAGGAGCTGCAAAGATATCATATTTAGAAGGGAATAAGTTCACTGAGCCAATCAACCTAAATCACCACAAGAAATATTGCCTTTAAAAAAATTCAACTGGCTAGAAAACCTAAAAATGCTAGTCAGGCAAAAATTAGGACATTCCCACTGTTTAAAAAACCTGCAAAGGGCTGGCAGGCAAAAATTAGGGAATAAGGTAAAAGAAGTGATCCCGCTAATAAGAAAACTTGCAAAGAGCTAGTCAGGTAGAAATTAGGGTAATAAAATTGAGATAAAAATGTTCAATTAGAAAATCCAAAAGGACTAGTTGATAATAGGAGTTATGTCATGTGATGTAATAAATGTAATCATTTTGGCCCTAATTAATGAATAAAATTGAAATAAATTTTTTTTTTGAATATTGCATATCCTATCTTTATTACAAAGCATAAAGACTTAAAGGAAAAACAAAACATAAGAGCCTAAAAGACCAAGCTTATGAGATCACTATACTATTTTTGTTTTTATTTCTTCTTCTATGACTCATCTAATAATACTTAGTCCTTTTGTACTTAGCAAATCCTGATGGTTCTGTAGCTTTCATGATAACCCAAACCTTATAATTGTCATCAGTAGTATATTAGCATCCAAATGCATATTCTACTCTACTGCTCTGCGAGGCCATAAGTTCTTCATTTTGTCCAAGAAATCTTACCTTAGAAGGAAGCCTTTGAAGCTAAGTATAATAGTCACAATAAATTATGGATGATTGTACTGGCGGCAAAGGCGTGATGGGGAAAAGAAGGTCAAAAAGTGTAACCTAGGAACAGGAACATAGTGGTCATACAGGTCCATGTAATCTCAGTGTCAACAATGTCTTTCATCCGATCAATCCATTAACCTATAGTATGCTTGTCCTTCACCTTCAATGAACAAGACTATAGATGATAAGGTTGATAAATCAAGGAATTAGAGGGGGGATTAAGTAGACTCAATTTCTCCTGTAGCCAAATTTAAAAAAAAAATAAGTTGAAAACTTGAAAGGGCAGCTTAGGCAAAAAAAATAGAGGATGCATACCTAAGGAGAAGCAAACTGCCTGAGAGTTGATTTTGAACCCTAAAATTATCTAACCCAATAATAGTTTCAGAGAGTGTGACAAGCACAGGGTTAGTCCTAACTTCTACTTGTTCCAGGATACAGACAATACTAGTGTTAGTAACTCCATGAGGAGCCACTAGTAGAAAATAGGCATACAAGCAAAAAGAGATAGTCCTAATCCAGGCCTCATTATTCTTATCCCTAGTCCCACAAGAAGTGATTAGAGAAGAAAGACTGATAATCTCAGGGTTATGTGTGTACATGTAGATGTCATTTAGGGGCATATCAAAGAATGTCATTAATCTACCAGGAAACTGCATCTTAAGATCAGGAAGAGCAATCACAACAGTCAAGTCCAAAGAATAGCCAAGGATAGCAGTAAACTCCTCAATTAATGGACATAGTTCTTGTCCATTGAATCTAAATACATGGTTTTTTATGTCCTAAAAGGTGGCAGCAACATGAAGAAAATGATGGTCTATTTTTAGATGCTAAAGGGATTTCAAAGATTTGACATGATAGGGCAACAGTTTGTTCCAGTCATCCCCATTAAGGTTTTTGAGAAACTTTTTCATCAAATTAAGGGTGACTTGTGTCATGATTAAGCAAACAAAAGATAAACATGGGTGACTACCCTTTGACAAGCTATTTATACAGGCATAAAGGTTTAACCTCGACAGGATTAGGATTTTACGTCTGCAGATCGAACTTAAATTAGAAATAGGAACAAAAAAGGGGTAAAGAGCAGAAGCCAAATTTCCAATTGAAAATTTAGAATTCTGATTGGAATTCCAGAAATCTGATCAAAAAATCTAGAAATTTGATCTAAATTCTAGAAATCTGATCAAAAATCTATAATCCCAATCGGATTTCTAAGATTTTTGACCAAAAAAAAAAGAGGGTTCATTAAATTTTAGGGTTCGATCCAAAATAAAAGACCGTAATCCATTCATAAAAAAGGAGAATAGTTCACAAAAAAGGAAAATATAGTCATGAAAGCACAAGTCTTAAAGATGAAAGATCAATCATCCTGAGCTTTAGTGTCTAGCCAAGGACTCCATCCTCTAGTAGGATCATCACTCTGATTTAGGGATATAAAAGTCTCAACATCATGACCGTCAAAGCCAAGACCAACAAGCTATTTATGAAGCCTCTCATTCTCATGCTCCAGATCTCTGGCATAACTCTGTCACATTAAGAATAGTTAAAATCATGCATAACATGCATACATTTGCATACTTGTTATAAATATTAACCCTCCAACTATCTGTGATCTATATAGTAAATCATCTCTGGGAAAAGGCGAGTCCATACAGATACTCTGCCTGTGTCTGAGGAATCTATAAAATGACATTTACTAACTCAAAAACAAGTGTCAATTTATGTAAGATTGAGAATGCAAAAATACACTTACATGTGAAGCATCATGAGGAGAAAATCTAGGAATCTAAACCGTATTAAGGTACATGTGCTGCTCAACGGGAGTCTGCACCGCAGGAGCCCAATAGTATATAGACTTGTCAAGTAGGGGAATATTGCCCAGAATGGTACATGAGGAAGCATTACCTCGAGTAGCTCTGCTGTGCTGAGTAGGCTCAACCTCCTGCTCAGTCCTCTCAATGTCACCCTCAATCTCCTCCTCTATAGCAGCATCTTCAATCTGCATAGAAAATAAATGTCATACGCAGTGAAGAAGGAGAATGAAGTAAGATAGTGATAAGGAGGAACGGTGATGGAAAGCACACCTCAACCAAATCTTTGGGAACCTACTCTAGGAGATTCTCTTGAATATACTCCTGATAGTGGCAAGAACGCTTGAGTAGTGTCAAAGCATTATATCCCTCAAAAGCTGCTCTAAGCTCAAGACTAGTCAAGATGTAACTCCTCTACATAAAAGAGGTAATAGAAAAAGGAACATGCCTCCTAAAAGGTCCTATATGCCAATGATAAACACAATCACCTAGATACCACATCTGGCAACTATAACCAGGAAGCAAGATCCTCATAGTCTCAAGCCTTACAACAGCAGTCATGAAACTGTATCTCTGAATGTCTTCAGCATTAACCAACCAATCTAATTTGACCTGTAAATTCATTTAAACAAACTTTATTTAACTTTTACAACTAATCAGATGCTAATAGTTAAATTTATCTTACCAGGTCCCACTCTAAAGAGTTTAGCTGGTCTTGATAAGTTTGTAGGTCATACTTGACACTAGCGAGACAAGAAGAACCCTATCTTTGCATCAATGGAAGACTCCTATCAGAGCTAATAATGCTAAAGCCTCAGATCATCCCAATCTCAATGCCCCAGATCTGAAAAGGAAAAGAAATGAAAAAGAGTTGTAACAGAATAAAAATTAAAAAAGAGTAGAAGACACAAAGGAGGCATACATGTGAAACATGCTAGAAGTCGCACATCATCATAGCACCTCTACAGACAGTATCCAGTCTATAGTAGAGATAGGTAAGAGCTACAGATCCCCAATCAAAGGTAGCTACTCTAGAAAGATCTTAAAGGGGACCAAGAAGCACAATCCTAACATCATGACCAATCTCATAGAAAAGGGTAATGCCTAGCAGTACCAATAAGAAGCATCTAGCCTTCTGAAGGATCTGGCGAGGTGTGGTGGGTGAATAATCTCTGGAAACCCTGAACAAGAGAAGAAAGAAGCATATGGGAGAAATAGTTAGCTCACTCACTCACGTGTGGAAGGTGTGAGTAGTATCCATCCACCTCTCAATAAGAGCAAAAAGTGAATAGTGATCTGACCTACCTTGAGCAGTCGGCAAAGCAGGAATGAAGTGTTGGAAGCCAGATGCCCAGATGTGCTATACTACCTCTCCAATAAATCATTAAAAAGTTCTCAAGCCAAGTGAAAGCAACCTAAGAATTTTAATGGTTTCTGAATAAAATTCAAAAAATGACAAGATTACCTTCCTTCTTTAATAACTCTTGATTTTTTTTATTTTTTTTATTTTCATCTTTAAAGTTAAAAAAAAAAAAAGAGATCAGAAAACTAGATTTTCAATTGAAAATCTAGATTTTCGATCGGATTTCTAGATTTTCGATCAGAAATCCATATTTTTATCAGTATTTTCGAAATTTTGATTAAAAATCCATAAAATTTTTATCCAAAAATTCAGATTTCTGATCAAAAATTCAAACATCATACTAAATTATGTTAGTCCTCTGACATGTTAAAACCAATTTTGCAAAATTTTGTTTCAAAACTGACAATTTCATGTAATTTTATCTAATTTGTATAAGAGATGCTCTATGATTGCATGCGTAAACATGTTAATGTATTAACAAAAATATATTTTTTGCAGAGTTAAAGATAGTAGTGTAATTTACCTCATCGCTAGCTTGTGAGCATCTGTGAAGGTGCATGCAAGTCAAAGGGAGCACCTCTTCGCTTTCATTGAGCCCTAGACTATTTTGAGGAACATGCAATTGAGATATGATTAGATCTAATTGCCTGGAGCTGCTTCCACGTAGCCTGTGTCCTAGGTGAGCCATAGGATTAGACGAATTCCAAATTGGAGACCAGATGAAAGAATAATTGAGGAAGTAAGATTTCAAAATTAAGAGAAAAAAAAGAATGAACGAGATAGGAAATGAGGAAATGAATCGGCAAAACGCAAGGTATATATTAAAGTGGCAAACATCCATTTTAGTCCTTTAACTTCATTTAATTCAAGTCCAAAGCTTTTCTTGCAATTTAGTCCTGAATTGCAAAGCTACATGATTTAATAATTCTTTAAATTATTAAATTGTCAACATAAAACAAATCAACGCTACACGACCGAGTGTAGTGCATTCCTAATCAGACTATACGATCGAGTGTAGTCGGTATTATATGACCGAGTGCAATGTACCTTTTCATTTAGACTATACAATCGAGTATAGTCGATATTGTATGACTGAGTACAATGTATCATTTCAAACCAGACTATATAACTAAGTACAATGTGTCATTTTAAATCAGACTATACCACCGAGTGTAGTCAACATTGTACAACCGAGTGCAATGTGTCATTTCAAATCAGATTATACAACCCAGTATAATCGACATTGTATGATTGAGTGCAATATGTCATTTCAAATCAGACTATATGATCGAGTGTAATCGGCATTGTACGACCAAGTACAATGTATCTTTCCATTTAGACTATACGACCGAATGTAGTCGACATTGTACGACCGAGTGTAGTCAACATTGTATGACCGAGTACAATGTGTCTTTCTATTTAAACTATATGACCAAGTGTAGTCGACATTGTACGACCAAGTATAATGTATCCTTCCATTTAGACTATAGGACCGAGTGTAGTCGACATTATATAACCAAGTACAATGTATCCTTCCATTTAGACTATATGACCGAGTGTAATTAACATTGTACCACCGAGTACAATGTATCTTTCCATTTAGACTATATGACCGAGTGTAGTTGACTTTGTACGATCGAGTACAATGCATCCTTCTAATCCAAACTATACGACCGAGTATAGTCAACATCATATGACCAAGTGTGGTGTATCCATCTAAATTAATGATATATATCCGACTATAGTGTTTCCTCAGATGTTTTGGAATAATGCCTAGTGTTGTACGGCAATGCAAGCATTTATCATAAAAATATGATTGCTAAGTATAAACCTCAAAGAGCACAAGTAAGTACTTGAACTTTGTTCAAAAGAAATTGTGTGTTTATTTACTTTGTCGTAATTTGCTAAGCAAATAGTGACAAAAGGGGGCAACTGTTAATACCCAATTTTAGGATAATAAAATATGGATGCGACAAAAGACTCCAATAATAAAAATGTTATAAGTAGGTCTTCAACACTTGAAGTTCGAAACCTCAAAAGTTTGAATATGTTTTCAAAAGGAGTTTTATTGTTTTTTTTAAGGACTTAATTGTAATATCTTTTTAGACCTAATTAAAAATTTTAATGTCTTTCAGGGGTCTTTTTATAATTAAAATTTAAAAAATCAAAATTATAGAATTCTGATTGGAATTATATAATTCTAGTTAAAATTACATACTTCTGATCAGAATTACGCAATTTCGATCAGAATTTCGTGTTTTCCATCTATTTTTTTATTTGTTTTACAGAAAATAAAAACATTTTTCCTAGTTTTGATTGGTTTAAAAATTTTCTTAAATTTATTTTGGGATTTATCTACCTCTTCAAAAAATAAATTCCTTTTAAAATTGGAACTCTCAGGAAATAAAGTCCTTTTAAAATTGGAATTTTCAATACATAAAACTTAAGGTTTTTTGGTTTTTCTCCCTATAAAAAGAGAGCTTAAGCTCCTAGAGCAGGGGATTGAATTCTCAAGTCCTCTCTCTTTTTATTTGAAACTCTCTTTTTTCTGCACTTATAAAAATATTATTAGTTATTTCGTCTTGGAAGCAAGAAGCAAAGGTTTTTTTTGAGGAAAGAATAACTAGTTTTTGAAGATCTATTTAACAAATAAACAGTGATTTTACTAGTATGAGGAGCCAACCACAATGCATCCATAATCATCTTCTCCTTCTCTATTTCCTATTATTTTTTGTTTTATTATTTTTGTTGCCATTGAATTCTAGTTTTACTTAAATTTTTATTTTTTTTAGTCACTAACCATTATTTATTTTTGTGATGGTGATTATGGAGGAGATTACTTATTATCATACTTGGAGAACCAAATCCATAGAGATCCATGGAATGCTATGGATGGAACCTTGTAACTAGATGTAGTTTCTAGGTTTTTTTTTGGTTTAATTTTTCTTATTTTTATTTTTTTTGGGGTTTGTATTAATTCTTTTTTCATTATTCTCAATAGTTCATTGTAATAGCCCCAATAGTAGGAATAATGAAATTTGGTGTGTGTGTGCTTATATGTGTTATTTTAAGTAATTGGTTAGTAAAACTAGGCTTTTCATTTGATAATTAATTAAAATTAATGGCTATAGAAATCCTTAGGTTGTTTAGTTGAAATTTGAATTGGATTTAATTTGGTGAAATTAGTTTGCTTGATTAATTGTTTTATTTATTGTTCATGGTTGCTTTGATTAAATTAGGGTTTTATAATAGATTTAATTAATGTTTTGATCTTCTATTTGTTTATTTTGATGTTTTATTTATTTATTTTTTTAGGTCTGTTTGCTTATGTTTATGTGTTTTGGGCTCTAGGCCCGCATTAGGCTTCCACCCATTTAAATTTAGGTTTTTTAAGTTTAATTAATTTAGATGTATTTTAGGCCCGTAATTAATTATATTTAGGATAAGGATACTTAGTCTAATTTAGTTTAATTAGACGTAGACCCGCCTAATTTAATTTAATTTAATTAATTTAGACTTATCCCATTTAATTTAAGCTTTTCCATAATTTGTATATTTAAGATCACTTTAGAATTAAAACAAATAGAATTAGGCCCACTAAATTAAATACTTCATAATTTATAGATCTAAGCCCATGTTTAGAATTAAAATAAATAGACTTAGGTTCATTTAATTAAAATTGAATAAATAAGGCCCATTAGTCTTTAGGCTCACTTGTAAATTAAAATATGTAGATTTAGCTCATTTAATTAAAATCAATGTAGATTAGACTAGCCTAAGAATCAGGATTTAAATGAATGCATTGTTTACTTATATATTTCATGACTAGTTTGCTTGGAGTTTTTTTTTTAAGGGTTTATATGAAATTGCATGTAAATAAAGGATAAAGTAGTAATTCATAAAGTAATTATAAAAGAACACGAGATTGAAAGAAGTTAGTATTCCGTACCCAATATCTCCTAGTTGTGGTGCTAGCTTTTTTTTAGGGAATCAAGTACCATCATTTTTTTTATTTATCCCAGTTATTACCCTAAGTGGTAACTCCTCATCTTCATGTCATGTCTTTGTGACAGTGGTTAGTGTGTTCTTTAGAGCCCTAAGCTCAAACAGTGTCACAGTTGTTAAGATCTTAGGCGCACGCTAAACCCCGCAGCCTATAAGTAGCCAATCATTTTTATTTTATCTTCAAGGTCAAAGAACCATGCCCTCGATCCTTCCTCTAGTGATGTGAAGAAGAATCAAGCAATCTATGATTCTATAAGCTTTGTGGTAGCCATGAAGGTAACTTATTGCCTTAGATGAACCCTCGGATCTCCTGTTCCATCTAACTTAGCAAAGTTTGATAGGTTAAAATCATTTATAAGCGGCTCATCTTTGAACAATGCCAGGTCAGTGAAGAATTTGGAGCCTTGAGTTCCCTTATCTTTGAAGGTGAATTCCAATTGAGTCATCGTATTGGCTAATAGTTTAACCTCCCCTATTGATTTAGGCTTGGTCATGTCAGTAATTTTTGCAGCTTTTAGTGCATTCCTAAGATCTTGGTAGTAGTCATTATCATCATCAGCTTGAACTAAAGTGTGGGGAATTCCCTTTGCCTTATCTACCCTTAGGTGAACAAATGCAAATGCTTCATTTAGTGGTGTTCTATTCCCATCTTTAGCATTTTTGGCTTTGATTTAGGCTTAGAGGATTTCAGCTATGGTGCCATCAGTAAGCAACTTTTAAATCTCCTCTTTTATCTTTTCTCTGAATTACTGACAAGAGGTATCTTCTTGGTCACTCATGCTTGAATGTAGTATTCCTATACATTTATTAGGGTTAGCTAAATGAATGATGCATGACGTGTGCTTGTAAAAGAAAAGGGTGAGCATGCATGCATGGAGTGGATGCAAAAAATCCTATAATGGAAAAATGATTATCCCTGCAAGAAATAGTGGTTAGTTTGTGCTATCTACATGTATATGATGTATGCATAATTAAAGTTAGTTAGTTTTCCTGCATAATGAATAAACTAATCATAAGCAAGCTCTCACTTCCAACCTTATTTCTTCATGAGGTCATTCAGTCTCTCTCCTAGGTGGGTTTTAAACCTATATTCATTATAAGACTATGGTTCCGGTCTCTAAACTAGGTTGTTTCAATTTATGTTAGTCAAAAACCAAAAGGTAAACTAAGGAACGAAATTCAAATGTACTTGAGGTAATCACATGATGTCAATATGAGGGTTAATTATCGGGTTTCAAATGATGTCCAAAGCCCGTATGCATAGGACTAAGGTCAATCAAAGGGAGTCCGAGTTCTTACCCCCCCTACATCGATATTCGATATGCTTACTATAAGTCATGAAAATATCATTTGATAGTTTACAGTTTGATTTTATCGACATAAAGGTCCACAATCTAGTTGGTTTCCTAACCCATTCATTTGATTTGATAAGGATAAATGGATGACATCTCATAGGTTCCATCATCGAGGGATGTCGTTATTTGTTAATTCGCATAGACCTATTCAAGCTGAGGTACATGATTCTCATCATTTTTAATGCTTCAGGCTCACACAAAGTATATGAGAATCACGTGGCCTTGAGCATAAATTTTTTATAAAAACTAACATTACAGTGTCATTCGATGATAGACATTATGATGGTCATGTCATTTATAAGTATCAAGTCAAACAGACAATGTTAGGATAAGGATAGCATGCATAGCTTGGTGGAATCCTAGTAGATGTTGCTATTGGTTTATCTACATAAGTTGAGTCAAGGTGAAAGGCTAAGGGTTCCTTTAGTGAGAATGCCCCCAAATGATTAGGGTTACAAACTCCGATTAGTGATTCTAGCATTCTTTTAATAACACAATTGCCCCCTTAAGGACTTAGGTTACAAACTCTGGTCATATAAGTCTGGCGAATGCACAAGAAAAGACTAAAAGTAATAATACTATATCTTCATCACCTCGTGACTCAAGTGGAATCATGGTAGTAATGTCATTTAGTATTATCGAGGCTTTTTAGGGAAAAGTGGTGCACATGTGATGTGTAGTGCAAATGCAATGGTGAGGAGCTCGATACAATCGAGTATTACATAATAAGAAATAGTCATTTTTGAGTTGATCCCTTTTACTTAGAAATCCCCAATGGAGTCACCACCGTGAGCGACCTTTTATTTTTTAGAAAGATTTTTGTGTTGTGGTTTTTATTACTTTGTTAAACAGTGTAGCAGGTCTTTCCATTTTTTAGGGACATGACAACTTTATCGAATTGGCACAAGTGATTGATCTTGAAGGGACCAGAAGTTTGATTTTATGGAGTTGCCACCAGATTTTTTTAAAACTCAAGAAAAGAAAGGCACAACATTGGTCACTCAGTGAGTAATGTTCCCATCAGAGATTTCTGGGTTCAGGAGATCACATCTACTTTTTTACTATTTCTCATTATACGATATTCAATGTATAGCTACCGCATCACCCTTGTTTTGGTAATGACAGTTTATACAACATTCACATAGTGCATTAGATAATATAGGATAATAAAGCTAAAAATTTTATTACATTGCTTTCTTGATGAAATACACATGAAAAGGAAAAGATTGTAAAAAAGCAAATCTAATATGGTTGATCTACAAGGGTAACACAATCATTTACACAAATTATTTGATGAATGATAGGATGTCATGCTTGCAGTGATTATTTATGCTATGATGATGAATTATGATAATATAAAGGATGCATGAGGTCATCACTGGACCGAGAGCATGATGACTCTATTTCATGACATGAACTTTTTCACATTATTGATATTATGATGTGATTTCATGATTTCAGAAATAGAGGATGCAGAATGATAATGTAAAATGAGCATAATAACACATATATTATTCACGTAGCATGTAAAATTATCAGTCTCATCACAGAAGCACAACGGTATTCCTAAATGCTGGTGATAGTAAAAAATGCAATACGATAAAATAAACATGCTAAAATAATTGTGTGGTCCTCAAACTCAACTAAGCTTGTGTGAGCTTTGAAGCTTTAGCTTCGAGAGATTATCAAGCTTTCCTTGTCGAGAGGTTCAAAATAACAATAAAATGATTCTAGATTGTATACCTTTGAAGTGTGTTTTGACAAAGATGAGGTTGGGTTTGGTGGAAAAAGGGATCTAACAACTTAAGGGAAAGGTTATGGGAGAGCAAAAACTATACGGAGAGAGATTTCCCGCGCCTTCGATCGAACTGACTTTTGAGTGTGTGTGTGTCTTCACTTGCTCCCCTCCTAAAATGGGGTGTAGAGGGGTCTATTTACAGAAAAAAAAAAATATGTAGAATGGGGTGGTGTAGGTGTGGTCATGTGCGTAGAAGTGTATTTTTGCATGTGGCCATGCACAGTGTGTGTATGACTGTTTTCACGTGCACTTCAATGCCCCAGGTTCTATGCATGTTGTTCTATGGTTGATTCCTAGGGTTTTAAGGCCTTTTGAGTGCATTTTCAGAGTCTGTTTTGCCAAATTCAGCTTTGATTTTAGCACATGACACCTAGAGGTATTTATACACACTTTTGAGTGATACGCACTCATACTCGGGCTGTGTTGTTCTTGAGGTTTTGAGGCCTTCCGAGCATGTTTTCAAAGTTTGTTTTATCAAAATCAATTTCTATTTTTCACAAAGCTGGGTCCTGATCTAACAAAATACGCACCGACTTAACGAGCTAAGTATTCCCATAGGAGTTTTCTTGGAATAAAACCTCTTGTTGTTTTGATAATTTGTATTTCGCAAGGTCAAAGCACAACTTAATAGCTCAATGATTAATTTTGCACACTAGTGGGGTCAATTAGGTTTTTTAAGGTTGCACACTTCATAAGTGTTACAAACGAGCAAACTCTAGTCATCTTGGGGATTCATTTCATCATTGGACCTTTTTGGGGATAGTCAAATTTGCAATATGACATTAGGACTTAAGTAGTATCGTTTGTGTCCCCCTAATCTTTTCTGAAAACTTTCTTAGTGCATTTTTTAGACATAATTGTTCACTCATTATTCACGTGTGAGGTCACTATAGCAAGAAATATTGTTCAAATATATTAAGGTACTTTGCATTGTTGAGCAAAAATGAGTTTCAGATTTGATATTTAGATATTTGATGGGAGAATTAATTTTAGGTTGTGGCAAGTACAAGTCAAAGATATACTAATCTATTTTGGATTGTATAAGGCCTTGAAGGGAAAGCCAGCTTCTTTCTCCGAAGGAAATGAGGCAATTAAATCCGGTGATAGTAGTGCAGAAATGGGAAAATCCAAGATAAGTGAAGAAAAATGTGAGGAGCTAGACATGAGAGCAGCAAGTCAAAATCGTCTTTCTATAGCAAAAAATGTTCTTGCTAATGTTACTAGATGGTCAACAATAAAGGAGCTTTAGGAAAAGCTTGAGGACATGTATCAGGCTAAAAGTCTTTCCAAGAAGTTATATTTGAAGGAACAAATTCACAAATTGCAAATGGAAGAAGGTATAAAAAATTTTAACCACCTTAATGTACTTAATGGGATTATTTTTGAACTAGAATCTATTGGAGTGAAATTTGATGATGAAGATAAAGCATTGAGACTTATCTAATATCTTCCATCTTCCTATTAGCACATGTAAACCATTTTAATGTACGAGAAAGAAAATGTGAATTTTTCAGAAGTGTTAAGTAAGCTGATTTCTGAAAAAATAAGGCTAAAAAATGAAAAGAACAAGTCTTCTAAAAGTACAGCATTGTCAATTTGTAGAAATGGGAGGAAGAATAAAGGCTCTAAAAAGAAAATTATCTACTAGGGATGTAAGCAACCTAGACATGTAAAGAATGATTGCAAAAATGGTGGAGTTAATTCAGCTAATGGCTCCAAAAGTCATGCTACTAATGCGGTCGTCTTTAAAGAAGGAGATTATGAACTTTTTATATAAAGAAAGATATATATCCTCATGGCATGATAGCTATTGACTGAGTTGCCATAGAAAAGGATGTATGATAGGTAGTATATCCACAGTTTGCACACGAACATTAGTTGACAGTTGATGCAAGGTGTGTGATGGAATTGATGTTGATGGCTTATGAACTTCCTACAAAGTCAACATTGGAAATTGCACCATAACTTATTTGTAGTTTTTTCAACATTAACTAGTCGAGCTGAAAATTCTTATAGTTAGTAAATTCCAAGTGTGTGTACTCTTATAGTGGAGTATGACATTTCTTTTTTTTTTTTAGAATTATGACTGACATAGTTGATGGTAAGGTAGTTATTGGTCTTTATTTTTAATTATGGGAAGGATTTGTCAGAGAATTGTTTGGAATTTTCTAAGGTGAAGATTTGTTGGTTTGTAAAATTCTCAGATTGGGAATTTGAGAAAAAAAGGGAAAAGTCTTTAGTTATAAATAAACTTCTACCCCCTTTGGTTAAAGTACGTCAATCACCAATTGTATTTGGTGTACCATTGAAAGCTATTAGCTATACTAATAGAGAATTTATGAAAAATTTTCTTGGATATACTTAATCTTTTGGGTGTGAGTAAAAGTTAAATATTTTGTAGTGTGATTTTAATAATTTTTCATATATTGAATTTTTTTTTTTTTTTGTTATCTTTTGACAACATCCGTAGTTTTTCTCCATTTGCGAATTTTTCACATTAAATTATTATATGTTTCTCTCTTTTATTTGTATTTTTGTTTATGTTATGATTTAAAATAGTGAAGATTCGTATTGAATTGTAAGGGGCCCATTTTCCCTAACAATTCCAACTGCAATGCCTTCAATAACAAAATGTGATAAGTTTCATCTTTGAAATTATACAGAACTAACTTTCATCGATCTCTAGCACAGCTTTGTGATTGTCGAAAACACCCAGTGGTTTCATTCTAAAGTATGATATGGTAATCACAACTTTAGTCCAGGAATCACTAATGCCATGTTCATAAACCAAAACTTATTATGGGAAGTTATATCAGTGCCAAGCAAAACACACAGGATTCCCCAAAAACCCCATCACATAAAAGTTTGTAACAGAATTAGGTGAAGGCACATCGCAGAACTTCTCCACCAAATCAAATGCACCAATTATTTGTGACTTTGTTGGATCCTTGCTGCGACTTACTACCCAGTGGATAGCCCCATTTAGCTGAAGTCCTGGATCAAGTTCAAGGATACTGTAAGAGAAGACTCCATTTTTTCTCCAAGTATTTGCTTAGCGAATAGACGAACACCCATCCTTTACAAGAGATTTTTACACTTACAATCACTGATGGAATGAGCATAGCTGAAGCCATACATGAAGGGCAGTGATGATTGACTGTAGGGACGTCAATTGCCTACTAGCAACACATAATAAGCCATTGCAAGAACTAATGAACTTGACCTCATCATAACAAACACTTTTCAAAGGATAGTCAAACTTTATTGCGACTGCGACTGCTCTATCAGTTGCTTCATAACTTACTGTATAAACACAAAGAAGAGAGAAAGATGTGAGACAAAGCCTTCATTTGTGGCAGCTGATACAACTGCCTTCAGTTGCCAGACTGAGATGCATTGTAATAAAATGCGGCTCAGAGATAAAACAACACCAGGATTACATACAGCCTTGAATCGACATAAAGATTTTACAGGTAGTCGTAAGAGTATGTGAACGATGACATCTTGAATAAGGTTAGCCGTCACCATCAACCTCAGTTCAAAAACAAATATTCATACCCCTGGTTTTTTATGTCTAGAGGCGATGACCAAAGGTTGGTCTATGCATTTATAGAACAAGAGATCATTTTCTAATGCATTGACCAACTAGATAATATGATAGATAGATATAAAATAGATATTATGATATATATATATATATATATATATATTTATCAGCAGGTGTACTCCCAAATTGTTGTTCAAAAAAAAATGCATTGACCAACTATGAAACAATCGAAGTTAGGTTTAATAAACCTACCTGCAATTTCAAGGAATTCGCTGTTGGATTCATGTGAGCTCATGGTCATATTATCCCAAAAGACAAAATAGAGCTATCAAGGAAATTTATCTTTTAAGTTATGAAGATGCCCGAAGGCCATCATTTGAGTCAAATTAAACTATACATTATTTTTTTTCTTCCGAGGTTCAAATATAATATAACCATTTTGTTTAAATTCTAAAGCATTGTTAAAATTTGGGCATAAAGACCAAAAGAAACTCCAAAACCATAGCATAACATCCATATATTCGCAATCAACATAGGCAATCTCATTTAGAGCAGAAATAGAGAAGAAAGACGACAAGCATTGTTAGACAACAAAAGCTTCTGTTGAGATGCAAGACAGAACTTTTTTAATCTACTTTCTATGGCTTCGACATTCACATGCTAGTTCACAACTTTGGGAGAAACCAGACTCTTAGTCTAAATTTAAGCAATAGCTGCTAACAAAATCAATACATGAACATTTTCATCAATTTACTTTCAGGATATTCATGATGGTTCAGAATGTTATTTCCCCCGCTTTGGGTGAAACCAAGCTTTCAATATAAATTTCTCCATCAACCCAATTGCAAGAACCATTTATTACAGAATTCCTAAACGTACCATCTTGAGGATTGTAAATCACTAAAGAGGACTCCAACTGCAGTAGAATCTCACCACTATCAGCAATGCAATATGGCATCAAATACGAGATTCGTGCTGGAATATCCAAATGAGGAATGCTAACCAACTTTATCCAAGAGTTTCTCATACCATACTCCTTCATAACCCACAAATCAGAGCGAAGTGTCCAATAATCACACACCACGCATAGCCATCCATTCAATACAGTCAATGTCCTACAGCAACTTAACTCTCCATAATCAGGCTGCATCACCTCCATATAGGTCTCTTTAGATAAATCAAAAGAAACAATAATCCACATCAGTCCCAAATCCCCTTCACGCATTACTGGCCAATTAAGAGTACCACTAACATATTTTCCCGATACATCATTTGGAACACCATATTCAAAGCCTCCAATCCTTCTCCAAGAGCGGGTTCTCCGCTCACAAACTTCAACTATACTCCCATATCCAAAACCAAGACTACCATTCTTATTTTGAAAGCAGAACACAGCAACAACTTTGTAATCATCAATTTCACTGTCATAACCAAAGCCAAAAACAGCATAGCTACCTGACTTCTTTCCAAACCTTAGATGAGGCAATTCATCAAACACCCTCGTAGATGGATTCAATAATGTCACAAAATCTTGCTTCACAGCCACACATAGCAATCCATCACAAGACCCAACAACCCATTCATTACGAATCGGCTTCTTTAACAAGAAACGCTTAAACTTAACATTAGCATCACCAGTTGGAGTATTATCAAAAAGAGAGCATAAAGACCACGATTTAAGGAATCTACGTGATGTGATGTCTGGAGTAATTCTTTGATATTGATTGGGGTTCTTGATTTTTGACAAAGATTTTATGTGTCTGAGATGTGATTTGACGAACTGGGTATCTGAAATTAACGATTTGAAAGACTTAGAAACACACCTGAACTGAATTAGAGATTTGACGGGCAGACGAGAGAGGATTTCTACAATGATTTCTCGAGGAAGGACCGGTAATGAATGTGGAATATCATCAGATTGTTGTGGTACTGATTTCTTCGCTTTCTTTTTGGTATTTCCTTGCAATTTTTTAGGTTCATTGACAGGTGATTCGCATTGGTCTTCATTTAATCTTTTTGTGGGTCGACAGCGAGTCGAATCGTACACTCCCAGCAGCTCCTCCTCCTCCTCCGCCATCAATGCATGAGCCTGCCTCTGCTCTGCTCCGCTTAAGCAATAACTCACTCTAAGCTGGGCTTAGATGAATATGAAGCGTTTTATGTAATTTGATAAGTTATATAGGAGATAGAATTCTATATTACATTAGTGCATGAAGAATTGGGAAATGAGGCGCAATTTGATATTTTCCATGTCATGAACTTTATTTTAAACCAATATTGTGGTTGCGTGGATTAACAAAATTTGAATTTTAAAAGAAAAACGGTGAAATAATATCAAAGCTATTGGCATAATATGAGAGAATTAAAGAGGATGAAAATTTCAATTCTATTTTTCACCAAATATCTTCACCCCTAACATTTCATTTGATAAAACTAAAGTACTGTAATAAAGATGGTTAAAAAAAAACATGATAAAGACTAAAAAGAATACGGATATAAACTATAATGCCAACCTATTCGAGTTATGGTATTTATTAGAAATAACTAATACTTACCCCCTGCACTTTTATTTTTTTCTAAATTTCTTCCCTACACTTTTATTTACATGAATTTAAGCCATACACTTTTATTTATACTTAAATTTAGTCCCTACCATAACAGAGCATGAAATAATTTTAAATTTGACATTAAAAATGACATGTTATGGTACATGTAAAAAAAGTTACCACCTCAGCTCGACATTGCATGCCTAAAACCAGAAAAGATAGAATCTCATCTCTATGTTATGCGTTTATAAGATCGAAGAAGAAGAAGCAAATCTACACTTGAACTACATTGGAAGCAAATCCCTTCTTCTTTCACTTCTTGTTGCAATCGTTCTTTGATAGAAATAAATTAGTCCAAAGAAAGTGAGAAAAAGGTTGAACTGATGGAATATAAGATGGAGAATGAAGGGGAGCCTGTGTGTAAATGTGGTAATGTACCTCATTTGCAGGCATCGCAAACTGACAAAAATCTCGGACAACATTTTTATTGTTGTGCTCACATCATTGTAAGTTAATTTCACTTCATTTAACTAATGTTAAGTTATTTTGAGCTGAATAAAGAAGTTAATTTGAATTAGGGTTACTGTGTTATGATGTTTGGGGATTTGGTACTAGTAGGAATGCATGATATTAGGGTTTTGCTGTAATTAGTAAATAAATGAAAATGTCAAGGAATTAGGGTATGATGGGTATGTTGTTACTATTTTTTTTAATGTTTGAAGTTTTGAAGTAGGGTATGGTGCATGTATTTTATGCAATTAAAGACTAATTTTTATATAGAGCAGTTCCAAGAATGTGATTACTTCAAATGGTATAATAGGGAGCTCAGTGATTACCAACTCATGTATGTTAAAAGTCTTAAAAAAGCAAAGAAAGAGTTAAAGGATAAGAGGAATTGTGCATTGGTTCAGGCTAGGGAGGCAAATGCAATTTGCAAACTTAGACAAGAGGAGTATGAGGCCATGAAGAAAGAAATGATGCAGAAAAGGTCAGAGATGGAATCGCTATAAGTTGACTGCAATTTTTTAAAGGAGAACATTGAAAGGCTATCAGCGGAGAATGAAAATTTGAAGGTACATAATGAAGAGCTAATAGAAATCATATTACAAGACTGCAATAGATATACGGAATTGACTAACAAGATCACAGGTCTTCAACCACAATGGAGAGCTTAAAGAAGGCACATGAGATGTATGCATTAGGTGTTAGAGTAGGACTTACAACTAGGATTGCATATTATGCAACTCGAAAATGATGTCTATTAGTGCTTTTGTTACTAATATGTTATTTTGTATGGCAACTCCTTTGACTTCTAGTGCTTTGCCTTTTAGTTGATGATTGTAGATTATAATATGTATTAAGTGACATTGTGTGATTATGTAGGCTTTGGCAAACTAAACTTGTTAAAATGTTTGTGAATAGTTAATGGTGTTTTGGCATGTCAAGCTTTCAAGTTGTGTCTATGAATGACTATTGCAGTTAACAAATTGAGCATATATGACAAATAGTTGGCTTTTGTACTAAACCTGTTATTGCGTAACATGTTTAAATTTCCCTGCATGAATGAATGCAGTATAGAACTACCTCAAAAGGCACTTTCAATTGAACTTATATTTACCATGTTTAATGGATATACAAAAATCCTACTAAACCTTAGTTGGCATAATCTAGGACATATTTGTCCTAAATGTATCTGTCCAAAATGTACTTAACATCTACCCAAAAAAAAAAATTCTAAAACTCTTTTATATACAATAAGTGCATATCACACTTTATGGCTTCTAAACAGGCCTCCTATCTCTTAGATTTTAGGATTTTGATTGCAAAGCTTATCCTGTAACATTAATATTGTCCCCATCTTAGAGGCTTGCGCAATGGCTGCAACACATGACAAACATACATGTTATACACAACCTAAACTTCAAATTAAATAAACAATTTCTTTTATAGTTAGTCAATAAATTAACCTTTAGATATGCAGCACCACTATTAAGATCGACATAATAGCCAACTCCTCCCCTATTGGTACCTTGTTGTGGATAGCATGGTTATGAAGAAAATGTAGCATTTGCTTCATTTTTAGTTGAATTGCTTCATTCAGGTTGACTCTGAGACATTCTATAGTATTTATCTGCTATAAAATAACCTGGACTAAACCTGAAATCTTTTTCTTGCTAGCTTGATGTGTCTACTACCCCTTTTCCCTTCGCATCACATCTTACACTTATGTTATTTTGTCTTAGAGTTGCATCATAAGTTCCATGGTCTGCAAGAGGTGGCTAAACAAGTGTATTTTTTTACTGCTTGCCTTTTGCTTAGACATTTGTGAACTCTTTTAGAAACTCAGTTCTATTAGCATGTGCACCATTACTCTCTTATGTCTGAATAGTTGGCTTTCTCATGTTCTTCCTAATTTTAATAGTTGGCTTCGGATGTTATGGCTAGCTTATATACACAGTCCACAAGTCATGATTTTGCTACTTCTGTCCATCTTCCTTACTTTCTTAATCTCATTTTTATCTTTGTCTTTATAATTTTAGGCCTCCTGAGCATCTTCATAAATTGAGGAGGTTCAATTCTCTCTTTCCCATTTTGTGGCCAATGCATCTTCCTCGGAATAGGTTGTATGCTAGGTCATAGGCCTTCCCATAAGTGGTTTTACTGTACCAGTGGTCCATGTAGTGCTCAGGATGGTCAATCTTGTTATAAATGGCACATACAACATGCTTATATAGGATTCTTTTCAGCTCCCACTCCCTACATGTGCATGTTTTCTTGTCCAAATAAATCGCATGCTTATTAGTGTGATTATATACACTAGTGATCTCATATCCCTCCTCACCATTCCACTCTAAAAGCCAGTTAAAAGACCTTTCTTTTTTTTTTCCAATTTCTGCAAGAATCTAGGACTCACATTGCATCAAGCATCTAAAATCCATCCATTGAAAGTTTCTGACATGTTATTGTCTACAACATCACACTTCACATCTATTTTAAAGAATGCTTTGCACCAACTTTCAACTCTATAATCAAATACATCTTTTACCAACCCTTCCCCAAGCTTGGATAATTCATTAAGCTTATTATTCTTCAAATCTTGATCCAAGGTTGCTCTTGTATAGTTCCAGAAAGCTATTTTTCTTTCTTCTCCTCTCCATTTCTTAGCACAATTGGCATAGATGTGTCTAGCACACATCCTATGCTCTGTATTAAGCAATTTAAGTTTCATTATAGCTTCAAGTCCCTGTATTATGGTCAACAACACATAGATATAAAGACACTTATATATGTCAAAAAAATCAAAGGATATTTAAGTAGTGTATACCTATTACATGTCAGATACAACTGTATATCCCTCACCATCACTAAGGGGCAAATCATATTTCAAGCATCTCAAAAACTAAGTCCAATGACCTTTGTCTCCAACTGAACCACCCCCTATGCAATTCGAAAGATATAATTTTTTTCGTCCCTTCTAACAGCACAAAGCAGTTGACCTTTACAGACACCCTTCAAAAAACACCCATCAATACCAATTATACTTTTACACCTTTCTACCCAACCTCTTTTATAAGCTTCTAGACACATATAATACCTACTAAAGTAAGGTTTACCCTCTAAATTTTCAAAGCAAGATCTTGCAAAACAAGTGGACCTTAGATTACTCTCCACAACAGCTTGTGAATAATAATACAAGGCTGTATATTCTTCTTTAAAGCTGCCTATTAACTCAATTAATATTTTCTTCTTTACATTACTAACCATATTTGCACTTGCACTCATTTTCAATTCATTCTTAATTAAAGCCTTAAAATCCTTTAACTTGATGTTAGGCTGACTCATCAATCTATTTTTGAAATACTTCTTAAGAAATTCTACATTACAAAACTGGCTCTTATTTCTTCTTTCACATTTATAGTGAGGGTTATATGTCTTCACAGTGAGTGTATTATCTGCATTATGGATACTAACCAAAATGACTCAAGTGCAACCTTTTTTACACTCAGCTCTCACTCTATTATGATCATTATTCACATAATGAACATGTAATCCCTTTAAAATGTGTAGCTTGTGATGGCATCCCTTAACTCTTCAACATTCTTGAACTTTATACTAATGCAAGACTAGAATTTTAGACTTCAAATCAAAGAAAATCCTGGTATATTGTTTTCTTTAACATTGATGTCCAAACTCATCATCAGTGTCACTATAGTAACTACAAACATCAGAACTACTACAGTAAACATTGTCATTCCCATCTAATTGCTAACCTTAGGATGTTATTATATCATCTTCAACATTTTGTTATCCTTCTTCTATAATGTCTACAGGAACTTGCACCCCTTCAACCCTTCCATCTGTGTTTGTTTTGTTCTTTGTAGACTAAGAAGCTCTAACTTTATCCCTTGTAGCTTTTAATTCATCATCTGTTAATCCCTCAATAGTGACACATATTTCATCAAAAGTTTGGTAGGATACAAACTCTAGTTCAGGGTCCTCACAGTTATTTTCACCCTTAACTTTAACCCCAATGTCTGCAACCCCACTGTCATTTTTAGCCTCAATATGCAACCCACTGTCACTATCCACTTATAGTTCCTCAACTATGACTTGCCTACTTTGGTTGGTTAAGGACCTAACATGCTCACTATTTATAACTTAGATAAAAGGTTGAGATTCCCTCCCCAATTGAATTCTAATGCTACCCTCATAGTTGGTGCAATCAACTACAAAGACTAATATTTGCCATTAAGTTGTTAATGCAATGACCTGATAAGTCCTTATCATCATTAATTTCAATAATTTCCCCACCAAGCTTTTTATAATATAATCCCCCAACTCGTCTATATCCTAAGTCTCCCACATAACTCAGAACATTAGGGTGGACAACATGTCGATATTTAAAGCATAATCCATGGCACCCATATATTCAATGCCCTTATCATTCTTCACAATGGTCCCCCCATAATGCAATACCAATTCAACATTAATGTCACCCATTTCCCTCAAATTTTTACTTACCAAAATAAACCAAAATCAAAATATTATTAAATTCTTCCAACCAACAGTACCAAACAAGGACAACCATGTAATGAATTCCTTTTACTCCTTATATAATACTTAATTAATTTCTGGGATAAGAGCCAAGATCGATTGTTGTTTAATTTATGACTAAAAAAACTCTATTTATGCATAAACAACATAAATAGTCACATGCACATTCTGCATAATGGTTTCATATTCTGATTTTGGTGGACCACAGTCAATAATAAAAAAATTGTACCTGTCAAATAGAGTCGTCCACCACTGTCGAATGCTTATGAAAACTCCAACAAAACAAGTCGTCTTTAGTATAAAAAGCCCTACCATTGTCTCCTTTGAGCATGCACTGTCTACTTTAACACAGCTCCTTTGCAGCTCCACCATGCAAACTTTGATAATGCACCACTTTATACTTCAATAACACATGCCTTTTACCTCTATAATTGTACTTCAAAAGCTACCCACTACAGATTCTTGTCATTTTGCATAATATTTCTCAACTCTTAAACGTATTTGGAAGTCAATTTCTCTATTTTGTACAACTAGAGGTTTTGAATAGAAGCTAGGGATTTTGAACTGCAAATTTGAAGCCAAAGAAGACATAAAGTTAAAGGTTTTTTTCCTTTTGTAAATGTCCTCTTTAACCTTCAAGCATCTCTCTTATTGCAATTTAAGTAATGATTGTGTTATTTTATGTGGCATTTTTTAAGTAATACCATTCTCAATTAACAGTGCGTGGATATCATGCCAACACTTCTGTTATTGTAGGGACCAAATGTAAGTATAAATAAAAATATAGGGACTAAATTCATAAAAATAAAAGTGTAAGGGAAAAATTTCAAAAAAAAAGTACATGGGTAATTATGGGTTATTCCTATTTATTATACTTGTCAATAAAAGGGTATATGTACACACTATAGTCCACACTCTCTCTTGAGAATCTTGAACCCTCTTCCTTCTCCATTCCGTATCTATCTCCGCCAGATAAACAAAGGTCTCCTCCAATAACACCCGAAGTATTAAGAAGATTGCAATTACTCTATAGCAATTCCACCCGTTGAAGCTTCTCACTATCTTACATCAAACATCATAACTGAGTAAGGATTAGTACAATGAAGCCAGTTAATCCAATAAACAGCTCCCTTATAGAATAAGGCAGGCCTGTCTACGGTGTGAAAAATGAGCTCCCACTATGACACTTAGTGTGGATGCTTCCTTCTCCATGAATTTATCCTCACTAGAAAACCCTCAGTTGTAACCTCTTTAAAGGGACTGCGAGAAATTTCTGCAACAATTTTGTAATCATTATGTAAGGCATTGTAGCAAACATCATAAGTCAAGACCCTACTCATGTTGGTGACACCGAGAATACTAGGACCACCTCATATTATCTTGTTCACTGAGGTTAATGGATTCCATATAGTAAAGTAGTCCTAATCGTTATACCTAAACATATCAACCCATAATAGGAACCAATGATTCATACTGGAAAAAAATCACTCAAGGGGAAATTGATTTAAATTTATATATACCAACCCATTATAAGAACCAATGATGGTTCTCACGGAAGAAAAAAAATCATTCAAGGGGAAATTGATAATTTAAATTTAGACGCACACAGCAAGCTACGTATTGAAGTCAAAGATATATTGAGAAGAGGATCTTAGAGTCCTCAACTCTTTCTTAAATGCAGGCTCAGAGATTAAAGCTTCTTCTTCATTGCACACACTCATGCATCGCACAAGTCATGAGTGGCAAAGAGAAGACTATGTCTTGAGGGATATTTTGCGCTCTTACCATACCAGCTGCTCCTTTTGGTGCTTTTTTTTTCCAACATAGATTATTATGACCAAAATTAATAATACATACTAGGACTTCAAGTTGAATCTAAAGACTTACATAATCAACTGCTCAATAGGAGTTGAGTGCCACAGTATGAATTGCATTACTTGACACATATGTTCAGGAGCAATGGACTTGACCCTTTGTCCATTATTTATTAACAAGTACCAGCATCAATTTTTATATATTTTGAATCAACATCTACAGAACCAACTCCAAAAAACTATAAATTACATGTAATGAGAATCAACAATATATTAGAAAAAAGATACAAGAGGATAAGCTGCAAAATATGCATACCTATATTTCAAATTTTCTTTGCGGTATTTGTATAGTAAAGCTATTTCTGCATCTATACGTCCATCCTAGAGTACTCATTCGGTGAAATGAGGGACTCTACTTCAAATCCAACTCCAATTGGAATTCCACGAACCACTAGTACCTTATTTGTGTTCTTCTTTAGATTTTATTGAACTAATTGGCCATCTATATCTAGTAAAGCTTCTCCATTCTTGGCCAAGCAAAGTGGCTTCATGCATGTATTTGAAAAGTTGATAGTGATCCTAGTCCATGACCTCTTGATGTTGGTAGGATCATCATTTATTTTGAGGATGACTATTTCAAGGATAAGCTTCACCATGTCTTGATAGAAGAAGCGATGAAAATGAGTGATGCAATAACTAAACTCAAATAGGTGTAATGTATTGTTTCCAACTATATGTGCAAATGATTAAATAAATGAATCCAACTGCAATCTCAATAGTTGCATTCTTATAGTTGGCAACTTGTGTTTATAATCATTGAAGAAGACATACACTTGTAACTTGATTTTGTTGGAATTTCTTATTCTTTCGTCTCCCAAAATGCCTTGAAAAAGACATTATTATATCTTTTTGGTTTTCTAGTTGGTGGGTTCATTATAGATTGTCTTTCTTTTGATTAAGAGATATTTGTTGCTACTTGAAACCATATAAGTAAATCAAAGAATTGTATCTGGTAATAAAAAAGCCTGATAGGTTTCAGTTCTTCATACCGTAATTTAACCAAGAATTATACATATCTATAAACAAAGTAATGCAACAAAGAGAATTTTGAAGTACTGGCAAAAAATGGAAATGGAGAACCATATATTCCAGTTCATTTACAGCAGGTATCTGGTTAAGGTCCCAATCTTAGATGAGGTGAAACAAGGCTCTCTACATGTCTCTACTTCAAACTCAATTCCATTTGGAATGCCTTCAATAACAAAATTTTGATAAGTTTCATCTTCGAAATTGTACAGAACTAACTTTCCATCAATCTCTAGCACAGCTTTATGATTGTCAAAAACACCCAATGGTTTCATTCTAAAAAATGATATGGTAATCACAACTTTAGTCCAGGAATCACTAATGCCATGTTCATAAACCAAAACTCATTATGGGAAGTTATATCAGTACCAAACAAAACACACAGGATTCCCCAAAAACCCCCATCACATAAAAGTTTTTAACAGAATTAGGTGGAGGCACATCATAGAACTTCTCCTCCACCAAATCAAATGCACCAATTACTTGTGACTTCGTTGGATCCTTGCTGCGACTTGCTATCCAGTAGATAGCCCCTTTAGCTGAAGTCCTGGATCAAGTGCAAGGATACTGAAAGGGAAGACTCCAATTTTTCTCCAAGTATTTACTTTTAGCAAATAGACGAACACCCACCCTTTATAAGAGATTTTTACAGACTTGTAATCACTGATGGAGTGAGCATAGCCGAAGCCATACATCAAGGGCAATGATGATTGACTGAAGGGACGACAATTGGCTAGCCTTGGTAGTTCCTGAGCTGCTCTTGTAGAAGGGTTGATCAATAATAACACTCCTGGTTCAGAAACACATAATAAGCCATTGCAAGAACCAATGAACTTGACCTCATCATAACAAACACTTTTCAGAGGATAGTCAAACTTTATTGTGACTGCTCTATCAGGTGCTTCATAACTTGCTGTATAAACACAAGGAAGAGAGAAAGATATGAGACAAAGTCTCCATCTGTGGCAGCTCATACAATTGCCTTCAGTTGCAAGACTGAGATGCATTGTAATAAAATGCAGGCTAGAGATAAGACAATATGGAGTAATCATAGTGTGTAAATTCTAACACTTTGATTTGTGGGGAAAGAGGAGTTCAAGGTTTGTAGGTACTGACTTTGAGAAACACATTCCTTTTCTGCTGAGTGCAATGCTTTGATGCTCATTTATTTTCAATGGTGGTGCTTTAAAATTTGGACATGAAGACCAAAAGAAAACTCTAAAGCCACAACATAACATCCATTTATAGGAGATCAATATAGAACAGAACACTTAAACAACAATATATAGGAGATCAATATAGATACAAAGAAGAAAGAAAACAAATAAGTTAAACAACAAAAGCTACTAATAAGATGCAATACAAAGACATTTTAAACCTACTTTCTATTGCTTCAACATTCTTGTTGTCTCCATATATTAGTTCTCAACTTTGAGCAAAACCAGACTGAGAGTAGTTTTGAGCAAGAGCTACTTAAAAAAACAATACATGAACATTTTCAATTTACTCTCTGATTGCTTACAGCTTTAGGTGAAACCAAGCTTTCAATATAAATTTCTCCATCAACCCACCAGTAAGAACCATTTATCACAGGCTTCCTAAATGTACCATCTTTAGGATTGTAAATTATCATAGTGGTCATCCATGCCAGGAGAATCTCACTACTATCAGCAATGTAATATGGCGTCCAACTCCAAATTTCTCTTTCATAATCATCCAAATATGCAATTCTACATAACTTAATCCAAGAGCCATACTCCTTCATAACCCACAAATCAGCACAATCTGTTCCATTACACATTACAGAGAGCCATCTATTCAATGCGGTTAATCTCTTACCACCATGTAATTCCACAAACTCAGGCATCATCACCTTCTCATAGGTCTCTTTAGATAAATCAAAGGAAAAAATAATCCACCTCCTTGAATCCTTTTTATCCTTTACTAAACAATAATCCACCATTGACATATTTGCCTGATTCATCAGGTGCAATACCATGCTTAAAACTTCCAATCCTCCTCCAAGAGTGGGTCCTCAGTGCACAAATCACGGCCTTAAAACTACTTCAAAAGAAGAACACTGCAACAATCTTGTAATCATCTATTTCACAGTCATAGCCGGACCCAAAATCAGCATAGCAAATTGGCTTCTTTTCAAACCTTGGACGAGGCAATTCATCAAACACCATAGTAGATGGATTGAATACAGTCACAAGATATTCCTTAGCCAAACATAGCAATCCATCACAAGACCCAACAACCTGGCTATCACAAAGCTTTTTCTCTAACATGTGACGTTTAAATTTGACAATGTCATCAGTTGAATTATTATAAAAAAAAGAGCACATAGACCAAGACTTAAAGAATCTTGGCAGTGATGCGGTTTCTGGAGTAATTCTTAGATATGGATTGGGATTCTTGAATTTTGACAAAGATTTGATGTGTCTGAGGTGGTGTTTGATGAAATAGGTACTTGAAATCAACGAATAGAAAAATTTAGAAACACACCTGAACTGAACTATAGTTCTAACGGGCAACTGACAGAGGATTCCAGCAATGACTTCTCGAGGCAGGTACCCCACTGAAAGTGGATCAGATTGTTGTGGTTGCGGTGTTCCAGGTTCACTGATAGGTGATTGGCATCCTAATCTTTTTGTGGGTTGACAGCCAGTTGAATCCATCACCACCATAAGCTTCTTCTCCTCTGCCATTTTCGTCTTCTCATCCTTTGCTAAGCTGGGCTTGCATCAATATACAATGAAATGGGTACCGAGTATACTAATTCTTCGAGGTTTTGAGTTTGAAAAAAATTAAGAATATGATGCAATGGGAAGTAGGCAAACTTTTTGGTTAAATTCCAAGTTTGAGTAATTTGAGATCATATATATATATTTAGAGAATTATGACTCAATTAAAGGCTTAAAATGTCAGTAGTGAAGATTTTATGTAATTTGAGAAGTTATATAGGAGAGACAAATTCTACACTACATTATTGCTTGAAGAATTGGGAAATGAGGTGCAATTTCATATTTTCCATGTCATGGACTTTATTTTAAACCAACATTGTGGGTGCGTTAATTAACTAAATTTGATTCCTTTTTTTTTTTTAAATACACTGAAATAATATCAAAGTTAATAGAGTAAAATATGAGAGAATTATAGAGGATGAGAATTCGAGTTCAATTTTTTACCAAATATCTTCACCCCCAACATTTCACTTCATAAAACTAAAGTAACGTAGTAAAGATGGTTAAAAGAATAGGGACATGGACTATAAGGCCATATTATTCAAGTTATGGTAATTATTATAGTAGTCAATAAAAGGGTACATGTACGGCATAATGGCAATGAATAATTACGAAAACTTGTTTACAAATCAATTTAGTCCACACTCTCTTATGAGAATCTTGACACCTCTTCCTTCTCCATTCCACGCGATTCCACCCGTTGAAGCTTTTCTCACTATCTCCATCAAACATCATAACTGAGCAAGGATTAGTACAATGAAGACTGTTAATCCAATAAACAGCTCCCTTATAGAATAAGACAGGCCTGTCTACGTTGTGAAAAATGAGCTCCCACTATGACACATGGTATGGATACCTCTTCCCCATGAATTTGTCCTCACTGAAAAAACCTCAACTCTAATCTCTTTAAAAGGACTGCAAGAAATTTCTGCAATAATTTTGCAATCATCATGCGAGGCATGGTAGCAAAAAGCACAAGTCAAGACCCTACTAGCGATGGTGATACTGAAGTACTAGGACCATCTCATATTATCTTGTTCTCTGATGTTAATGGATTCCATACAGTAAAGTAGTCGCAATCATTACGAGCTAAACATATCAACCAATGATTCTTACAGGAAAGAAATACTCAATGGGAAATTGATAAATTTAATCTAGACATACCAACCCGTTATAGGAACCAATAATTCTTTCAGAAAAAAAAATCAGGGGAAACTGAAAAATTAAATTCAGACGGACCTTTCTCATTCAGCAATTTGGTACAGCAAGCCAGGTATTGAAGTCAAGGATATGTTGAGAAAAGGCTCTTCGGGTCCTCAACACTTTCTTGAACACAGGCTCAGAGATTAAAGCTTTCCCTTCTTTGCTCGCACTCATGCATCACACAAGATTCTTGAGTAGCAAAGAGAAGAGGACTATGTCTTGAGGTATATTTTGCTGTCTTCCCATACGTGCTGCTCCTTTCATTGCTTTCTTTTTTTCCAACACAGATTATTAAGAGTCAAAAATTAATCATATGAACCAGGACTTCAAGTTGAATCCAAAGACTTGTATAATCAACTGCTCAGCAGGAGTTGAGTGCTACCGAGTATGAAACGGACCGCATGTTCAGGGGCAATTGACTTGACCATTTGTCCAATTATTTATTAACAAGTACCTGCATCTTTATGGAAAGCTATCAGCTTGTAAATATCTTGAATCAACATCTACAGAATCAACTCCAAAAATCTATAAATTATACGTGATGACAATCAATGATACATTCAGAAAAAGATAGCACAAGAAGATAAGCTGCAAAATATGCATACCTATGTTTCAAATTTTCCTGATGATATTTGTACAATAAAGCTATTTCTGCATCTATGTGTCCATCCTACAGTACCCATTTGGCGAAATGAGGGACTCTATGTAGGTATCCGCTTCAAATCCAGCTCCAATTGGAATTCCACGAACTGCTAGTACCTTATATGTGTTCTTCTCCAGATTGTATTGAATCAATTTGCCATCTATATCCAGTAAAGCTTCTCCATTCTTGGCCAAGCACAGTGGCTTCATGCATATATATGAAAGGCTGATAGTGAGCCTAGTCCATGACTTGCTCACCCCATATTCATGCATCACCCAAAACTCATCGTGCATTTCATTGAAACTTTTAAGGATGCAAAGATTTTCATTTAATATTCCTAACATAAATTCAGAATTATCGTCAGCCAAATCTGGTGCTGGCATATCCCAAAACAATTCGTTCTCCAAATCAAAGATTGAAACTACGTAGAATTCATCATCAACCTCCTCCCTGTTTATAGCCATCCAATGAATGGCTCCATGAAGCAACACACCCGAGTGATGAAAACAAAAATCATGACAAAAGTTGTCAACTTTTTTCCAAGAATCAGCTCGTAGTGAATACACACTAGAAGCAACACCAGCATTGATTCTCACCACCTTATAATCATCTCTAGTTGAATCATAACCAAACCCAAAAGCAGTAACGTATTCAGATTCTCCTAAAATTTTCTTGGATTCTCCAGTGGATGGATTAAACAAGAAAAGGGCATCTTCATCTGGGGCTATACACAACAATCCATTACAAGAGCCCCAAATCTCAACCCAATTTTTTGAATTAGCAAAAGATTGCACATCAACCTTTACCATAACTGGATTTTCATCTTCATCTTCAGACACTTTAAAATAAACTCCATCATTTTCACTAGAACCCAACATTTCATTAGGCTTATCTTTCAAAGGATAATCAAGCTCAACAGCTACAATATCACTGTCATCATTAATATCAAAACCTACAGATTCATAGTCAACAGAGTAAAGATTCTGCGAAGAGAACAAAAGTCTCTGTCTTTGAGCATAAAGGGTCTTGTTTCCGAGAGCCAAGTCGAGGTGGGATTTAGCAAATTCCAGACTAGACAAAAGAGAAAGCCAAGATTTCGATACGCACCTGAATCTACACAGACATTTGACGGATGCCCTTTTAAGAACCTCTACAATTATTTCTTGAGGAAGATGTGGCATGGCAGCTTCCACTTCATCGTGAGATTGATTTTTTTGTTGTTTGCTGCTTCCCTCCATGGATAATTTGCTGTACTTCGATTTGATTTCGCAGAAGGACACACAAAAAGAAGTACTTGCATATGGCTGGTTCATGATTGATCAAGACAAGACAACACTAGGTGTAGGCTCTGCTCAACTTCGGACCAAACATTGGTTAGGTGTCTTTCCCGAAAAAAGAAAATAACATTGGTTAGGTGCGAGCTCACAGGCTTGGGTGAAATAAAAGTTTGCATTATTTAATAATAATAAAACTAGTTGTCAGTCCGTATCTTACGCGAACTTTACAATATTTTATATAATTATTAAATAATTCTAATAAATTATAAATTAATTAAATATAAAAAAAAGTTTAAAAAATTATTTTAATAATTTTTTATTAAAATTACATATATATTTTTTTAATATGTATAGTAAAAATAATAATTGAATAAATAAAAATTGTATTTTTAAGTGAATAAAAAGTTGATGTTTTAATTAGAATAAAAAAATATAATTTTTAATGAAAAAAATAGTAGTATTTTACATGTAGTATAATTAAAGTGTTTTATATACAATAAAACATATGTATTTTAATAAAAAAATTTCTAAAGAGAAAAAGTAATTAATTAAATTAAAATAAAATATATTACATTAATTTTATTTTTATATTTTTTATTGTCATTATTTTTAAATATAATAAAATTCATTTTGTAAACTATTAAATTACTATTAAAATATGTATAATAGTGTTTTAATTGAGAAGATTTTTAAACATAAAATTTATAATGGTTTAGAAAAAATGATTAAATGATTTGACATAAAAAAAATACATGTTACATAAATACTTTTAGAATTTAAATAGTATTGAAAAAATATATATATTAGTATTTTAGTTAAAAAATAATATTAAAAAATTATAATAAATATTTTATTTTTAATAAGAATTAATACTTTTAATGACACATTATATATATATATATATATATATATATATATATATATATATATATATATATATATATATATATATATGCATCCTATCATATAATGTATTAACAATTTACATCCATATGTAACTTTAGAGACAATTTCCAATTTCGGAACAAATACAAATAAATAAATAACAAATTATATAAATCTTAGTCAATTTGAGAAGAATATTTATGCCAATGTCTTGGTTACCTAAAAGTATATAAAGATATACCTAAAGAATTTTTAGTTATGTCACAAAAGTGATCAAAGTGAAATAATTACTCTATAGTCCTCTATATACTTTATTTGTTGTCTAGTCCCATCCATATTCCACTTAATTATTGTTATGTCGTGATTTAGAGTTGTATTTTTAATTTCAGAAAAATATAGTATATTTCTTCTAGTAATAAGTCTTCTGTATTCTTGTTCAAGTTCTTGGAATCTAAAATTTTCTTCTAATAATTGTAAATTAATATTATTTAATGTTTGTTTACTCATGAAGATTCTGAACTAAATTCAGGTGGAGTGGGGGATTGTCTTGTCTTCGAGTTACTTCATCACAATCACAGTCTTTATCATGATTTTCAATATGATTATTGTCTTCTATATCTATGTATCTAAAAGTCTCAGTCCTTAATTCTTTTAAACTGTTTAAGTCTTGAAGATTTAACAAACAAAAACTTTCTAAAACTTTCCCGATTGTAGTCATGAAATAAGTACTGTAAAGATTATACAAATTTGAAGAAAAGGTTCAACCACATGATACTCAAATAAACATTAAAGAAAGTCATTGATCAATCCAAGTGTTTTATAGCAAATTATCTAGATGCAACATCCTAAATACAATGATATTCAGATAAAAAAACAAATCCAAATAATCAAATCTAAATAATAACCCTTAATCTATATGATTAATACTTTGGTTTTGCCAAAGAATTAAACTAGTGAAATTCTCAGAATTTCTATCCTTTCATAAGCCTTCTCACGGGTACTTTTTGTGCCCTCTCTGCCTTTTTTCCCTCTTGGCTAATACCCAGGAGTTTTTACCAATTTCTCTTTATTAATCATATAGCTCTAAAGCATTATTATAGAGATTATTCAATATTTAAATTTTTATGCAATTCATCATATCAAAAGTAGAATCCTACATATAGAAATTAGAGATAAAATACCTGGATTGAAGAAAACTTTCTTTTATTTATCTTTCCTCAGTGAGGTTAAACCTCAAAGAGTCTCACACGTACATAGCTACTGGTTACAAAACAAACTTAATTTACAATATTTAAGCCAAAAATCATATAAAGTGATTTTCCTCAAGATCCCTAAAGGGCAAAAGGTGTATTTTTCTATAATTACTTCCTTTTCCTAATGAGAATGGTTGTGGAAGAGCTTGCTTTTAAAACTAAGAGAATGGCCTCTTATATAGGTAAGGCAAAGTTAAAAGATTACAATAAATGCCCCTGAGTAGAAGGGCAAATAGAGAAAAGTAAAATTATAGTCCGAAGATGCTTTAGAGATAAGCATCAGGTACAAAGTCTTCACGTGGGTTGGCCCATCATGGTGTCCTTTCTTGTTATTTAGTTTGAAGAATAGTGGAGGGGTCCACCATTTGTCTTTCACTGTCTGTGGATGATTAATCACTTTCATTAGTGTCTTTGTCTTTAAGCTTTTGTTCTTTTTTTAAGAGTGAATCATAAACTTTAACAAGTGTCATGAATTAGTTCCTTTTAAACAAAAGCTTATGGAACTTGATTCAAGAATTCCTTTTGTGATGTAAACTTTTTCAAAATGAGTCCCATTACATAGATCATAATTTTATGTTTCAAGGCATTCATTATTGAAGAAGAAGTTATAAGCTACTGTTCTAGCCTTCCAATATGTTAAGGCTTTGGGCCATAAGTCTTTAGGTAAGGTCCATGAAGAGTCTGAATACATGTGTTTATTTGGGGTGCTCATGTATTTTGCATGTCCATGAGTATGAATGAACGACATGGAATAACATGGTTTAATTTGTCCTTCTATATCTTCTGATGGTACTACTATGATTTTTATATGGACAGCACCATGTGAAGCAGCTTCAAGCAAAGGAATTTCCAAAATTTTTGAAATGTCTAAAACATTAGATGGATCATGAACCCATAGGTCTGTAAGAAGTCTGTGTTAGTAGAATTATAAAGGACTTACTTCAATATTTTTATACTTTTTACCAAATGGGAAATTATTAAGTAGTATTCCAAATTATCTAAATGAGTAGACCAATTGGCAGTGGCAATTGGATGTCTTTCCACAAGAGTGGTGTGAGTTTCTACAAGGAAATCTACTATCACAATGAAAAATATAACCACAAAAAATTCCATCTTCTAAAGCATTAGAATTTTAAAATTGGTCATTATGTCTTAAGTCTAAAAATTCTTATAGAATTGTGAATTTTGTCCATGAAGTAGACATGATGTCTTCAATCGATCCGGTTAGTGAATAAGAAACATTATAGGCCTCTTTAATTATTATCTCTTTATTGGATGTATCTATGGGCACAATATGTTTAGTTAGTATTATGGAATAAGAGGTACTTGGTCTAGTTTGGGATGAGTTGGGCTCCTGGATGTAAGGTCTTTTAAGGAGTTCACGAGAAGTAAAGTATTTGAAGTCTTTCAGGATGTGGGCTTTTAAGGCTGATTGGGCTTCTTAAAAGTTATAATAGCCTTTAAAGCTGGGTGTCTTAAGAGTTTTGTCAAATTTAGCCATTTGTTTATGAACTTAAATCCTTTCAGATATCTCAGCCCAGTTGTCATATAGGCCGATATAAGGTCCATTGAACGAAACATAACAGGAGTATTTTTTTCCTAAGGATGGTATGGATGTTTGGAAGTAATTAACCAATGCGTTAATCACAACCATTTTCCTTGAAGATCCTCGTTCTTCAGTGGGAAGATTCCAAATGCTATCAATAATACAACATTGTGGTCCGTCTAAGTCTTTTCTACCTGCAAAATTAAAATGGATGAAAGCATTTAAGTAGTAAGCCCACCCCAAGATGAGTGCTCTCCTATTCTGACTTCCCCGAAACCTTCGGTAGCACAGCCGAGATAGCGATGGGCTCTCTACCCCTGCGAGGGTGGGGAGATAAAAGTTTTGAGAATTCAAGAGAAGGTCATAGTGAGATGAGTCATTTATCATTACGATAGGTGTTAAGTGGAAGTGCAGTGATATACATAGTTGAGGCATCCTAATAGATCGGTAGACTTAAACCTTGTTCATTGTATAAGTGTTTTTGAAGATAGACAACTCTTGTTGTCCAAACTTCATTGTAATAGGGTTGCATTAGTCTTAATATAAGATATGGATTTCTAGGATGCCATATCCTCCTCTTTTGAGGGCTTGTCTTTTTCTAAGTGGAAAAGTCTTTGGGTTTTCACCCTGATATCTTGACTTTGGTTCTTATACCAAGCAAAGTCTTTGTGAAGTCTTGAGGATTTCTTCCTCTGTCAATTCTTTTTCCTGCATTAGACACATTAAAAGATTAGTCTAGATAAGTTGTCTGCAAGAGTATTCTTTTTACCGTCTATGTGTTCAAATGAGGGTTTAATGCCTTTTTAAGTTATTAAATTCATAAAATTTAACCATTTATTGGCATTAATTTTTCATTCTATCTATTTATTATAAAATTTTACAATAGCCTCACAGTCAATCCTAATTGTAAAGGGTTTGTCACAGATATATAAATAAAAATTTTCAATTCCATTAATGACTGTAGGTATTTCAAAATCTAATGATGTAAGTCCTTTTTCTTTGTAAATGCTTGAAGCATATCTACAAATTTGTTCATCAGTTTTAAGAGCAAATTTATTTATTTTTTAATAGAGAACTACTCCCCATCCAAGTTCACAATCGTCTATTTCTACAATCATATAATTAGTAAAAAGTGGAAGTCTTAATAATAGAAGATTCTATACTATTTTTTTAATTTCTTGTACAATTTTTATATCTTCATTATTAAAATGTCTTTGTCCCTTAATAGAAGTTTTATTATACAAAGGACCTGTTAATTTAGATAAATTTTTAATAATATGTCTTGCATAGTTTAAGAGTCCTAAAATGCTTAAAGTCTTTTTAATTCCTCTATCTTGTCAGGAAATTCTAGTATTTTCCTAGTAATATGAGGTTGTAGTCTAATTTTTCCTTAGCCAATTTCTGAGCCAAGAAATTCAATGTTTCTTTGTAATATCTCGTGTTTTTAAATATTTTAATACTGCATCGGGATATGCAGTGTTAATAATTTTTGTATATATATATCTTTGATATTTTTATGAGTTGATATTTATTTAAAGTTTATTTTAATTATTTTATATTATTTTAAGTGTTTTACGTAAAATTTTTTCGATAATTTTATTTTCGGGAAAATTAACACGTAAATAATTTAATATTAAATATTTTAAACAAATTCACGCATTTGCATGAACTCATATATATTTTTAAAGTGCTAAATTAAACTAGGGTTTAATTAATTCCCTATTTTTTATTTTTTATTATTTAGTTTTAATATTATTTAATTAATTTTTTTTTAATTTTTTTTAGTGTATAAATTATTTAATATATTAAATTATGTGTGTGAAATTTTATATTATTTTAATATATAGTGTGGGTATATATATATATACATATATACATAATATATTGTCAAAAAATCAAAAACTTTGCCAAATTACCGTTTTGCCCCTGATTTCCTCTCCTTCTTCCCGATCACCTCCCATCGCCGTTCCACCATCTGTCATGCCATTTTCTTGTTGTCGGTGTGCCACCTTCTTCCTCAGCCTTTCCCGCCACCTGCAACAGTCATTTCAGACGTCGGAGGAGCTCATTTTGGCCGAAAATCCGAAACTCATCCTCACCGTTGATCGACGTGATTCTGACCACCATTTTTGACACCGCCGGTCTCTATCTTATCCTTGAGCTCCGGTGAGTGATTCCAAGCTTTGTTTCACTTAAAATGGTCTAGATTTGCCTAGGTTTCGATTTTGCAATTTTGGCCTATTAGGGTTCTTGATTTTTTTGAGCTTAAAATTGATTGATTCATGAAAAATTCCTTCACAAATGTTTATCCCCTTAGCTTAATCTTCATTTGTAAATTTTTTTATAATTTTTGGAATTTATTTTGATTTTTGGGTATTTTTGAATATTTTATTATTATTTTCTAATTTTCAAAAATTAATTAATTAAATTATGAAATTGTATTTTATGATAAATATACGTGTTGAAATGAATTATAGAAATTTATTTGGAATTTTTGTGGATTTTTATGTATTTATTTTGAATTTATATAGTTTATGTAATTTTGATAAATAGGGTTAATTGTGTGTTTAATTGAAATTAATTAGTTAATTGAGTTTATTTATTGATATTATTGAAATATATGTTTAAAAAATTAATTTTGTGCAATTATATTATTTTTGGTGAATTTTTGGATTAATTTTAGTATATTTATATACATAGGGGTATTTTGGTAATTTTACCTTAAATTGGCTAAAAATGTAATTAAATCGGTTTTAATAGTTATTTAGGGTATAAAAATGATTTCTACAAATTATTTAGTATTTTTAACTAATTGAAACTATTTTTCGTAAATTATTTTTAATTATATATGTATAATATATGATTTTTCTAATAAAATGAGTTTTTATCGATTTTTACTGTGTTTTAGGGTTAATTATGTAATTTCTACTTATAAAATGTATTTTTATTATATAAGGGCAATTTCGGTATTTCTGTAGCATTATGTGAATTGTGGACCTCGGTCGGTGATTTGTAGTTTGGAGTCCGACCGAAGGATTGTGATTGTGTTCTGTGTTTATTTTCGAAGTGTATTTCTTTGCAGGGCTGGCTCTACTCTTTGACTAGAGAGATGTCCATTTTACAGGGGAGGTTCTGCCGAATTTTTGATAGAATTCTCATAAAACGTGATGTTCGGTCGAATTCTGATTTAATCCTGTGTCTAGTAAACTAGATCGAGTCTTTAGAACTTCTGTTATATTTATTTTGACTCCTGTCATTATCTATTTATTTAGTTGCGCCGAAATCGAGGCCTAGTAGACCAGGCCCATCGGACCCATCTCGAGGAGCGCAATAATTTGTGAGTTACTATTCTATATGTGTGTGCTCTAGGGTGCATGATTTTAAAAATCTATGTTTTATTTTGACTAAAAATGCATAATGGTATTAATTAGTACTTGAGTTTATTTTAGTTTACATTTGGTTTATTTTTAGTTTATTTTTGGTATATTTTAAACTATATGCATGTTTTATTAATGAATCATGTCTAAAATGTTTTTAAGTATATTTCTAGTTTATTTTGTAATTTAATTGGATTTATTTGACGTATATATACTCGAAATATACCTGGTTTACTTTTGGTGTATTTCTAGTATATATGGTTTATGTTGTTATTTTATTTAAATTCATGCATCATTTATTTGTGAATGTATGTTTTATATTTAATAATGAAGGATATCAATAGAACGTGCTACCTAGTGGGCAGCACTAGGACCGAGTACGTACCGGTACACTGATAGCATTTAGGCTATATTACTAACCACTTGTGGATATTGATTGGATATGATTATTTGATGTGTGAGATATGAATTGGAAGTGTTATTGCTGGAGCTCGGTTGACCAAGTGTTTCGGGGCCAATCACACTGACAGTCAGACTGCTAGAGCTCGGTTGACTTAGTGTCTCGGGGCCAGTCTACTATCCAAATGGAATAAGTGAATATATTTGGAATAAGTGAGCCTGTATGGCTAGAGTGTTATCTAACACTATTTTGAGGTTGCGATTTTCTAGGGTTCTATTCGATCCTTCATAAACTGTGATTTTAAATAAAATATATAAAAATGATTTTTATTGCATCTGTGTGTATTTGCTTGTATACATACATATTATATATACTTTTGACTGTGTGCATTGGCATTTAGTATGCATGTATATATATTATAGTAATTCACTCAGTGAGGTCTGACTCCCCTCCGTTGACTATTTTTTAGGAGAATCATCATCTTCAGACCTCAATAGCAAGCCTGTACACCGGATTTCTTCCACTCCGACTGCTTTATGTAAACTGCTTATCTGAGTTTTATTTTATAATCTAGACACTGCAGTAGTTATGATCGATTGTGAGATTGTTGTATCATATTTATATGAGATATGTACTTTAAATATTTGAAGTGAAACTTGTATTAAAAGTTTATTTATATATGAGTTGAGGATTTTATTTAATTTCATTTGGTGGAAATATTATTTTGATATTTATGATTTTATTCCTTTGCATAATATTTTATTTAATTGGGTTGTTATCATTATTACTACATGTTTTTATTTATTTTTAGGCATGCTACGGGTTCCGGATTCGAAAGAATTCCCGTTCCCTAACGTCGATCATGGCCCCTGTTTTAGGTCGTGACATTCTTTTATTTAAGACCATTTTGTTTTTTGAAATGATCATTCCATATCTTTCGAAAACATTAAAAACTGTATGTAAATGTGCAATGTGTTCTTTCTCAATTTTTGAGAAAATTAAAATATCATCAATGTACACACAAGTACAAGTATCACAATGTCTAAAAGTATCATCCATTTTTCTTTGAAAAATTTGTGGTTCATTTTTTAGTCCAAATGGTGTTACTAGCCATTTAAAGTGTCTTTTTGGACAACTAAAAGTTGTCCATGGTATATTTTCTTCATGCATTTCAATCTACCAGAAGCCTGATTTTATATCAAACTTACTGAAGATTTTTGCATTTTGTATTTTATTGATAAGCATATCTTTGTCATGAATTTTATACCAATCTTCGTGTGTATTGTCATTAAGTCTTTTTTAATTAAGAACCATCCTAGATTGTCCTCTTTTTAATTTAGATTCTTTCTAAACTATAAATGTAGGGGATCTATGTCTAAAGGTGCTTTTTCTAATTACTTCAAGTCCTAGGAGTTGATTTATATGCATTTTGCATTCTTCAATCTCCCATGTATTAAACTTAATATTTCCTGCTTTAATTGTTAAGTTAGGATTAATTATGTCTAATTTGCAGGTGATTTTATTTTTGTCCCAAAATTTTGTTGGATTTTCACCTATTGTCCTAAGTTTTTCAAGTCTAGAGATAATGTCATCTAGCTCAGAATTTTGTTATAGTGTTCTCCTAGCTTTAGTTAAATCTGCTAGATTGGTTAAATCCATTAGGTCTAAATTTATTAAGTCTAGGTTCTCAGTAAGAGGTGTTTCTTCTGAGTCTGGTTCATTTCCTACTATAATAGTTTTGGTAGTTTTACATTGTCCTTTAATAATGCAAGAACAATTGTCTATGTCATTTGTAGGATTTTTTATTAGGAGTGGAAGGGGTTCCCTATAATTTTCACCACACTGTGTGAGCGCATACTCTAATATTACAAGGCTAATTATGGGTTTTCTAATAAAGAAAACATAGTCATAAGTAGCAAATAGTCAACCCATATCATCGAATATAAATGATAATCCTATAATCATTTTAATTTATTGGTGGTTAAGTGTGTCTACCCAAAAATGGCAAACTTTACAAGTTTGTCCGTATTTATTACAGTTATCTGCAATTTTTAGGTGTGCATTTATGATGTATTTATGTATATAGAAAGTTGTTCCATCATACTGTGTACTTTTTTGTCCTTAGGGATGATGTCTAATAGAATTTTTATCTAAAAATTCTATAATTTTTAATTCAACTGTATTCTCAGAAGCTCCTGTATCTATAAGGGTAGGAAGAACTATCTTTTTTCCCTTAATGTTTAAGATTACAGAAACTTTAAGTTCTGTGATAAGTGTTTTATTATAGATAGTAGGTATCTTATGATACACTAATTTTTTTATTTGTGAGTTTGCAGATTCTAAAGCCATTGAATTATAAAACTATAAGTTTGGGGATTAACCTAGTTCGGTAATATGAATTCCTGTACTAAGTGGTTTTTCATGTTGTTTATTTTTCTTAATTTTTTTAATTTCTTCAGAAAGGGAGTCATAAAATTCTTCTGAGATTGCTACTCTGTTTTCTAAAGTAGTGAGTCTCTGATTACTTATGCCCGGTTAAGGTACATAAATAGTATCTTGTCTAGGAAATATAGTGTGGAAATGTTGTTCTAGATATAATTTGCATATTTTTATCATGTAGTTTATACATCTAGCTCTTATTATAATGTGTGGATAATGTTTACATTTAAAGCAAGGATTTATATCTGATCCCACCTTAAAATGCCAATCATGTATACAATTTGTCTTAGTGTTTTTATAATAGGAAAACATAAAGTTTATGTGTTCACTATCTGTATCACTTGTTGTAATATCTATGTCAGAGTCTCATATTTTGTTTGATTCTTTTATAAATTCATTAATAAAAGAGTAATCTTTTGGAGTTCTTTCTATTGCTTTATATATATCCTCAAATATAATTGAATAAATGGAAGAAGAGTCTAACATGTCTTCATCAACATGAATTAAGTTCATGTTAGTTTGTTTTATAATCTCTGCACTTCAGGTGTAAAGATTGTGTTTGCAAGGACATTCTTTTGCAAAATGGCTTTCTTTGTTACAAGCAAAACAAGTAAGTTTATTTTGGTATGTTTTGTCAGTTTTTTGTCTTTATACATGTCTATCTTTTTTAAGGTATGGTTTCTTTTCATCAAATTTTCTAATCTTATAAGATTTTTTCTTAGTCTTTTTAGATGATTTAGGAATCTTTTGTTTATGATGTTTTCTAGTTTTTGAGTGTCTAGACTCATATACTTGAGGAGTACGTATTTTTCTATAATATCCAGTACTCTAAGTCTTGAGTTGTTTTTGTACAACAATAGTTATACATTCATCTTTTAAGACCTGCATTATGTGTTGGATCCTATGTCCTATATTATCCCATCCTATTACTATGTCTGGTGGAATGTCTCTAAGTTTTTATTTCCATTTTTTATGTATTTTTAAACCTAATTCTCTAGGTACTTTAGAAAAAAGTCTATTTCCTAATTCTTAGGAAAAATAATTTCTTGAGATATATGAAAGATGCATGTAATCACAAGAAAATTCTTTTTCATATTCCTATGAATTTAGTTATAATTGTTCTAAGTCTCTAAGTGCTTGTTCTTGTCTAATTTCAGATTCTGTATTGGTTTCTTGTCCAGTTATCATTCTATGTATAAGTCTAGTAAAGTTTAAAATGTTAGGTCCTAAGGAGATGATATGTTAGAAGTTCCTCAGGATTTTCCCTTTTATATATTTCTCATGCTCCTCTAACACTTTCTCCTAAGAATGTTTCTCCTTTATTGATCATGGCTTCACCAGTAGTGATGTTATAATCATGTTGAATATAATGTCTTAAAACTAATGCAGACCATTGTTCTATGTAAGTATCCCATTCCTAGGGGTCTATTTTTGCAATGTTTAAGAGTATTTGTGTCCCAAAATAGTAGTCCTTGTCAGGGATCATTTTTTAACCTATATTGTGTCTTTTAGGAGGTATTACAGGTGGTTGTATTTTAGTTGTTCTCCTAGGTGGAATACATGTTTCATCTGTAGTAGTGCATGAGTCTTCTGCACTAAATTGTGTAGGTGTTATTCTAGATATTGGATTTCTTCTTGTTTGTGTTGTGGGTGGAGTATTAGAATGTTCACTGACTTTATGATTCATTAATATTTTATTTATATCATCTATTTGGATACTTAATGAATCTATGTGTAGGTCTGTTGTATTTTTGTATTGAATAATTTCTTCAATCTTATTAAAAGATTCTTGAAATTCATCAATATAGTCTGAATTATCATTAGATGTTTTTCCGTATCAGGTTCAATACCTAAGTTTGTTAATGTTATGTATTCAACTTTCCTAATATTGAAATCTTTATCTAACCAGAATTCATCATAGTCTGGATTAAAGTCTGATATCCTGGATAAATACATTTTAATAAATGTCTTTTTTCTTAATGCAGATTCACCCCATATATTTCCTTTAACTAAAATTAGTTTATTTTCATTAAGTTCAGTTTTTATCATTAACTTTGTGTATAATGTTGATTCATCATCACTGTCTTCATCTTTTATTATAGATTTACCTTTTTCATAATCAGTAAACCTAACACTATAAGAGTTGCCTGTATGCTGGCAATACTCAATATTAGTAAGTGTTAAGGTTTCATTAACAGGTTTTAGATGTCTTAAGTTCCATTCTAATCCTGCAAGAGTTTCAAAACTTATTTGTCTAAGATGAATCATTATAGTACCTATGGTTGAAATAATGTCTACAAGTCCTTTTAAATCTAATTTATAAGAAGTTGCTATATTATTCATTGCTTTTCCTATAAATTGGATTTCTAACAGGATATTGTCTCCTGTAAAGTTTGGATATCCTTTAGTAAGTAATTTGATTTTAATATATTTTTTAAAATCATTTATTATCATATTAAAGTCTGGGGCAATATAATTTATACTACCATTGTTATTCATGTCAGCTTCCATTATCCCTATAATGGCTTTGTCAAAGTCTGAATGTCTAATATCATATAACATTACTAGTACTTTAGTACCTATTCCAGCTCTTCCTATAACCACTAGTCCGAGATGGATATAGTTTAGTCTTCTATAAGTTCTAAGTTGATTACTACCTTTTTAAAATACTAAGGGAATAATAACTTCTTGTCCATCAGGTCATATTACCCTAACATTTTGTCTTTGTGTTATAAGAGAGGTTCTTCTCATTAAAGTATCTATATAACCTTGTTGATAAATAGTCCTTGGGTTTAAATTTTTTAATTGTCTGTCAGAGAAAATGCTAGTATCATTTTCTAAATCTATAGTTTGCTCTAAAGTCTAAGTAGAATTTTATCTTTTTTGTTTGGCAAAGTTTCAATCTTGATTAAGTATAAGCTTTTATTAAAAATGTCTTGAGTATTTTTTAGGTAATTAATTTGGTTTTTTAATTCCAAAATATTATCCCTTGTCGTAATATCTTTATTAATAAGTAATTTTAAACTTTCATAGAACTTTTCTTGGTGAAATTTTAATGAATTTCCAAAAGAAATTAATAAATTTGTAATAGTATTTAAATATGAGTCAGAAGAATGTAAACAGTGTTTAAATTCTTTAGAATGTCTATAATAACATGTATGTTTTGTTTTTTCTAAGGCTATTATAGTTTTTTCTTTACTATAAATAGCTAAGTCTAAGTATTCAAAGTTTTTATAATAAGATGAGTCCAATTTTGTATTTGCTCTAATACCACTGGTGGTTGGATGATTCTTCACCAAAATTTTAGTTTTGAGAAGAATACTTATACCAATGTCTCAGTTACCTAAAAGTATATAAAGATATACCTAAAGGATTTTTAGTTATGTCACAAAAGTGATTAAAGTGAAATAATTACTCTACAGTCCTTTATGTACTTTATTTGTTGTCTAGTCTTATCTATATTTCACTTAATTATTATAGGGGGCATTCCGAGAAATTAACTCGGGACCATGTCTTTTAAAATAAGATTTGAGAAGAATTCTTTTAAAATAACAATTCGGGACCCTTGCACTCCCACTCCAAAATTCTAGATAGGACACTTTAGGGGGTTAAAGACATGAACACTTTGAACTTGGGACATTGAAATCTAGTGGTTTCAGACCCTGTAGTGGTTTCTTATCCAGTTATCATTCTATGTATAAGTCCAGTAAAGTTTAAAATGTTGGGTCCTAAGGAGATGATATGTTAAAGTTCTTCAAGATTTTCCCTTTTATATGTTTCTCATGCTCCTCTGACACTTTCTCCTAAGAATGTTTCTCCTTTACTGACCATGGCTTCACCAGTGGTGATGTCATAATCATGTTGAATATAATGTTTTAGAAGTAATGCAGTCCATTATTCTATGTAAGTATCCCATTCCAAGGGCTCTATTTTTGCAATGTTTAAGAGTATTTGTGTCCCAAAATAGTAGTCTTTATCAGGGATTTTTCTTTGAACTACATTATGTCTTTTAGGAGGTATTACAGGTGGTTGTATTTCAGCTATTCTCCTAGGTGGAATACATGTTTCATATGTAGTAGTGTATGAGTCTAAACACTCAAAAACTAAAAAATATCATAAACAAAAGGTTCCTAAATCATCTAAAAATACTAAGAAAAAATCTTATAAGATTAGAAAATTTGATGAAAGGAAACCATACCTTAAAAAAGATAGACATGTATGAAGACAAAAAACTGACAAAACATACCAAAACAAACTTACTTGTTTTGCTTATAACAAAGGCCATTTTGCACAAGAATTTCTTTACAAACACAATCTTTACACCAGAAGTGCAAAAATTATAAAACAAACTAACATGAACTTAATTCATGTTGATGAAGACATGTTAGACTCTTCTTCCATTTATTCATTTATACCTGAGGATATATACGAAGAAATAGAAAGAACCTCAAAAGATTACTCTTTTATTAATGAATTTATAAAAGAATCAGACAAAATATGAGACTCTGACACAGATATTATAACAAGTGATACAGATAGTGAACACATAAACTTTATGTTTTCCTATTATAAAAACACTGAGACAAATTGTATACATGATTGGCATTTTAAGGTTAGATCATATATAAATCCTTGCTTTAAATGCAAACACTATCCACACATTATAGTAAGAGCTAGATGTATAAACTGCATGATAAAAATATGCAAAATATGTCTAGAACAGCATTTCCACACTACATTTCCTAGACAAGATACTACTTATGTACCTCAACCAGGCATAAATAATCAGAGACTCACTACTTTAGAAAATAGAGTAGCAATCTTAAAAGAATCTTATGACTCCTTTTATGAAGAAATTAAAAAACTTAATAAAAATAAACAACATGAAAAACCACCTAGTACAAGAATTCATATTACCGAACCAAGTGAATCCCCAAATTTACAGTTTCATACTTTAATGGCTTTAGAATCTCCAAACTCACAAACATAAAAAATAGTGAATCATAAGATACCTACTATTTATAACAAAACACCTATCACATAAATCAAAGTTTCTGTAATCTTAAACATTAAGGGAAAAGTGATAGTTCTTCCTACCCTTATAGATACAGGAGCTTCTGAGAATACGGTTGACTTAAAAATCGTAGAATTTTTAGATAAAAATTTTATTAGACATCATCCCCAAGGATGACAAAGTACACCATATGACAAAACAACTTTCTACTTGTATAAATACATCATAAATGAACACCTAAATATTGCTGATAACTGTAATCAACACGAGCAAGCTTGTAAAGTTAGCCATTTTTGGGTAAACACACTTAATCACCAATAAATTAAAATGATTATAGGATTATCATTTCTATTCGGTGCTATGGGTGGACTATTTGCTACTTTTGACTATGTTTTCTTTATTAGAAAACCCATACATAGCCCTGTAATATCAGAGTATGTGCTCACGCAGCATGTTTAAAATTATAGGGTACCCCTTCCATACTCAATCAAAAATCCTACAAATGACACAGACAATTGTTCTTACAGCATTAAGGGACAATGTAAAACTGCCAAAACTATTATAGTAGGAAATAAATAAGACTCAGAAGAAACACCTCCTACCGGAAACCTAGACTTAATAAATTTAGACCTAATAAATTTAACCACTCTAATAGATTTAACTAAAACTAGGAGAAAACTATAACAATATTCTGAGCTAGATGACATTATCTCTAGACTTGAAAAACTTAAGACAATAGGTTAAAATTTTAAGACAAAAATAAAATCACTTGTAAATTAGACATAATCAATCCTAACTTAACAATTAAAGCAGGAAAGATTAAGTTTAACACATGGGAGATTGAAGAATGCAAAATTTATATTAATCAACTCCTAGGACTTAACGTAATTTGAAAAAGCACCTTTAGACATAGATCTCATGCATTTATAGTTCAGAAAGAATCTGAATTAAAAAGAGGACAATCTAGGATGGTTTTTAATTACAAAAGACTTAATGATAATACACACGAATATGGGTATAAAATACCTGACAAAGATATGCTCATCAATAAAATACGAAATGCAAAAATCTTCAATAAGTTTGATTTAAAATCAGGCTTCTAGCATATTAAAATGCATAAAGACAGTATACCATGGATAAATTTTAGTTGTCCAGAAGGACACTTTGAATGGCTAGTAATGCCAATTGGACTAAAAAATGCACCACAAAATTTTCAAAGAAAAATGGATAATGCTTTTAGACATTGTGATACTTGTGTGTACATTGATGACATTTTAATTTTCTCAAAAACTGAGAAAGAAAATGGTCTTAATAAAAGAAACATTGAATTTATTGGCTCAGAAACTGGCCAAGGAAAAATTAGACTACAACCTCATATTAGTAGGAAAATACTAGAATTTCCTGATAAGATAAAGGAATTAGAAAGACTTCAAGCATTTTTAGGACTCTTAAACTATGCAAGACCTTTTATTAAAAATTTATCTAAATTAACTAGTCCTCTGTATAATAAAACTTCTATCAAGGGATAAAGACATTTTAATAATGAAGATATAAAAATTATATAATAAATTAAAAAGATAGTACAAAATCTTCCATTATTAACACTTCCACCTTCTACCGATTGTATGATTGTAGAAACAGACAGTTGTGAACTTGGATAGGGAGCAGTTCTGTATTCAAAAATAAATAAATTCTCCTAAAACTGATGAACAAATTTGTAGATATGCTTCAAGCATCTACAAAGAAAAAGGACTTACATCATTAGACTTTGAAATACTTGCAGTCATTAATGGAATTGAAAAATTCTATTTATATATATGTGAAAAACCCTTTACAATTGGGACTGATTGTGAGGCTATTGTAAAATTTTACAATAAACAGATAGAACGAAAAATTAATTCCAATAGATGGTTAAATTTTGTGAATTTAATAACTAACAATGACATTAAACCCTCATTTGAACACATAGACGGTAAGAAGAATACTCTTGCAGACAACTTATCTAGACTAATCTTTTAATATGTCTAATGCAAGAAAAATAATTAACAGAGGAAGAAATCCTCAGGACTTCACAAAGACTTTGCTTGGTATAAAAACAAAGTTAAGACATCAGGGTGAAAACCCAAAGACTTTTCCACTTAGAAAAAGACAAGCCCTCAAAAGAGGAGGATATGGCATCCCAGAAATCCATATCTAATATTAAGACTAATGTAACACTATCTACAATGAAGTTTGGATAGCAGGAGTTGCCTATCTTCAAAGACACTCATACTTTTAATTTTACAGGCAGAAAAGAGTTGGACGGACCACAATGTTGTATTATTGACAGCATTTGGAATCTTCCCACTAAAGAATGAGGATCTTCAAGGAAAATGGCTATAATTAACACATTGGTTAATTACTTCCAGATATCCATACCATCCTTAGGTAAAAAATACTCCTGTTATATTTTGTTCAATGGACCTTACACCGGCCTATATGACAATTGGGCTGAGATATCCGAAAGGATTTAAGTCCATAAACAAATGGCTAAATTTAACAAAACTCTTAAGACACCCAACTTTAAAGGCTATTATAACTTTCAAAAAGCCCAATCAGCCGTAAAAGCCTATATCCTAAAAGACTCCAAATACTTTACTTCTCCTAAACTCCTTAAAAGACTTTACATCCAAGAGCCCAACACATCCAGCCCATCCCAAACTAGACCAGGTACCTCTTATTCCACCGCACTAACTAAACATATTTTGCCCATAAATACATCCAATAAAGAAATTATAATTAAAGAGGCCTATAATGTTCCTTATTCACTAACCAAATGGATTGAAGACATCATGTCTACTTCATGGACAAAATCACAATTCTACAAAAAATTTTAGACTTATGCCATAATGACCAATTTCAAAATTCCAATGCTTTAGAAGATGGAATTTTTTATTGTTATATTTTTCATTGTGACAGTAGATTTCCTTGTAGAAACTCACACCACTCTTATAGAAAGACATCCAACTGCCACTGCCAATTAGTCTACCCATTCAGATAATGTGGAATACTACTTGATAAGTTCTCATTTAGTAGAAAGTATAAAAACATTGAAATAATTCCTTTACAATTCTAGCAACACATACTTCTCATAGACCTATGGGTTCATAATCTAACTAATATTTCAAACATTCTAGAAATTTTGGAAATTCCTTTACTTGAAGTTGCTTCACATGGTGCTGTCCAAATAAAAATCACAGCAGTACCATCAAAAGACATAAAAGGATAAATTAAACCATGGTATTCCATATCCTTCATTATACTCACAGACATCCAAAATATATAAGCACTCTAAATAAACACATGTATTTAGACTCTTCATGGACCTTACTTAAAGACTTATAGCCCAAAGCCTTAACACATTGAAAGGCTAGAATAACAACTTATAACTTCTTCTTCAATAATAAATCCCTAGAAACACAAAATTATGATCTATTTGATGGGACTCATTTTGAAAAAGTTTACATCATAAAAGGAATTCTTGAATCAAGTTCCATAAACTTTTATTTAAAAAGAACCGCAGAATTCATAACACTTGTTAAAGTTTATGATTCACTCTTCAAAAAAGAACAAAAGCTTAAAAACAAAGACTCTGGTGAAAGTGATCAATCATCTGTGGACAGCGGAAGACAAATGGTGGACCCCTCCACTATTCTTGACACTAAATAGTAAGAAAAGACACTATGATAATCCAACCCATATGAAGACTTGGTACTTTATGCTTATCTCTAAAGCATCTCCAGACTGTAATTTTACTTTTCTCTATTTGCCCTTCTACTCAGGGGCATTTATTGTAATCTTTTAACTTTTCCTCGCCTATATAAGAGGCCATTCTCTTAGTTTTAGAAGCAAGCTCTTCCACAGCTATTCTCACTAGCAGAAGGAAGAAATATATATATTAAATATTGAGTCCTAAAGTTATTAAATCAAAAATTTGAAGTGCCCACCTTTATATTTAGTATTCACTTGAAAAGTCAATATGTCAAACTATTAAAAATTTTATTTTTTTATTAAAAATAAAGTATTTTTAATATCTATTTGGTATTATTTTTTAACTAAAAGACTATTTAGCTGCATGCAATCCTATTATAATGCTAGGTGGTGTTCTAATCATACACATTTTTCTAAAAATAACAACTCAAATCTAATTCAAAGTGAAGAAAACACTACCATTGGGTTTTAACACAAAAGCAGTTGTAATATCCTGTATTTTTAAAATATTTTAATACTGCATCGGGATATGCAGTGTTAATAATTTTTGTATATATTTATGATATTTCATGAGTTGTTATTTAATTAAAATTTATTTTTATTTATTTTATGTTATTTTAAGCACTTTACGTAAAAAAATTTCGGGACTTGCATTTTCGAAAAAATTGACTCGTAAATTATTTATTATTAATTATTTTAAATCGATTTCCGGACTTGCATGAGCTCATATGTATTTTTAAAGTACCAAAATATTGTATATATGTGTATTTATTTAATTAACTAGGGTTTAATTAATTACCCTAATATTTATTTTATTTTATTTTATTATTTATTAATTAGTTTTAATATTATTTAATTAATTGTTTTTAGTGTATAAATTATTTAATATACTAAATTATATGTGTGTGGTGTATATTTAATGTGTGTGAGTTTATATTATTTTAATATATAGTGTAAAAGTATATATATATATACATATACATATAATATTTAAACAAAAAATAAAGTTTGAGTTATTTACGGTTGTGTCATCGCCTACTTCTCCTTCTTCCCCGATCACCTCCTCGCCGTTCCACCGTCTGCCATCCCGTTTTCTCACCGTCAGTGTGCCTCCCGGTGTGCCAGCTCCTTCCCCAACCTTCCCTACCGCCAGCAGCTCCCTATTCCGCCGTGGTTTGGCCGGAATAAGCTCGGGAAGCCAAAACTTGAGCCACCGTCATTCACGGCGTTTCCAGCCACCATTTTCGACACCACTGGTCTCTTTCTTCTCCTTGAGCTCCGGTGAGTGTGATTCCAAGCTTTGTTTCACTTAAAATGGTCTAGATTTGCTTAGGTTTTGATTTTTGCAATTCGGCCATTTTAGGGTTCTTGATTTTTTTGAACTTTGAATTGATTGATTCATGAAAAATTCCTTCACAAAAGTTGTTCCCTTTAGCTTAATCTTCATGTGTGAATTTTTGTAGAATTTTTTTGGAAATTATTTTGATTTTTGGGTATTTTTGAATATTTTATTATTATTTTCTAATTTTCAAAAATTAATTAATTAAATTATGAAATTGTGTTTTATGATAAATATAGGTGTTGAAATGAATTATAGAAATTTATTTGGAATTTTTATGAATTTCTATGTATTTATTTTGAATTTAATTAGTTTATGTAATTTTTGAAAAATAGGGTTAATTATATGTTTAATTAAAATTAATTATTTAATTGAGTTTAATTATTGATATTATTGATATATATGTTGAGAAAATTAATTTTTAGCAATTATATTATTTTTGGTGAATTTTTGGAGTAATTTTAGTATATTTATATATATAGGGGTATTTTGGTAATTTTACCCTAAATTGGCTAAAAATGTAATTAAATTGGTTTTAATAGTTATTTAGGGTATAAAAATGATTTCTATAAATTAATTAGTATTTTTAACTAATTAAAACTACTTTTCGTAAATTATTTTCAATTATATATATAATATACGATTTTTCTAAATAAATGAGTTTTTATCGGTTCTTACAGTGTTTTAGGGTTAATTATGTAATTTCTACTTATAAAATGTATTTTTATGATATAAGGGTATTTTCGGTAATTCTGTATTATTTTGTGAATTGTGGACCTCGGTCGGTAAACTGTAGTTTGGAGTCCGACCGAGGGGTTGTGATTGTAATTCTGTGTCTATTTTTCGAAGTGTGTTTCTTTGCAGGGCCGGCTCTACTCTTTGACTAGAGAGATGTCCATTTTACTGGGGAGGTTTTGCCAGATTTTCAGTAGAATTCTCGTAAAATGTGATGTTCGATCGAACCCTAATTTTGATTCTGTGTCTAATATTCTAGATCGGATTTCTAGGATTTTCTGTTAGGTTTATTTTGATGTTTGTTATTTTATTTGTTTAGTTGCGTTGAGATCGAGGCCTAGTGGACCAGACCCATTGGACCCATCTCGAGGAACGCACTAAGTGTGAGTTACTATTTTATATATATATGCTTTAGGGTACATGATTTAGAAATATATGTTTTATTTTGATTAATTATGCATAAATAATTCAATTAGTATTTAAGTTTATTTTTAGTTTATTTTGGTTTATCTTTAGTTTATTTTCGGTATATTTTCAATTATATGCATGCTTTATTAAACATTCATATTTAAAATGTTTTTAAATATATATTTAGTTTATTTTACAATTATATTGGATTTATTTGACGTATATATACTCGAAATATACCCGGTTTACTTTTGGTATATTTCTAGTATATATATGGTTTATGTTGCTGTTTTATTTAATTCATGCATCATTTACTTTTATGAATGTATGCTTTATATTTCAATGAAGGATATCAATAGAACATGCTACCTAGTGGGCAGCACTAGGACCGAGTACATACTGGTACGGTGATAGCATTTAGGCTTCGTTACTAACCATTTGTGGATATTGATTGGATATGATTATTTGATGTATGAGATATGGTTTGGAGGTGTGATTACTGGAGCTCGGTTGACCAAGTGTCTCGGGGCCAATCACACTAACAGTCAGACTGCTAGAGCTCGGTTGACTTAGTGTCTCGGGGTCAGTCTACTGTCTAAATGGAATAAGTGAATATATTTAGAATAAGTGAGCCTGTATGGCTAGAGTGTTGTCTAACACTGTTTGAGGTTGCGATTTTCTAGGGTTCTATTTGATCCTTCATAAACTGTGATTTTCAATAAAAATATATAAAATAATTTTATTGCATCTGCATGTATTTGCTTGTATAAATATACTTATTAGATATATATACTTTTGACTGTGTGCATTGTCATTTAGTATGCATGTATATATATTATAGTAATTCACTCAATGAGGTCTAACTCCCCTCCATTGACTATTTTTCAGGAGAGTCATCGTCTTCAGACCTCAGTAGCAGGCCTATATGTCGGATTTCTTTTGCCCCGGCTTCTTTATGTAAACTGCTCGCTTGAGTTTTATTTTTATAATCTAGACACTGCAGTAGTTGTAAATAAATTGTGGGTTTTATGTATTATATTTGTGTGAGTTATGTATTTTAAGAATTTGAACTGAAACTTGTATCAAAGGATTTATTTATATATGAGATGAGAATTCGATTTAATTTCGTTTAACGGAAATATTATTTTGATATTTATGATTTTATTCCACTGCATAATATTTTATTTAATTGTGTTATTATTATTACTATGGCATGTTTATTTTATTTTAGGCTTGCTACGGGTTTCGAATTCGAAAGAATTCCTGTTCCCTAGCGCCGGTCATGGCCCCTGTTTTGGGTCGTGACAACAATAGCTCTAAAATAAATAAAAATATCTTCCCCACAAATGCATGGTTAACTGTCTGATTTAATATCTTCAGTCTCCCACCATTCTTCTTAAACTATCTAACTGCATTCTAGAATAATTAATTCACAAATTAGTAATTTATGGAAAATAAACAAAGTATATTTAAAGATTAATTATAAAATTCACCCATATCTAAAATTTCAGGATCATTCTTGCCAGTAGTCAGAAATACATTAGTGTGACGAGAGACCAATTGGGCTACTATTGCATCTTCAGTACCACATATACGCTATTGCATCTTCAATACCACATATACGCAAGGTAGACATTATCTAGAGATAGGATCCTAGAACCATAACAATAAAATGAAACTAAAGACAAAAAAAAATGTCATTAAATGAACCAAAAAAATATATTAAAGAAAAAATCTCAAAAAAAGTCAGCAAATGGCATAGTTAATGGCCAATTAACTGTGTCATTAACATTTTTTCCTAATGCATAAAACATAAAACGATTGTCACGACCCAAAACAGGGGCCATAACCGGTGCTAGGGAACGGGAATTCTTTCGAATTCAGAACCCGTAGCAAGCCTAAAAATAAAATAAAATATACAATAGTAATAGTACAATATCAAATTTGCAGCGGAAATAAAAATCGTAAATGTAATAATAACATTCTCATCAACTGGATTTAATTTAAATCTCAACTCATCGCATATATATATAAAATCTTTAATACAAATCCAGTTTCAATATAATACATCTCTTTAAAATAAAACACATGAAATCCAATACTTTAATTCACAACTACTGCAGTATCTAGATTATAAAATAAGACTCAAGTAAATGATTTACACAAAGAAGTCAGGGCGAAAGAAATCCGGCGTATCGACCTGCTACTGAGGTCTGAAGAAGTTGACTCTCCTGAAAAATAGTCAACGGAGGGGAGTCAGACCTCACTGAGTGAATTACTATAATATATATACATACACACTAAATGATAATGCATACAGTCAACAGTATATATATAATATGTATATATACAGGCAATTACACACAGATGCAATAAAATCATTTTATATATTTTCATTAAAAATCATCTTTTATGAAGGATCACATAGAACCCTAGAATATCACAACCTCAGAAAATAATGTTAAACAACACTCTAGCCATACAGGCTCACTTATTCCAAATATATCCACTTAATCCATTTAGACAGTAGACTGGCCCCGAGACACTAAGTCAACCGAGCTCCAACAGTCTGACTGCCAGTGTGATTGGCCCCGAGACACTTGGTCAACCGAGCTCCAGCAATCACACCTCCAAACCATATCTCACACATATCAATAATCATATCAAATCAATATCCACAAATAGTTAGTAATATAGCCTAAAGCTATAGGCGTACCGGTACGTACTCGGTCCTAGTGCTGCCCACTAGGTAGCACGTTCTATTGATATCCTTCATCATTAATAATGTAAAACATTCATTCACAAAAATAAATGATGCATGAATATAAATGAAATAACAATATAACCCATATATATACCAGAAATATACCAAAAGTAAATCAGGTATATTTCGAGTATATATACGTCAAATAAATCCAGTCAAATTATAAATTAAACTAAAAATATATTTAAAATTATTTTTAAATATAATTTATTAACAAAACATGTATATAATTTATTATATACCAAAAATAAACCAAAAATATAACTTAAGAAATAATCAAATTGTTTATGCATATTTAATCAACACTAAACATGTATTTCTAAATCATGCATCCTAAGCATATATATATAGTATAGTAACTCACCTAATGCGCTCCATGAGACGGGTCCAACGGGCCTGGTCCACTAGCCCTCGGTCTCAGCGCAACTAAACAAGCAATAAACAATAGACATCAGAATAAACCTAACAGAAATCCTAGAATTCAATCTAGAGTATTTAAATACGAAAATAGAATTAGGGTTCGACTGGACATCACGTTTTACGAGAATTCTATTGAAAATCCGGCAGAACCTCCCCTGTAAAATAGAAATCTGTCTACTCAAAAGAATAGAGCCGACCCTGCAAGGAAATATACTTCGAAAAACTACACAAAGCACAATCAAAATCCCACGGTCGGACTCCAAACTACAATCCACCGACCGGGATCCACAACCACAGAATAATTCAAAAAATACCAAAATATCCTTAAAACCTAAAAATACATTTTATAGGTAGAAATTACATAATTAACCTTTAAACACATTAAAAACCGATAAAAACTTGTTTTATTAGTAAAACCGTATATTATATATATAATTGAAAATAATTCACCAAAAATAGTTTTAATTAGTTAAAAATACCAAATAATTTATAGAAATCATTTTTATACCTTAAATAACTATTAAAACCAATTAAATTACATTTTTAGACAATTTAGGGTAAAATTACCAAAATACCCCTATATATATAAATATACTAAAATTACTTCAAAAATTCACCAAAAATTATACAATTATACAAAATTAATTTTATCAACATATTTATCAATAATATTAATAATTAAACTCAATTAAACAATTAAATTCAAATAAAAACACAATTAACCCTAATTTCTCAAAATCACATAAACTTCAATAATTCAAAATAAATACTTAGAAATTCATAAAAATTCCAAATAAATTCCTATAATTCATTTAAACACTTAATTTAACCATAAACTCCAATTTCATAATTTAAATAATTAATTTCCGAAAATTAGAAAATAATATTAAATATTCAAAAATACCCAAAAATCCAAAAAATCTCCAAAAATTCCACAAAAATTCATACATGTAGATTAAGCTACTAGGAACAACATTTGTGAAGGGAGTTTCCATGAATCAATCAATTCGAAGCTCAAAAAAATCAAAAACCCTAATGTGGCCGAATTCGAAAAATTGAAACCTAAGCAAATCTAAACCATTTTAGCTCAAACCAAAGCTAGAATCACACTCATCGGAGCTTAAGGAGAAGAAAGAGACTGGCGGTGTCGAAAATGGTGGCCGGAATCGGAAGAAACAGCGAGGAGAAGATTTCGGCCAAAAATGAAAAACTAGCTCGCCGGCGCCGGAGAAGGAAGCTACTGGCGGCGGGGGACGACTGGGAACGACGGTGGCAAGCTGGGAGGCACACCGTCGGTAGGTGATCGGCGTGATAGACGGTGGTGAGGGGTGGTCGGGCACTCGGGAGGGAAAGGAAGAAGAAGAAGAAAAGAAAAAGAAAGAAAAAAGAAAAAGAAAAAAAAAGAAAAATAAATAATAATAAAAAAATAATTTTAATAAAATATTTAGAAAAATTTACATCCACACACTTAATATTTTAATAATTTAATAATAAATAAAATAATTAAATAACAATAAATTAATAAATAAATAATAAAATATTAGGGTAATATATTAAACCCTAATTAAATAAATATACACACACATAGGCTTTATTTAGTAATTTAAAAATACGCATGAGTTCATGCAAGTCCGAAAATATATTTAAAATAATTAATAATAAATTATTTACGTGAAAATTTTTCCGAAAATGCAAGTCCCAGAAAAATTTTACGTAAAACACTGTAAATAATACACAATATTAAAAATAGGTTTTAAATACATATCAACTCATGAAAATATCGTAATATATACACAAAAATTATTAACATTGTATATCCCGGTACAGTGTAAAAATATTTTAAAAACATGGGATATTACAACGATTCCCAAAACCTGCAATGGACCAAGATCAGAGTTAACATATACATCCCTAAAGCAAAATACAACAGCAACTTGTAATCATCTATTTCTTTTTCATATAACCAAATCCAAAAATAGTACAGATACCTAACTCCTTTTTAAATTTTAGAGGAGGCAATTTATGAAATACCCTTGAAAAGGGATTGAATATAATCACAGAATCTTCCTTGGTAGCCACTTACAATAATCCATTGCAAGAACCAACAACTGAGCCATTATAAAGCTTTTCCATTAATAAGAAGAGGTCAGCGGTTGGAATGTTATCAAAAAGCGACTACAGTGACCAAGATTCAAACAATCTTGGTAGTGCTTCAATATTAGGAATACTTTTTTTGACATTGATTGAGATTTGACAAAGATTTAATATATGAAATGTGGGATATGATGAAATATTTTTAAAAATTGAATAGTATTGGAAAATATATATATTAGTGTTTTAATTAAAAAATAATATTAAAAAGCTAAAATGAATATATATATATATATATATATATATATATAAGACCAAAATTGACTAAATTTTTTTTAATTTGTTATTAATTTATTTGTATTTGTTCCAAAATTAGAAATTGTCTCTAAAGTTAAATATGGATGTAGATTGTTAATACATGATATAATAGGATGTCATTTATATATATATATATATATGAAATGTAGGATATGATGAAATACTTTTAGAATTTGAATAGTATTGGAATATATATATATATTAGTGTTTAGTTAAAAAATAATACTAAAAAACTATATGAATATTATATATTTAGTTATTTGCATGAGAAGTTATTTTGCATGAAGGATCAAAGGTCTAAAACTCATTGCTTTATCTGATAATTAGGTGATACCTCTTCAAAGAGGTGTCGCCCCTTGGTCTTGAGGCAAAATGAAATCACCTCTATAACTAAAAGGCGACGCCTCATTCATGAGGCGGTCGCCACATTGATAAAACCATGTGTTTTTATATTGTTTTGTCTTATTTGTTTCATCATTTTTTAGGTTTACATAAATTTTTATGTTTCCAAATTTCAATTGTACTTATATGATTATTTCACTATTTTATTTAATTAATGTTTGAGTGTTCATGATCCCTATTTGTATCAATTCAATTCATGAATTAACTTTGTAGTTCCCTTTTGTAGGAATTTATGTATTCGTGAGGCTAATACTTTGTTTATTACAAGATTTTGGAGTGAATTAAATCACTCGATCTTAATTCATGTTCTTTTAGTTCACCTGTTTATTTCCTTTCCTTTAATTTATCTTCAGTTTATTATTGGTTTATTTTCAGTATTTTATACTTTCTCTTGCATATAAAAAGGGTTGTAACTCATTTCTCCTCCCCCCATTTCTTCGCATGTGTATTTATTTATTTATTATTGCTTTTATGGATGTTTATAAATTATTACTTATAGTAAATGTCGGGTTTGTAAGTATGGAATTTGACTACAAACATGGATTAAATTATAAAATGTGAAAATGGTTTGAATAAAATCTTTATTACATGTTAATAAGGAAATAGTTGAATAATTAATGGTAATAAAATACAAAACACAAACGGAGGCTAACCGCAAGATTGGGTAGCATTCCAAAAGCCCATACCCAATTTCTGAACCCATTCTCTAATAACGGCTTTTGAGAACCTCCGTGGAATCCATTTGTCATACAGTGTATCCCGACTTTTATCTAGGTGACAACTCCTTCTCCAATTTTAGGCTACAAGCCTATTTTGTATTTTATAGTGGTCTTGAGTCTACATAGTGCCGTAGATGCCAAATACTCGAGTGCGTGTTTAACCCCATCACCTACACTACTCTTCTTTTTCATTAAAAATTATGTCTTTTGTTCTAATTAAAACATCCACCTTTTATTCAATTAAAAACACAATTTTCTTTTTATTTAACGTAAGTAAAAATGCTTAACTTATCAATTTTTTTAATTTTTTTATTTCTCCAATTACTATTATTACTATATATATTAAAAATATACATATACATTTTGGTTTATTCACTCAAATGCAATCATATTATAATACTAGGTGGTGTTCTAATCATACACATTTTTCTAAAAATAATGACTCAAATCTAATTCAAAGTTAAGAAAACACTACCGTTGGGTCCTAACATAAAAACAATAGCCCTAAAATAAATAAAAATATCTTCCCCACAAATGCATGGTTAACTATCTGGTTTAATATCTTCAGCCTTCTATAAATTTTTCGTAAAATATCTAACTGCATGGAACAATAATCAATTCACAAACTAGTAACTTACAGAAAATAAACAAAGCATATTTAAAGATTAATTATAAAACTCACCCATATCTAAAATCCTAAGATCATCCTTTCTAATAGTCAGAAATATATCAGTGTGACAAGAGACCAATTAGGCTGCTATTGTATCTTCAATGTCATATATTCTTAAGGTAGGCATTATCCAGAGATAGGATCCTAGAACCATAACTATAAAATGAAACTAATGATAAAAAAAATGGTAGTAAATGAACAAAAAAAATTAAAAAGAAAAAATCTCAAAAAATGTCAGTAAATGGCACGATTAATGGCCAATTAACTGTGCCATTAACATATTTTCCTAATTCATAAAACATAAAACCATTCTCAAAACCTGCAATGGACCCAGGATTAGAGCTAACGTATACATCTCTAAAGCAGAATACAACAACAACTTGTAATCATATATTTCCTTCTTATAACCAAATCTAAAAATAGTACAGATACCTAACTCCTTTTTAAATTTTAGAGGAGGCAATTTATGAAATGCCCTTGTAAAGGGATTGAATATAATCACATAATCTTCCTTGGTAGCCATGTACAATAATCCATTGCAAGAACCAACAATTGAGCCATTATAAAGCTTTTCCATCAATAAGAAAAAGTCAGCAGTTGGAATGTTATCAAAAAGTGACTCCATTAACCAAGATTCAAACAATCTTGGCAATGCTTCAATATTAGGAATAATTTTTTGACATTAATTAGGATTCGACAAAGATTTGATATATGAGATGTGGATATGATAAAGGACTTTTAGAATTTGAATAGTATTGGAATATGTATATTAGTATTTTAGTTAAAAAATTATATTTAATATATATATATATAAGACCTAAATTCATTAAGACTTTTTTTAATTTGTTATTTTTTTATTTGTATTTGTTCCATAAATAAGAGAATAGTATTTGTTTTAGTTAAACTATAATTCATATTCTAAATGTTTCAATTTTTAGTTTCATAATATTTTTCAAGTATGAATATAACAAATCTAATTATTTTGTATAAAGTTACTTAAAATGAAAGTTTGAGCACAAGCTTTAGCCTATCTAAAAATGATTCTTGAGTAACTGTAAAGTGATCCATGTATCGCACAATGCCTAAACGTACTGTGTTTAGGATCGTAAATCGTCTTTGATGCAAGAGTTCTCTTTTATGACCTATATATCACCACTTTCTGCTTCATAATCCAACATAGAGACATCCATTCACCACAATCAATCTCTTAATGGTATCTACTCCCCTATAACCATAATCAGATTGCAAAACTTCCTTATAGCTTCCTTCAAATAAATCTAAGGAAAGAATAACCCACTTGAACCCTAAACCCTTTTGTGCGTTAATGGCCAATTAACCGTGCCATTAACATATTTTCCTAATGCATAAAACATAAAACCATTCCTAAAACCTGTAATGGACCTCCGATAGGGGATCTTTAGTGGAAAAATTTCAACTAGAGTCTCACTCCCAGGATCAGAGTTAACGTCTACATTTCTAAAGCAGAATACAACAACAACTTATAATCATCTATTTTCTTATCATAACCAAATCTAAAAATAGTACAAATACCTTACTCTTTTTTAAATCTTAGAGGAGATAATTCATGAAATGCCCTTGTAGAGGGATTGAATATAATCATAGAATCTTCTTTAGTAGCCATGTATAATAATCCATTGCAAGAACCAACAATTGAGCCATTTTAAAGCTTTTCCATCAATAAAAAAAGGTCGATGGTTAGAATGTTATCAAAAAGCGACTCCAGTGACCAAGATTCAAACAATTTTAGCAGTGCTTCAATATTAGGAATAATTTTTTGACATTGATTGGGATTCGACAAAGATTTGTTATATGTGATGTGGGATATAATGAAATGAGAATGTAAAATCAATCATAAGATTTGATATATGAGATATGGTAACAATCACTTGTAGATAATTAAATATACAATTAGTATGCTGAATTATGGAGTCACTTCACTTACCGTCCACAAACTCAATTGTGGATGGTGGAGGAAAAGAAGTGCGTGATGGTCACTGAACAAGAAAACACCATAGAAAATATCAAAAAATTGTGTGAACAAACAGGCAGTGGTGTGTGTTTTTAAATCTTTCAAATTGTTGATTTGACATATTCATTGCATCAAATCCCACATCTCATATATCAAATCTTTATCGAATCCCAATCAATGTCAAAAATTGTTCCTAATATTGAATCACTGCCAAGATTGTTTGAATCTTAGTCGTTGTGGTCGTTTATTGATAACATTCCAACTGCCGATCATTTTTTGTTGATGGAAAAGCTTCCTAATGGCTCAATAGTTGGTTCTTGCGATGGATTATTCTGCGGGGAAAGATTATCGGATTATATTCAATTCCTCAGCATTTCATGAAGGTGTAATCTATTAGTACTTTATTTTTTACAAAATAAAATAGTTTGTTAACAATCACCCTCAGATAATTTAATACACTTTCATTTTATTGTAATAAAAATAAAGTGTACACAAAATAAATAAAAAATAAAGTTACAATAGAATTTTTCTTTCATGAATTGCCTCCTCTACAATTTATTTAAAAAAAGCATAATTTTTTTTAACATTGTAATAGTATTAATAAGAATAAAAACTTTTACATTATGTGTTAAATTATTAAAATTTAGAATTTTTTCTATAAAAAATATTAAAATTTCCTTTTTAATTTTTATCTTAAAATATTTATAAAAAATTTTTCTTCCAAATACACATATTTTATTTTATATTAAACACTCTAATTCTATTATATCTTAAAACATTAGTCTTCCTTATATAAAAAAATATCTCTCTTTTATTCAACTAGAAATATTTTCTATTTGACATAAAAAGTAAAAAAAATATGCAATTTTTTTTCTTATTTCTTATTTTTATTTTATTTATTCAATAATAATAATAATAATTATTATTATTATTATTATTAATAAAAATATAGATGTACTCGTAATAAAAAAATAATTAAATAAAATTATTGTAATAACTTTTAAAGTTCTCACTTTTATATTTAATTAATACATAGTTTTTAATTTATTAGAATTATTTAATTATTTATTTTGATATATATATATATATATATATATATATATATATATATATCAAATTTAAAAAAAAAAAGTGCAATTTAACTTCACCTTGGTGTTAACTACTGAAGCTTTGATTCTAAAGCTCTTCAACTTCAAATTTTTCGGGGCTTTATAAAGGAAAAAGTACTTGTAGAGTTTAGATGCAGAATTTGTGTATAATTCAGTGGAATTCGGGTTTTAAAATTAAGGTTCTGACATCTAGGTGAAATGATAGTTAGGATTGTACTGGGAGTGGAGGTCATTGGCTCTGTTTTAGTTTTGAGAGCAAGAACAGAGAGGGTTATGCTAGAAGACTGTTAATCTCTGGAAACGACATGACAGATTGCTTCAAACGACATAGTGTTTTGTTTGTTCATTTTTTCCAAGAAAGTATTAGAGATGATTACAAGAATCTACCGCATTTTTTTTCTTTTTCATTTTATACCTCTGCTATTAGCTAGCCACAAAAACTTTTATTAATTTAAAATTCCAATAAGGTAAGTTCACAAGAGATGGAAAACTATCCCAACATATGTTTTCTCCATATATCAATATTTTCTTGATTTTAATTGTATTATACACTTTAATTCCTCTAAGAGTTTGTTTATTTGGTAAAAAATAATAATAAGAATCAAAATTAAAGTAGACAATTCTAATTCATAGTGTTTAGTTAGCCATTTTCTTGTATTTTTAAGAAATAAATTTTAATTTTTTTAAAATAAAATTAAATCAAGTATAAATTGATCAAATATTTAAACATTAATATATATTTTTAAAATATATATATATATTAATAAAATATATATTAAAAAATTATAAAAATATTTTTTTCATAAAAAGAATATTTAGTTGCTATGTCAAATATTCCCATTTCCATCTCCTAATAAACCAAACACATTCTTTAAAAATTCATTCTATTTTTAATTCATTTCCATTTTTATTCCAATTTGATTTTCAAGTATGAATCAAATGGATCTAATTTTTTAAAAATATCTTTTTTTAATCAAGTAATGATATTTTGTATATGTTTGAACAGTGGAATGGAGATAATAATGATTTTCTATTATTTCTTCCTTGTGTTGATTATGGATTAGCGAACTGATACAATAAATACGTGCATTTGATTAAAAAATAATGTAATGTAATCGATCCACAAGCCAGTTGACTTTGTATTATTGTCTCATTCATATCTTGGAATAATAAATTAATCCTGTGATGGGAAATTTTTGCCTTACCAAGTGTCAAACGGTCACATTTGTAACATATAAGAATCCATCTCATTTTTGTCATCCAACTATTTTACATTTGTAAAATATCCAAAATTCATTAGATTTTAATTAATTTAATTCGACTCAAATAAAATTATAAAAATGATAAAAAAATTTTAATAACTAATTTAATGCGATTATATATATTAAAAGTATAATCCGACCTCATTTGAGTAGGAATAACTTCTATTAATTGATTTTAAAAGTTGTTGGTGAACATATGATCCAAATTTGAGTGTTGGAAGTAGGTAAGAATCTTTAAAAAAAAAAAACAAAGGAAAAAATCCAATCAAGAACATGAAAAGTAAATTTGATAGGCTCTGAAATTCTCATCTAAGAACGGAGGGAGCATGCAAAAAATAATAAAATCATCACAATGCAGTTGAATAGTAATGACATGCATGTGAAGACTAAGGTTCCTCGAATTAATTTGGAAGATCAAATATTTCCTTCAGTCTTAGTCTCATGATTCTACACTAATGTCATGCTACTGAATCATAAATAGCAATGGTGCAGAACAATTGGGTAGCGCTCACTATTATCGTCGCCACTTCTAGCTTGCGCTGTTTATCAACATCACAATGCCATCGTTAGGTCTCTTCTTAAAAAGATTGCTGTTTGCTTTAAATATGAGTGAACTTACCAAGCCTCGACATGTCCAGCCTACGTTAATCTCTTTAATTGTCAATCTGCAGAACAGATTTAAAAACGTGTTAGAAGTTAAAGCAATGACTGAAATGGGAGGAGAAGAGAACCATAGAGGAATAAGCATATATATAGCAACCCCATGGCTAGTAGAGTTAGTGATAAGGCTGTGATAGAAGAGGCAACAGCTGTATGTAAGTTTGGAACGTTCAATTTAAGCATATTATGGATTCCTGTGAGCGAAGCAGCGATGCCAACAATGCCAGCAACGAGTGAGAAAATGAAGAAGGGACCTGTTGCCATGTTTCCTATTGGAAAATATATGGGAAATACGCGAGTACGAATTGATGCTGCATACATATATCCAAAAAGGTCAAGCAGAAGTTAGTATCAATTTGCTTGTGTTGCTTATGGATTATTGAAACTTATATGTTGTTAATCTAGATGTCTGAATTACCTGTTTCTCGCTCTCTTTTAATTCCGAGATTCACAGCTTATGAAGCAGGCTACTGATTTTGATGCTCCTGAAGCCATGGCTGCTTTCTTTAAGCTTAGAAGCAAGATTCAAGAAGATAAAAACAATATATATATATATATATATATATATATATATATATATATATATATATATATGTAATGCAAAAAGTTAGAGGAATTGTTCTTTCCTGACAAATGATAATAACAAGAGTTGTCCTACCATTTGGAAAAAGAAATGGTTTGCCTTCAATTCCAAGGAATGTTTTTAATTCCTTTGTTTGCTAGTTTTGCATCAACGCAAGGGAAGGAATCAAGATCTATAAGTATGTGGATATTTTAATGATTTTTCCTTCAGATGCTCAGAAAATGGTTTCATAAACTTAATTATCATGGACATCTAACGGACAAGAGAGGGCTCAAGGATTACTTTATGCAATGCCAAGTAATCCTTGCATGTTTTCCAGCACCAATAGCCGTCAGTAACAGATAACTCAACCAAGAAACAAGCTACAAATAATTTACATTGCATTATCATGATTCGAAGAATTATTCATTCGATTAATTAAAACAAACATTAATCAAAACAATTCAAAGAAAAAAATTACATTAATCTCAACATGAGGCTTATTTATTTCTAGATGGGGGTGTTAATTATTATAAAAAAAAATGAAAAAAAAAAAAGAGAGAAGATTTGGAAAAAAGAAAGAAGATTTGGAAAGGAGAAAGAAAACAGAGGAATAATTAGGGACGATAAGAGTGTAACCTATTAAAGAAGACGGAGAGACAAAGTAAACCCAACGGTTTTCGGTCAACAAACTTAAATTAAAATATTTGTGTATCAGGTTACAGGTGATCTTCCTCAACAGTTGTATTCAAATAAAAATAATCTAATAGTAAATAGTTTTATTTGTATAGAAATAAACAGCTGTATTGTGGAAGAACTCATATTTAGTAAACGTTTGAACGGCCAAATGGAGATAACAATGATTTTCAATTTTTTTTTTCATCTTCTGATTTTTTTTAAAAAAATAAATAGTCTAAATAGTAAATCTTTTGACTTTGAAGTGAAATGGAACACAAACATTTCAATTAATAATGATTTTTTTATATTTCAGATTAAAAGGAAGACAATTCAATTAGGAGTAATTTTTTAATATTCGTATCTGTGTCTGTACAACCTATTAGGAGAGTTGGGGAATCAAATCCTACTCTCACTCACCTATTTTGATCTTATAACAGAATGTTTTACCATCTAGCCTAAGCAGGTTAGATTTCATTTGGTGATTATGGATTAGGGTAATGATACAATAGGTATGTGCATTGGATTTCAAAAAAAAAATAATAATGTAATGTAAAAGATTTGGAGCATACATCACAAATTTGACCGTTGAAAGTAGGTGCAAAAAAATTTAAAATGCTCATCCAAGAATGGAGGAGCATGCATAAAATAATAAAATCATCACAATACAGTTGAATAGCAGTGACATATGTTATGAAGAACAAGTTTCCTCGCATTAGTTTGGAAGATCAAATATTTCCTTCACTCTTAGTCTCTTGATCGTGCCTAATGTCATGCTGCTGAAGCATAAATAGCACTGGTGCAGAACAATTGGGTAGCGCTCACTATTATCGTCACCACTTCTAGAGTGCGCTGTTTATCAACATCACAATGCCACTGTTAGATCTATATTCTAAATAAGATTGCTGTTTGCTTTAGTTATGAGTGAACTTACCAAGTTTGAATCTGTCCAGCCTATGTTAATCTCTTTACACGCCAATCTGCAGAACAGATTTTAAAACATGTTAGAAGTTAAAGCAGTGACTGAAATGGGAGCAGAAAAGTACCACAGAAAAATGAGCATATATATAGCAACCCCATGGCTAATAGAGTTAGTGATAAGGCTGTGACAGAAGAGGCAGCAGCTGTATGTAAGTTTGGACCGTTCACTTTAAGCATATTATGAATTCCTGTGAGCGAAGTAGAGATGCCAACAATGCCAGCAAGGAGTGAAAAAATGATGAAGGGACCCGTTGCCATATTTCCCATTGGAAAATATATGGGAAATATGCGAGCAGGAATCGATAAAATAGATGCTGCATGTACATATATCCACAAGGTCAAGCAGAAGTCAGTAGAAATTTACTTGTGTTTGCTTATAAATTAATTAAACCTTATAAGTTGTTAATCTAGAAGTCTGAATTACCTGTTTCTCGCGCTCTTTTAATTCCGTGATTCACAGTCCATGAAGCAATTACTACTATAATGAAGTACAAGGCCATGTTGATGATAAAGAGCAAGAAGGCTGCTGATTTTGATGCTCCTGAAGCCATGGCTGCTTTCTTTCAGCTTAGAAGCAAGATTCAAGAAGATAAAAAATACTTGTTCTATGCCACCCTTGTTGAGTTCTGAAGACAATTATATATACATCCATGTAATGGAAAAAGTTGAGGAATTGTTTTGTTCTGACAAATGATGATAACAAGAGTTGTCCTGCCACTTTTTGGAAAAAGAAATGGTTTGCCTTCATTTCCAAGGAATGTTTTCAATTCCTTTGTTTGCTAGTTTGCATCAATGAAGGGGAAGGAATCAAATTAATTCGTGAATTGGGATCTCTTTTCCTGGGAATAAAGTTAAATCTGTAGCCTTGTAATGGAAAGTCTTAATATATAGCATGCCTTTACCCCTTTTGTAACATACAAGCTTTTTTTATTTTTTATTTTTTGGGTTGATGCATAGATAGATGCATGAAAATGAGAAAAGTTCTGGATCCCCAAACGATGGCTTTTCACCATATCTATCAATTACCATCTTTTACCAGCCCAAAAAAGGTGAACGGAGAAAGTGAATAGTGATGAAAATCAGAAGTAAACTGTTGATGGCAGCAGCAGCACCTTGTGTGTAAATTTTGCTCCTTCTTGTTTCCATCCAACAGCAAGAACGAAGTCAAAAAGGCAACATATGGAATGTTTGCAATTAAATATCTAACAAATCTAGAATATCAATGAATTATCGAAAAGCTGGAGGAAAAGCATCCAGGATGCCATGATTCAAACATCAAGTAATTGCCCATAAGTTTTTAAACTAATCAACAGGGAGGAACCCTTATCCATTTGATGTTTCTCAATTTAAGAGACCATTCTACAGGCTTGGGCATGAAAAAAATCTGATACCATCAGGACCCTATTTACAAAGATCTTCCTGAGGATTAAGAGGAGAGCATTTTCCTCTGCCACAGGTAAATTAAATTCGAGCATGGGATTAATTCCTGTGGGTCAATGAGGCTGTCTTCAATCAAATTCTATTAAACTTTCAAAGACAACTTTTGAGCAGCAAGAGCTTCAGCCTCCAGGGTTGGTTCCCACAAAATTGTAGTCTCTGCCAGTAAACCTGTCACCACATAGGGGTCCATGTTTGAGGCTGGTCGTCGATCTTCCAAGTAACCTATCAGCACAAAATAGAAAAGATCAGCAGACCTGATCATCCCGCCTTCTTGTTTATAGAGTACATTTTCATCAGATTCAGTTCAAAGTTTGCAAGCATTTTTGTGCAAACAGTACCTTTGCCATTCTTCTCAGTATCACGCCCTACTCGAATTGAGCAACCACGATTAGCTACCCCCTGAAATTTAAATTTGAAAGACATAATTAGCAACACATGGCAAAGGATTTCAATTCTTTAGCATTGGACACTGATCTCCACTGAGCATACCCAAGAAAATGTGTCAATGCTGGCTGTTTCATGCTTTCCAGTTAACCTTCTCTCGTTTCCTTCACCATAAGCACTAATATGTTCTTTGTGTCGAAGTGACAGATTCAAGATTGCTTTCTTTATCACTTCGTAACCACCATCTTCTCTCATGCTCTTCGTGCTGTGATACAAGGAAGTGTTAGGAAAACAAAATCACGTAAATTAAGTATGAATTTATATAGTGAAAGAATCAAAATGCAAAGTCAAGTAGCATCATAGTGCCTGAAATTTGTGTGACATCCCGCACCATTCCAATCACCCTGTAGGCACAAAGCAGTGAGAGTTCTATATTGATCAGTTACGACATGATTTTTTTCATAATGGAAAAGATTAATTTGAAGATTTACATTACCTCTATTGGCTTTGGATCGAGAGTGAGAACAACACCAGCTTGTTCTGTGATTCTCTGTCAGAATGGAAGATAAATATTAAAAAAAAATGAATCCCTTCTCCTCATATCAGCTTGCATTTGTCCTGTTTCTCATTTGGGTTGTTTCAAAACTTGCTATTCTAATCAAAATCAAGCAAAATGGATCTGAACATAAAATTTCAAATGCAGCAGGAGTGCAATGCAGAGAAGAACCAACAATTTGCACACTTAAATTCTGAAACGGCTATGAATAGACAGTATCTGGCCTAGTAGCCCTGGATCTTTCTCATCATGTGTCATTTAACCATGGGAAATGGAGAAAGAAAATCAGCATCCAATGTACAAATTTAGTTCATAAGAGCTCAAATCTTGTTGTTGAGGTCATTAATCATTAATCTTTTGAAAAAAAAACTGAAGATAAATTACCTCAAGAATGTATCTTGCACACCAGATGTGATCTCCAGCTTCAATTCCCACACTGGGACCAACCTGAAACTCCCACTGCACAACATTGAAAAAAAAAAATCAACATACTCACAGCGTTACTCGAGTTATCTGGAAATATGGATAAGCTCGGCGAGGGGCAAACCTGGCCAGGCATAACCTCTCCATTGGTGCCACTAATGTTGATTCCAGCATACAAACAAGCCTTGTAATGAGCGTCTGATATGTCACGTCCAAAAATCTTGTCAGCTCCAGCTCCACAATAGTAAGGACCCTGAAGAAAACATAAAAGAGTTAAGCACCTTAAAATTCCATGTCACAACAGATATAGTGGAATTCATTGATACAGAATTATTACCTGAGGACCAGGATAGGCCCCAACTGGCCAGCCCAAAGGCCACTTCACATTTGGTTGAAGTAATGTGTACTCTTGCTCAATACCAAACCTTAAACAAGCAATCACAAGACATAAATGTAAATGAGATTATAACATGCTGAAACGACGAGGGTTGAAAGTGGTGAACTTTCAAACAAATAAATAAGATTCAAAACCAAGAAAGAAAAAAAGACATACCATGGGACTTGGTCGACAACTTTCTTGTTACTGAAGATCTCAGCAGCACGGTGGCGTTTGTTTGTAGGAATGGGCTCACCTGCCGGTGTGTATGCATCACAAATTACCTTTACAGAACAAACAAAACCAATGTCAACAAATTTGGTATCAAAAAATTAAAAGCTGTAGTTCCTCAGATCAAACAACACTCACCAAAATATTGTTACCTCCACGGAAAGGGTCCTTGAATATTGCCTGGGGGCTGGTTGAAAATGATTAGTCAAGGCTATGCCTAAATTATAATAGATATGAAAAAACAGAAAGTAATAAATAGTCTTCATTGGATCTTACTATAGAATAACTTCACTATCATCTCCTGGCGCTTGTCCAGTACTTGAACCATCATAGTTCCACTTGGGAAGCTCAGATGGATGTTCCACAGGCTTTGAAATGGTCTGAAGCCATGAACAAATCAATAATGTAGCCTGATGGAACAAATATGTATTAGACAAAAAAAAATATCTACTCTAAACGTTGTCATTACCCTTGACTTGCTTCGCACATCAATCCCAGATCCTCCAATCCTGTTTCAAAATAATGAAGCATTAGTTAGTGTTACCGATGAACTTTTCCAGAGAGCCTTGCAAGAAATAGTCCCAACTTAGTAGTTATGACATTGAAGAAAGAAAAAATCTACGTGAGAAGTATGTACCAAATATATTCAGCAATGATCTTGTCGGTGTATGGTGTAATATCCAGATTTAGAAGATCTTCAAGCCTGTTGATGGTGCTGTTTTCAGACTTCAGTGCAAATACCCTAAGCCTGCCAGAGTTTTTGGCTGTGACTTTCTTGTTCTGCTTTAACAATAGAGAATTCCACATCTTTGTTGTCAGGGGACTTGCAGGCATTGAGTTCTTTGGAATTCTCATCTGCCATTGCGCAGAGGGTGCCAAGATTTGTGCCATTTTCACCTAGACGTAAATAACAAGAGCTTAACAGCTTGAAAATCAAGAACAAGGTAGCCAAAGTTTTATTGTCACAAATAAATCCAAGCTGGGGAAGTCGATTAGCAAAATCCAAAAGATCAAGGTGAAACCAACCACAAAACTAATCAAGTGATAAACCAACTTTCATCTACTTAAATACTACTTAGGGACGTTTGTTTAGTAAAAAATAAGAGTAGAAATCAAAATCGAAATAAACGATTCCGAATTTTAATGTTTCCTTGACTAAAATTAACGTAAAAATGAAAATGTGATTTCCTCCCATCTAGTTTTTAGGGAATGACTTTTTATTATTTTAGAAATCAAGTCAAATCAAGTATAAAATGGTAAATATTTAAATATTAATATTTATTTTTGAAACGTATAAACGAAACATATAAATTAATAAAAATATGTATTAAATATTTGAATAAAAAATATTTATCAAAAGTAAATAATTTTTATACTTTTAAAAAAAATTATAATAATATTTTATAATACAAAATTTTTAATATTAATTTTTAATGTATAAAAATAATTATAATGTTAGTTTTTAGTAATTACAAAAATATTTTTTCATAAAAAAAATTTTAGTCGTTAAATATATTTAATTCTCATTCAGAGTCAGTCAACTATAAAACAATATATTCTATATCTTTGTTGATGCACATTGAGAGGTGCGAACCTGATTTATATCTCCGCTACCATATGTCAAAAAAGAAAAAAAAAAAAAAGACAAATCGGTTTGACTTCCATTCAAGTGACCAAAAACAAAAAATTCCCATGCAAACTGATTAGGAAGAAGCTGTATTTGCATAATTTTTTAATCGGGTAGAAGGTGTAAAAGCCATAAAAAAGGTGCAACGAGGCATATATGATTGGATGGCCAAATTATACTGGTTGTGCCATGCTACAGGTGGACCAGATCATATTGAGTAGTTGCATATAGCTCATACAGTGCATCTATTAATCGACAAAAAGGTTCCAAACTCATTGTGGTAGCATCCATGTTCCCCAACCAAACGCTACCATACAAATAATATTAACGTACACTCAAAGGAGCATAAGCATAACAAAGTAAAATATTTAAAATTTTTACTGAGCCATCAGATCTCTCCATCTCAAATTTACGGATCTTTAATGTGGCTGTTTTCCAACACCCATTAATCAGGACTAAAATCGTCTCCAGCCCAGTTTGAACATAGTCGAAGCCCAAGTAACCCAAAAAAATACACAAAACATGAACTTTCATGACAAGAACTTACCTTGGAACTGCCTCTAAATGGCCAGTGGAGGAGCAAGAATGGGGGTGTTGCCTCTATATGAGTGAGTGAGTGAGTGAGTGAGTGAGTGAGAGGAGAAATAGAATTGGAGAGTGAAAGCAGTTTTAGCAGTTGCAAAAGACCCTTTTTTTTAATAAGAAAAGGGGTGTTTCTGTTGGCTTTCCAGAGTAGATAGGGGTGTGCTATGAGTGGAGGAAAATTGTTTATGGTCTCTTTGGAGACACCAAAAGGGAAGAAAGCTTGGGCTATATTTTCATTATTGTAGATAAGGTTCTTGGACTCTTCTCTCATTTTTAATTTCTACCTCATCACACTCTCACATAGAAGCTGTGACTCTTTCAATTTATTTTGAGAGTATAGCTTGTTAGTATCACATATAATCAAATGGTTAATTATTAGAAAGTATTATATTCTATTATCTATAAAAATGGACCATGGCATTATATGGGTTCCATTCAAATCAAATAAGATATTGTCTAAGTAGATTCTCTATGATCTCTAAACGGTCATTTAAGTATTATTTTAATTAAATTTATAAAAATTCAATTCTAAAACCTTATATTTCAAGAATTTCAATTACTTTAAACCAGTTAATTTAAATCTCATCCATCATTAAATTTTTAATGATGATTATTAGTTTCATCACCAACTTTGATGCTTCCTATGACATTTAAATATAATACACTTTTTTAAATATATATATATATATATATATAATACACTTCTTAGAACAAGAATGAACGTAGGTTATGATGAAATCTTTTGCATTGGCGTCCCCATTTGACTGTTTCACTTCTACAGGATCATTTTTTTCCTTTGACAAATTTACTTTTGTATTGAAAAATTATTTATACATTGAATATAACTATTAAAATCTAAACAAATTTTTTAGCATAAAAAATATTTATAATTGATATTTAAATGAAGATGATGAACTAATAAAATTTAGATCAACTAGCAATCCCACACAAGTGAGGCCGTACGATTAAAAGATTCGAAAGATATAAATTTAAGTTGGATTATTATTAAGTGGCTATTATTCTCTTTCAAAAAAAAAAAGTGGTTGTTCTTTAAATAAACTATGAGTTGGACATGAGTATATTTTATTTGATAAGAAAAATTAGAAGTATGAACAATTTTCAATAAATTAAATTAATTTAAACTTTAAAAAGTTGAATTTTTTCTTTAAATTATCAATATCTAAAATTTACTGAATTTTAAATAATTCATTTTGATGTATGTAGACATAATTAAAATAAAAAAAAGTAACATTTTAATAATTAATTTAATTTAATACAACTATATATACATCACAACTTAAATAAAAAAAATTTCTAATAAATTTTGTTGCATCCAGATGCACTCTAGTATTGTAGGGATTTTTAAGTATGGCAAAATATGCAATCTTCCCTTCAAAGCTTGGTTTCTTGCCAAATACAAGCATAATGAAAGAGAAGATGCAAAATTTGCAAAACTAAACCTTTTAAGAAACTATAATTAAGTAGAAGTTTGGTGTTGATGTTAACTATATAATTCTTGTAGCTTTGCTTGTATGTATGATGTTTGATGGTGAGCTCTTTTGTGTTCGCAAATTGTCCAGCCCTAAGCTTGGGGTGGTGGTTGATAACTTGATGAATATGGTGACATCTACTTTTAAACACTTTTAGGACCACCAATCCATAGATAAGGAGCCTTCGCATTACACAATTTGGTGGAAGTATTAGTGCACATGTTCAACATACACTTGCATCATCTAAAGATGTGGCTGAGAACCTTGTGTTAAAAACTTTTACTTTGTAATGATTTTCTGGCCATGCTGTGAAATGAAAATACCCACATTCTCTTCCTGGACACATAGGCCAACTTTGTAGATAAACTTATCTAGCAAACTCTCATTATCATCATCCTTATTGTTTCATTGTGTGAGGTGGGTATTACTTTCACATCATGGAAGTGTTTTTAGAAGAAAGGTAAACAGTCATCGTCATATATAGCATTTACCTCTCTATTACAACTTTGATTAAAAAAACATTCAAGAATGACAGAATAGTGAAGTGTTTGTTTTTCTCTAAAAATATTTTAAGATATAGGATTTATATCCTGAATTTAAAAGGAAAGAATTTTTTCTATTGTATAATTCATCAATGTCTAAATAATATGATCTCTTTTAATAAAAAAATTCAATTAACAAATTAAAAAAAAAAACACTTTGACAAAGAGAAAATGAAGCCATCTTTTGAAACCCAACAAAATTGTGAGCTTTTGTAATATTCTTTAAAGAAGCCATTGATTAGTCAATAGTTTAATCAATCAACTATCTTTGTAATTTAAAGTAACAAAGTGTAGCAATCACTTTAGAACAACCATAGCTTTAGATTTGGCACCAACTTGAATGAAAAATGGTATAAAAGTAATTGCCTTCTCGCTTGTTTTCATAGGGTTTCAACAATTGAATATGCATGGAAGCTTCCTCTTGAATGTACATTCCTTACATAGTTTTGTCCTCTTTTTTTTGCCAATATATAGTTTTTGTCACGATACAAGCCATAACCAGCGTTAAAAAATGAAAATTCTTTCGAATTCGAAACATGTAGCAAGCCTTAAAAATAAAAACATACAATATAATAAAATACTATGCAGCAAAATTAAATCTCAAAAATAAAATAATAATTTATCAACTCATTTAATAACATAAATTCATCTCATATAATATAAAAATCTTTCAATGCAAATTCTCGGTTCAAACTTTTGAAATTTAAATCTCATACATATATAATAAATACATCTCACAGAAACAACTACTGCAATGTCTAGAATATAAAATAAAACTCAGGTAAATAGTTTACACAATAAGGTCGGAGCGGAAGAAATTCAGCATAAATGTCTGCTATTGAGGTCTGAGGACGAAGACTCTCCTGAAAAATGTCAACAAAGGGGAGTCAGACCTCACTGAGTGAATTGTTATAATATATATACATGCATAACTAAATGTCAAGTGTAAACACTCAACATAGTATATATATAATAAGTATATATACAGGCAAATACACACAGATTCTGAAATCACTTTATATAATACTGAAAAAAATATCAGTTTATGAAGGATCAAATAGAACCCTAAATGATCGCAACCTCAAATAGTGTTAGACAACACTCTAGCCATACAGGCTCATTTATTCCAAATAAATTCACTTGTTCCATTTGGACAGTAGACTGGCCCTGAAACACTAAGTCAACTGAGCTCCAGCAGTTTGACTGTCAGTGTGATTGACCCCGAGACACTTAGCCAACCGAGCTTCAGCAATCACACTCTCAAATCACATCTCACATCAAATCAATCCAGTCATAATCCACAAATAGGTTAGTAATTCAACCTACAATCTATCGTTGTACCGGTACGTACTTGGTCCTAGTGATGCCCACTAGGTAATATGTTCTATTGATATCCTTCATTAAAAATAAACTCATACATTCATAAAATAAATAATGCATGATATTAAATAGCAATATAAACCATATATATACCAGAAATATACCAAAAATAAACCAAGTATATTTCGAGTATATATACGTCAGATAAATTCAAGATATATCAAATATATACTAAAAATATACCTAAAATATACTAAACATTTATTAAATCATTTATGCATAATTCATATAATTAAAACATATATTTCTAAAAACATGCAACATAAATACACGTATATATAAAATAACAACTTACAGTTGTGCGCTCTACAAGTTGGGTCCGACGGGCCTAGTCCATTAGGCCTCGGTCTCAGCGCAACTAACCAATAAAATATTAACACAAAATTAAAATAAATCTAACTTAATTTCTAGAAATTCGATCTAGAATACTGGACACAGACAATGAATAGGAATTTGACCGAATGTCACATTTTACAAGAATTCTACCAAAAATTTGGCAGAACCTCCCTCGTAAAATGAACATCTCTCTACACATAAAGTGGAGCCGGTCCTGTAAGAAAACACACTTCGAATACAAATACCCACACAACCCCTCGGTCGGATTTCTCAAACTATAATTCCACTGACCGAAGTTCACAATTCACAAGATATGCACAAAATACATAAAGATTCCAAAAATACCCCGTTATATACCAAAATATAGCAATTTAGATATTTAAACACTAAAAATAATTATTTTACCAATAATAATTACCTAAAACCCTAATATTAATATAATATTACTAAAAATCAATAATTATTGATAAATTCACAAATATTAACAGAAATTCATTTAATAAATCCAAATTACTTAATTAGCCCAAAAACATATTAAAAATTACTAAAAACTCATTTATTTACAACAATATTATATTATATATAATTTGAAAATAAATTTTGAAAAATAGTTTTAATTAGTTAAAAATAGTAAATAATTTGTAAAAATCATTTTTATACCTCAAATAATTATTAAAACCAATTAAACTTAATATTCAACTAATATTACTACCAAATTACTAATATATAAAAATTCACATAATATACTATAATTATTCAAAAATTCACTAAAAATTATATAATTGCTCAAAAATTATTTTATCAACATATAATTTAATAAAATCAATAATTATACTCAATTAACCAATTAATTTTAACAAAATACTCATTTAACCTAGATTTCCAAAATTCACCTAAACTAAATAAAATTATATTAATTACACAAAAATCACAAAAATTATAAGTTAAATTCTAAAATTAATTTCAACCACTATAAACACCAAAAATCATAATTCTACAATTTATTTAATTAATTTATGAAAATTAGAAAATATTAATAAAATAAAAAAATTCACAAAAATCAAAATAAATTCAAAAAATTCCAGGATATAGATTAAGCTAAGAGAAACAACTTTTGTGAAGGAATTTAGCTTGAATCACTAAGATCGAAGTTCAAAAAAAATCAAGAAACTCAAATGGCCAAAAATGAAATCAAGCTCAAATCGAGTTTTCAAGCTAAAGGAAGCTTGGAATTGATTCTATGGAGTTCTAGGAGCTCAATGACACCGGAATCACCGGAAAGTGGTTGAACGGAGGTGAGGTCATTTTCTGTAAATTCTGGCTTCACAGGTTGCAGACGGTGCCGGAGAAGCTGTATGAGGTGGCGGAGCTACTGGAGAAGACAGTGGCACGCCGGTAGGCACTCTGACGACCGTTGAACGACGTTGTAGCAGTGAGGGGAGGAGGCATCAGGGGTTGAAGAGAGGAGGGAGGGGCAGGTTTTGTAATTTCTTATATATATATATATATATCAGTAACACTTTATATGAAAATATAATAATATATCATTAACACTTTATATTAAAATATAAATAAACACGCATGACAAATATTATATATATATATAACACATAATAATATATAATAATAACAACAATATAAAATATACATAGGTTTTGAATATTAAACCCTAATATATCATAATAATATATATATGCATGTATATGTATATATTAATATTCAAATTTTCAATTATACATGAAACCATGCAATTTAAGAAAATGAACTAACATTAATAAATAAATTATTATTTAGGTATTATTTTCCAAAAATATAGGTTTCGGGAAAATTTTATGTAGAAAACTTAGAATAATTTAAAAATAACATTAATTATTAACAAAATAATTAGATAGTCAAATATATATATTAAAATTATTAATACTACATATCTCGATACAGTATAAAAATATTTAAAAATATCGGGTTATTACAGTTTTGTCCTTCTCAAAGATTAAAAATTGGGCTTTTTTCGTAAATATCCAAAATAGAAGCAAAACAATAAAACTACCCTAAGTTTTTTAAATTTATGCAAATGCCCCCTTTTTCAATTTTAATTATGCGCCTACTCATTTCTTCTCCTTCAACTAAAAATGTGTTCCTCAACTCAAGAATAGATCTTTCTGCTCAAAAACACTTCCTTACCCTTCTCCCTCACTTACAATCACTCTACATCATATCAAAACTAATTTTTTCTCTAAAAAAAAATAAATTGAATCCATTCTCTTCTTAAAAAAAACACAGATATCATTTTTCAAAAATCCAAAAATGAACCTTCATTAAGCAGCTCTGCCTCCCCCACATCAACCACCATTATCAATTTCTTATTCAAACACCACCACAATTTCAAAAAAAAAAAATCTCCGACACCAAATCACTTCTCACCTCATTCATCTCCACCAACAAGACCCACCTCAATAAGTTTTTATTTGTGATTTAAATTTTTTTTTTTTTTTGGATTTTTTTGCTTTCTATTGTATTGTGAAAGAATTTCATATAATTAATTTGATTTGATTATAAGCAAGCTATCAAAGTTACAAATCAAGGTTTCAATTCTCAACTAATTCATTCCCATTTTTATTCTTTCATTTAATTCATTATGCAGTTGAATTTTTGTAATTCAATTTTTTTTTTTTTTTTTGCATTTCTTGTTGCTGCTCTTGTTAATAAAGACGCACTTTGATGCAAAGTTGTAGGTTTCTATTGTAATTGCATTTTTTCGTTCTCTACATTGCATGTGTTTGAGAAAATGCTTGTGTGAAGTGCTGCCAGTTGATAAGTATATTTCAGTCTAACATAAGTTGAATTTTGTAAGAAAACCTTTGTAGAACCTTTAGATTTCTTGTAAGGTATAGTTTCTTAGTCTGAATTCTTTGCAATTTTTTTTTTCCAAAATCTTTATAATGGACTAGCATTTTCCATAATGGTTTTGGTTTTCAAGCTTTGGAATTTTGAAATCTTAAATCAATGGAAGATTGACATATTTTTACTAATAATGTAAAGATGAAATAAGTTATTTTGGATTTTTCTTATACAATATCATAATTAGAATATGTATTTATTGTAATTTTCTTTTTCATTATCTGTGCTTAACTACTATGTATAGAGATTTAATTCTCAAGAATGAGAGAAGTTTGTAAAGAAGACATCTTATTTTCCTTAGTTAACTATGCATGTGAAGAGAGTCAAATGCCCATTTCAAGATCTTCCACCAATGTAATGCACAAATGAAATACTTCATCTGTTCCAAATCATAAATGTAATTTTCCATTTTGGATAAATAAAATAAGGTAGACTGAAAAAAAAATCTTAGTGGTTATATTATTTATTCATCCTAATTTTTCATCTCTAAGGGATAAGTGATAATAAGTTTCTATTTACTTGTGCAAGTCAGATAAATGAAGAACTTGAGCATCAGATGGAAAGATGGAAAATTCATTGAACAAGTTTAGAATGATCTTGGATTCTGTTTAGAGTGATGTCATGCAAATAAACAAAGGAACAAAAGAAGTGTCTTTAAAAAGCAAGCAATCTAAATCCTTAATACATTGGATATAATGACAATAGTTGAAGTTGAACAAAAACTAAATGCAAATTTTTCAAAATGTAATCTTTCTAAAATTTTGAAGTTTATTTTGGTTCAATAATTAATTGAAAAATGTGTTGACTATTTGCATGATCAAACTCCTAATTTTAGAATTTAACAAATAATTTTTATACTAATAATTTCAATTAAGTGTGTAGGGAATTATATACCAAACATATACCAAGCATATACACTTTTGGATGAATAGTGACTTTTCAGGCTGATCGAACCTCTAAGATTGAAGAAGACTTTTGACATATTTAGAGCTCTTAAATGAGAAAATGAGATTCTTCACTTTTGAATTAGACATCTTAAGATTTCTAAATTGAGCTTTCTTATCAAAATCCAAGTTCATTGGGGTATGAAAATCTTTAGTCGAAGTCAGCATATGCAACTTGCATTTCAATTTGCACAACTCTTGGTATTTCAATAATATTTTGAGCTATAGATGTCAAATTAAGGTGATTCAAAATTTCATAGAAATATAAGACAATTATCTACAACTTTTATGAATAATGTTTTGACTGAATCGACCATCTTCAGTCCCATTCATGAGCATCTTTTGAAGTGGTCACGAGCTGTCCTTCAATGGAGCCTTTGGAGCATGTTTTTTCCAAAAGATGGCAGTACCCCTCACGAGATGATTTCTCATGACCCTGCTCATGAGCAGACCACTGACAGCATCCAACAGGAATTTTTGAATGCAATAGATATATTTTCACCCTTCACGAGCACTATTCACTCGTGAGCCACCCGTAAGCATCCTTTGAGTTGCCAAAAGTCCAAGAATTGATCCAAAATCAATTCTAAACATTGGATACATGATTGATACATCCAAAAACTACATTTTCAAGTGTTTTTCTATATAAACACAACTTAGAATTTAATTTAAAGGTTAAGAAAACTTATTTATCATTTATCATTTTCTTAAACATTCAATTAAGCTCTTAAACTTTCCTTTGAACAATTCTTTGTGTATAAATTTTGTGAGAGTTAGTAAGTGATTAGAATAGACATTCTTATTCTTTTATTTTTTAAGTTTAAAAAATGAGAAGTGAGATTCTATTATAAAGGAATTGGTTTAAGTGTTTAGCCATTAAAACACTTGGGAAATTGGTTTTAGTGTGAGCCTTGAAAACACTTGTAATTTGATTTTTGAGTGAGCCTTGAAAACTAAAGTTGTAAGGTTGTAAGAGTGAGCCATAAAACTCTTATGTATTTTCAATCTTGTGAATAATATTGTGGGTGAATAAAAAATCCTAACTTAGGGATAAGTTAGTTAGAGACATAAGATTATTGTTGAATCCAAACTCTTTAAATATTTGTGTTCTTCATTCTTCCTTCTCAACTCTTACTCAATTCTTGCAAAGAATTCCTTTAATTTTCTATTTTTTGTTCGATAGTCCTATTCGCCCTCCCTCTAACACTCTTTCACAATGTATCATAAATCAAATTTTGATATGTGCTTATCCACTGTATTTTCAAACGTTTAATAGGCATTGTATAGTTCCTTTTAAACTAAGATTACTGCTCATTAGGCAGAGCTCAAAATTATTAAAAAGATTGATGTATATGACATTCTATCTATTGAACATTTGCAAAAACAATTGATAAGCACACACATTAACACACTATAATTTTAGAATTTAAATTACTAATTTTAATAGTATTTATCATGTTTTGTATAAATTGTCATGCAATTGAAGGCATAAGGTAAAAGTTGGTTGTTCTTGACAACTCGCTTCAACTAATGGTAACAACATCTTGTGTCCTTTTTATTTTTAATGATTGGCCTGCCTAATTGCAAATATGTCAATGAATGCGAATCTTCTTGAACATGACTGAGTTCCTGTAATATCCCGTGTTTTTAAACATTTTAATATTTTATCGGGATATGCAGTGTTAATAATTTTTGTATATATATTATAATATTTTACGAGTTGATATGTATTTAAAACCTATTTTAATTATTGTGTAATATTTACAGTGTTTTACGTAAAATTTTCCCGGAACTTTCATTTTCGGGGAAATTTTCACGTAAATAATTTACTATTAATTATATTAAATAGATTTACGGACTTGCATGAACTCATACATATTTTAAAATATTAAACACCGTGTATACATGTAATTATTTATTTAATTAGGGTTTAATTTATTACCCTAATATTTTATTATTTGTTTATTAATTTTATTGTTATTTAAGTATTTTATTTATTATTAAATTTTAAATTATTATAATAATGTGTGGTGTGTGATTTTTCCCAAATATTTTATTAAAATTATTTATTTTATTTTTTTTTCTTTTTTTTCTTTTTCTTTTCTTTTTCTTTTTCTTTTTCTTTTCTTTTCTTTTCTTCTTCTTCTTCCTTCCCGAGCCCGACCCTCCTCCATCTTCCTCTCCCCGCTGCTACTCCGATCACCGACCGTCAGAGTGCCTCCCCTGCGTGTCGCCGTCTTCTCCAGTTGCTCCGCCGCCCCTAACCTCCTTCCCCGGCGCCGGCTAGCTTCTTTTCTCCATTTCCGGCCGAAAGCTTCATTTCTTCACACCTCGCGATTCCAGCCACCATTTTCGACACCGCTGGTCTCTTTCTTCTCCTTGAGCTCCGATGAGTGTGATTCTAGCTTTGGTTTGAGCTTAAATGGTCTTGATTTTCTTAGGTTTTGAATTTTTGATTTTGGCCACATTAGGGTTTTTGATTTTTTTGAGCTTTTAATTGATTGATTCATGAAAATTCCCTTCAAAAATTTTGATCCTAGTAGCTTAATCTACATGTATGAATTTTTGTAGAATTTTTGGAGATTATTTTGATTTTTGGGTATTTTTGAATATTTTAGTATTATTTTCTAATTTTCGTAAATTAATTAATTAAATTATGAAATTATGTTTTATGGTCATTATAGGTGTTGAAATGAATTATAGAAATTTATTTGGAATTTTAATGAATTTCTAAGTATTTATTTTGAATTATTTAAGTTTATGGAATTTTTGAAAAATAAGGTTAATTGTGTTTTAATTGAATTTAATTGGTTAATTAAGTTTAATTATTTATATTATTGATAAATATGTTGATAAAATTAATTTTGGATAATTATACTATTTTTGGTGAATTTTTGAAGTAATTATAGTATATTTACATATATAGGGGTATTTTGGTAATTTTACACAAAATTGGCTAAAAATGTAATTTAATTGGTTTTAATAGTTATTTAAGGTATAAAAATGATTTCTACAAATTATTTAGTATTTTTAATTAATTAAAACTATTTTTCGTGAATTATTTTCAATTATATATATAATATACGGTTTTACTAATAAAATGAGTTTTTATCAGTTTTTATTGTGTTTAAAGGTTAATTATGTAATTTTTACCTATAAAATGTATTTCTATGTTATAAGGGTATTTTTGGTATTTTTGAAATTGTTATGTGTTTGTGGACCCCGATCGGTAGATTGTAGTTTGGAGTTCGACCGAGGGGTTGTGAATGAATTATTGAGCTTGTTTTTGAAGTGTGTTTCTTTGCAGGGTCGGCTCTACTCTTTGAGTAGAGAGATGTCCGTTTTACAGGGGAGGTTCTGCCGAATTTTTGATAGAATTCTCGTAAAACGTGATATCCGATCGAACCCTAATTCTAATTCTATGTCTAATATTCTAGATCGAGTTTCTAGGATTTTCTATTAGGTTTATTCTGATTTCTGTCATTATTGTTTGTTTAGTTGCGCCGAGACCGAGGGCTAGTGGACCAGGCCCGTCGGGCCCATCTCGTGGAGCGCACTAAGTGTAAGTTACTATTTTATATATATGTGCTTTAGGATGCATGATTTTAGAATATATGTTTTATTTTGATTAAATATGCATAAATAATGTGATTTGTATTTAAGTATATTTTTAGTTTATTTTTGGTTTATTTTTGGTATATATTAAATTATATGCATGTTTTATTAATAAATCATATTTAAAATATTTTTAAATATATTTCTAGCTTAATTTATAATTTGATTGGATTTATTTAACATATATATACTCAAAATATACCTGGTTTACTTTTGATATATTTCCAGTATATATATGGTTTATATTGTTATTTTATTTAAATTCATGCATCATTTATTTATGAATGTATGTTTTATATTTAAAATGAAAGATATCGATAGAACGTGCTACCTAGTGGGCAGCACTAGAACCGAGTACATATCAGTGCGCTTATAGCATTTAGGCTATATTACTAACCATTTGTGGATATTGATGGAATATGATTATTTGATGTGCGAGATGTGATTTGGGTGTGATTGCTGGAGCTCGGTTGACTAAGTGTCTCGAGGCCAATCACACTGGCAGTCAGACTGCTGGAGCTCGGTTGACTTAGTGTCTCGGGGCCAGTCTACTGTCCAAATGGAATAAGTGAATATTTTGGAATAAGTGAGCCTGTATGGCTAGAGTGTTGTCTAACACTGTTTTCGAGGTTGCGATATTCTAGGGTTCTATGTGATCCTTCATAAACGATGATTTTCAGTAAAATATATATAAAATAATTTCACAGCATCTATGCGTATTTGTCTGTATATATACATATTAGATACATACTGTTGAGTGTATGCATTGGCATTTAGTATGCATGTATATATACTATAGTAATTCACTCAGTGAGGTCGGACTCCCCTCCATTGACTAATTTTTCAGGAGAGTCATCATCTTCAGACCTCAATAGTAGGCTTATACGCCGGATTTCTTTCACCCCGGCTTCTTTATGTAAACTGCTTATCTGAGTCTTGGGTTTATTTTATCTAGACACTGCAGTAGTCATTAAATATTTAAAGAGATGTTGTATTATATTTGAACTGGATTTGTATTAAAAGAGCTTATATATATATGAGATGAGTATTTGATTTAAATCCAGTTGATGCAAATGTTATTATTATATTTATGACTTTTATTTCCGCTGCATTATATATTGTTATTACTATTGCATGTTTTATTTTACTTTTAGGCTTGCTACGGGTTCCGGATTCGAAAGAATTCTCGTTCCCTAGCGCCGGTCATGGCCCCTGTTTTGGGTCGTGACAGTTCCTAAAACCATATCTAGGGGCAAGAAGACACCAAATTTAGTCTTGATGGGAGCTTGAAATCTATATATGAACAACTAAGCAAGGATTTATTTCAAGATAAACTACAGTAGATTTTCTTGGTTTTATAATTAGAAGTAATGTCAAGTTCACTTGAGAAGTTTATTAAACGCTTTCAATTTTTATTATTTTATTATATTATCCTTTTTTTTCTTTATCCATTTTAAGTTGAATCCGGTTGATATGTATGCAAAATGTGGACATTTAAAGTAGGTTTTTTCATAAATACATAATATTGTAGGACAATAAAAAATCTCAATACAGTCTTAAAAAAAATCTAAAACAGAAAAAATGAATCAAAAACCAAAAAATGAATCATAAACCAAAAGGATACAAAAAATGAATAAGAAGCAAAAAAAAATAAAGTATCAGAAACTAAATAGAAATGAATCTTTCAACATTTCATCACCATTAACACCATCTTTAATAGAACTATTTTAATATTAAAATTAAAACCAACATCCTTTGACAATTTCTTATCACCCTTAAAAGAAAAATACAAAATAAAGTATTAGAAACTAAAATAATGCAAAAATAATAAAACAAAACATACCCCTACAAAATCCTTTAACTCATTACCACCAACAATAATTTCAACAAACTTTGAATCATAAGCACCTTTTTTACAACCAGTAACATCTCCTAAATTAGAACTAGAAACACCAAAAGCACATCCATCTTTACCTACACTTTTAAAATAAGATTAGAAACTAAAAGTAAATCAAAAAGCAACAAAATTAAATAGATGCTACATAATAAAAGAAATTATTTAACTCATCACTACCACTAACAGTTTCAATAAACTCTAAATCATAATCACCCTTTTCACAACCAATAATATCTCCTAAATTAGAACTAGAAACACCAAAAGCACATCCACTTTTCCTTACATTTTAAAATAAGATTAGAAACTAAAAGTAAATCAAAAAATAATAAAATTAAATACATGCTACATAATAAAAGAATGGAGATATGGGGTATTGACTCTTATAACTCTTGCATGCTAAGCAAGTGCTCTAACATAAATAATGTTAAACTTCATCTCGTAACTAATTGTGAGTGTTGTCTATTAAATTTAACTTGATCAATTAAAGTGTGGATTTGACCATTTGGCTCTTATATATTATGCAATAAATATACCATAACAACATGCTTAACACTCTGTTCATCAATAACACCATATTGGTTAGAAATAGATACAGAATAATCTTTTCCAATAACCTGTTCAAAAAAAAAAGTCACCCATAAACAAAATTGTCACGACGCAAAATAGGGACCATGACCGATGCTAGGGAACGGAAATTCTTTCGAATTCGGAACCCGTAACAAGCCTTAAAATAAAATAAAAGCATGCAATAATAATAAAATAAATAAAAAATCTTACAGCGGAAATTAAAATCTCAAAATAATAAAGCAACTCATTAGCTGATTTAATAACACAAACTCATCTCATATATTTAATATCTTTTAATAAAAATTCTCATTTCAAACCTTTAAAATATAAATCTCATACAAATATAATACATACATCCCACAACTTAACTAATGCAGTGTTTAGAATACAAAATAAAATCAAGTAAGTAGTTTACATAATAAAGTCGGGGAGGAAGAAATCTGGCGTAAGGGTCTGCTACTGAGGTCTGAGGACGAAGACTCTCCTGAAAAATAATCAATGGAGAGGAGTCAGACCTCACTGAGTGAATTGTTATAATATATATACATGCATAGCTAAATGACAAATGCACACATTCAATAGTATATATAATAAATATATATACAGGCAAATAAACACGAATGCAACAAAAGTCATTTTATATATATAACACTGAAAATATCCATTTATGAAGGATTAAATAGAACCCTAGATGATTGCAACCTCAAATAGTATTAGACAACACTCTAGCCATACAGGCTCACTTATTCCAAATAAATTCACTTGTTCCATTTGGACAATAGACTGGCCCCGAGACACTAAGTCAACTGAACTCCAACAGTCTGACTGTCAATGTGATTGGCCTCGAGACACTTGATCAACCGAGCTCCGGTAACTACACTTTCAAATCACATCACACATCAATCCAATCAATATCCACAATAGGTTAGTAATTTAACCTAAATTCTATCGTTGTACCAGTACGTACTCGGTCCTAGTGTTGACCACTAGGTAACATGTTCTATTGATATCCTTCATTTAAAAATAAATCCATACATTCATAAAATAAATAATGCATGACTTTAATTAAAATGACAATATAAATCATATATATACTAGAAATATACCAAAAATAAATCAAGTATATTTTAAGTATATATACACGTCAAATAAATTCAATTTAATTATAAAATAAACCAGAAATAAACTATTTATATATATACTTAAAAACATTTTAAGTATAATTCAATAATAAAACATGCATTTAATTTAAAATATACCAAAAATATACCTAAACAATTATTAAACCATTTATGCATATTTCATAAAATTTAAACATACATTTCTAAAACATGCATCCTAATGCTATATAAAATAACAACTCACAGTTATGCGCTCCTCGATACTGGTCCGACGGGCCTAGTCCACTATACCTCGGTCTCGGCACAACTAAATAAACAAACGACAACATGAAATCAGAATAAATCTAATGAAATTCTAGAGACTCAATCTAAAACACCGGACACAAATTAGGAATAGAGATTTGGCCGGATGTCACATTTTATGAGAATTCTACTAAAAATTCGGCAGAACCTCCCCTATAAAACGGACATCTCTCTACTCAAAAAGTAGAGCCGGTCCTGCAAGAAATCACACTTCGAGTATACACAGTCACACAACCCCTCAGTCGGACTCCCAAACTACAATTCCACCGATCGAAGTTCACAATTCATGAGATATACACATAGTACATTTAAATTCCAAAAATACCAAAAATACCCTTTAATAATCAAAATATAGCAAATTAGATATTTAAAACACTGAAAATATTTATTTCACCGATAATTACAAAAAAACCCTAATTTTAATAAAATATTATTAAAAATCTATAATTCTCGATAAATTCATAAATATTAACCGAAATTCATTTTATAAATCCAAATTATATGATTAGCCCTAAAACATATTAAAATTCACTAAAAACTCATTTATTTACAAAAATAGTATATTATATATTTTTTGAAAATAATTTTTGAAAATTAGTTTTAATTAGTTAAAAATACTAAATAATTTTTAAAAATCATTTTTATACCTTAAATTATTATTAAAACCAATTTAATTTAATTTTCAAACAATTTATTACCAAATTACCAAATACCTCTAGTTATATATATATTCACATAATATACTATAATTATTCAAAAATTCACTAAAAATAAATATAATTACTCAAAAATTATTTTCTCAACATATAATTCAATAAAATCAATAATTATACTCAATTAACTCATTAATTTTAATAAAATACTTATTTAACCTAATTTTCCAAAATTCACCTAAACTAAATAAATTCATAATAATTATACAAAAATTACAAATAAATTTATAAAATTCATTTTAACCCCTAAAAACACCATAAATCACAATTTCACAATTTATTTAATTAATTTACGAAAATTAGAAAATATTAATAAAATAATAAAAAATTCACAAAAATCAAAATAAATTCCAAAAATTCTAAAACAATTACAGGATGTATATTGAGCTACTAGGAACAATATTTGTGAAGGAACTTAGCTTGAATCATTAGAATCGAAGTTCAAAAAATTAAAGAACTCAAAATGGCCAAAATGAAAATTGATCACCAAAGAAAATCTAGACCAAATCAAGTGAAACCAAGCTTAGAAATGCACTCACCAGAGATCAAGAAAGAGATAGAGACTGGCGACATCTAATTGGTGGCCGGAATCATGGTGAACGGAGTTAGGCTTGAGTTTCGGTTTCACGACTTAAAAATGACCAAAACTCGCCGAAAATGGAAGCAACAGGCGACAAAACGAGCTGGAGAGGGTGGTGGCATGCCGAAAGGCACACCAAGGTGAGGGAAGGAGTTGGCAGTGACGGAAATGGAGGTAGGGGCATCGGGAAGAAGAAGAATACAGGAGGGGCATAAAATATAAATAAGGCAAACTTTATATATATATATATATATATATATATATATATACCTTAATAACTTATATTTTAATATAATAATATTATATTCAAAAAATTCCTGCACCACATGTCTAAAAATAACAATATCTATATACATATACATATATATATATATATAATACATATTAATTAAATAAAACTATATAATATATACTTAATTAAAAATAACCCTAAAATGCTAAATATGTATATATATACATGTATATGTATATATATTAATATGATAAATAAAATCAGGCATGGAGTCATGCAATTACGTAAAACGGACTAACATAATTAATAAATATTTATTTAGGTTTTAATTTTTTCAAAAATAAAATTCTTGAAAAAATTTTACGTAAGAAATTTAAAATAGTTAAAAATAACTTTAATAATTAACAACTAATTAAATAATCAAATATATTTATCAAAATTATTAACACTGCATATCTCGATGCAGTTTAAAATTATTTAAAATCTCGGGATATTACAAAAATACAAAATAAAAAAAAATACATCCCTACCCATAAATAAAATGCAAATAAAAAAACATACATCCTCACTCAAACGAGAAATAGCTTTTATAACAGAATCAATAATAATGAAAAGATTATCAATATCATTAAATACAGTTTCTTCACCCAAAAAATAAAACACCAGATCAAAAGTAAAATTAGAAACCAAAAAGATACTAAATTAATATAAAAAAATGTACACACCAAATTAAAATCATTCAACACTTCATCACCATCTTTAACAGAATATCTTTAGTATTAAAATTAAAACCAACATTCCAAGACAGTTTCTTATCACCCTTAAAACTAAAACATAAAAAAAAAATATTAGAAACCAAACAGAAACCAAAACGATACAAAAATAATAAAAGAAAAAATATCCCAACAAAATCCTTTAACTCCTCATCACCATCAACAATTTCAACAACTATGAATTATAAGCACCTTTTTTCACAACCAATAACATCTCTTAAATCATAACTAGAAGCATCAAAAGCACATCTACTTTTTCCCTACACTTTTAAAACAGGATAAAAAACTAAAAGTAAGCCAAAAAGCAACAAAACTAAATACATACTACCTAATTAAAAAAATACCTTCAACTCATCACCATTACCAACAGTTTCAACAAACTCTAAACCACAAACACCATTTTCACAACTAGCAACATCTCATGAACCAAAACTAGAAGCACCAAAAGTACATCTACCTTTCCCTGCACTTTTAAAATAAGATAAGAAACTAAAAGTAAACTAAAAAGCAACAAAATTAAATATATGCTACATAATAAAAGAATGGAAATGTGGGGTATTGATTCTTGTACCTCTCGCATGCTAAGCAAGTGCTCTACCATCTGAGCTACACTCATCTTCACCTTTCATTTTCTGACGCATTATTAAATTATGTTATGATTTGTTTTGGGATTAGTCTTCAATTTGAAGTTATAAGACATTATTTTGTATTTTACAAACACATTAGACTACTTAGAATCTTAGAAATGTTAAAATTATATTTTTCATGCTTGAAATATATTAATAAAATTGATTTTATTTTAGAATCATTATAAATTTAAATTATAACTTTATTTTCCTTTCTATTATCGCTTTTTAGAAATAATCATGTTTGTTCAATTATAATAAATATTATATCTTTTAGACATTAAGAACTTGAATAATCAATTACGTACAAAAAATTTATTGTATGTGAGTTGTTTGTATTATGACTATCACATTCTATATATTATTATAACTCATTTGAGGAATTTATAAAATAAAATTCTAAAAAATATATTGGTTAATGCTTCACTAATAAAAAAAGAGAAAAAATTAAGGAAAATAAATTTTTTTTTTTAAAAAAGAGAAAAATAAAAGAGAGAAATAAAAAATGAGAAAATAGAAATAGAAAAATGAGAAAAAAATAAAATAAAAATTTATAAAAAAGAATAAAAAAACAAAGAAAGGAGAAAATATAAGAAAAATGATAAAATAAAAATTTATAAAAAGAGAAAAAAATAAGAGAAAAATAAAAAAAATAAAAGTCGTTAAGAAATTGAAAAATATATAAAAAAAAAAAGGTAGAGAAATCAAAACGAAAAATATATATGCATTTTTAAAAATATAAAAGACACTTTTATAATTGTAATAGAGTAGATTTATAAAAAAAATAAAAATTTAAGACATTTTTATTGATAATATTTAAAAATGGTATTTTTTTATAAATATCTCTTAAATATTTGGTTTGAATTATTTTGATTTGTATATTTGTTGAATGTCACATTGCTAAGCCCACGTTCAGGCCCAAAAAAGGAATTTTAACTCGTGCAAGGCCCACACAAAATCCATTATTCATACGTGTATGAAGACTCTGAGGGTGAGTCACATAGATGTGGATTGAAGAGGAAAAAAGAAAAACAAAGAAAAAGAACGAAAAAAAAAAAGTTTTCTTTTTTATTTTTATTTTTCAAGAATGAAAGGAACAAAACAAATACCAAATGGAATTACAAGAAAACACATAACGAGAACAAAAACAACACACAAAAACAAAAACCAAGTTAAATGTCAGTTGAAAGAAAAATAATATATTGAAACAAGAAGCAAACAATAACAGGGCACTGCTCTGGTCTTTCTTCTGTTATTGTTGTTGTTGTTGTTCGTATTTTCTGTGTCTGATAAATTTAGTTTCAGGTACAGAGAATACACAGAGGGTATCTTCTGTGTTCTTTTTTGTTTTCTTCTCCTTCTTCCTCCCCTTTTTTTCTTTAACTATTTTTTTATATGTTAGCTGCGTCCTTTATTTGATTAGTTTATTGGCTAAACAAGTAGAAACAACAACAGCTAAGAAAGAGAAAGGTAGAGAGACAAAAGAAACAAAGAAAAATAGAGGAAAAAAGAAGGGATCAAATCAAAGTTGATTAATTTGTTCTGAATCTTTTATGGAGCAGCTTGTAAACTTCATCATACGGCCTCCCAGGTGACCAATTCTGCAACTTCTTTTTTTTTTCAAAAAATTTGATCTTTCATTTGTCTATATGTTTGTTTCTGTGATTTCCTGATATTGTTTAATCTCTTGACTTCGTTTTATGCATGGGCAGTTTTTGGTGGTTGGTCAAGTTTGGTTATTGAGCCAAAAAGAATGGAATTTGAATCTCTGAAACTCAATAAAATTTGAATCTCTGAAACTCAATAAAATTTGAATCTCTGAAACTCATTAGAATTTGAATCTAGGCTGTCTTGCATCTGGGTTCTGTTAAAGTCTCATACCCTTTTGGTAATTTAGCTCAATTTTACACCTTTAGGCTTTGGTGAGGGATAACATAGAAATCGAGATTCAATTTTGATTTGATATGACAGTGGCCATGGTAGGATTCAAATATTTTGGATCTGTGGTAGTTGATTTGTTCATAATTCTTGATCTCTCAATGTTAATTTTGGCACTACTATGCCCTTGTAATATTTTTGTGCAAATCTTCTCTATTGGTTTGCTGATCTTCTCCACTTAGAAGGTCCTTTGTAGAGATTTACTGTTTTAAAGGAAATTTTGGTGAAAGTTCTTTATCTACTCTGAAAGGCTGTTGAAAATTTCTCTCTTCATCTGGTTTTAGTGCCAAAATTCAATCGGATTTTGGACAGATCAGCTTAGAAATTTTAAGACTTTTTGGTTCTTTTACTTTTAGTGCCTGTTTCTGGTTTTTGTACTTTGGCTGTGATTCATGTAATACATAATACACGGATGGGAAATGAACTATATCTGAAACATGAAATTGGCAGTTGACTAGAAACAGTTGGTTGAGTTTTTTCAATGAAATTTGTGATAGAGTTGTGAATTAGATGGATTGTTGTCTAAATTGTGGTTCTATTGTTGAATTTCTTACTTCAATATTGTTTCTAATTTCGTTCTTCTCTTGAGTTTTTCAAAAGTCAAATTCTCATTATTATTACGAACCTAGGTCTTCAATTCAAGTTTCCCTTTTTGATATCATCTTTCTGTTATTTTCAGCCTGTACTTATAGGCAGATAGCCAAAAGGAAATATACAGTGTAGGCTCCAAATGTTTTTCTGAAATTTTTTATTTCTTTTAATTTAGAGAAGAAATAGTTAGTAGTTATAAAATGACCAGAGTTCTTGAAAGTGTATAGAACTTTTGAATCAAACACCTTAGGGAACAAGAAATTCAAAGCTACACTCTTCCAATTGTGACAGACTGATGTGCTGCATTTATGGGCATTAAGATTGATTGAGAATGATATGCAGTTATCATGAGATGTCAGTTTTCAATTATTTATTGACATCCGTATGAAGCAAGTTATGACTTTGTTATTTATTTTCTCATTTTCCTGCATTTAGTTTTTTAACATTCTGTACTTTTTGGACTGCAGGGCTGAATACGATCCAAAACATGATTTGTTGGATCAGGAGTTTATGCTGAAAGGAAAATGGTATCAAAGAAAGGATTTGGAGGTATAGAAACATAAGTCTCTGCATTAATCCTTCCCCAGGACGCAGACAGCCAAAATATTTTGACTCTTGGCAGTGGATAATGATGTTTTCTTTCTTTTTCATTTATTTTCCTTAAGTCTAAATCTTGATGTCTTTTCAGAAACTTGAATCTTTAAAATGAGGCTCTTCGGATATTCTGCAGATTAAAAATAGCCGGGGAGATGTTCTTCAATGTAGTCATTATCTACCCATAGTTAGCCCTGAAGGAAAACCTCTGCCCTGCGTAATATATTGTCATGGAAACAGGTACAGGGTTATGGCTGATTACAATAAACATTGTTCTTTGTTTTGGGTTAATAAAGATAGGTGTTTCCTTATTTCTACATTAAAGGATTAGATCATAAAACACTGTAGTAAAGCAAATTTATTTTAATTATTGTGCATTTTATCTTCACTAGTAAACTTTTTTTTTTTTTTTTTAAATCTAGATTGGCCTGTTTCTAAGTTGGCATCTCAATGGAATGGGTTAGTCCTTTTGAGTGGCAGGCAGCTTATACACAAATATATTAGCCCATTTTTCTTTTGTTGAATTGATTGTTGCCCATTTTTATTTTGTTGAATTGATTGTTACTGACTGGCTGCATGTCTTTGCTTTTGGCAGTGGATGCAGGGCTGATGCAAGTGAAGCTGCTATTATATTGCTGCCTTCAAATATTACAGTTTTCACCCTTGATTTCTCAGGATCCGGTCTTTCTGGAGGAGAGCATGTCACTTTGGGTTGTAATGAAGTAAGTGCTTATATTGTCAATTGTATGACAAATGAAATATGGTGCTCATTTTGTAACAACATCATCTAATTGATTTCTGACATTCTCTCCTTGTTAATAAATTTTATTCAGTATATTAAGATTCTGGTTCATATATTTGAAAGGTTTAAATTCTTTGCACAATGTCATATTTTTGTTCTTTACATAATTGATGATTGTTATGTTATTGTCAATTTACCACCTTACACTCTCTGCTTGCTCTCCAGAAAGATGACCTCAAGGCAGTGGTTGATTTTCTGCGGCAAGATGGAAATGTCTCTTTGATTGGCTTATGGGGCCGTTCAATGGGTGCTGTCACCAGGTTGTCTTCATGCACTTTCTGCCATTCCTTTCTGTTAGCATACCCAAAAAATTTAACATTGAAACCTCCTTGTTTTTCTGTCATAGAATATAGAACATCTTTTTGGAATAAGATTGTACTCCCTCTTACCACTGCATAGCACTATCTTACTTGTTTTGTTTATTCAAAGAAAACAAAAATAATTTGACTGCTTTGGTTCTTGCCCTGTTTTTTCTTTACTGTAGTAATGCGCTTTTTTTGGCAGCCTTATGTATGGAGTTGAGGATCCTTCAATTGCTGGAATGGTTCTTGACAGTCCCTTTTCTGATTTGGTTGACCTGATGATGGAACTTGTGGATACCTACAAATTCCGGTTTCCCAAATTCACAGTAAGTGGATCTGTTTGGCCACATGATAATAATTTATCTTTTCCTGAATCTAGCCTTCATGCATTCTGTACAATGATTTTACCAATGTATGGACAACAAAAGAACCTAACATTTGGGGAGTTTCTTGTGATAAAAAAGTTCTGGATGTCAGAAAGAAGTGAGATTTTCGTAACTTTTAGTTTAACAGACTTATTGTGACTGTCTCCAGCACATAATCACCTGTGTATACATCTCTCTCTCTCTGTAAGCTCTAACTTTGTTGTGTGTACTTTAGCTTGTTGATAATTTTATTCCTTTGTGTCTTAGGTGAAGTTTGCTATCCAATATATGCGAAGAGCTATCCAGAAAAAGGCAAAGTTTGACATAATGGACCTCAACACCATTAAGGTTCTATTCCTCCTTTTGTATGTTGAGTTGTGCTTATGGATTATTATGTTATAATAAAGATCTTACCGATACATATTTTTATTGCCTACTATGATGAATTTGAATTCAAATTATCTATTGAAGCTTCTGGCCAGTATTTATGTTGAGTTTTTTTTTTTTGGGGGTCATGTTGATAATTTGCGGCCCTCTTTTTGAGAAAACTTACGTGATCATTCTGATCTCAAAACTAGGCCTAAATTCCAATTTAACAGGGATTGCCTATCCTAGATGATTCATGATAAGTTGATTACTGTTCATATTAAAGTTAAATTGAATTTAGTGGTTAAGTCATTGCGACAAGGTGCCGGTGGATCATGAAGTTGTTATGTGCAGACTTGACGAGACTAGGAAATCAGTTCATTGATAGAACTTGATAAATATCAGGGTTTCTAGGCATTCCATTGTGTAGGAAGGCTTTACTAATGCATTGAAAAACTTTCAAGCAGGAGTTGGGCATCTTAACATATTCTGGCAGTTTATGAACAAGCACTTAGATAACCTTTTGCAAGATAAATTATAAGAAAACAGATAATATTTATTGGTGTCAGAGTAATTATGTGTACTTGTTAATCCAAAAAGTTATTCCATTGCTCATTTTGTATTACAGGTGGCAAAGTCTTGCTTTGTTCCAGCTTTATTTGGACATGCTATTGACGATGATTTCATTCAACCTCATCACTCAGATCGTATATATGAAGCATATATGGTAAATTATCATTCTTATTGATGATGAGAACTTGAAGCATATGCTGTTTGGCTCACTTCTCAAAAAGCCTGTGACATGTTGCACTTGTTTTCTGCCCCATGAAAATTGCAGGGAGACAAGAATATTATTAAGTTTGAGGGAGATCACAACTCTCCACGCCCACAGTTCTACTTTGATTCCATAAATATTTTTTTCCACAATGTTTTGCATCCTCCAGAGGATGAGGTGGGGGAAACATATTTAGACACAATGCACGATTTCTTTGGTAAGGTAAATTAAATCACCATGCATCTGGTTGTAGGTCCTGATTTTATTGGAAGCCCCATATTTCATATCCACTACCATTTTCCAATTGCTGATTGGATTGCCTGCAGGATTGTTGGAACACCGTAGGCAATAGCCTGGAATTTTCAGTTGCATCTAAAGGCATGGCTCACATAACTCTTGACTTTTTTAAACTTCAATGTAAAATTTCCATCTAGCCTTTCCTTGGCTGAGACTCTTGTTCACTCTCCTATTGATTGATTGTCAGTTACTGAACCATCAACAAGCAACGGAGGAGACACCTTGAAGCAAGTTCGTCCCAAAAGACCGATGAGTCGGACAGAGGTCAGTTGTATTTCTTACGCTTGTTGTTGCTTTTATATGAGACAGGCACTTGGAAATTAGCAGGAACAGTTGAAGATAAATCACATTCTTAATCTAGATGTCTTAAATACCTAGGTTATCTCTGCTGTTGTTTGAATGTAGATTCCCTAAATGATGGGTATATTATATTAAAACTTTTATTCTACTAAAGAGTTGTCTGATTGTCATGTCTTCAACTCTGTTCAGGTTCCTTCTGATATTCCATCAAATGGTGATCAATCTGTATCTGAGGTATCTTTCTTGCCCTTTCGGCCAACGGAGTAAAACACCCCTCCTAACAAGATTAGCATATTTGTCAAGTAGCTTAGGGATCATTTGGTTCATATAAGCGATCACATTATTGTTTCCCTCTTTTCACAATGGAAGTCCTTGTGTTTATATGGCAGAGCTTTTTTTTTTTTCAGGGTGGGGAAGTCGATGACAATCATCTACCATCATCATCCAACATGATTAGCTTTGAATTATCCAATGGCCATCCTCATGGACCACATGCTCCAATGACAATGGATGACGATCAATATGTGGAGTATCAACTAGATGACTTGTCAGGATTTCCATGTGATGTAGAGGAGGAAGAAAGGGTGAGCAATTTGTATGTCCTTGTGAAATGATGTTGGGCTTTTTAATAACTTTCTTTTCTGCATATTTCAGATGTTTATGGAAGCAGTAATTGCATCATTAAAGGATTTAGACATGCAGTGTCCCCAGCCAGGAGAACAGCAGACCACTGTCCGTCCCAATACCATTGAATCTTCACAAGAAGATAATCTATCATCCATCACAGAACATTATGATTCTTTGAAGACAATAGAGCAACATGATCCTGCAAAGACTGAACCCACTTCCTCCCCACTGGTCAATGGTAATATTTCAACAACAGCACAATCATCACTTGATCTGAGCATGTCATCCACAGGACCAGCATTTGATGCTAGTCCATCTGCGGTTGAATCAGGAAGCACAACCACTTCTGTTGTATCCACGATTGAATCAGGAAGCACAACCACTTCAGCTCGTAGTGATACCTCAGCAAGCATCCAGAGCTCAACAGATACAGACTTGTCAAGTAACACCAAAGCTACATTGACAGTAGAACGGAACCCAGCAAGCCACATTATAGATGGTTTGATGCGTCGATGGGATTTCAACCTATTCCGAAACAATCGATGAAAATTATAAGGGGACATTTTTTTTTTGGGATTTCAACATTCTGATAATTTGTTTGTAATTAAGATAGTAGTAACAATTTAGTACTGTAAGATACTGTCATACATAAACGAAAGGAAGGAAAATAGGTTCACTGAATGTGTTGAAAGTTGAATGGGTTGGTTTCTATTTGATACGAATTACTTTGTATTGTTCATTTGATGAAAGGCTTGTAGTTATTATTAATTTTTCCCACAATCAAGGAAACATACTCTTCAATGCCATTTACTTTTGTTCTCCTCCGTATACTTGTTTATGGTCAACCATAGCAAACTGGATTCGGCAGGCGGCGAGATACTACATGCTGGATGGTTTTGTTTAAGATTTATGTGCTTTTAAAAATTTTTTAAAGGGTACATTTTTATTTTCCTCCTAATTTTTCTCTGCTTCCAAGCAGACCCCTTAAGAGGAAAAACGAGTGGAAAACTTCTATTGTGCCCCTGCCAATGCCACTTTAGTTTTCAGTTTTTTCCAGGGTTCTGCTGGTCAGGTCACCCTTGAATGAGGGACACCTAAAGGCTAAAACCCTCTCTGCTAATGAGTTCAACAATCATGTGATGACTGATAAATACACTCAACAGCTCTAGCTGTGTGCTTTTCCAATATGATCTTATGAATAATAGAAGTATATTTATTTACATCTAATCATTCCCGAGTCCACATTCAAGTTATTTTCTGAAAGTAAGGATGACTATTATTTTCTTAATAACTTAATTCAATCATTCCAATAAGTTACAGTTACCTCAATGGGAGACAGAATAATGAATATTAACTCGAGTATATATGTATATTTACAAGACTGTACGTTGACTTTTGCGGGGACTACGGAGTGTTAATATTACTTTGCTAGCAACTTCATTGCAGTTTCAACAAGTGCATGAATAGTTGTGCTGTGACGGCTCAATCCAACAGTTCCTGAGAATATGTTGAAGCTTTCAAGTTCTGCTGTGGTTTCTAAAACATGCTCCAGCTCTTTCTCCAGCCCCAGATCCCTGAGAATGTATACATTTTCTGTATTTTCTCGCATCATCCAAATTGCCAACTCTATGGCGAACCTTCGTATTCTTGGAACCTTAGTTGATGGGTTTTCATTTTTTTGGAGGATCTGCAGTATTGTGCTAGCTAACTCAGCTTCTTTAATTCCTGCCCTTTTGAACAATATGCATGATTCTTCAGATGTCATGAATTTGAAAACTTCTGCTGCTAGTCCAACCATTACTTCCTGCAGTTTGTTCTCTTCTGACCTGATTGCCTTGAGCACCTGCCATGGAAGGAAACGATTTAAAATCAGATTTTTATTCCAAGTAGTAGATTTCTGTTTCAATTTTAAAAGGAACATACCGTAGGTACTGAAGTAGTGACTTCCTTCAAGCGGCTGAAGCAATCGGGTCCACTGTAGGCACATAAGTTTCGCAGGATCCTCGCAGCATTCACACGAAGCAATGGATCCTTAAGTGCTTCAACAAGCTTATCAAGCACATTCAATTTCAAAATGCGATGGCAGTTACTTCTGCTTTCCAAGGCTAGCATCGCTAGAGCTTCTCCTGCAGCAGTTCTTACATGATCTGGGCTTGAAAGTGCACCATGTTTAAAGAAAATGTTGAATAACTCCTTAAGAACTCCTCCTGTGCCCCCAATCCTCTCTGTTGCATCTGCTTCCAGTGCTAGATTGGTCAATATTTCTATGCTGAGAATTTGAAGTACTGGGTGTTTCTCTCCATGTCGTAATATATCTCTAATATTGCTGATGGTGAAGACTATCTCCGAAATCTCTCTTCGAAGATGACTACCTGTGGCACCTGTTGTGCAAGCCAGCATCTTCACCACTTGAAGAGACCTTTTCACTGTTAGAATCTGAGAATGTGCAACATTTTCATCTTTCAGCACCCTCTCCCCAGCATGTGTCAAATCAATGATTTTCGGTAAGAGACCTCTTGTGTTACCAATCTTTCCACAGTTATCATGGTCGTGAGCTAGCTTTTTCAGAATAAGAAGTCCTATATGATTGAAGGTCCAGGACCCATAATGCCCATGATCGGCGATGACTTGCTTCTCACCAATTTCATCAGCTGTGGTGTTGCAGCTTCGGTTGGTTTGGAGCAGAGACGAGATTGATTCGATTGCACCTGGAATTCCGGCAACTCGAAGAGAGTTCTGCTTTTTGCCAGCAAGTTCTGATAGGATTTCTGCAGCTGACCGTCTAATTACTTCTTCTTGTGGATCTTTCCAATTCAACATCTCAACCAATCTTTCTATCACTGATATATTAGTCCCAATCTTCTGCAGGGTTTCGTCTGAAAACCTCTGGCTGATTGCAAATTGTTGAAGAATTTGCACTCCAATGAGCTGTTCATCAGGTGAATTAGAAGCCAAGAGATCCATACCGAAAGTAACCAAGTCCATTTTCAGGCCATCAAAGATGCTTCCATTAACACACCTAGAATAGGCGTCATAGAAGAACCTTCTGATTGATATCATACCTGAAGGCCCCAATTCACATTCTCTGTTCACATTCTCCAACAGTTTACAATAGATCACCTTCCACTCCCAGTAAGCTTTCTCCATAAGAAACAACAGAGCTTCTGCCAAAGCCAAAACATAGAAAATAGTCAGAGCAGCTCGCCTGTTCCTCTTGTCAGTATCCCCTTTGGCTACCTCGCCATAGTTATGTTTGATGAGCTTCATCAAGGACAAAGCTACACAGGCTGTTGCAGATGCAAGCTGTAGCCAATAGAGGAGCTTGCTAATATTTCTTGAAAGAAAAACCCATTGAGCATAAGGGAGGATAGGGACATCTGAGCTTGTCCATGTCCGAGTTGTGTTCCTTTGCCAATCCCAATTCCTAGTATTGGCTGAACGACAGCTCCCTGTCAATTCTCTGCTACGTTGACTCTGCTTTCCAGCCAGAGAAATTGACCGGAAAAGGGATTTTACAGCGTCAAACAAAAAGTGTGAACTTGATCTCAACGCGCGGAAACTATTGATTCCAGCATCAGCAATTGACCAGGTAGCTTGGTGTTGCCATTCAAGCTCATGGCTCCTGCTGAATATTCGAGTCCCTTCGACCACTAATATAACTGTAATGAACCAGAAGTCTGTTGTATCTAAAGTAATTGCAAAACCACCTAAAAGAACAACTGTTGCCCAGATAAACCCGAGAGTTCCTAGGCCAGTAGCTGCCTTCTCGAAAACTGCAAGGCGAAGAGCAAAAAGGGTGAGTTTCTGCTCGGGAGCATGAATTCCTGGTGCAGTAGTTGGTGTTGTTGGAGAAGCAGAAGTTGCAGTGCTGTCTCTCTTCTCTATACTACTCCGAGGCTCAAACATAGTCGTGCCTGATCCATTAGTTTCCCTGAGCCTACGAAGCTCAACAACCTGCAAACAAATGCTACCATCACCATCTTCTACAGGTTTGCTACTATCCATATTTCTGAACTCCCACCCTGGAAAAGTGATGCAATATTATTGTATTAAAACAGTAAATGGTAGCTGAGTTAGGTGCAAGAACTAGCTTTAAAACAGAAAAGGATTTGGTTGTAGTAATATGACACATATAGAATTGAAGAGAAAATGATGGAAGAGCTGTTTATAAAGAGAAGGCTAAATGATCTTTGGGGACACGTTTATTCTGTGGAAATGGGAAGTTGCTTCTTTTTATCTGCTGCTTTTGCTAGGAACCTCTGCCTAAGGCTTTGATGTTGTTGCTAGCTTCCTTTAAACTTGGGGGGCAAGCATGTGTTGTCTTTTGAGCATAGTTCTTTTATGGTTAGTTAGCCGCTCGTTAGTATGTTTCTTGATGGATCATCCAAAACACCCAAGAAAGCTTCTTTTAGAACCTAAAGTAAAATGGCCTTTTCCTATTTTGCCATTCTTTTAGCTCATGTCCCACATTAGCCATTTTCCAACAAAACGTGTCTAGTAGTAAGTGGTGTCATGAGGAGGGCATTGGGGTTGCATTGCATGCACTGAAATCCCACATCAGGTCGTGCCTTAAAGATAATGATATGGACATGGTGACCATTTTGATGGATGTAAATGAACAAAGGGAATAAGGGTCAACTATAGGGTAAAGGGGTCTGTCTGGACATTTCCATCATTTTTCTCTTATAGAAATAACTGACATTGACTTTTAATAATGATATCAGCCAACTAGCCCTTAATTAATGTCATTATTAATGGTCATGGTCTTCCCCTTCTTCAGAACAACTTGGAAAAGAATTGATAAATGATTACTATTATTATTATTTTGCAAATTCATGTATAACTAACTAGTTATAGCAATTTAGTTGCTGATAATTTGCAGAAATAGATTAAATTAAAAGAGCATTTGTTTTCTATGTCAAGAATTTTCTTGACTCATTCCATTGCACCTTTTGTGTTACTCGTTTCATTCAAAGTCTAAAAGTGCTGGCATGGCATTTGGGGTTGGTTATAACTTGTGGAAATGGATTTTACGGAGTCTCTTTGTGTCAAGCTAAAGGCTCCAATGGGACCCAAGTCTCACTAATACTATCCCTTTATCTGCACGAATTGTGTGTGTCTATGAATCATTAATGATGCATTATTATTGTTATTATATTTAGACATAAAACATTTGCAACTCTTTTTAATTAGTGTAATTTATCAATTTGATATTTTAATTTATAATTTTATTATTTTAATATTTAAATTTATCTAAAATGTACTAATATAATGACATAATGCATATATCATTCATGTATTTATCAATTTTTATTAATTTGACATGTTTACTTATCATTTTTTATCAATCAAATCCTTAAAATGTAATACATACTAATTTGTTATTATATATCACGTGTAAAAATTTTAAAAATATATTTTATATGAGTTCAAATGTTAAAATGCACACATGATTTTAAAATTATTTTTTATATGAGTTCGAGTGTTAAAATGTAAAAACTACAAGTTGAGAAGTAAAAGTGATTAAAAGTAATAAGTACGTGAGGCTATAGATACATATATTTTATATTTAATGAGTTAAACTGTTCAACTATATTGTGATCGCCTCCCTTGGCAGTACACCGCCAGATACAGCAGCGGCCTTCCTGTTGTTGCTGTTGCGTGCAGTCTCAAGCTTGAATGCACGGAAGAAATAATATGCCCATATATGATTTGTCAAGTGATTAAAGTTTCAAGATAAAGAAAAGCCAGTTCACGTTGTTATTGTCAAATAAGGGAAGAAAACAAGAAAATGTCACCTCAATTTGTGGCCTTACATTTTTCTAATGAAGTGTTGGACAGCAAGATATGGAAACTGGGTTTAGAGTATAATACCCACAAAAATGCTAAAACAAAGTGAGGGATCATGTGAGCATCTACAAAAAGAAAATGTTACATCCTATGATTTTCTCCATGACCAAATTCTCAGCTTCTGGGTTTTTGCAGATTAACCTTCCTCAGCACTAGATTCATTTGCTTACACACATCATCTGCCGATGCGAAAGAGTTCCAGAGTCAAACATTTGCAACTCCATGACCAACTCAATAGAGAGTCCATTGTTTTGATCAATTGCTACCTCCACTTGAAATTAAATTTACTTCAACTGCCAGCAGTTTAAGACTATTGGCATCATAAATAATATAAAATCCTTCTATCAGCTGCAAAGTCTACCAAATAAATCTAAAACATCGTGTTCACACAATCCAATTATAATTTCAAAATAATGAGCAAATTTCAAGGTAATGAGCAAGCCATGCAGCCAGGGTAGCTCTGCACTTTTCAAAATAATCCCTCAATCCATAATAGAAAGGCCTGGATTGAGATTTCTCAATGCAGATCGCAAGCCGTATGCAAAATTCTTTATTTCTATTTAAATGGCATTCAGTTCTGTCATGTAAAGCTTTTAATGAAACGAAAGTAGAAAGTAAAACTTCACTTATAAATGAAAAATCTTATGAATGAAATTAGATAAAGTTTCCTCGTATGATTGCTGTACACAAACAATGAAGTCATGAATAAAACCATTAGAAGTTCCCCTCTCTAATTGCTGCTTCCCAGGATGCGACTTGCAGCTTTGCAGTAGATAACAGTCTGGTTCTAAATGCAGACCTGTGAGCATGATGCACCAAGTCACCAAGGAGCTCATCAATATGACTTATCATCTCATTTCTCCTGCAATGAATAACCATTATAAGAGTATGAGAAATACATTCCAGTCACTGAATGGCAGCAAAATGTGGACAGCTTAATGAAAGAAAAAGAGAATAATGTTAAATTCTTTATATAATATCACATAGCAAGAAATAAAGTACATGTTTGGTCAGGCATAATGATAGTTAGCAAGACAGGGGAAACATGTCAAATTGTGAAAATTGGTCTTTTGTTCACAGAAAATTCTGAAACTTTGTACAGACCAAACAAACAATAGTTATTTTTCTGATAGCTTGGCATTCTGTATTTCCAAAAAGCTTTGTAATTCAAAATAAATCATGCATATTCTCAAAGAAAACGAAGTCCATTTTTTATGCTTTTCATTGAGTTAAAGTTGGCCTGGGAAAAATTGGTTTACTAGAACAAAAAGACTCGGGTACATTTGAAGAACTGTAAACATCACTTTGTATATAAAAAGTGAGCAATTCAAAGAAATTCCATCAGTAAAACCATGTTTCCTCCTCATTGTGATACTGCTCAAAACACAGTCAATCAAGTATCACTGGGATAGTCATTCCATCATATTCATCAGAATTACTTGGATCCAAAACATACGAGGAGTGAAATGAAATTTGGAATAAAGCAAACAGTTTCTACCAAATATTAGATGAGCCTCTTTTCCCCTTTGACGGGCAGGTCTTGCTGATTATCAAATCGAATTTTTCTAATTGACCATGATTTTGGAAAAGCTGAATAGTCCCTGAATGCAACAAACATGTGCCAAACAAACAGTGCCATGGCAGGAAAGAGGGTTCTGTATACTTGAACAGCCTTTCATTGACTTGTTAGTTGAAATCTATGCTTAATTTTATATGTTAAGATCTAAGCATTCATAGAAAACGAAACCAAGAAATAACTTCAGATAAATGAAAATGGCTTTCTTTCTCACCCCTAGAAAGAGAAATTAAAACCTGCATTACCAAAATGGCGATCCAAGTTAAGCCTTTGATGCAGGGAGTTTTCCTAAATTTGCCTAACAAATGATAGCAATGCACGAAAAAGCATGCCTGTAAAAGAAATAATGTACATTTGAGCAGGAGCCAATCACTAGATAAGCTCAAAAAATATCCCACAAGAATAAAAATGAAACAGATACTAAAGAAATAAATTGCAGTTCTAAGATTTAAATGGTTACAATATCAAGTCATTCACTTAAACCAATCTATTGAACAACCAGTATACATTCAGAGGATGATACCATATAAACTTGCAGATAGAAACTTCAAATGCCTTCAGTCCCACACACTATGCGTAAAACAAATAGTAATTACATTGATATAGCCATTTTTTGAATATACCCAAAAAAATAAACATTTCATTCATACCTCGAGCAAAAGTTTCTAAAAAAAACTTCTACTATATCACAGCACTCCTTTGGCGAACCTTGGCCTTCTCAGCATCGATAATTGATTCCATAAGCTTCACCGCACTGTCCAACTTCCCCCGACCATTCACAACCACATAATCGAAATTCTTGACATGCTTCATCTCCTCTCTTGCTGTGGAAACCCTCACAAGCAAAGCCTCAGCTGTCTCCGTCTTCCTATCAATCAATCTCTCCACAAGCTCCAACTCACTCTCTGCAACTAGAAATATAAATACAGCAGAATTTCCCAAAATCTTCCTCAAAGTCTCAGCTCCCTGTATGTCGACCCTCAACACAATATCACACCCTTTGGCCATATACTCTCTAATCTGCTTCTTGGGTATCCCTTTATAATCACCATAGACAAGTGCATACTCCAAAAGCTCATTTCTTTCAACCATGGATAAAAACTCCTCTTTTGATACAAAAAAGTAGTCTTTACCATCAACTTCACCGGGCCTCATTGGCCTACTAGTTGCAGTCACAACAAAATGCAAACTTTCTCTGACTTCTCTCAATTTCTTGATTACAGCATCTTTACCAACGCCACTAGGGCCACTGATTACAATAACTAAAGGGTTCGGCGAAGGGCAAATGGGGTCTGAGCTGAAAGAAGAACCCAGAGAGGATTCAAGTGCACGAAGCAATTCAGGTTTAGTGGCTTTGTCAAGATGTGGGATTGTTGATTTGGGCTTCTGGGTATCACTCATTTTGGTTCTAAATGCAAAAGAAATGCAAAGAGATGATTTTTGAGAGAATTGTGAGGAAATTGAAGGTTTGGGCAATGAAGATTTATTGATGTGGAGAAGTTGAGAATGTGGGTTATAGGGGCGGAAGAGAGAGAAACCAAGTCTGCGAAACATGAGGAAAGTGAATGGTAGGTTGGATTATACGCAAAAGAGAAACCGGAGCATGGACTTTGGATCTATAAAACAAAAAGTTTGGATTTTTTTTGGATAGTTAGGGGGTTAGGGTTTTAGGTCACTGGAGATTCTCCAGTGTTTTCTGGTTAGATGGATAGATAAAAAGACTGCTAGGATTTGTTAGTTATTTTTTTCTCAAAAAAATTATATTAAAATAATTAATTATAAAATCGTGTATGGAAATTATATTAATAAAATTCGTTTTTAATAACTTGTATTTTTTTATGTAAAATAATTTAAATAATAAAAAATATAAATATACAATTTGAAACCTTACAATATTAAGAATTAATTATTTATATTAATTAAAAAAAAATCTAAAATTGAGAAACCTTAAATTTGAACCGTGATAATACTGAAGTTATTTCTTGACCGTTTCCACAAATAGAACCCATATTATGAATCCCACGTAATTCAAGTTTAGATTATCTTTTTTTAATAACACAATAGTTGAAATCCATTAAATATTAACAATATATATACATACATACGGTGCCTCTTGTTAGTATCCATAGGTCACTACACTACACTAATGGAGTTTACTCACCCCTTACAATAATAATTCAAAGAAATACTTAATATAAAGTTCATTTTTTTGTAAATTATTTAAAAATTTTAATTAGTTTTATAAAAATTATTTATTTATTTGTATATGTTCATATATTGTGTAAGAATTAAAATGTAACTTTTTATTAGTAAAATTCAAAATATTGACTTAATGGAATAAAGTATAATTATCATTTTAGGGGAACTTAAAGTATTAGTTCAATGGAATAAGGTATAAGTAATCATCATTCAAACACATGGTGGTCTTAAATTTTATAGTTTTAAAAAAAGTAGTAAAGTTAAATAGTTTAATAATATATATATTTTTAAATATGAATAAATTAAAAATTTAATTTTTATCTTTATTTTCCTGTTAAAGAAAAAAATATTGCATAAACAATCTTGTTTTTTATCATCATTTTAGCAAAAACACAACTCATCTAAAAAAAATGCATAAAACATATTTTATTTTATTAAAGAAGAAAATTTTGCTCTGTCTTATTAGTACAGAACTACCAAAAACCTCAAAATCACACTACACTTTACTTTTCATTACCACCACAGCATCATGTCTGAACTGAATGTGATTGGAGAGTTAAGTTTTTCTGACAAAATTTATTTTATTGTCTTTCTTTTTTTTTTTAATATTTACAAACGAAACAAAAGAAAACAACACAAAGCAACAAACAACACAGATAAAAGATGGCTAACTTTTTATAAAGCTCACAATTTCCATTTCTCTGCACTTTCGCATTTCTTAATCAAATCAAATCCCACCAAATTTTTTCTATTTCTGGTTTCTTTACCTTCCTGTTCCAAAACCCAGATCCAATTTATCTTCCTCCAGCTTTCCATCTCTTCAATTTCATCTTTCCTACAGCCAAAGTTTCAGTTTTTGAGCTCATCTTGAAACCCTAATTATCTGTAATAACAAAGTTCTCATCCAGATTCTATAATTGAATCAAACTCATTCCAACTCACCGATTATTAAGTCTAAAAACATCAAATTTTGCCTTACCCATTTACCTTCTAGTTGATGGGCACAATTAGGCATAGTGCTGCAGACCTTTCCAAACCCACCTCAACCTCCACCTCTACTTCCCGTACAGAGACAATAAACGGGTCCCATGAGTTCAAAATTGGTGGATACTCTTTATCAAAGGGCATGGGAGTCAGCAAGTACATGGCTTCTGATACATTTTTTGTTGGTGGGTATGCTTGGGCAATCTATTTTTACCCTGATGGTAAAAGCCCTGAAGATAATGCAGCATATGTATCTTTGTTCATTGCCCTTGCCAGCGAGGGTACTGATGTTAGGGCATTGTTTGAGCTTTCGCTGATTGATCAGAGTGGTAAAGAAAATCATAAGGTTCATACCCATTTCGGTAGAGCCCTTGAAAGTGGGCCTTACACATTAAAGTATCGCGGGAGTATGTGGTGAGTTATTGCGACTATGATATTACTTTGTTGGTTTTACCATATGTCATACATTTTTAGCTGGAAGTGTGTAATAATTTGATGTGTTATGTCAATTGTGTTTTGCAAGCTAGAAATGTGTGTCAAAAAATGAACCAACTTGAGCTTAATATTGGATGGTTTTTCTTTTTCCAGAATCCTTCTTACTTTTATTCTTATGCTTGAGATATGTCAGTTTTATGACATATGAGCTGTTGCCTTCTTAATTTAAACTCAATTGTTTATTATTCGGTGGGGAGAGAGTGAGGATTGACTAAATTTGTTGAAAGTGAAATATACTTAAGATGAACTGCCTTGAAGAAATTATGGTTTATAAGCTGTGTGGGTTATAATTTCTCTTTGTTATGGTGATAATTGGGCAATGCCAATAGATTATTTAGTTTTTATAGGAACTTGGAATTTCCTGTGTGTGAAAGAAAATTCAGAGTCATTTCTTCTTTTTTCAGTTTTTAAAGCATTTGAGCATTTTTTTAGTTATCATCTTCTTGGATAACTTAAGATTTTGTTTTTTGGCTTTTGCATATAAATGCATTCTTTAATGTTATTTTATTCTTCTCTCATATAAATGATATTATAGCTGTGCATTTCAGATTTTGTGTCCTTATTTGTCATTGATGCCTACAATTGGTGGTTCCTAAGTATCTTGTCATTTTAGGCATTTATGGGTTTGGTTGCTCAACTTAAAACTCAGTCTCAATCCAAAATTAGTTAAAGTCAGCTTTATGTACTATTTTGTTCTCTCCCTGTTAAAGGCAACATTTTTTTTTTTCTCTGTTCCCTCCAACCAAAGAGCATATAGCAATTACCGTTTTTTGGTTCAATGATACTGCTGCTCAATAACATCTGTGGTTGAATGGCAAGTTCCCCAAGTGCCGCAATAAGAAATGATTAAAGGTTCTCTGTGAGGCCAAGCTCCTCTCCTTTATTCTTTCCATCAAACACACTGTTTTGTCATATGGCATGAGCCTCTATCATTCTTTCTTTAATTTTCTGTAGCTCCATACTGTTGTAGAAATGTTTTAGGATGAAGAGCACAGTCTAATGCATGCTACTGTGGATGTTGCAGGGGTTATAAACGATTTTTTAAAAGAACTCAACTAGAGACATCTGACTATCTCAAAGACAATACCCTAATAATTCGCTGCTGTGTTGGTGTTGTTAAGTCTGAAACAGAGGGTCCTAAGACATATACCATTGTAATGCCACCTTCTGATATTGGTCAGCATTTTGGAAGGCTTTTAGAGAGCGGAAAGGGAACTGATGTAAATTTTGAAATTGATAATGAAATATTTGCTGCTCACAAGCTGGTTCTTGCAACACGGTCGGCTGTATTTAGAGCACAACTTTTTGGTCCCATGAAGGATCAGAACACTCAATGCATTAAAGTTGAAGACATGGAAGCCCCTGTCTTTAAGGTTCTTACTCACTCTTTCTCTCTCTCTCTCTCTCTCATTTGCACACATGTAATCTGCAAAAACAGTCATACATGTTTTTCTCATACATGTTTTTCTCTTATGGTTTATAATTGCCTCAAATCATGTGTTCAAAATGAAGAGTGTAATTTCAGAGTAGATAATTATTAGATTTGAGTAGGTAGCATAATTAGTTGCTGTCGTATTTGTCCTTTTGTTTGTGTTTGTATATTTTTTTACTCCCTTTGTGGACACATTATTGAACAGTGAATGCTGCTGTATGTGCTTTTGAAATTTGAGCCAGTTCTATTCTTTAGACTTATTTCTGTAACATGAGAGACTACTAACTGTTAGTTGGGAAGTAAGAAGAATCATTCTGTTATTCATATACTTGTTGAACTGCCTTGTTCATGTGCTCTTTTATTCCTTTATGATTAAAATTCTGATGGTCCAAGTTTAGCTGTCAAGTTAAAAAGCAGTCGTGTGTAGGCTTTGACTTTAGAAATTGATTCTATTTACATTCAGGTTCCAATTCTGTTGAATCCTTACCATTGTTTTGTCTCATTTGTCATTGCTTCTCCACAACTGGTGATCTATGTCCTTTTTTTTGCCTCTCTTCTTTTTAAGTAAGCCCCTACATAGGGTGACACAAATACTATTTTAATTTCATATTATTGCAGTGTAATGGTAATTTTGATTACCGGCCTTATAGCTCGTGGAGGTGGAATTTGCATAGCATTCTTATGGATCATAGCAAGTGGATGGCTATATTTTATGTTAAAACTGCGTGTAATCATGCATTCTCTGCCTTTTATGATGATTTTGTGTCAATTATGAGTTGTTTATGCCCCATGATAGTGGTATGATTCATAGAAAGAGGTAGCTTTGTTGGCTGGTACCTTTGTTAGGTGAGTAATTGTGGTGTCATACAGGATGATGTGCCATACACGAATGTACATCTGGATTCATCTCGTAAGGGCTGCCCCTGTGTACAAACTTACTCATCCAGCTAAGGTTTTCACTATTCTTGCTTTTCTTCTGATTGTCCTGCTGTATTATGCATTAGTCCATAACTTGTCTGGTTTAGGGGTGTAATCGAGCCAAGTCGAGTTGACACATTGCCAAGCTCGAACTCGACTCGACTTTCAAACTTGAACTCAACCGAGCTCTTTTTTTTCGAAACTCGAACTCAACTCGATTAAATAATTTATATACTCGAGCTCGACTCTATTAATTGAATAAAATTTTTAAATTTTTAAAAATATATATTTTAAAATATTCAAAATTGAGCTCGGTTCAATAAAATATATGAATAATTATTCTAAAATAAAAAGGTAAAATGGTAAATATATACAAGCTTGATTAGGCTCGATTAAGCTCGCGAGCTTATGAGTGACATATTTAAGAGCTCAACTTGATAGTCTACTCGAGTAGCTCAAGTTCAAGCTCGAGCTTGAGCTTGACTTGACAATAATTGAGTCGATTTCAAGTTTTTCTCGAGTCAATCCCGAGTAACTCGCAAGTTGGCTTGACTCGGTTACACCCCTAGTCTGGTTGGCAGCATACTCTAATGTTATTTGGACTACATTCTGTGGTGATTATTTTTGTTCTCGAGATACTTTTGACCAGATAGTTTTCATGATTTTTGCTGCCGCACTCTGGCTAAATAGATGAATTCTTGAAATTGACCTTGGATAATAGTGTATTGTCCTCATTCTTTGTACTTGAAATACAAATCATTTTGAATTGAATAGTCTTTTTTTAAAACATTTTATGGAACTTATTTTAAATTTTCTCAAGCTTTTATGCTGGAGGACGAAATGGAATGTCTAGACATCAATGTCCTCAAACTTGTTATTTGGTCATGTTGGTGATAAAATGCCTGCTTTGGAAAAATGGAATTGGACACGGAAAGAGTCTGGCTTTGTTGTGGTCAGGTCCATCTCGTCCCTCACCTTCTACTATGCATGTGTTAAGCATATTGCCATTTAATAAGTTGGTGTTAGTGATATTTGCTGGATTCTGCGGTCTACAGATTAACACCCGGTAGATTTTGAGGTTTACATATCCATTATTATTAGCTGAATAAGTTAATTTTCACAAAGGTAACTTGTTTTTCTTTCATTGGTTAAATGCAGGCATTACTTCATTTTATTTATTGGGATGCCCTGCCAGACGTGGAAGAGCTTGTTGGCCTGAACTCTAAATGGGCTTCTACACTGATGGCACAACATCTGCTAGCAGCAGCAGATCGTTATGCACTTGAGAGGCTCAGACTGCTCTGTGAGGCTAAGCTTTGTGAAGATATTGCCATAAACACTGTTGCAACAACACTTGCCTTGGCAGAGCAGCATCAGTGTCTCCAACTAAAGGCTGTCTGTCTAAAATTTATTGCGCTGCCTGAAAATTTGAAAGGTAGATTTCCTTTGCACCATCCTGTTTTTGTACTTGCTGACATTTTTAAGGTGTTCCTTTTGCCTTGACAACAAGCTCATGTCTGTTTCTTAGAAATTGGCTAGGCAACTAGTGGCTGATCAGTCTATCTAATCAAATAGCTTTCAAGTGAAATGTTTTGCAGTTTTTTAGTGTGTTTGCCGGTTGGAACCCTGTACTTTGTTTTGCATTTTGTTTGTGCAGCAAATCTTTTTCAGAAATTAAGAGTGATATGATATGTGATTTCTTGTATGTGTGTGGTGCTTTATTATAATTTTGTCTTCTGGAGTTGAATAGTGAGTAGTAAATGGATCACTTTTTTATTTAATGATTTACTAACAAGAAGTTGATGGGGTGAATTGTATTCAGCTGTGATGCAGACGGATGGATTTGATTACTTAAAGGAAAGTTGCCCTTCTGTAATCTCAGAACTTCTGCAATATGTGGCTAGAATCAGTGAACATTCTGTCATGGCTTGTGGACATGGAAATGAGAACTTAGATGGCGATTTGAATGGAAGGCGAGTAAAGCAAAGAATACATTGATTTAGGAATAACAAATAGCTCAGCCTTTGGACAAAAACCAGAGCCTGTTAGCCTTAGACATTTTTGAGATTGTACTAACAGTTGAGTATTCAAATTAGAAATTTAATGGTAGTGGTGTTGTGATGTCTTGTGTTTTCCTGTACCCCAGTTTCTTGTTCATTCGAGGATGTGAACTACAAGTACTCTGTGCTGCGACTTACCTTTGCTTTTTTAATTTTTTTTGGTGGGAATAGGTGTTATCAAGGTGCATGTGCTACTTGGTATGTTTGTATATGCAGTATAAATGTCCTTTGTTTGGACTTGGGATTGCCTGAATGCTGTGCTGTCTATGTATCAAAAATTTTCCTGCTAATGAAATCTTTAATGCTGTTGCATTACGATGACTGTCAACGATCTTCCTTGCATGTTGATAATCGAGTTGACATTATTTGCAATGAAATTTTCTGGGTGTGTTTATTAGTTATTTAATTTGCTTGCTTGCACGTTCTTGCTCTAAATCAGAAACTAAAGCATATGACAAGTTGACAATTCAGAAGGCTACTTGTACAAAGACGTCGATAATTTTCCTTGTTTTCAACAGTAACGGGATTTCGGTTCAAAAAGTTGATAATTTGTTGTATGTTCAAAGTTGGAATGGACTGTTGGGAATGGCAAGTGCTGCCAATTTGTCGTCCGAAATATTATTGTTTGGGTTGTGAATTTTATTCGGGTTTGGGTTATGAGTGACCTAAATGTCATTATGGCTACCAAACTTATCCATCTGCCATTTTATTTATCCACATAGAAAAGTAGAAACATCATACATTACTCATTGGTGGGGGGAAGAAACACGTATCCCTACTGGGTTGCTCATTTAAGAAGAGCATATTCTTAGTTCAGGTACAAGTAGTAGAAGTCATGTAAGATGATACAAGGATCAAGTATCAGAGTTATAACCCCAAAAGGTGGGGAAAGAAAGCAACAGCTTACTCCTATCCTGCAACAAATAATAAGATAAAAGATTTTCGTAAGTTGGCCAATTACTCTGCCGTTCCTCATTCATGAAATCATAAATCTCTCATATCTTGGATACTGGGCTAAATCAGAGAGCTTATGCTCATGAATAGAAAGCACCAAAGAATGTGTTCTACCTCAAATTAGCGAAATAAATTACAACTTGCCCTCCAACAGAAGCCTCAGCCCTGAACATCTTCTCAAGCACCTGAGCTGGATGCAAGCAGTGCTAGAGTTCAGCATTAGAACCGTATAAATTTCACTTTGGCAGCAATATCAATATGATGTGATGTGATTTGAAGACCGCCATCACAAGGCTGGACATCAGCTATCAGGTGTTCAGGCCTTCCACATCATCAATACCAGTGATTCCCAGATCCACCTTGAGCTGCAGCAACTTTCCTTGCCATGTACTGAGGCTTTGGCTGCAATCCACTGGAGCCTTCAGCCCCCTCATCTTCTCCCCTTTCATTCTTACAGACTGGGTTTCTTCTTGGATATGAACAGTTTGCAGCAGTATACTGAGTTGAAATGGCAGGATTTCTGACCATCCTTCGCTGTTCAAGAGCTTCTACTGTCCCACAGTTGTTATAACGCAGTACTGAACCAACAACTTTCCCAGGTCTTGCAGCACTTGCTGTACAAATGACAGCAAGGGCAATTTAAATTAGCAATCATTACATCATGTATGCAAAAATTCAGGAATGCAGTCAACAGGAAATTATTTTAGGAGAAAAGGATTGCAAGAGCAACAATCCAATAATAGATCTTCCACAAGGGATAAAGTATGCATCTTAGTCCATAAATTTTCACTCAAGGATCTAAAAAAATATTATAATCCGAAAATAGATAAGAGCATGCAGAGATTCGTAGACAGAAATGAAAGAATAATCCAAGAACAGGCAATTTTAGAGGAACTTTTTCTGCAACCTGAACCATGAGTTCTGGTCATAAAAGAGGTATCTTTCAAATAAGAGAACAAACCAATGCCAGTACTTCATACCTTGGATACTTTGAGGAACCTGAAGAGGTAGCCTAGTCATTGGAATCCCACCACTTCGGTCCACTTGGGGCTTCTCCATTTCTTTAATAGAACACTTGGATAGCTCATTTGCAACTTCTGCAGAATTTTGTACTCCATTATCTGAATATAACACACATGCCCTGTATGCAAGAATTTCATCAATGCAATGAGCATGCAGCCAATTCATATGGCAACACTGGATCATCTTATTTATGGTCATACCTTGGCAAAGATGCATGCTGCCTCTCAGGTGGAGCAACAGTTGCACCCTTTCCATAGTGCTCCTCAAGGTAAGCAAACTGCTTCTTGAAATGGTCAACAGCACTACAGTCAAAGGAATACATGGAAAACAATAAATATCTGAAACAGCACAAATGCTTAAATTATTTCAATATTAACAAATAATCCCAATTCTATGACAGAATACCTCGGATACATGAAACCCGTTGGCTCAGAACCTTCTAAGTATTCTTTCAACATTTTAGGATGATACTCTAAAATTTCTCGGTATATGAGCTCTCGCACATCTTCCTTAGTTATCCTCCGTCTCTCAAACTCAAATTCCATTTTAGTAACTGGTTGAGCAGATGGCTCTCTCTCAACTTTGGCCAAACCCTTAAAATAAGGATCAGCAAGAGCCTAATAATATGCAGTATGAAATGCTCCATTAGAAAAAGCAATATAGAATCAAACTAAGATTCGAAGGGGTTAAGAACCACCTCTTCAGCTGATGGTCGGTCCTTGGATTCAAAAGCTAGCATCCTCTCCAACAAACGAAGCGCAAGGGGATCTGCATTAGGGAACTTCTGGGAGAAAGGGATTGGTTTCTTTTTCCGCATGCTGCTTAAATATCTCCGAGCTTTCTCATTGCGTACCTGTTCATAAAATAATAATGTACTTCAGCAAATACATAGATGAGGATGTGCACCACAGGTGGTGAATTGTAAAACAATCATTCCCACATCAAAGCAAATAAATCACAGAAGAGCATATACCCTTGCAATGGCTTCAGGCGACGGCGTTCCCAACAGATCAGTCATCAGATCCAGTTGATGGACAACATTTTTCCCAGGGAAAAGAGGCTTCCCTGTCAAAAGTTCAGCAAAAATGCATCCAATGCTCCATATGTCTATAGCTGGTGTATACTGAATGTACAACAGAGACTATAACTAAAGATGCCAAAGGACATGCGGTAATAGACTAACATAGCTTTAAAAGATAAAGTTGGAACAAAATATCAATAGCATGTTAGGCATTTAGCAGGTGCAAAAAATAAGCATTCTGAGTACATGGGTATCTCAACCATGAAAGTAATTAAGACAGCTAGTGCAAAAAATTTTATGAAACCTTTTGAAAAATAAAGGCAAAATATCATGCAAAAAAGATGAAAATTTAAACTCAGAAGCATGTTCTTTTCAAAAACTTGCGCCATAAAAAAATCTGATGATATTATTAAGTAAATAATATGGACTAATAATTCTGGCACCTTTGAGAAAAATGATCCGCACAATTCAGGAGCCCTGTACCATCTTGTTGCAACATAGTCCTGTGAAAAAAATAAACAGAAATAATAAGATATTGCAGTTATGTGCAATTATCTTATAATATTGAATCAGAACAAAAGAAACCCTACCGTCCAGAAAATGGCTGTGGGTGTATCATTAAATGCTACCCTAGCAAGCCCAAAGTCACATATCTTTAGCTTGCAGTCAGCATTTGCTAGGATGTTTTTAGGTTTTAGATCCCGATGAAAGACATTAGCTACAAGAACATAAACAAAGTTGAGGAAAGAAGAAAGAAGAAAATCAGCACCAGCTTGCACATAATACTTAGTGATTACTGAAGTAAAAAAAAGCACTCATAGTAGGCAAAGAAAATTTATACAGTTTATCACTGGAGACTAAGCCTAGCACCTGTGTGTATATATTTCATGCCTCTAAGAAGCTGATAAAGAAAGAACTGATAATGCTCTGGTGTTAAATCATCATTTGCTTTAATAACTTGATGTAAATCAGATTCCATCAGCTCAAAGACAACATATATGTCCTTGAATTCCCTTCTGGAAGGAGGCAATAAAATGTGCTTGATCTCCACTATATCTGGATGGCGCAGAAGTCTGAGAAGTTTGATCTCTCTAAGTATGCGGGTGGCATCAGAAACATGTTCAAAGATGTCATTGATTTTCTTGATGGCAACCTTTTCTCCAATATGTGTATCATATGCAGAACAAACAACGCCATAGCTTCCTTTACCAATTACTTCCTCTATCCTATACCTGCTTCCCTCACCATATTCAGTGAAAAAGTCTACATCTACAGATGACTGCAACACCATGTTAAAAGATACCCCATTAAGAACTTGAAGAATCACTCCAAATGAAACCATGAAAACAACAAAATTTATTTTTAATATTGTTGCTATATAATTGTAATACCAATCTTCATGCACTTCTGGATTTTTTTTGGCTATATACATACAGATAGCATTAATTAACATGTTGATCGTCAAAAAATCAACATTTGTATCCTAAATGCTCATCACTATGGAGAGAAAAAAGGTATTTAGGATCTTTTCAACTATAAGAATAACAATTCCTTCAAACTATCACAGTCCATGAACTAACCTATAAAATTAAAAAATACAAACACTATTGCCATTCTTGTCATCTATCTTATATTTCAACCAACATTAAATTGTCAAGTGAATATCAACTTCTGTTGTACTTTATCTGCATGACCACAATGCATACAAGAGTGAAAATCCCAAGCATGGCTGCTTAAATTTATCAACATAAATGTTTACAGATGTATATGAAGTAAAAATGGAAATCAAACATCTAGTCAACAGAAAACATACAACCCAACCCCGTAATATGTGCAGTACCACACACATTATACGCAACACTATAAGGTTAAAAGATAGGAAAGACATTTAATAATTCCAACATTACATGGATATAATAGAATAGTGGGACCTTCCCAATTTTGCATTGGCAGACATAAGCATGTGTTAAAGACTCTAAGATATGACGACCATGACAAGCTGTTTCCGCACATCCAAATATATAAGAATTATGCTCACTGTAGAACTAAATATCCAGTACAGATCAGACAGTAAAAGCTGCCAGATAACCTTATTGAACAACTTGAGTGCTTGAAAAACGTATTAGAATGTGCATCTTCGCAAACAAGTAAAAAAAATCCATTTAATGTGAACTTTCTGTAATCCACAATAAGCAGACTCATCTTGCTTGAAGAGGAACAAACTTAAAATTGACAAAAAAAAAAAACAGAGACATACAGACAGACAGACACAATATATATGTGCATAAGCGATTGAATTTACCTTCTTTCTTTGATCAGCCTGCATATTAGCAACAAAGCATTAAAAAATCTCCAAAGTCAAGAAAAAAGATTCCAAAACAGCCAAGCTGCTTTAACCCAGTTTAGCGAATACCAAAATAAGATTAAACCAGCCTTAACAAAGTTGAGATCATTTATATAGCAATAAAATTTGCTAAAGTTTCTTGCAATAAACAGACTAAAAATTGAAAAAAAATCAATATTGAGAGTTAAAAACAAAGCTGAAAGCAACAAAAGAGAAAGAGAAAACGAAAGATAGAAAAGTATGTGGCCAAAATAAAATGGCGAAGAAGACTAAAATGTAGTAGCTGGAAATTAAAAAAAGAAGAAAGATTACAGATCAAAAGCCAAATGGGTATTGTACAATCAAGCGGATACAACTAAATTTTGGAGAATCTAAGGCAAATAAAAGGCGATAATCTCTACTTCTTTTATTTTTCTTTCTTTATTTTCTATATGATTAAAGATTGAACCAAAAACCCAAAAAAAAAAAACCCACCAAAAAAAAGTATGAATATTTCTTGGTTTTATTGAAGTGGGTAGTGGATCTCAAAAGAAGAAACAGAAGAGAAGAGAATTCAAAATCAGAGAAGAAGAACAAAAGAAGAAGTGTACTTCAGGTTTAAGCCTTTTTTTTTTTTACCCTTTGAGAGAACAATAGAGGACGAAACTTTTTATATATTTATTTTTATTTTTATTTTATTGTTTTCTTATTTATTGATTGATTTGGCAGCGGTCTTTAAAGTGGGATTGAAAAGAGTACATAATGATTTTCTGTGTTAAATTGCAATTATGCCCCTTGACTTTGACCAAATTACAATAATAGTAAACTTGGCCAAATATTATTTTTAGCCTAAAAATTTAAAATTAATTTTTGAAATTTTTTTTTATCTACAATCAGCTTATTAAATTCAATCACTGAATGTGTGATATATATATACCAAGTGTTTTTCATTTAGCATAAAAATAATACACGTATTTTAATTTTATACATTTAATCATTAGGTATAATAAACTATTTTTTCACACTTTTATATAATACATCTAACATAAGTATAAAATTTTAATTCTTTATATAATATTTTATCGGTAAAAAATAATTCAATAGTCATTTTTTAAAAATAATACTAAGCGGAATACCATTAAATAAAATAGATATTAGTTCTGCGACAGCGCTAACAGACATAAAGTTTGAATATATTATTATTGATTTGTGAAATTAATTTTTATTTAATATAAAAAATTTTATTATTCAATCTATTCATATTTGAATTGTTACAATAGCACAAATTATAGTTTAAAAGCAACTATTAAAAACATATTTATATATTACTATAAAGAAGATTGATCTATATATATATTTATTTATATATATTACATATTTTTTAATATTATTTAAAATCAAATATTAAAAACATATTTAGTTTATTGTCATTTTTTTTTCATGCATAATACTATATATATATATATATATATATATATATATATATATATATATATATATATATATATATATATATATATATATATATATATATATTACAATGTAGAGCATATGTCACATGCTTTCATGCTAGTCCAAAAAATAATTCAACGCAATTGAGATGAACATCATCATGTTAACAACAAATTAAAATAATTGCCTCTTTTTGGCATAGTGAAAATACTTTGTCAAAATTAAGAGGTTTTTTTTTTTTCTTTTTAATGGGGTGGTATTAGAAGTTAAATATTATTGTTTTTTTGTCGAGAATTAAATATTATTGTTTTTATAATAATAAGAATAATATATTTTTTAAAAATTATCATTTTTAACTGATTAATTTAATTTAATTATAATAAAATTATAAAAATAAACAATAAATTTAATATATAATATTTATTATATGTTAGACTAAAAATAATTATTATTGAATGTAGTATAGTTGAAATAAATTTTTTTAATTGTTATTCTTTATGAGAAGCGACGGAGGGAATTGCATTTACAGATAAGAATGGGATGGAAGTCTATGAATCATTGAATTGCATGTGCATTTTATCACATGGTTTTCTGGAATCTTGGTGTGGGGGATTTTTTTTGAAACGGGATTGTTAAAATTAAGTCTATTTAAATATGTCAAAGCTAATTTTCTATTCGTAAATTCTTCCTTAATATAAGGAATTAAGAGAATAAGATCACACCAAAGGTTGAATAATATGGTAATATTATTTTTTTTCAAAAAATACATAAATGAATAGTTGGATTTTTACCTCTTTCTCCATTTATTCACTATCAAATAATTAAAAAATATGAAATTGCTTCAAAAAATAAAATATGAAATTAAATCACGAATTTACCCTCACTTTAAAATATAAAATATGTACAAATTAAATTTAGATATTGATGAAGCCCACATCGGTTGTGTATATGTTTTAATATGGGCATGTTTATATTCATTATTAAAATTAATTTAATTCATAATAATTGTTTAACTATTTATAAATGAAATGAATTAAGTTTTAGATGATGAATTTTAATTTAATAATACTATAATCATACTTGCAACATTAAATTCTAAAATTTTGATTTTTTTAAAATTTAAAAACGAAAGATAAGAATTGAATTTTTAACTTATTAATATTTTGAAGAAAGTTATATGATTAGATTACTTAACCTTTAACTAAAATTTTAATTTAAAATATTAAAATCTTCATAATTTTAATCATTAAAAATAAATATATTCTGTATAAAGATTGACCTCACCTTTTGAATATGAGGACAATAACTTTAATTTAATACTATTGAAATTATCATTACAATTATAAAATTGAAATTTTATATAAAACAATACATATATATATATTAAAATGGATTTGTAAAAAAAATTAAAAAATATAAATAGAGAGAAATTTTTAATTAATTGGCAAATGGCATAATGGTAGTAATAGAAAAGCATGAGGGTAAAGATGTAGTGACACATAGAAAAATAGTCCGTTAATATAAAAATAGGAGAAAAAATAATAAAAAAATTAATTATTCCACGCGCTTTGTCAATGATGCAAGCAAGTGATTAAGGAGTTTCAGAAGGGAGTAGGGACCACACTCACATAACATAACTGGCAGGCCGCGTTTGGGTGGTGGTGAATCGGTGGCCGGGCGTGGATGCCACTGCCCTTGGAGAGAGCGTGGGGCCTGGGTGTTTGTGGAGGCTGTGGGCTGGCTAGTGGTGCGGTGGTGCAAGAACCTGTGTGTCCATTAAGGGCTTCAAACAAAATATCAGATCCTACCCACCTCATGCGTTTAACCACTTGACTTTCTAGACTGTGACTTTATTGTAATTACAAAGTCCTCATTTGGAATTTGGATTATAAATGGTAGGAATTTATTTTTGATATATTATATTTATTGATTAAATTTATAGAAGTGCATAATATTAATAAAAATATAATACATATTTACACTGCAATAACATTTATCGTGATATATATTTTTTATTAAATTAATTATCGAAAGATATTTATTATTTTGAATTAATTAGATATTGAAAGCTGAAAAAATTTGACAGCTGAATGCACATATACGTAAGAATCTACCTACTGAATAAAATACAGTTGAAAATGATAACAATTTGGGCGTGCAGCCAAAGGTTCCAAAGTGATAACAAAATGCTTTTTGCATGTAAAGCCTAGAGGCATCAATTCGAAAGCAGGTGAACTTAGGAGACCATTTAGGCAACTTTAGGATAACAAATAAAGAACCTTTAAAATATCCATCACATTTGCCACACAATGGTTGAAATATAAAGTATAAAAATGAAAGAAAAATATATATTTTGTTTTCTTTTTTATAAAATAAGTGAAAATTATATTATGGTCGTGTTTAGTATATTTGATATAAAATAAATTATTTGGTAGAAGCCGGTGCGATTAAATATATAAATCTATTTAAATCGTGTCTAGTATAAAACAACGCAGAGACATATTTCAATTTGTATTCCACAGGTTTCAAACTTTCAGAAGCAAATATGAGTAAGAACATGAATGTGTTACCTGGTGTGTTGATGGACACAACCTTGAACACGGCCGTCCATTTATATGTTTTTAAATTGCAATCATTCAATAAATGGTTATATCCTTTAAAAAAAAACCCTAATTATTTTCCTCCGTCATATTTTTCTTTATATATTTTTTAAAGAATTTTTTCAAAAGCTTCAATTTTTGCTCTCAAAATTTTTAGACTTTTTTTTTTTTTCATCCTGAAAGTGTTTTACAAATACCAACTCAACAAATATAAAAAGGGCAATAAACACTGCACCTTAAAGAAAGTGACTATATAATGCCTCAAAACCTGCCACAAACCCCACTGCCGTAACAATTTGCATAGCACACTTACACAAGTCCCCTGTGCATTGGGACGTACCTCCAACCAGCAAGCGGTGGCACTTCATTAAATTCCTCCTCCTTTTGCCTTCCACATGCATTTACATGTCCCCCTATATGTAAGTGCCTATCTTTTTACCACTACAAAGTGCAAACTTCCTCAGCCTTACCTTCCATTACACTTGATCACTACTTGAGGCAGCATAAGTAACCTGAGTAGTTGGCAAGTAGTTAACAAGTCACAGCCAGTATATGCTGTAATTAGCAGACAATAACATGTTGAAAATCATTTGAGAATTTGACCAAGATATCCATCAAACTAATCGATCTTTAATTATTAAGGTAACAATACTCTAACAGTAACAGCAATGACAGTTGTAAACACAGTACTGATGCCAACAGACATCTCTATCTATCCTTTTATTCAAGCTTTAAGGTGGAATCATGACAATACTACTGCAGTCTTAGAAACCATATGTAGAGTAGAAGTTTTCAGATGCACGTCTAAGCTTCATTATCAAACAAGTTGTTTACTTCACTTGGCATGCTTGGTGAACCAAGCTATCATGTCTCCATGTGCCTCGTCTGCACACTTAACAGCATTTTCATCTTCAACACTGTACCTCACTGTCCACCCATGAGCAACCTTGGGAAATATCTTGACCTGGCAGTCAACCTATAAACAACCAAACATCATTCGATTGCCAAACTAAAACATAAATATCTGGAGACTTAAGCAGTACTGGATGTCTGAGAAGTTACATGCTAGAGGGCAGTACCGATCACAAGGAAAATAAAACAAAGATGACATTTTCATTTCCGTTCTTAAATAAATCTGGCTAATAATGCCAACATGTCATAACCAATGCCTGATATAGTTGAATATGAAATGCAAATTCAACGGTTTGTGTTTATGCCAACACCATATCTGCATTTAGTAGCTCATCAATTTCAAACCAAGAAGATTTGTGTTTGTAACGGCAGATTGCACCCAGAGGAAAACAACAATATGCTGCAGCATGACAATGAATTTCTTTTTCACTTTAGCTTGCTCAGAACAGCATTAGCATCACTAAAGATCCAATAGTAAATGCTGGCCACTAACTAAATGTGCTGACAGTAAACAAACACTTAAAATTCAGACAACAGGCATCAAGTCCTCCTACCTCAGGTTTTGTGTTTAGGACTTCTTCATACTGTTTCACCAGAGCTGGTGGGGAAAGATGGTCGGTTTCAGCTCCCAATATTGCTATTGGAACCTCAACCGCTGCAAGTAATTGAAAGTGCAAATAAGTAATTAATTATAAACTAATCATTGTTCTTGTAAGGGTAGTCAAAAAGCAAATCCAATCACAACACTACTTTCTCCTTAAAGAACTCCAAAAAAAATAATTTCAATCCGAACAGGGGGTTTACATTCAAGGAATAAAAGCACTACACGGAGGAAAAGTGTGTCTACCAACAAAGTGCAAAATGAAAAAGGGCTCTGAAAATAAAAAGCAAATTGAACATAAATGCCATGAAGTTTACCAAGAAAATGACATTTATCCTCGTGTGATTAAAGAATATCAACAATGGACAATTAAACATAACTATAAGTCTGTTCTTCAAGGACTTTTACATAGTATACAAGCACAATAGGAAGTTCCTTTTTGAAGTTGCTTCAAAAGAGCTGTCAGAAATACAAACCAAAAAACCTAAAGAGCCAGAGCACAGCCTCTGCTTAGATAGAAATATTACCCTTGATGTCATCGACAGAAACAAATGAAGGATGCAACAACACAGCAGCTTGAATGAACTCAGCTTTTGCTAGTTGAACTACCACCTTAGCTGAGAAGTACAAAATACATTAGTGAAGTCGACGAATATACAACAATACAAGTAATCAAACAATTATAACACTAATTTGTCTCTAGTTGTAAATTTAATTTTGCATGTGCTGTTGTCTAGACTCTACAAGTGAGAAGACTGGTAGCAATTGAAAAGCCACATAAAACTGAGGTAAAAACTGCAACTTACCACCCCAACAAAAGCCTGCAGCTCCAATTGCAGATACACCTTTACGCTTTAGAGCTTGCACCACAAGTTTTGCATTCTCAAATCCCTTATCCTGCCAAAAAAATTGGAAAAAATGTGTCATTGGCAAGTTGGCATTGCATAATTAATAATCATATAGGCCATTGGAAATTCAGGTGTCTGATTGTTGCATAACAAGGTTAAGATACAGTGAAGCATTCAGACAGCACATAAAATCATTGATTACACGGACAAGATAGGAGGAAAAGAAAACAGCTTGAAACAAAAATTTTTAGGAAAAGCCTATAGAATTTGGTTCTCAATTAAAAGAAATTACTAAAGCAGTGAACCAAAGTGCACAAAATACGCCATGTGATGTAGCAAGAATCTACAATTTACCGCTCCATGGTCCTTTATCCAAACTTGTATGGGTCTCTCTGCATCCTCAGGGGCATATGGATCTCCATAGAAGAAGTCAGGAACTACAACATAGAATCCAGCAGCTGCAGTCTTATCTGCAAGCTTCCTTCATAGTACAAAATGGCAGAAATCAATTGTTAAATGCTGTCACTAATACAAAGACAGTGAACCGCATAGATACTCAATTATTTATTTTTTTTTTAAATAATCGTCCATTTAAAGGCCAACAGGTGAGAGAGAGACTCATACCTCAAATTTGGAGCTTCATATCCTGCAGGATCAAGCCCGACATACAAGATGAATAGATGGTTATTAAAATTGAGAAGTCGAAGCCAATAGTTATCATCACAAATAGTATATCTATCAAAAACCAACTAAAATATAATCATGTACAGCTAGACCGGAAACACCAAACAAGAATCAATTTCACAAACCTTCGGTAAATGAAAAACACCCACCAAGCCTATAACTACAACACTATACAGCAACTTGTTAAACGAGATCATAAAATACATAAAAACAAGAGAAAAAGCTATCAACTTGGATTGAACTATAATTGGAAAAACAATACGGTAAGAACCGAACCACCATGAAAAGAAAATATCCATCACAGTACCACTGAAAAAAACTAAGAACAGCCATAAAAGAAAATAAGAAAAAAAAACCCCAATTTTTGATTAAACAAAAAGTAAAAGAACAACACCAGAAGAACCACACAATGGCAATAAGACACTCATCGGTGCTATCAACAACAAAAACTACGAAAAACCCACTAAGGGAAATCACAAAAAACACCAAAAAGAACAAAAAAGGTATAAGGTTGATTAAATTAAAAATGAAAGAACAGCTACAGAAAGACCAAATAAATACAATAACAAGAAGAATATGAGATGAAGCAAGATAAGAAACTGACATTACCATAAACATCGGAGATAAGAATAATGGCGCGCTTGGAGTCAGAAGGGCCGGTGACATAGGAGTTGAGGCCACCCACTTTCTCAACGTGACCTGAACCACTGGCTGGGTTCAGTGTTGGAGGGTTAGCACAGCATTGAGGTCCTGACATTTTCTTTTGCCTTCTTATTATTGTTTTTTTTTTTTTTTCCGCTGTGTATTTTGTGTTGGAATCTAACAGAAGCACAACTCTCAACACAGAAAAGAGAAGATTAGCTTAGCAAGTGATAAATGCAGCCAACCTACCTCTCTTCTATGACTAACCTACTATTTATCCCATGAAATCTCTGGATTTCATCTTTCAGTTTTGCATCATTTCATACGTCATTATTTAATTTAAAAATTCCTACTTATTATTAATTAATAAACGGGGTATGTTAAAAAAATTAGCGCGCGTGCGTGCGCGCCTGCACGCACATATATATACCTTCATGCTAAATTTTAATTAATCAAATTTATTTATAATAATAAAAATCTTTTAATAATTAATTTAACAATAACGTATACACGGCAATAACAACAAAAATTTATCAACTATTAACATGAACTATATTATACTTGAAACATCTTTCTTCTCTTTTCATCTTTATTTTTTATTTAATTAGCCATTTTTATTTATTTAAATAGTTATTTTGAGAATTTCTTTACTCATTAATGAATTTTATTTATCCTTTATGAATTTTAGAAGTTTATGATAATAAATGAATATTACAAGATATCATGGATGATTTTTTCCCTTTTCTTCAACAAATTCTAATTAGTATTCTTAATAGTGTTTAAAGCATGTTTAGACATCTCAGTAGCTATTAAAAATCTTCCCATTTTTCTTTGAAACTTGAAATATGAGAATTTCTACATTATCACGGCAGATATATATATATATATATATATATATATAATGGTGTTTTGCAAAGAATTCAAGTAATTTTCTGTTATATTACTATGCAAGAATTTTCTTTGTTTAGATGCAAATCTTTGTGCTCGATTTATTTCTATATCAATTGTTTTTTCTTTGTATAATCTCGATTTTTATCTTTGAAAAAAGGATAAATTATTATTTGTCCCATGTGATTTTTTATATTATACTATTTGGTCCATGATATTTAAAATTTATATCACCTCCTTCTTCTATTTTACAAAATTATACTATTTAACTCTTTTGCCAATTTTTCTATCACAATTTATGTTTATTGACATGACAATTATCAAGTAAATACTATTTGTCACCTCTACTTTAATAAATTATACTATTTACTCTCTCTATTTGAATATATTATATTATTTGTCTATAATATTAAGAATTTATATTTTTTATTATTAAAGTAATTTTCTTAGATGTTAATTGCAGAATGATAATTTTATCATTTACATAAAAATATAAAATTCTTAATTTTTAATTTTATATAATTAAAATTTTAATTAAATACCAATTAATTAGTATTAATTTTAAAAAAATCTCCAATTAAAAAATAACTTAAAATGTTATGTTGCATCAACAAATATAATCAAATCAACTCTCTTTTTAATTTTGATTCTTTATTTTAATTGCCACTTTCAATTGTTGGATATACAAATTAAATTATTAAAACTTATTAATTTTGTTCATAAATATATTTTATTTACTCAATAATCTAAACTAATAATTCAAATAAAAATAAAATTTTACAATTAAAAAGAGAATTTACTTGGTTAATTTTTTTATGCAATATAAATATTTTAAGTTGATATTTAAGTAAAGATATTTTAAAATTAGAAATAATTAATTGTTATTAGATTAAAATTTTGATTAGATTAAAATAACATTTACTATTTTATTCTTATTAAAACATTTTTAATAAAATTATCATTTTGTAGTCAATTAATGATAATTTAATTTAACATATATTTTGTTAAGCAATTAAAAATATATTTTGTAAATTTTAGGGGCGAATAATATAATATATCAAATAGATGGAGCAAATATTTGTTTGATAATTATCATGTCAATCGTGACGAAAAATTTGACGGAAGAGGTAAATATTATAATTTTACAAAATAAAAAGGAAAGATGATATAAATTTTAAATGTAAAGAACCAAATAATATAATATAACAAACCACATTGGCAAATTGTAATTTACTCTTAAAAAACTTAAAAAATAAATTAAAGAAAAAAGTCACCTCCAAGTCCTTGCCATTTGCCTCCTTCTCAACCTTCGGCTGTAATTAACACAAGTTGAGTAATACATTAGCACAATGCAAAGTTGCTGAACTTTGAACTTCTGAACATTGAGAAATCATGATACTAATTGGATATAATAATTACCATTGCTGCAGTAACTGAGTGTGACATTAGAATTTCTGACTTCCTTCCAATAATATTTGTTATTGGAACAGAAGCAAAACCTGAATGATGCCTTTTGGGTTCTTGTTCTTGTCCAAGTTCCATACTTGCATCGTGGTTCTTGAACAATTGCTCAGCAACCATCTTTATTTAGACATACCTATACAACCAATTATAGCTAACGAAACACTTAGATCGCAAAAGCTTGTTGAAACCAACACCAAGCCTGTGCCAATTCTCAAATTGATAGCCCCTCCTCCCATTCCAATAGCAAGCATACGTTTCAAAACATTTTCTTTGTTGTCCAAAACATATAGGAGCCATCTGCCAATAGATACTCACTTCACAATTGCACTTGTCATACATGCAACAAGCGGATTCTTTTTATCTCACTGGTGCCACGTACTGCTTCATGCCACCACTTTAAAACTCCAGAACACAAGCGAGTGCCATTTAAATCCACCCACAAAAAAATCCCAACAATTTACTCCAATTTTTTTTAGTTGATATTGTAACATTTTAAATTTTTAAAACGTTGAAATTTTTATTTTCAACTAAGTTTATAAGTTAATTTATTCCATTTTCATAAACTTGAATTTAATTTTTCTCAATAAAATATCAAGTTCAGGCCTTTTTTCAAAGAATATGCCCTATCATGGAATCTCTGTTTTTCCTTTCTTTTGTTTAATAGAGTTGATGATTGGACTGTAAAAATTTCTTCATGAACTTTATATATCCCCTGTTTGCTGCTACTTGTACTCTGAGGCCCCAGGGCCTGTGAGTTGAATAAAATATTTATGTTTTAAAAAAAAAAAAAATGGCCCATCATCGTTAAAAAAGAAAAATGCCCCATCAGCCTGATATGTGGTGTTAAGCATAGAATATGTGCCCGTGCAGCAACAATGGATTCCGTCACTTTTTTTTTGTTCATTTTTTGTTCATTTTGACTGAGATAAGTAAACTATAAGAAGGAACGTGTATATTCAAAGCACTGCATTTGATAATTATACTAGAAGAAGGAACGTGTATATATTCAAATTGGATTACACATAGACCATAAATGGACTTTTGAAAAACATGGAAAGAGAAAAAGCGCCCATAAGCAGAAGTAAGATGATTACTTGCGGTGCTTTTATCTATTTATTTTTCTTTTTGGTACGTAGATCAACTACAAAATAAAGGGTAGCTCTTCATTTTCTGCAGTTGTGAAGGCTCTTATCTCCAAGTTGTGAAGTCCAACCAGTCCTTTGAAAAGTAATGGAGGATTAGAAGCATAGCCATTCTTTTATTCTTTTATTTTGTAGAAGCTAGTTTCACAGTTGTTACTTGATATATTTAGTAAACCAGTTCAACATATCAGATTGCGCCTCTTCCGCACTCGTGACAGCTGATTCATCCTCAACATTGTACCTCACTGACCATCCATGGCTAACACCAGGAAATATCTTCACTAAGGTATCAAACTGCAGCAATAGCAAAGAATCAATTTTGATGCGCAAAACGCTCGTTAAAAGAAATTACACAACAAACACATACGACTAACTAATAAAGCTTGCAAATTTTTTTATACTGGTCTATCAAGAACTCCTTAAAGCATATATTTCTGAAGCTCAACCTGGAGTTTGAGCAACAGTTACCTCACGTTTTGCAGATAAAATCTCTCCAAATTGCTTCAATTGTTCTGGTGGGGAAGCGTGATCAAATTCAGCACCCAAAAAAGCAATTGGAACTTTTAATTCTGTTAACAACATGCCATAAATACTTACTACTAGTAAAAGTTTCATATGAAAAGAACTAGAATAGTGGAAACTTTACCATTAATGTCATCAACAGTGAGTCGACCAGGATGCAATACAACTCCAGCCTTAATGGCATCACAGCTTGCTAATTTCACCACTACCCTACCTGACATGAATGTGAGCAACCAGTGTTAGCAGCTGACTTAGTTCTCTACAAATCTGTATATATGTTTGTTCCAATTTCAGAAAACATAATAGTGAAGCGAAAGAACAACCCACCTCCCCAGCAAAAACCTGCAGCACCAATGGAAGACACTCCCTTACTTTTTAAAGCATCAATAACCACTTTGGCATCTTCATATCCTTTGTCCTACAATGGAATTAATTGAGACCAAACTCAAAATTTACTTCAGTAAAGTTTTTGCAGGGTGTTTCCTTTTAACAAAAGTACAGAGATCAGTTGCTATAAACTGGCAAGTCCTCTTTTAGCATAACTTCAATAGTGTCTTTTCTCAATTTTCTGCTCGTAAAGTTCATTCAAAGATCTGATTACTATTTCTACACTCATGACTGCAGTATATGGCTTGATAGCCACACAAGTGAAGCAGGTTTCTTCAACCTACTTTCTCATGCTCCCATACAGATGCATACATGTGAAATAAGAAATGTACTCTATAATATTATGCACGTCATTTCAGTAAACAAGCCATTCACAGTATAATATACTACTAGTCAAGCAACTTACTGCATTGTGAACTCTTCTCCATGATTCGCGATCAAATTGAGGATTATTTGGGTCAACAGGATCACCATAGAAAAAATCAGGAACCAGTACAAAGAATCCAGCAGCTCCAACCTTGTCTGCTAGTTTCCTTTACAACAAGTACAATAACAATCGAGTTTGATGACACTGGAAATTACATTATATGCACAACTAAAGTCTATCACATTTGCTGTAAAAATTGCTAAAGGGGTGCCATATCAGTACAAGGCAATCGTAAACGAAATGTTGATTTAAAAAAAAAAAACAAGTAGATTGCAGAAAAGGCCACATTTTTTTTGTTCTCATTCGGTTAACAGGTAGGGTTCTATGCTTAATGGTACAAATGTGAAAAGTGATTGTGCCATGCCCAGTAGCAAGAAACCGAAACTATTGAACAAAAAGTTAAGAATCAATGGATATCCTTCAATAATTGCCAAAAGTTTCATTCTTGAACAAAGATAACAACATAAGTCAATCTTTTTAGAGCTAATTCCACCCTCCATATATTTGATCAAGTCAGTCAAAAAAATAGTTCTGTAAAAAATGCAAAGAGTAAAGCAATAAATCAAATATAACATACCTCAAAAGTGGAGCTTCATACCCTGCAATTATTTCAAGAAACAGCAACACATTAAAATAAAATTAAAAAAAAAAATACCCATTTCAAAATCAACCAAATTATGATTTAAGGGTATATACCAAAAATATCGGAAATGAGAATGATGGCAAGAGGGGAATCTGCAGGGCCGGTAACATATGTTTTGAGGCCACCAAATTCTTGAACAGTTGGTGATCCACAAGTTGAGCTTAAATTTGGTGGGTTCTCAAAGCACTGAGCGCTTAACATGGTATTTCTTTAGGCTCAGGTGTTGAACTGAGATTAAAGATTTGGCAATCAGTGAAAGAGTCGAAGACTGGAACTGAACTCCCAACAAGTGGAGGGAAATAAATAAGGAATCAAGGGGACAAAGTCATAACGTCACTTCTTATGTCACATGGAACAATTCATAAACGGCATGTCGCTTAAGTGAGGAACCTTGGTACAGCATTGGAGTTTGTCCAAGCTAATTTTTTCGGTACAAACTATAAGGATAGCAAAAATTATTCAACTCAACTGCATATATAATAACTGGAATTCAAAACATATTGTGATCGATAAATCTTTACATCTTGTAGAGAATCGTTACATCTTGTAGGAATTTTAAGGTAGTAAACAAAACTACCATGCTATAAGTTCAAGAAACTCATTTGTAATTCTTGAATGTAATAGTAAAGTTGGAATGCAGTCAAATTCGAACTTATTGACATACAAAATGTCTTATTTTTAACGTCCAGACAAAGAAATATGAGAAAGACACCACTTTTAAAGAAGTTAATACATATACTGACTAATGCAGAAGACTATAGTCTTTGTTTATTACTAATCCGCAGCAACTATATCTTTATTTGGTTTCTACAATCAGAAATGAGCAGTTCTCATCATGCCATATATAAGCCATTTTTTCACTTGACATGGTCAAGGACCCAGTTCAGCAAGTCAGAGTGAGCTTCTTCAGCAACCTTGACAGCTGAATCATCCTCATTATCGTACCTCATTGTCCACCCATGACCAACTCCAGGAAATACCTTCACATAACTCTCAAACTGCAATACAAAATGCTAAAAGCATTAAGCTGAAAGAATATAAAACCGAGAAAAAGAACTAACCTAATTTCTCAAATATGTTCTTAGTTTTGGCTTTTAATTAATGTTTGCATAGCCAAATGCTGTTAGAATTTTTGCTCAGTTCAGGGTTTTCTTACTTCAGATTTTGTTGCTAATATCTCTCCTAATTGTTTCACGTGTTCTACTGGGAAAATCTGATCGAACTCAGCAGCCAATATAGCAGTTGGAACCTTAACAGCTGAAACAATGTCCCCATCAATCAGTGATGCAAATACAGTACAAACTTTAAAATATGACTAAATTACCATTGATCTCATCAGTTGTAATCTTGCCAGGATGCAGTATCACTGCTGCCTGAATATCATCACCGCTTGCTAGCTTTACCACCAGCATTCCTGAAACAATAGCAAAGCCAAAGGAATATTAGTGCAGGCATTGTTTTTATAAAGAAACTAGAATCACTGGTTAGACTTGGTCTAGACTATTGGTTCCTAACAATGGTGAAAAGGAACTCAACATACCACCCCAGCAAAATCCTGCAGCCCCCACTGCAGAAATGCCTTTGCTTTTGAGTGCAGCAATCACTTTTTTGGCATCTTCACATCCTTTAGCCTACAAGGAAAATGGTTTCAAATCAAAAGTGAAAGCAACTAAAAAATGCTTCTAATTTATGGTTAGTTTCATAGTAACGTTAAATTTCCTGTCACTAACATACTGCATATCCCACTTTACTTAATCCCTGTGAAACTAAATGATGAATACATATTTCAACCAAGAGTGCATTAGTCAAGGAACTCACTGGGTCATGATTCTTCAACCAGGCATGTACATCAAATTGAGGATTGTTCCGATAATCATCGGGATCAACAGGAACACCGTAGAAGAAATCAGGAACCACCACATGGAATCCAGCTGCTGCAACTTTATCTGCTAGCTTTCTTTACAGCAAAACAAATGCAACAGCTAATTTTCATGATATTCCATATATAAATCATATTCAATATAATTGAGAACATGATATGATCTTATCTGAATGATAACATATTTGCTATGCTTGAACCTTTTTAATCATAATTATAATTGGTTAAATGCTAGATATGATCCGAAAAATAGTCCAACCAAAGGAATCTGATTTGATATTTTGTCATTTTATTCTTGTATTGAACCTTCAATAATTGTTATCTGGGTTTGTCTTTTATCGTATATGCATAGGCTCAATGAAATAGACAACCACCATGAGCTGCTCACAGAAAACATGGTTCTAATTGGTATATGGAATCATCTTGATCTTTATGGATACAGCAAGTTCAATTTCCATGTTTAAACAACTATAGAGTTCAAAACATACCTTAAATTGGGTGCTTCATATCCTGCAAAATGATCGAACACCAAGAAACTTTAAAATCTAGCAAAACCATTAAACCTTTTCTTATTGATTAATGTTAAAGACTCAAACTTCAATTTCTTATTAAACAACAAATTAACTTTGGAATGATGGGTAGTTACCAAAGGCATCGGAAGCTAGAATGATGGCGAGCTTGAATCAGAAGGGCCAGTGATGTAAGCCTTGAGACCATCAAGTTCTTGAACTGTACCCAAACCATAGTTTGGGTTCAGAGTTGGTGGGTTCTCCAAGCATTGAGAACTTGACATGTCTCTCACTGAAGATATAGAGCTATGCTTTTGATGACTCTTTTTGGAGAAATGAATCAGAACAGTAGTGGCAACTGCACCGAGCATAAAAATCCAGAGTCTGAGTCTTCGAAGAAAAGTTTATATGGTGGCAAAGTCAGAGCAAAACACAATCTTTTATATGTATATATATATATAATATAAATAGAAAAAAAAGTTCCGATAAAATTTTCATTTATTATTATATAAAAATTAAATAAGTTTATCATTTATTAATAATAATAAATTAAATTAATTTAAAAATAATTTAAATTTGATTAAAAAATTTATTTTTTTATTTTAATTAGGTTAATTTTTATTTTATTTCTAATAAAAATTAAATTAATTAAAATATAATTTTAATTTAATTGAAAGTATATTTTCTATTTTAATTAAATTAATTTCTATTTTATCTCTAATAAAATAAAGTTAATTAAAGTGTAATTTTAATTTAATTGAAAGTATATTTCCTATATCAATTAGGTTAATTTCTATTTTATCTCTAATAAAAATAAAATTAATTAACATATAATTATAATTTAATTAATTATGTTAATTTTTATTTTATATCTAACAAAATTAAATTCATTAAAATTTTAGTGATAATTTTGTTAAAAATATATATTTTTCTATGTTAATTAGGTCTATTTATTGTCACGACCCGAATTCAGGGGTACGTGACCAACACTAGAGAATAAGAAAGTATAAAGTTACTGAAACCCGTAGTAAGCCTTAAAAGAAAAACGCGAAATATTTCACTTTAAAACCTCACAATAAAATAATTAAATCATAATATATTTTTTAAATTTAATTTAAATCATAATATCATAGTGCATAAAATAAATAAATATCATCAATTATACAAATAGTATCTCAGTACATAAATCTCAATACATAATATCTAAATTAAAATACACAATTATACAGTTCTCTACTACGGTACACGGATACTAATACAAATACAACTATGAAGACCTACATAAGATAGCCAGTGAAGAAGCTACACGGTGTAGAGAAATAGGCCTAACAGAAGACTCTCAAACTCCTGAAAAAATAAATTGAGGGGAGTCATACCTCACTGAATAAGCTAATAAAAAAAATGAATATGGTTTGAAAATCTCCTTTAAAATAATTTTTTATGAAAATATATTCTATTTATAATTTTATTCAAATAATTTGATATACATATAATAAAACTATTTTTTAAAAGGAAAAAAATAAATATTTAAATGATTTTTAAAACACTTCAATATAAGAACTAGATAGAACTCGATTTCTCAATTTTAATAGTCAATCGGCTCACTTATATCCAAGACTGCTGGATTTAAAAAGTAAAGTATTACCAAAATGTACAACCGTAGTTACATTACTTAATCCAATATCATTGGCGGTATCTGAGAGCAAAACATCATCAAACCATTGGCTCCAGTGATTTAATAAATATTAATCCAACTATACTCACGATGTCCGAGAGCAAAACATCACTAGACTTTTGGCTCCAGTATTTATTAAATAATCAAATATTATATTACTGGTGGTGTCCAAAAGCAAAATATCACAAGACCATCGGCCTCAGTAATATAATCAATATATTCAAATATTTAGTGGTGCACACATGATCCTGATGAAATCCATTAGGTAGTCTGTTCTACTGTAGTTTATTTAAAATAAATGAAAATAAGACAAAGAAAATTAAAATAAATAAAAATAAAATCAATCAACTATAAAGTATATCATGCAACATTATATAAGAATACCGACTAGAATCTCATAAAATATAATTCACCAAAATTTAATATGATTTCAATTGAAAGACTTGACACTCAAATCAAATATTAACTTACAAGATGAAGGCGCTCCTCTGATATGTCGTGTTCAACCTCGACTGGTAGACACGACCGGAGGGGCGGCTAAAAGATAGAAAATGAAAAAAACAATAAGAAAATAGAAATCCTAACTTCTAGAATTTCTAAGGAAGACTCGACTCATAATTCAAAACTTATGATTGACCCAATATCACATTTTACGAGAAATCTACTAAAATTCGATAGAATTTCTTTTGTAAAATAGACATCCCTCTATTGAAGTAGAGTCAATCTTGCAAGCAAACACACTTCTAAATTCACACAAAATCAACACCTCAAGTTGAAACCCTGAACTACTCAAATTCCCAAATGAGGTTCACAATCCACCAAAAATAAATAATTTAATAATAAATATTTAAAATCATTAAAATCCATAAAATGCCAAATTTTAATTTATTTAAATAATAAAACATTAAAAATAATTATTTTTCCAAATTAAATAATAAAATCCCAATAATTTATATAATATTAATAAAATCAAATTTTCCAATTATTCATCACAAAATAGTCAAATTCACATTTAATTATTTAAATAGCTTAAATATATTATAAAATTAATTAAAAACCCATTTAATCACAAAATAATAAATAATTTAATATTTGAATATAATTTTAAAAATTTAGAATTAATTAGTTAAAAATAGTAATTAATTTATAAAAATTATTCTAATACTCTATAAAATTCTAAAACCATTTAAAATATAATTTAACTATATTTTCAACCAAATTACATAATTACCCAAAATTCCAATATTCACATAAACATAATAATTCCTCAAAAATAATATAAATTTACAAAAAATTTTATTAACACAAAAATTACTAACTTAATATACTAACACTAATTACTCAAATTTTCAACCAAAAATAATTAATTAACATAATTAACAAAAATTACAATTTATAATATTAAAATATTCAAAAATACCCATAATTAAAATTAACTAAAATAATTTAACATCAACTAAGTACATATAGATCAACTAAAAAATTAACCAAATATTAAAAAAATAAATTTTGCATAATTAACTAAAATAAAAAATCAACTCAAAACTAACAAAATCAACTAACTAACAACCTAAATCAACTAAAAACCAACCTAACAAATTCAACTAAACTAACCTAGAACTCACCTAACACAGAAATCCTAGGACAAAAGAGGTTGTTGTTGTTGTTGTGGTTGTTGCTACTATTGTTGTTGATGTTGTTGTAGCTGCTATTGTTGATGTTGTGGTTGCAGCAAGAAGAAGAAAGAAGCAGGTGGTGGTTGCTGGAAAAAAGAAGGAAGAAGATAGTAAGAGAGGGCAGAAATGAGACAGTATGAAGAAGAGAAAAAAAAAAGAGAATGGCGTGCGATGAGGAGAAAAGGGGAAGTGGAGTTGGTAGGTATTAATATATATATATATATATATATATATATATATATATATCTACACACATACATAAATATATAATACAATAATAATAATGTCACGACCCAAAACAGGGGGTCATGACCGGCGCTAGGGAACGGGAATTCTTTCGAATCCGGAACCCGTAGCAAACCTAAAAATAAAATAAAGCATGCCATAACAATAATCATATAATGAATGCAGCGGAAATAAAAAAAATCATAATATCATAATATCATCCATATCAACTGGATTTAATTCAAAACTCATCACATAGATATAATCTTTAATACAAATTCAGTTTCAATATAATACATCTCTTTAAAATAAAATACATGAAATCCAAATACTTTAATTCACAACTACTGCAGTGTCTAGATAAAATAAATAAGACTCAAGTAGATAATTTACATAAAGAAGCCGGGGCGGAAGAAATCCGGCGTATCGACCTGCTACTGAGGTCTGAAGAAGTTGACTCTCCTGAAAAATAGTCAACGGAGGGGAGTCAGACCTCACTAAGTGAATTACTATAATATATATACATACACACTAAGTGATAATGCATACAGTCAACAGTATATATGTAATATGTATATATACAGGCAAATTCATACAGATGCAGAAAATCATTTTTATATATTTTACTGAAAAATCCCAATTTATGAAGGATCACATAGAACCCTAGAATATCGCAACCTCAGAAAATAGTGTTAAACAACACTCTGGCCATACAGGCTCACTTATTCCAACTATATCCACTTAATCCATTTGGACAGTAGACTGGCCCCGAGACACTAAGTCAACCGAGCTCCAGCAGTCTGACTGCCAGTGTGATTGGCCCCGAGACACTTGGTCAACCGAGCTCCAGCAATCACACCCACAACCACATCTCACATATCGATAATCATAATCAAATCAATATCCACAAATAGTTAGTAATATAGCCTAAAGCTATAGGCGTACCGGTACGTACTCGGTCCTAGTGCTGCCCACTAGGTAGCATGTTCTATTGATATCCTTCATCATTAATAATGTAAAACATTCATTCATAAAAATAAATGATGCATGAATGTACATGAAATAACAATATAAACCACATATATACCGAAAATATACCAAAAGTAAACCAGGTATATTTCAAGTATATATAATTCAAATGAATTCAATCAAATTATAAATTAAGCTGGAAACGTATTTAAAAACATTTTAAATATATTTTATTCACAAAACATGCATATAATTTATTATATACCAAAAATAAACCAAAAATATACTTAATGTAAACTTAAGAAATAATTAAATTATTTATGCATCTTTAATCAATATAAAACATGCATTTCTAAATCATGCATCCTAAGCATATATATATAGTATAGTAACTTACCTAATGCGTTCCACGAGACGGGTCCGACGGGCTTGGTCCACTAGCCCTCGGTCTCGGCGCAACTAAACAAGCAATAAATAATCGACATCAGAATAAACCCTAACAGAAATCCTAGAATTCAATCTAGAGTATTTAACACAGAATCAGAAATTAGGGTTCGACTGGACATCACGTTTTACGAGAATTCTACCGAAAATCCGACAGAACCTCCCTTGTAAAACGGACATCTCTCTACTCAAAAGAGTAGAGCCGACCCTGCAAAGAAAATACACTTCGAAATTCAAGCTCAACACAATCAAAATCCCACGGTCGGACTCCAAACTACAGTCCACCGACCGGGGTCCACAAACACAGAACATAATTCAAATATACCAAAAATATCCTTAAATCACAGAAATACATTTTATAGGTAAAAATTACATAATTGACCTTGAAACACTATAAAAACCGATATAAAACTCATTTTATTAGAAAAACCGTATATTATATATATAATTGAAAATAATTCACGAAAAATAGTTTTAATTAGTTAAAAATACCAAATATTTTGTAGAAATCATTTTTATACCTTAAATAACTAATAAAACCAATTAAATTACATTTTTAGACAATTTAGGGTAAAATTACCAAAATACCCCTATATATATAAATATTACTTAAATTACTTCAAAAATTCACCAAAAATCATACAATTATCCAAAATTAATTTTCTCAACATATTTATCAATAATATCAATAATTAAACCCAATTAACCAATTAAATTCAAATAAAAACACATTTAACCTAATTTTTCCAAAATTCCATAAACTTCAATAATTCAAAATAAATACTTAGAAATTCATAAAAATTCCAAATAAATTCCTATAATTCATTTCAACACCTAATTCAACCATAAACTCAAATTTCATAATTTAAATAATTAATTTCCGAAAATTAGAAAATAATATTAAAATATTCAAAAATACCCAAAAATCCAAACAATCTCCAAAAATTCTACAAAAATTCATACATGAAGATTAAGCTACTAGGAACAACATTTGTGAAGGAAGTTTCCATGAATCATCCAATTAGAAGCTTAAAAAAATCGAAAACCCTAATATGACCGAATTGGAAAAATCGAAACCTAAGCAAATCTAAACCATTTTAGCTCAAACCAAAGCTAGAATCACACTCACCGGAGCTCAAGGAGAAGAAAGAGACCGGCGGTGTCAAAAACGGTGGCCGGAATCGGCGTGATCGACGGTGGATCGATTTTCGGCTTCTCCGGCCAAAATCGATCTCCAGACGCCGGAAACGGCCTCCTCAGGCGGCGAAATTGGTCGGGGAAGACGGTGGCACACCGGACGGCACATCCACGGTGAAGAAACGACACGACAGCGACCGGAAACGGAGAAGGGAGAATCGGGGAAGAAGAAGAGGACTCGGGGGCAAATATGTAATTTTCCAATTCTTTTTGTAATTTGACAAATATATGTATATATATATACTTTATACTATATATTAAAATAATATTAAATTACACACATCAAATATACACCACACACATAAAAATATTAATATTTTAATAATTTATACTAAATAAAATTAATTAAATAACAATTAAACAAATAAATACTTAATAAAATATTAGGGGAATAATAAACCCTAATTAAATAAATATACACACACAGGCTTTATTTAATAATTTAAAAATATGTATGAGTTCATGCAAGTCCGTAAATACATTTAAAATAATTAATAATACATTGTTTACGTGAAAATTTCCCCGAAAATGCAAGTCCCGGGAAAATTTTACGTAAAACACTGAAAATAATGTACAGTAATTAAAATAGGTTTTAAATACATATTAACTCGTAAAAATATCACATATATATTCAAAATTTATTAACACTGCATATCCCGATACAGTGTAAAAATATTTTTAAAAACACGGGATATTACAGTCTCCCCCCTTACAAGAATTCATCCCCGAATTCCAGAAAACAAGATCAAGAAGGAAAGAGATACGGGTAAGAAGCTCGCATCTCAGCTTCAGTCTCCCACGTATGCTCTTCAACTCTGTCGCTACGCCACAAAACCTTGACCATCGGAATCTGCTTCGATCGCAACTGTCGAACTTGAAAATCAACGATCGCCACAGGTTCTTCCACAAACGTCAAATCTTCAGTCACTTCCACACTGTCAGGTTGCAACACGTGCGAAGGATCTGAGATATACTTCCTCAACATCGAGATATGAAATACTGGATGCACCTGTGACATACTCGGAGGCAAATCCAACCGATATGCAACAGTGCCAACTCTCTCCAGAATCTCAAACGGTCCAATGTATCTCGGTGCTAACTTATCCTTCCTGCCAAATCTCATCACACCCTTCATCGGAGATACTTTCAGAAAAATGAAATCTCCAACCTGAAACTCCACATCTCTGCGCCTAGGATCCGCATAACTCTTCTGTCTGCTAACTGCGGTCTCTAATCTGCGCTTGATCACGACGACTTTCTCTGCAGCATCCTGAACCATCTTTGGTCCAGTCAAAGCTCTCTCACCAATCTCATCCCAACTCAACGGGGATCTACACTTCCTTCCATACAACGCCTCATATGGTGCCATGCCAATACTGCTATGGTAGCTGTTATTATATGCAAACTCAACAAGCGACAAATGATCATCCCAGCTACCTCCCAAATCCAAGACACACATCCTCAACATATCTTCCAGTGTCTGGATCGTCCTCTCAGACTGACCATCTGTCTGAGGATGAAAAGCAGTACTAAAATCCAACCTAGTGCCCATCGCTTCCTGTAACTTCTGCCAAAAACGAGAAGTAAACACCGAACCTCTATCTGACACAATGGACACAGGTACCCCATGAAGGCACACAATATGGTTCACATACAACTTCGCCAATCTAGCAACTGAATATGTGGCTTTCACAGGCAAGAAATGTGCAGACTTCGTCAACCTGTCTACAATCACCCAGATGGAATCGTATCCATCCTTCGAACGAGGTAAACCGACCACAAAATCCATAGCTATCCTTTCCCACTTCCACTCAGGAATAGGAAGAGGCTGAAGCTTCCCAGAAGGCTTCTGATGTTCGGCTTTCACTTGCTGACACGTCAAGCACTTAGCAACATAATCAGCAACATCCTTCCTCAATCCATCCCACCAGTATAGATCTCTGATACTGTGGTACATCTTAGTAACACCTGGATGAACGCTGTAGGCTGTAGAATGTGCTTCCTCTAGGATCTCTTCTCTCAAATCATCCACATCAGGAACACACAATCTACCACTGATCCACAACACACCATCATCATCGAGTGTGAAATCAGTGGACTTCCCTGCTCTGACATTCTCTGCAAGCTCTTCTAGAATAGGATCTCGGCTCTGAGCTGCTTTAATCCTATCCCTTAGTACAGATCATACTTTAAACTGAGCTAACAGTCCACCTGATCTACTGATCTTCATCATCAGACCTTGATCCACCATCAGATGCAATTCCTGGATCAATGGTCTCCTCTCAACACCGATGTGAGTAATACTACCTGAGGACTTCCTACTCAAGGCATCTGCTACCACATTAGCTTTACCCCGGATGGTAAAGAATCTCGTAATCATAATCCTTCAACAATTCCAACCATCTTCTCTGCCTCAAATTCAAATCTCGCTGCTGAAAAATGTACTTAAGGCTCTTGTGATCAGTAAATATCTCACAAGTCACCCCGTACAAATAATGTCTCTAAATCTTCAAAGCAAAGATCACTGCAGCCATCTCTAGGTCATGTGTGGGATAGTTCTGCTCATGCTTCTTCAACTGCCTCGAAGCATAGGCTATCACCCTTCCATTCTGCATCAACACACAACCAAGACCAATTCTAGAGGCATTACAGTAAACTGTGAACTTATCCACACTATTAGGCAAAGCTAATACTGGCGCTGTGGTCAACTTCTCCTTCAATAACTGAAAACTATTCTCACAAGCTTCTGACCACATCAAAACTAACATTCTTCTGAGTCAAGCGAGTCATAGGGGCTGCTATCCTGGAAAAATCCTGCACAAACCGCCTATAATACCCGGCTAAACCCAGAAAACTCCGAATCTCCGTAACAGAAGTAGGTCTAGGCCACTCAGATACTGCCTCAACCTTCTGTGGATCAACCTGAATACCTTCTTTAGACACTACGTGTCCAAGAAAAGAAACACTCTCCATCCAGAGATCACACTTCGAGAATTTAGCATAAAGCTGATGATCTCTCAGTGTCTGTAGTACAATCCTCAAGTGATATACATGCTCTTCCATACTCCTCGAATATACCAGTATATCATCAATGAAGACTACTACAAACTGATCCACATACGGTCTGAATACTCTGTTCATCAGGTCCATAAAAGCTGCTGGTGCATTAGTCAAACCAAAAGACATCACCAGAAACTCATAACGGCCATAACGAGTGCGGAACGCTGTCTTAGGAATATCAGATTCACTGATCCGCAACTGATGATAACCTGACCTCAAGTCCACCTTAGAAAAGAATTGTGCACCCTGTAGCTGATCAAACAAATCATCTATCCTCGGGAGAGGATACTTATTCTTCACTGTCACCTTATTCAGCTCTTTGTAGTCAATGCACAGTCTCAGGGTATCATCCTTCTTCTTCACAAACAGGACTGGTGCACCCCAAGGAGAAACACCAATAACTCTTGCAATTGCTCCTTTAACTCTCTCAACTCTACAGGAGCCATACGATAGGGTGGCATAGATATAGGAGTAGTACCTGGTACCACATCTATACAGAACTCAATCTCTCTATGAGGTGGTAAACCTGGCAACTCCTCGGGAAAAACATCAGGAAACTCACAAGCAACCGGAACATCTGTGAGTGACAACTTCTCCACTGACGTATCCCTAACCAATGCCAAAAACCCCTGACAACATTTCTTCAATAACTTCCTAGCATAAATAGCGGAAATAAGATTCTGAGGTGCTGAACTCCTATCACCAACAAACTTAAAATCTTCTTCACCAGGAATTCTAAAAGTCACCTCCTTATTCCTGCAATCTACCACGACGTAGTGCTGAGATAGCCAATCCATTCCCAAAATAACATCGAACTCCATCACATCCAATAAAATCAAATCAGCGGGGTAATTCTCTATCTCCCACGAGAACTGGACAACCAGAAAGAACAATATCGGCGTCCAAGGAATCACTCAGAGGAGTGGCAACATACAAAGGAAAAGCCATCCTCGAAGTTTGCCAACAAGATTTAGAAACAAAAACAGGAGAAACAAACGAATGTGTGGCACCCGGATCAAACAAAACCCATGCATCCAAGTAACAAACAGAAAGAATACCTGCCACGACTGCATTAGATGCCTGAGCATCCTGCTGAGTCAGATGAAAAACTCTGGCCTGACCTCGACCTCCCTGCTGACTGGTAGAAGCCTGGCCAACACCTCTGGCACCTCCTCTCGTACCTCTACCACGACTCTGCTGTGGAACAAACTGAGTGGAACTCTGATGCTGGGCTAGTGGTAACTGAAATGGCACGGGTGCTGCACTAGCAATCGACTGCTGTGGGAATCGTGAAATCTGCTGCTGCTGATACCCGGGAATAAGGACACGATCTGGCAAAATGTCCTGTCTGCCCGCATCTGAAGCATGTCAGTGGTGTTAGATAACACGGTCCCTGATGGACTCTACCACAAATCTGGCAAACACTGGCCACTGATCCAGAACTACGACCACTGCTGCTGCTCAAAGCACCTGACCCGAATTTAAACGATCTACGCTAACCTCCACGGCCATATCTACTGCTCCGATGCACTCGCTGCTGTTGTCTCTGACTCTGCTGAGTCGAACCTCGCTGCTGACTACTCGAACCAACATGAAAACTCGAATATGGAGTAGCCTGCGATCCACTCGACTGAACTCCTAGCTGGTAATAATCAGGCATCGCTCCCTGCCTAACTAATCTCAGCTCAATCTCCTTAGCTAGCTCAATCATAGAATCGAGAGTAAGACCTGCTGTAGGCATACCAGCAAAAGCAGAACCCAAACCAGTAACATATGTAGTAACAGCGAAATACTGATCTCGCATCAGATCCTCAACATATCTACCCAAACGAAGAAACTCTCGGGTATACTCCTCTACAGATCGATCTCCACGAGAAATACTGGTCAAACGGAGACGATAACTCAAACGAAGAGGCTCTGGACAAAATCTCCTCATGAACCGCTCTCGAAACTGAGCCCAGGTCATCGTCATCATAAAGGGCTGGATCATCTGAATGAACCAATCCAAGGCTGGTCCCTCAACAGAAAACTCAACAATCATGATCCGCTGGTACTCGGTATGAGCAGTCCGAGTCCTAGTCTCAATCGCATGCAAAAAATCTAAAGGATCAGAAGTACCATCAAAAGCAATCCTGCCAACTCGGGCATAGAACAAAGCTGCCTCAGGGTCAGACATACCCTGCTGATAGGCAGGCTGAACAACTGGAGGAACCGGAACATCAAACTCAGGCTCTACAGGCTCCTCGTCCTGTAACTCTCTCTGCCTACGGCGACCTGCCGCTCCTCGAGGTCTACCTCTGCCACGACCTCTACGTCTAACTGGCTGCTCAGGAGGTAAAACCTCATCCTGAAAAGACTCATCATCCTCGGCCTCAACGACTGGTGGAGCGACACGCGCTCGCCTCCTCATACTGAAAAGACAAATGGAAAAATTCAGACAAAACAGACAACGGAGGAATAACGCTGAAAACTATAGCAAAGAATACTTATTAAGACATACTCGAACCTAATACACTGCAGTAGTCCAATAGAAAACACAACTTTAAAACTAGGGCCACAACTCACATAACTAAGCCCTGACACAGAACTCCGCTCTGATACCAACTTTGTCACGACCCAAAACAGGGGCCATGACCGGCGCTAGGGAACGGGAATTCTTTCGAATCCGGAACCCGTAGCAAGCCTAAAAATAAAATAAAGCATGCCATAACAATAATCATATAATGAATGCAGCGAAAATAAAAAAAATCATAATATCATAATATCATCCATATCAACTGGATTTAATTCAAAACTCTTCACATAGATATAATCTTTAATACAAATTCAGTTTCAATATAATACATCTCTTTAAAATAAAATACATGAAATCCAATACTTTAATTCACAACTACTGCAGTGTCTAGATAAAATAAATAAGACTCAAGTAGACAATTTACATAAAGAAGCCGGGGCGGAAGAAATCCGGCGTATCGACCTGCTACTGAGGTCTGAAGAAGTTGACTCTCCTGAAAAATAGTCAACGGAGGGGAGTCAGACCTCACTAAGTGAATTACTATAATATATATACATACACACTAAGTGATAATGCATACAGTCAACAGTATATATGTAATATGTATATATACAGGCAAATTCATACAGATGCAGAAAATCATTTTTATATATTTTACTGAAAAATCCCAATTTATGAAGGATCACATAGAACCCTAGAATATCGCAACCTCAGAAAATAGTGTTAAACAACACTCTGGCCATACAGGCTCACTTATTCCAAATATATCAACTTAATCCATTTGGACAGTAGACTGGCCCCGAGACACTAAGTCAACCGAGCTCCAGCAGTCTGACTGCCAGTGTGATTGGCCCCGAGACACTTGGTCAACCGAGCTCCAGCAATCACACCCACAACCACATCTCACATATCGATAATCATAATCAAATCAATATCCACAAATAGTTAGTAATATAGCCTAAAGCTATAGGCGTACCGGTACGTACTCGGTCCTAGTGCTGCCCACTAGGTAGCACGTTCTATTGATATCCTTCATCATTAATAATGTAAAACATTCATTCACAAAAATAAATGATGCATGAATGTACATGAAATAACAATATAAACCATATATATACCGAAAATATGCCAAAAGTAAACCAGGTATATTTCAAGTATATATAATTCAAATGAATTCAATCAAATTATAAATTAAGCTGGAAACGTATTTAAAAACATTTTAAATATATTTTATTCACAAAACATGCATATAATTTATTATATACCAAAAATAAACCAAAAATATACTTAATGTAAACTTAAGAAATAATCAAATTATTTATGCATCTTTAATCAATATAAAACATGCATTTCTAAATCATGCATCCTAAGCATATATATATAGTATAGTAACTCACCTAATGCGTTCCACGAGACGGGTCCGACGGGCCTGGTCCACTAGCCCTCGGTCTCGGCGCAACTAAACAAGCAATAAATAATCGACATCAGAATAAACCCTAACAGAAATCCTAGAATTCAATCTAGAGTATTTAACACAGAATCAGAAATTAAGGTTCGACTGGATATCACGTTTTACGAGAATTCTACCGAAAATCCGACAGAACCTCCCCTGTAAAACGGACATCTCTCTACTCAAAAGAGTAGAGCCGACCTCTGCAAAGAAAATACACTTCGAAATTCAAGCTCAACACAATCAAAATCCCACTGTCGGACTCCAAACTACAGTCCACCGGACCGGGTGGTCCACAAACACAGAACATAATTCAAATATACCAAAAATATCCTTAAATCACAGGAAATACATTTTATAGGTAAAAATTTACATAATTGACCTTGAAACACTATAAAAACCGACTTAAAACTCATTTTATTAGAAAAACCGTATATTAATATATATAATTGAAAATAATTCACGAAAAATAGTTTTAATTAGTTAAAAATACCAAATATTTTGTAGAAATCATTTTTATACCTTAAATAACTAATAAAACCAATTAAATTACATTTTTAGACAATTTAGGGTAAAATTACCAAAATACCCGTATATATATAAAATATACTTAAATTACTTCAAAAATTCACCAAAAATCATACAATTACCCAAAATTAATTTTCTCAACATATTTATCAATAATATCATTAATTAAACCCCAATTAACCAATTAAATTCAAATAAAAACACATTTAACCTAATTTTTCCAAAATTCCATAAACTTCAATAATTCAAAATAAATACTTAGAAATTCATAAAAATTCCAAATAAATTCCTATAATTCATTTTAACACCTAATTCAACCATAAAACTCAAATTTCATAATTTAAATAATTAATTTCCGAAAATTAGAAAATAATATTAAAATATTCAAAAATACCCAAAAATCCCAAAAATCTCCAAAAATTCTACAAAAATTCATACATGAAGATTAAGCTACTAGGAACAACATTGTGAAGGAAGTTTCCATGAATCATCCAATTAGAAGCTCAAAAAAATCGAAAACCCTAATGTGACCGAATTGGAAAATCGAAACCCTAAGCAAATCTAAACCATTTTTAGCTCAAACCAAAGCTAGAATCACACTCACCGGAGCTCAAGGAGAATAAAGAGACTGGCGGTGTCAAAAACGGTGGCCGGAATCGGCAGTGATCGACGGTGGATCGATTTTCGGCTTCTCCGCCAAAATCGATCTCCAGACGCTGGAAACGGCCTCCTCAGCGGCGAAATTGGTCGGGGAAGACGGTGGCACACCGGACGGCACATCCACGGTGAAGAAACGACACGAAAGCGATCGGAAACGGAGAAGGGAGAATCGGGGAAGAAGAAGAGGACTCGGGGGCAAATATGTAAATTTTCCAATTCTTTTTGTAATTTGACAAATATATGTAATATATATATACTTTATACTATATATTAAAATAATATTAAATTACACACATCAAATATACACCACACACATAAAAATATTAATATTTTAATAATTTATACTAAATAAAATTAATTAAAATAACAATTAAACAAATAAATACTTAATAAAATATATAGGGGAATAATAAACCCTAATTAAATAAATATACACACACAGGCTTTATTTAATAATTTAAAAATATGTATGAGTTCATGCAAGTCCGTAAATACATTTAAAATAATTAATAATACATTGTTTACGTGAAAATTTCCCCGAAAATGCAAGTCCCGGGAAAATTTTACGTAAAACACTGAAAATAATGTACAGTAATTAAAATAGGTTTTAAATACATATTAACTCGTAAAAATATCACATATATATTCAAAATTTATTAATACTGCAATATCCCAATACAATGTAAAAATATTTTTAAAAACACGGGATATTACAAATAAATAACTCTAGTTAAAATAATGCTATGTAAATAATACTAATCAATAATGATAATGCTATGTACATAATAAAATGAGATGGAAATAATAAATTATATTAATAGTTTCCAATAGAATTTTAAATTTAGTAATTAAATATAACAATTTTTAATGTAATAATTTTAATAATTGTAATATCCCGAGATTTTTAAATAATTTTAAAACTGCATCGGGATATGCGAGTGTTAATAATTTTGATAAATATATTTTATTATTTAATTAGTTTGTTAATTATTAAAGTTATTTTTAATTATTTTAAGTTTTCTTACGTAAAATTTTTCGGATAATTTTATTTTTAAAAAAATTAAAACCTAAATAAATAATAATTATTTACGTTAGTCTGTTTTACGTAATTGCATGATTCCATGCATGATTTTAATTATCATACTAATATATATACATATACATGCATGTATATATACATATTTAGCATTTTAGGATTTATTATTTAATTATATATATATTGTATAATAACTTTCATTATTATTAATATATGTGATATATGTATATGTATAATATATATACTTTTATTAATGTGTGGTGTGTGATTATTTTCAATTGTAATATTATTGTATTTTAATATTAAGTGTTAATGTTTTATTATATATATATATAATATATATATATATATATATATGTAATTTACCAAAAATTACGTTAAATGCCATCAACCCTAACCTTTCTTCCCCAACGCCCCTCTCCTCACCATCCCGATGCAAATCCCATTTACCCTCTGTTCAGTGTACCTGCAGCTTGCCGTCGCCTTCCCCAGCTGCTCCGCCACCCTCTCTGGCACCGGTGAATGCTGCTAAACTCGAGAAGCCGAGAAATCGAGCCAACTTCGTTCAACCCCTTTCTGGCCACCGTTTTTTGATTCCAGTGTTTTTTTGCTCCTAGAACTCCATAGAAGCTGATTTCAAGCTTCCATTAGCTTGAAAACTCGATTTGGTAAGGATTTAAGCTTGATTTCATTTTTGGCCATTTGAGTTTCTTGATTTTTTTAAACTTCGATTCTAATGATTCAAGCTTACTTCCTTCACAAAGATTGTTCCTAGTATCTCAATCTACATTTTGTAATTTTTGTAGAATTTTTGGAATTTATTTTGATTTTTGTGAATTTTTATTATTTTATTAATATTTTCTAACTTTCGTAAATTAATTAAATAAATTGTGAAATTGTGATTTATGGTGTTTTAGGGGTTACAATGAATTTTAGAATTTAATTTGTAATTTTGTAATTTTTGTGATTTTTGTATAATTGTTATGAATTTATTTAGTTTAGGTGAATTTTAGAAAATTAGTTTAAATAAGTATTTTGTTAAAATTAATGGGTTAATTGAGTATAATTGTTTATTTTATTGAATTATATGTTGAGAAATTAATTTTTGAGCAATTGTATAATTTTTAGTGAATTTTTGAATAATTATAGTATATTATGTGAATTTATATAGGGGTATTTTGGTAATTTGATAATAAATTGGTTGAAAATTAAATTAAATTGGTTTTAATAATTATTTGAGGTATAAAAATGATTTTTACAAATTATTTAGTATTTTTAACTAGTTAAAACTATTTTTCAAAAATTATTTTTGAATTATATATAATATATTATTTTTGCAAATAAATGAGTTTTTATTGATTTTTAACATGTTTTTGGACTAATTATGTAATTTGGATTTATAAAATGAATTTTGGTTAATATTTGTGAATTTATTGAGAATTATGGATTTTTAGTAATATTTTATTAAAATTAGGGTTTTATTGTAATTATCGGTAAAATAATTATTTTCAGTGTTTTAAATATCTAATTTGCTATATTTTGATTTATTAAGGGTATTTTTGGTATTTTTGGAATTTTAATGTATTTTGTGTTTATCTCGTGAATTGTGAACTTCGGTCGGTAGAATTGTAGTTGGAAGTCCGACTGAGGGGTTGTGTGGCTGTATATTCTTGAAGTGTGTTTTTTTTGTAGGACCGGCTCTACTTTCTGAGTAGAGAGATGTCCGTTTTACAGAGGAGGTTCTGCCGAATTTTTGATAGAATTCCCGTAAAACGTGACATCCGGTCAAATCCCTTTTTCTAATTTGTGTCCGATATTTTAGATCGAGTCTTTAGAATTTCGTTAGATTTATTCTGATTTCGTGTTGTCGTTTATTTGTTTAGTTGGGCCGAGGCCTAGTGGACCAGGCCCGTTGGACTCGTCTCGAGGAGCGCACAATTGTGAATTATTATTTTATATCTACGTGTTTTAGGATTGCATGTTTTAGAAATGTATGTTTAAATTTTATGAAATATGCATAAATAATTTAATAATTGCTTAGGTATATTTTAAATTAAATGCATGTTTTATTATTGAATTATACTTAAAATGTTTTTAAGTATATGTATAGTTTATTTATGGTTTATTTTATAATTAAATTGAATTTATTTGATATATATATACTCAAAATATACTTGGTTTTTTTTTTGTATATTTCTAGTAAATATATGGTTTATATTGTCATTTTAATTAATGTCATGCATCATTTATTTCATGAATGTATGAATTTATTTTAAATGAAGGATATCAATAGAACGTGTTACCTAGTGGGCAGCACTAGGACCGAGTACGTACCGGTATGATGATAGAGTTTAGGTTAAATTACTAATCTATTTGTGGATATTGATTGGATTGATGTGTGATGTGATTTGAGAGTGTGATTGCTGGAGCTCAGTTGACCAAGTGTCTTGGGGCCAATCACACTGACAGTCAGACTGCCGGAGCTCGGTCGACTTAGTGTCTCGGGGCTAGTCTATTGTCCAAATGGAACAAGTGAATTTATTTGGAATAAGTGAGCCTGTATAGCTAGAGTGTGGTCTAACACTATTTGAGGTTGCGATCATTTAGTGTTATATTTGATAATTCATAAACGGTTATTATTTTCAATATTATATAAAATGATTTTTGTGCTGCATTTGTGTGTATTTGCTTGTATATATATTTATTATATATACTATTGAATGTGTACATTTGTCATTTAGTTATGCATGTATATATATTATAACAATTCACTCAGTGAGGTCTGACTCCCCTCCGTTGATTATTTTTTAGGAGAGTCTTCATCCTCAGACCTCAGTAGCAGACCTTTACGTCGAATTTCTTTTGCCCTGACTTTATTATGTAAACTACTTACTTGATTTTACTTTGTATTATAGACACTGCAGTAGTTAAGTTGTGAGATGTATGTTGTATATATGTATGAGATTTAAATTTTAACGGATTGAAATGAGAATTTGTATTGAAAAATTATATATATATGAAATGAGTTTGTATTATTAAATCAGCTGATGAGTTACAATATTACTTATGAGATTTTAATTTCCACTACAAGATATTTTATTTACTTTTATTATTATTTCATGCTTTTATTTTATTTTTAAGGCTTGCTACGGGTTCTGGATTCGAAAGAATTCCCGTTCTCTAGCGCCGGTCATGACAATAATAACAACAACAAAACAAAATTTAACCAAAAAGAGTTAAAATTAAATAAATTAATATTTATTATTTAATTATTAGCTAAACTTAAAAAAATTACATTAAATTAATTTTTGCATAAATAAAAATATTAATATTAAAAATATTAAAGAAACAAAGTGTCATAGCTCAAATAAAAAATTTGCTAAATTGTAATAAATTATAAGTTTAATGGTTGTAATATTTAAATTGTTATATAAAGAAAATATAACTTTATTAGTTTTAAATTTTTTATTAACAAATAACTAATGATTGCTTGTTATCTTATGATTAACTATAACCATAATAATTTTTGTATATGAAATCAATTAAAGAGTTGAGAAAAAATAATTATAAAAAATATTGAAGTCATATTATTTAAATAAAAGAATTATAAAAATTGTAATGAATTATAATTATATTAAGTTAATATTAAATTGTTATATAAATAAATAACATTGTTATTATTTTTAAAACTTTTATTTAATAATAATAATAATATGTTTAATTGTTTATTTACTATATATCACGAGTTAAATAATTTTTTTGTTCACGTGTGAAACACCTGGTTATTGACTAGTATATATAAATGTACGAAGGGGAAAATAGATAAAATTATGAATAAGTCATCACTCATTATTATATAAAAATTGGATAATTTAGTCATTTACTAATAAAAGTAAATTAAATTAATTAAAATATAATTTTAATTTGATAGAAAGTTTATTTCCTATTTTAATTAGGTTCATAAAAATGAAATTAATTAACATATAATTGTAATTTAATTGAAAGTATATTTCTTATTTTAATTATGTCAACTTTGATTTTATCTTTAACAAAATTAAATTATCAAAATTTTAGCATTAATTTATTAAAAATATTTGCTTTGTGGCCAACATGACTATTATTTTGGAAAATTCAATTATTAAAATTTGAGCATTAATTTATTAAAATTTTTTGTTTTGTGGTCAATGTGACTATTATGTTGCAAAAAATTATCTTCCTTGGATTAACCAACTCTATCAAGGATTTGTGGTCTCTAATTAGAATTTAAATTAATACAATTGGAATTTAATTTTTTTTATAATTCTAATTGTAATTATCATATGGAAAAAATTCTCTATATAAAGGCTTTGTTTTAATGTGAATTTTAAATTTGTAGTTTTTATTTTTTTTGTTTCTCCATCAATAATTTGATCAATATGTCTACCAATAGCAATAGTGAAATCTCTACAATTGATTTTCTTAAAGATGGGATGAAGCAATTTACCATCCAAAACACATGATATTGAAGAAAATGTAATTAGAGGAAGCAAAGAAAAAGAAAAAAAGATAAAAAATTATATGGTATGGTCATATTATTTAATATTGTAATTGTAATAATTTATATTATAATATACATGTAAGAAATTATTTTGTTTATTTTGTTTATATTCTTTTACAAATTTTCTAGGTATCGTGGTTCATATTAATTCAATTTTCAAAATAAATAATGGTGGTTGGAGGATAAGTGCTATAATCATTAATGATAGGTGATTTTTTTAATTATACTATCCTTTAATTTAATTATACTTTTAAATTATATATATATGTGTGTGTGTGTATGTACCTATATATATAGATTACAAAAATTGAAATTAGTTTTATGGGATGATCTATCTCAAAATGAAGGAGAACATTTTAAGAAATTACTGAATAATTGGTTAGAAATAGTGAGGAGAAGCAAATTGTTGCATTATCAAATGTTCATTATTCTATTTACAAAAGTAATTTTATTTTTTTATTTGAAATTTACAATAATTGATTTTTAATTTTAATTTAAGGTATATGATTCTTTTTTTTTTATTTTATCTAGGTTTTACAATAATTGCCTTTGAATTTTAATTCAAAGTATAAGATTCCTTTTTCATTTTATTTAGGTGATCTTCAATTGTATATAATTATATAACTATACTTTAAATTAATCCAAATATATTATAAATGGATGAGTTACGAGATTTGTAAGTAAATATTTTATATTATTTAATTGGTATTTTCTTATATATTTAATGTGTTTTATTTTTTAATTGTATTATTTATTTTAGTTATTCTTTTTATTAGTCATAATTCAAATATGTTGGAGAAGAGTGATTCATGTTTTCTATCAAATATAAAAAAAATAAAAGAAGCACCCAAGTGAGTTTAAATCAAGCAATAGAAATCTCATTCAATGTAAGTGATATTTTTAATTATGTTTTAAAATATTTGAATGATTTTTGGCTATATATATGTGTGCGTGTGTGTATTTTCTAGGAACTTAAATGTTACTTCAAAGTAAAAATGTAAAAAAATTGAGAATAATTTTTTTGGTTGGTATGACTTTTACTTGAAATGCACTAATAAAGTTTATCTAAATGATGAGGACAACAAATTCACTTGCTCTAAATGTTGTGACAAAGATGCCAAATTTATTGAGATGTATTATTATGATTGTTACTTTTAAAATTATTTTTTATTGATATTGTCTAGATTTTTTTATTAATTATTAATAAATTTCTTTATTTTTAATTTTGCAAATACAAATATTACATATACATGTTAAAATTATACTTATTAAAAAGTAATAAATATAAAAAAATTTATGCGATAATAACAAGTCAAACAAATTAAAATCACGTGCTGAAAATTGGTATATATATATATATATATATATATATATGAGATGTAAGGTAATTGTGAACTCACAATACAATTACCTTTATGCCCTTAGCTCAATTTTTTTTCTTTAGATTATTAAAAATTTTTTTACAAATTTCGGGTGTGTCATAATCCAAATTTGGGAGTCATGACCGACGCTAGGAATGAAAATTCTTTCAAATTCGGAACCCGTAGCAAGTCTTACAAATAAAAACGCATGCAATAAATAAATAAAATACACCAGAATTAAAAATTAAGTCAATATAAAAATAAATACTTAAATGTCATTTCATAAAATAAAAATTATAACCATACAATATTTAGAGAAAGGTCTCTTACTAAAACTAATATTCTACAGATACAAAGCACTACTACTACAACTTTCTAGAATACAATAAAGTTCAGATAAATAATTTACATAATCTAGTCGGGGTTGAAGAAGTCCAGCGTAAAGGTCTACTACTGAGATTTGACGACAAGGAATCTCCTGAAAAAAATATTGAGGAGAGTCAGACCTCACTGAGTGAATTATTATAATATATATACATGCAATATAAAACATATTCAATTAAGCATCAGTATATATATATAAATATACATGCATTTGACACATATGTAAAACTCTGCTTTTATATATATATATATATATATATATATGCACACCGAATGCATAAGACATTATTTAAATGAAGAATCAAATAGAATCTTAAAAATAATTGTAACCTCAAACAAATATCTCACTAGCCATGCAAGCTTACTTAATTCCAAATAAATTCTCTTATTTCATTTTAGATAGTAGACTGGCCCTGAGACAATAAGTCAACCGAGCTTCAGCAGTCTCACTGTTAATGTGATTGGCCTTGAGACACTAAGTCAACCGAGCTCCAGCAATCATACTATTCACTCACTGAATACTCAATGTTCACAGTAATTAATTCACCACAAATAATTCTCACAATATTAACCCTAATGTCTAACGAATCGGTACGTATACAGTCATAGTGCAGCCCAATAAGTAGCACGTTTTATTGTTATCCTTCAAATAAAATTGTATATTTATGAAAATAAACAAATAAATAATTAAATATAAATGACATTCATAACAGAAGATATACCATAATATGCTTGAATGCATATTGAGAATATATCAAGTACATATCATCGCATATATGTCGAAATATACTAAAATATACTGAAAGTATATCGAAAATATACTAAACCATTTAATGAAATACTTCATATCAAAACATAACTATTTATAATCATGCACTATATGTAATGTATATATAAAATAATAACTCACAAGTTTGCGCTCCTCAAGACTTACTCGACGGACCTAGTTCGATAGGTCTTGGTCTCGGTGCAGCTAAGAAATAAATAATAATAATAATAATAATCAAAATAATTTCTAACTTATACTTCTAAGGATTCTAAAGGAGACTTGATCTAGGAATTAAAAATTTAGACAAATACAGAAATTCAGGATTTACCCGATATCACATTTTACAAGAATTCTATAGAAATTTTGGCAGAACTTCCTCTGTAAAACGGACATATCTCTACTGATAGTAGAGCCGATCCTGTAAGAAAAATATACTCATAAATTCCACAAAGCTCAACACCTCGGGTTGGGATCCCGAACTACACAAATTCCCAACCGAGGTTCACAATTCGCCAAAAATCAATATAAAATAATAAATATATTAAAAATCATTAAATTCCATAAATATCCATAAAATACCAAAATATAATATATTTAAACATTAAATCACTAAATATAATTATTTTCACAATAATTAAATAAGAATCTCAAATAATAATATAATTATTCTTTCTTCTTCTTTTTTCCTCTTTTTTCTCTTGGTCTCTCCCTGTTTTTTTTCTTTTTTTTTCTCTAGCCCTTTTTTCCTCCCCTTTTCTAGTTATCCTCCCCCTCCTTTAATGCCCATTATCTCACATTAACGCAGAAGGTGGAGTAATTGCTCCACGTTCTTCCCGTTATTTTTTTTTATACCATGCGTCGTAGAGGCGTGCGCCCTTGATGATAGAGGCGTACGTTTTTAACACATAGAGACGTGTGCCTCTATGTATAGAGGCGTGCACCTTATCGACGGGAAATGGGCTTTAATTAGGTTAGGCTGAAAGCATTGGTTCGTGGGCTGGGTAAATTATTTGGGCTTGTCAAATGAATTAAAGGCTCTCACAAGTGGGTTTGAATCCAATCCTTTAGCAAATTGGGCTTACTTGTAAAACTTCATCATTGGGCTTTTGCCACGCGAGTTGGGCTGAACCATATGTCCACAGTTTGCCCCCTTGATTTTTGAAAAACTGTTAAAAATGCAAAAAAAATTAAAAATAATTTTTTCAAAAAGCAACATGCATAATAGAAATAACTAAATCCAGAGATTCAATTTTGGACCTTGAGGTCCAAAAGTTTGAACCCTAAGGTTCCAATTTGAGAATCCAGAGATTCGTATCAAAACAATCAATAATTTTGAACCTGAAGGCTCGAATTTGAACCTTGAGGTTCAGATTTGAGCCCTGAAGCTCAGAGTTTGAACCCTGAGGTTCGACTTTGAATCATGAGATTTAAATTTTGAACCCTGAGGTTTGAGTTTTGAATTCGGAGATTCGATTCTGAAGTAGGTGAATCCTGAGATTCGAGTTTTGAACCTTGAGGCTCATAATTTGAACCCTGAGGTTCAGATTTTGAACCCTGAGGTTCGGATTTGAGCCTTGAAGCTTAGAATTTAAACCCTGAGGTTTGGATTGTGAATTCAGAGATTCGGCTTTGAGCCCTAAAGCTCAGAATTTGAACCCTGAGGTTCGGATTGTGAATCCAGAGATTCGATTGTTAAATTCTTGGGACATGATCTATACATTGCTTTCCTGTAAACATAAGTTTAAAGTATTAGTTAACTTCAGGTATCAAAAGGTAATTTTTCCATAAGGAACCAAAATGATAATTTTCCAAAGTTATATATAATCAAACTTTTTTTCTTTTCCTATTTCATATTTAAAATTTGGTGCCCTTTCCACTTCTTCCTTCCAAACACTATTCTTCTGAAATCATGGACCTATCACTCGAACGCACACCCGACTTTCCCGCATGGCCAACAGTCGCTCCTGAGGCTTGGGCACCTCATTCTTTGCACTTAGAGCCGGATCAGGACGTCCCTCTTACATCGTCTCTTCAGACACATATCTGTTCGCATGCTACAGGGAGGTTAGTCATTTTTACCTGCTTTTTCTTCAAATAAAACACTGGGTCAGTTAGATTTAGACATATGTATGCTTAATTAACCAAAAAATCAATAGAAAACTAGGTAAAATTAAATCATTTAGGTTTTGAAACCTCGATAGTTCACGTTGCAGAGGCGTGCGCCTCATCGATGACACGTGTGCCTTTATGGCAAAACATGCGCCTCTTTAGTTAAAAGGCATGAAACTTTTACTGCATAGGGGCACATGGTTCTACCATGTGAGGCGTGCGTCTCTACATGTAGAGGCATGCACCTCTATAATGAGGCATGCGCCTCTATGCGTAGGGACGTGCGCCTCTATGGCCAGAAATTCTTATTTTGTGAAATTTATTAACCTACTTTTAGCAATAAAAGATAATAGAAACTCATTTAATACTTCTTGCATTTCAACCAGCACTCTCTGAAGGGTGCTGGTAATATTATTGGTGCCCGTGAGTGGTACGAGGTATGACTGACGTGATCCAGGAGAGGATCCGAGAGACAGGCTTTGAGCCTTTCATCCTTGCGCTACCCACCGCTGTTGGTCGTCATGAACTCAACGGTTTATATGCTTTGATGGAGTGATGGATGGACTCGACACACACCTTCCATCTACCCGTTGGTGAGCTGACACTGGATCCAGTGGCTTTCACGGCTATTACTAGAGTAGCTTACGCCGGCAAGCCAGTCCCATTCGATAGGCGTCTGGTGCCTATGACTCCTGACCGTGCTGCTTATATTGAGCGGTTATTAGGTATGGTTCTTGCTATGAAGGTGACCCATACTGTCAAGTTTGACTCGATTATCGCACATTATTCTGAGATTGCTGTAGAGGATATCACTTCTCCTCGTGAGGTCGATCAGATAGTCCGAGCCTTTATCTTTTACCTTTTGGGTACTACCCTTTTCTGCAACGCAGCTAGCTCGGTGGATCTCATGCTCCTGATGGCCCTTCGAGATATGAACCTCATCCACACTTATGATTAGGGGTCCGCTGCTCTTGCTTACCTCTATTGGAGTATGAATGACTTCGTTAGGGGAGCTCGTCGGCTATGTAGTTTCTGGCATGCCATCCATGTGACTTTTAGCTCTTCATCTTTCCTTTTTTTTTTACCATCCCCATATGTCCCTTTTCATGATTTCTTATTTTTCTTGTCCTGCAGGTGTGGGGATTAGAGCTGCGCTTGATACGAGGAGTGATGCCCTCTGCTAGGACTTTCCCTTTATTGAGCCGATGGGGTCCCAGTCATACAGGGAGTAGGCAGATGTCCCGTGTTCACATCCATCGTGTTTACATCAATAGTCTTCTATGGAGAGAGGTAACCCTACAAGGAAAATAGAACTAATTAGCAATTTGTTAACATATATAAAGTTAAACTTACCTAGTGCATTCTCTAATCAGGTTGTGAGATCTCCCTGGGGACCAGTTGAGAACTGGACTAAAGCTATGGTTCGCTCAAGACACATAGCTGAGAGGAGCATTTTTTGGTGGGACCCTTTCAAAGGATGTTCTATCTTAGAGAGCGTATTCTGGAGTGGGCTTTGGGTCCCGGTGGGAGACGTGTACCCATAACTCCTCCTATGATGTTCTAAACCCATCAGCTAGTAGGAGATGATCTGAGATGAGCCTCGAGAGGATCTCCTGCTATCCGTCGGGTCTCTGCAAGGTAGCATGGCATCTACACTACTTTCATCAGACATCAGTTGCTGCTTGCACTTCCATTGCCTGGTCTAGTCCCTCAGGTATGCTTTATCTCTCCTTTTTGACCATTTACTTCAGTTATTACTTTATCACACTCTCATATAAACTCTTTTCACAACTTCATCAAAGAGGTCCTGGACCTCAGATTAGGTCTCCACCTTCAGGTGAGCATCCTACGCAGCGAGTTAGGATCCGCTCTCCTATTGCTAAGGATAGACCTAGCACTTCTTATGCCCTACCACAGAGGTCCTCGGATGCTGGTCCTAGCACTTTACATGTTCCTCCGAGGAGGGTCCCTGAAGCTGGTCCCTCATTTTTTCATGGCGCCTTTGCATATCTTCCCGAGCCTACAGTCAGGTATTGGGATACTAGTAGGAGATTGTTGTGATCCATTCTGACTCCGAATCCTGAGGACAGTCCATCTTTCGTGCCCCTTACTACTGCACATGTGAGTGTAGACCATTCTTGCTAATTCCTTTAACTTGTTACATTCATAGACTAACAAGAATTGAATCTTTGTACTTGCAGGTTCCAAAGGAGCAGGGTGAGCATATTTTTCGCTTACTAGAAGCCCAGCGAGACTTCATATTCCAAGTCTCTGAGGAGTGGAGGGTAAATAATCAAAACATCTATCCTATATGTATGCATGCTTTTCATGATGTTTACTTACCTTTTCCTTTCATGTTTAGACAGATGCATTGTGCAGGTTTGGATTCCAGGATCCTCTTGCTCGAGCGACAACTAGCTGACCTCCAAGTCGTAAGTGGAGATGATGACAATGATATGGAGATCGATTATAAGACAGCGCCCACTGCAGACCACCCTATATCTCCTGGTGTTTAGGATGCCGAGGAGGACGTGGCTGACGATGAGGAGGGTGTTGAGGGTGAGACTACTAGGGAGGATGATGATGGTGAAGAGACAGAGTCCGAGGAGGAGTAGGGCTAGGTTAGGTGATAAGATAGAGGACATTTTTATTATTGGGCATTTTTATGTACAGACCATTCTTGGATAGAACACATATATATAAAAGATGCATTTTATTTATTTTCTTATTCTTGTGTATAAAAATATAGGCAACCATAATCAAAATCAACTCAATTTGTAATAAAAATGGGTAAAAGTACACAAACAGCTACCAAAAGGGGCGCGCGTCTCTGTTCCAGAGAGGCGTGCGCCTCTAAATATGTGGCATGCGCCTTTACACATGAGGCATGCGCCTCTTCTCAAAAAGCATACGCCTTTAAATCTCGATACTTGCATCTCTGAGTTAATAAGGCGTGTGCCTCTTCGGTGTTGCCTATGCCTCTTTGGCTCAAATTCCGAAATATCTTCTAACCCTGCCCCTTCCAAAAACCTATAAATATCCCCTCATTGTTCTTTTCAACCCACAATCGATTTCTACTCTCAAGAACCCTAAAACTCTTCCATAACCATGTCAGAATATCATCTAAAACCTATCCTGCAGAATTTAAATGGAGAAGACTGGCAAAAACTGAATTCGTTTCATCTTTCTATCTTCAGATCCATCCGTCTGAATAAGATTAACTACCCATTCCTGCATGCTGTTGCTCAATTCTGGGATCCACATAATCATGTTTTTTGATTCAATAACTTCATATTTTGCCCCCTGTCGGAAGAATTCGGAGTGATTCTGGGTTACCCAGATGATTCTTCCAAACCGATTATGGTTCCATCACTAAATAAACTGGATAACAGAGCTATTCAACAACAGATGGATCGACTACTCAATATCCCTCCTTTTATATCTCTTATACATGTATCGGGTAATGGGATCATCTTTGAATCATTCTTGAAGGCAGCTATGGTTGTCAACAGCAATGAAGTGTGTTGGCCACGGATGATCGCTTTCTGCATTTACACTTAGTTCCTATTGGTTTCTCCTTCTGGTGATTGTGATCCTAAGATTATGCATATTTTTTATCAAATAGAATCTGGGTCCAACCCTATGCCAGTGATTCTTGTTGAAACTTTAATTGGTTTGGACAATCTGCCTACGACACACCGATTTGCTTGGAGTCCTATATTACTAGAGGTTTTTCTTCTTCTTCTTTTTTTTTAACCATCCTCATATTTTGCAAATCTGGCTCCAAGAAAAGCTGAAATTGTTGAGACCCCCTCGAAACATTGAGCAGTACAAGCCTAAATAGGTACGGACCTGACCATTGCAGAAACTCCCAGCTGACTTGAAAAAATGGTTGGCTGACTTTCTAGATACCGAAGTTCAGTGGATGTGTCCCTAGTGGAAGATCATACATGTGACCACCAGGACTTATACCATTACGTGGCTCTTGCTGGTCTGAACTTCTACTCATTGTATTACCCTGCTCGACTCTGCCGCCAATATGGGGAAAAAGAGCTAATTATGGAACCCACTCATGGTTTTCAAGTTGGTCCTCTGACTTAGAACTTCATAGAGAACCTTTCAGCCACTTGGCCTCGTCGTACCATTAGGCACAACATCTCACTGGATGGAGACATTACTACTGACGATCACTACAAGGTTTGGATCCACTTGTAGCAAATAGAATAAGATGAATTTAAAATGCATCAAAAGACTAAGGATTTGTTTAAGATTAGCATACAAGAAATGGGAAAAAATAAAAGGAAAAGGACTTAAACTTATTTTCTTCCTTCAGTTTCAGCAACTTTATCGAATTTAGCTTGTCTTATATGATTTCTTTCCTTTTGGTTAAACACATTGTAGTAAGCATTTAATGCAACATTTAATAGAAACAAAAACAAGCCATTTTATTTAAAATAAGCACAACCTGTACATACTTAATTGCTTCCAACATTTCTCCTGTCATTGGATGGCTTGCCCTTGCAAGTTTTCCACCCAATTATTTTATTTGCTATCTCTCCTTTTATTTATCTTTAATTTTTGCCTAGACCGCTCCTTTGCGAAGTTTTCAATCTAGCAGGATTTTTTTTTATTATTATTAGCTCTAATTTTTGCCTAGACAACCTCTTTTAAGGTTTTCTCCTTAGCAAGGCTTCACATAAAGTACTTATTGAGTTTATCCAAATTGATGGGATTTCTGAACTCATTCCCTTCCAAATCAGACAGAATGGCTGTACCTTTTGAAAATATCTTCTTTACCAGGTAAGGACCTTCCTAGTTCGACTTGAACTTTCCCCTCGGATCGGTAAGCAGTGGCTTTGTATGCTTCAGGACTAATTCACCCTCTTTATTTTCCCTAGCTTAATCTTTTTATTGTAAGCTCTAGTGATCCTCTTTTGATATAACTGTATATGATACATGGCTTTTAACCTCTTTTCATTTAGCAGTGTCAGTTGTGCCAATCTACTTTCTACCCATTGATACTCAGGGATCTTGGTTTCTAGCAAAACCCTTAGAGATTGAATTTCTACTTTTACTGGCAGCACTGCTTCACAACCATATACTAATGAGTAAGGCGTGCGGTGGATGTTCTTGCAGTCGTTCTATATCCCCACAATGCAAATTATAAAATTCAGACCAATCCTTATAGTTCTCCACCATCTTGGCCAAGATCCTCTTGATATTCTTGTTTGTAGCCTCAACTGCACCATTAGCTTGAGGGCGATAAGGAGACGATCGATGATGCTCTATTTTATAGTGCTGAAGCAAAGCAATTGTTTCTGATTGGAATTGCACCCTATTATTAGTCACAACATGATGTGGTAATCCATATCGGTAGATTATGTTCCTTTCAATAAACCTTGCCATTTGTTTTAATCCTACTGAAGTGAATGACTCAGCCTCAACCCATTTATAAAATTATCCACTACCACCATAATATATCAATGTCTATTTGATGCTACCGGTCTTATCTCTCTAATTATATTGATTCCCCAAGCTACAAAAGGCCATAGCGATATCAATCCTTGAAGTTCCATCGAGGGCAAATATCTAACATCCCCGTAAGGTTGACAATTGTGGCATTTTTTTTACAAACTTAACACAATCTGACTCCATAGTTAACCAAAAGTATCCCTGACGAGTTATTTTCTTTGCCAGAACCATTTTGTTCATGTGAGGCCCATATACACTTGTATGCACAGCTTCCATGATTGTTTGGGTTTCTTCTTTATCCACACATCGTAGGTGAATCCCAGTCGGCATTCTCTTATACAATATGCCCATATGGCTGATAAACTATCGCAATAACACTTTTAATGACATCTTCTCCTTTTTATCTGCATCCTCGGGTAATTGTCCAGTTTCGAGGTATCTTTGCAGATTATAAAACCATGGTTTCTCTGCTAGCCCATCGGCATTACCCTTATCTCTTCATATCACAGAGTCCTTGACTTCACTAGAACCAAAGGCTTAGCCGAGGTTTTAGCAAGATTTTCCCACATTGAAGCTATTGTGGCTAAGGCATTTGCAACTTGATTATCTTCCCGGGGTAGGTGTACAAACTTGCACAGATTAAATGACAAGGTTATAGTAATCAAGTGATTCACATAGGGCTTCAATTTCTCTTCTTTAACCTCCTATTCTCTGGAAACCTGTTTCACCACCAACATCGAGTCCCTATAAACTGTTATTTGCTCTACACCCATATCCCTTAAAGCTTCCAATCCAAATACACATGCCTCATATTCAGCCTAGTTATTCGTTACTTCAAACTCAAGTCTCTTAGCCATGGGAATTATCTCACCCTCAAGTGTGACTAAAATTACTCCAACTCCTGCCCCCTTACTGTTAACTGCTCCATCAAAATACATACACCATCCCTGCACCTCAATAGCTCTCAAATGCTCATCAAGAAACTCCAACTCCCATTCTTGCTCATCTTTTTTGGGGTTTTATGCTAGAAATTCCGCAATAGCTCTTCCCTTTATCACTTTTTTGGACAGATATTCAATATTAAATTCTATGAGTAAGATCAACCATCGTGCCAACTTTCCAGTAAGTGAAGGAGTTTGCTGGAGATATTTCAGAGGATCGTGCTTTGACACTGCTTGAATCTTGTAGGATTGAAAATAGTGCCAAAGCTTCTTTACCGCCCATATGACTAATAAACATGTTTTTTCCACCAGATTATAGTTAACTTCATAAGGCATAAACTTTTTACTCAAATAATACACGGCATGCTCAACTCCACTCTTATCTTCTTGTGCCAACATTGCCCTCACAGCTTCTTTTTCTATGGCAAAATACAAGATCAAGGGTTTCCCCAGTCTCAGGGTTGTAATATTGGTGGGTTTATCAGATATCTTTTGACCGCTTCAAAGGCTTACTGACATCATTCATCCCCTATCACCTACTAATTCTTTCTCAAAAGCTTGAATATTGGTTTATAGATAGTAGTTAGCTTGGATATGAACTGACTGATGTATTGTAACCATCCAATGAACCCTCTTACTTCCTTTTCTGTCTTCAGAGCAGGCATCTCACTGATAGCTTTTACTTTGTCCAAATCAACTTCTATTCCCCTCTTGCTGACTATATGACCTAAAAGCTTCCCTGAAGCAACCCTAAATACAGACTTCTTTGGATTCAACCTCAAGTTGTACTTTTCAGCTCTTTCTAAAAACTTGTCGAGGGCCTCAAAGTGTCCTTCTCGTGTCGGAGACTTAACCATCATATCATCCACATATACCTCAATCTCCTTGTGGATCATGTCATGCAATAAGGTAGTAGCCATCCATTGATAAGTTGCCCTAATGTTTTTCAATCCAAATGGTATCACTAAGTAGTAATAAATATCCCACTCAGTTATGAATGGAGTTTTTATCTTATCCGCCACCGCCATCTTGATATGATTGTATCCCGAGAACCCGTCCATAAATGAATACATAGCACTTGAAGCTACACTATCTACTAGTGTATTAATGTGGGGTAAGGGAAAGTCATCTTTCGGGCAAGCTTTATTCAAATCCCTGTAATCAAGACACATCCATACTCTTCCATCCTTTTTCGGCACTGGGACTATGTTAGCCAGCCATTTCGTGTCATCAACCACTTCAAGAAAACCAGCCTTCCATTGCTTCTCAACTTCTTCCATAATTAGGAGGGCCCATTCTGGTCTCAATCTTCTTCTTTTCTACTTAACTGGTGTGATGTGAGGATAAGTAGGAATTTCATATTCCACAATCTCATGATCTATCCCCGATATATCCTCATAACCCTAAGCAAATACTTTCTATCTTTTAATTAATATTTCTTTCATTTTTTCACTCTCTTCAGGAGAAAGATCAGAAGCAATTGATATATTTTTAGGATGTTCAATTATGCCTAAATTAAATGCAATGGTTTGTGTAGAATTAATGTCAATATATGCATAAAATGATCATCACAATGCACATAACCATTAGGTAAGACATTGCATAAGTAAGCAAAATCAGATTTCATTGCATCCACTTTGGAAAAAAATAAATCATCAAGTTCAAATAGGCTAGCAAAAGAAACATCAATTTCATCCAAAGAAACATTAACAAAAGGGTTTTCAATGAAGGTCTCCAGGTTCATGGTAGCCTCCTCGCTCTAGTCCACATCTCCAGCAGCATCTTCGATTTCCTCAGTAGCAATCTCTTTACCCTTGGAGTTCTTTTCAACAGCATCCTCAGCATCCTTCTTGAGCACCATAGCAGCAACATCATCCTGTTCATCCACTATCAACTCTTCTATTATAGGCCCATCCATGCTCTTCTCTCCCAGATAATCTATGAAAATCTCAAACCCAAGGACTTTCCTTCCTTCAAAAAATAAAGGCTCAGGCTTTCCTTTGTAGGTAGAGTAATTCCCTTCTTTCACAAACCTTTCTCAGAGTGTCCATTCCTCTTCACTATCAAGCCCATCTTTCTCCCCTTGATATCCTAGTCCATATTTTAGAATTTGCAGCTTTGCTTCCACATACTCAGGCGGTCTAATCTGATTCTTTCCCAGTCCTATCCCAAGCATGAAATTCATTCCTTTCAATATATTCATTACCCTTTCTTCCATGGAATCCTTATAAATCATACAAACTTGAAACCCTAGATTCAAAGGAACTTCCTTGGGAGCCAACTTTAGAGCTTTAATAACGGCCTCAGATTCAGCTGAAATAGTCACAACCTTCCCCTCATAAGGAAACTTAATCTTCTGATGGAGAGTGGAAGGGACCCCGCCAAGAGGGTGGGACCAAGGCCTTCCCAAAAGTACAACGAAAGTAACCAGAATGTCAAGCACATGAAGAGTGACCCAAGCTTCAATAGGTCCGATTTTGACCAAGGCCTTAAAGGTACCTTCTACCGACCTTTTAGTATCATCATAGGCCTTGATTATCACATCAGTTGGTTGTAGATCAGTAGCAGTCAAACCAAGCCTTGGCAGTATCTTTAAAGGGCATACATTGATGGCTGACCCATTTTTAACCATCATACAACAAGTCAATTTTCCTTTGATTTCAACTTTAATGAACAAAGGATGGTAATGCTCTCTTCCTTCAAGTGGCAGATCCTCATCGGTGAACATTATTGCACCTTTAAGCTTTTGCGTCAAGGAACTAACCAATTGTTGAGGGGTTGTGTTAATAGGAACCCTCCTCTCAAGTAAGACTTGAACCATAGCATCACGGTGAATCTTGGACTACATCAACAACTCCCAAATATTGGAAATTATCTTTACAGGTAGTTCTTTCTTTGGCGCTTCTTTTTCAGCTTCAACTTTCTGCTCATGCTTATCCTTTTTCGCAACTATCTTTTCTTTTCCCTATTCCTTTGCCACCACCATATGTTTAACTGCCTACTCTCTTTCTCCTTCCCAAACATCAACCTTCTCTTGTGTAACTTCATCATCGAAAGACCAGATGCCTAACATATTGATGGACAAACCTCCCTCATTCATGATTTCCGATTTGGTTGATAGGGTGGTTTCAGGATGAGTTTTAGGTGTTTTAAGGTCAATAAAGGAGTTCAGCACTTGTTCTTCAGTCAAATCGATGCCAATCATCAGGACATGTTGATTTGGTGGTGGGGTATTTTGGTAGTTTAGTAGAGGATTGGTTTGAGTGTTTGGCTTTTTAGTTTCTGGGTCAACCAGTTTCCCAGAATCAATAAGGTCTTGGATATCATGTTTAAGGTGGGTACATTGGTCAGTTTCATGTCCAATGACTTGGTGGTATTTACAGTAAAGTATGGGATTGGCATTGGGAAATGGTGCTTTTGGTGGTAGTGGGTGAAAGAGACCTTTTTCAACAAGTTTATCCAGGACTTTAGAGAGAGGTCTTCCCAAATTAGAAAACTTATGAGGCCGATCAATATCATTGATCTATACATTACTGGATGGCCCCTCTTTGTTTTCAGATCTTCCTCCGAAGTACTTCTTCTTTTGGGCCACATCACCCTCTTTATGAACCCCAAATCGGTAAAGCTCTTCGAAGTTCCTAATTCCCATGTCATTTAACTTTCTAGTAAGCGATGGGATACAACCATCAATTGCAATCATCAGTTGATCTGACTCAGCTGGTCGTTGTCTCATTTGTGCTAGATTTTCCCTTTATCTGGTTAAATAATCTGAGAAGGACTCGTTGAATTTTTGCTTGGTGTTTTGCAAATCTTTCAATGAAACCTCTATCTGGGAGTTCAACCTATATTGTTTCACAAAAGCATAGCACAGTTCCTTCCAGTTAGTTTGCACATAGGGCTCCAAAGAGTAATACCATCGAATCGGTGCACCTTCCAAAAACAATGGAAACTGCTTCACAATCTGAGAAATAGTGAGCTCAATTATTTTCATATGTGTAATGAACTGCTTCAAGTGCAAATGTGGGTCTTCAATGCCCGAATACTTCCTCATATCGGGGAATTTGAACTTCTTTGGTAGAGGTTCTTGGTTAACAAAATCCATGTCACTGTAATCCATAGACGTATCCATCCCCTTATCTCTCATCAACATCTGCATTTGAGATCTCATTTTTTCCATCTCTTTGGCCCAAACTGGCTCCTTAAAGATTGTAGCAGTTTAGAATTCTTGCCTAGCAGGCTCAGCTAAAACTATTTCCAGATCCTCATCCGAATCCCTAGGCTTAGCAATTATTGTCTCTCCATTATCCAAATCAACAGGCTGTTTCCCCCTGGTATTATGAAGAACTTCCCCCATCACCTCCCGGATAAGGTTTCTAATGTCAGTAACAATTTCTTCTTTTAGCTATTTCCCAAAGGCATCCAAATCCAAATTATCAGACATCGTTATGGTTTCAGTTGATTGAGCAGTTCTGACAGGTGTAGCTCTGATTAGCCGGCCCTCAAGAGTACGTGTCCAAACAGAAGATGAAGGATCTATTTCTGTAAGACAAAGGATTAGAAATATGCATGACATGTATGCATGATATGTAGTTCTATTTAAAGGGTTTTAATTCAAAAAATAAATAAGTAAGCACACATAAGGTCTCATACACAATCTTCCAACCTTATTTCTCCCACACACGTATTATTGGTCAGTCTCTTACTTAGGATTTTTGGTCTGGGTTTTAATTATCAATAGAGGATAATAAAACCAACGTACATGCATAAACTCTTAAAACAGAACAAACAAGTAGTATATCTTTCTCATAAAATCAAAGTCCGACATAATGGACCATAATAGATGGACAAGGCCCAATCTAACATAGTGCATTATTATTGGGCTTGGGCTTTATGAGGGAGACTACTATATGGCATCAAAACATATGCATTTAGGAAAATCCTAAAGGTAGTTACTAGGGCACTACATGAGCTGAGTCTCGGGTAAAGTCAAAGGCTCCCACAGTCTATTATATACTTTTTTTCTTCTCCCCACTTAAGGGTCCAAACGACGTACTTATTCATACTTCACTGTGAGTAATAATAGCTATATACTCCACCACCATGTTTGAGTGAAACACGGGCAACAACTATTGTCGGACTGATAGGGACTGTGTGCACAATGTGTGAATGGTGTCGTGAATGCAAAATGCAAAAGGAATAATTAGATAATAAAACATAAAATACTGGAATCAGTTTCTCTATCCCCAGTGGAGTCACCACTGTAGGCGGCAGGGTTCAGCGTACGTCCAAGTGTCTGGCAACCATAACATTGTGTGGGTTCAAGGCCCACTAGGAAATACAAACACAAGCCTTTTGGGCTTGGATCGGAGATGGGAGTTATCATCCGAATAAAACTTGGGACACTTCACAGCAACTGGATTCCACGGAGGATACCCAGCAGTTGTCCTCAGAGATTGGGTCCGAAAACTAGGTATGGGCTTTTGGTACGGCCCACTCGATCTTACGATCGGCCTCTATTTGTACTTCATGTTTTATTATTTATAATTATTTATTTATCCTTTAATTACATATGAAGGCTATTTTAATTCAAACAATTTCCAAATTTTACAATTTAGTCTAAGTTTGATTTATTAGTCCATTTTCATGCAATTTGATTTGATTAAAGCATCCATACATCCACAACTTAAATTAAATGACATGAAAATAAACCATACAAAGAAAAAGAGGGAGGAGAAATGATTACAACCCTTGTACATAATAAACTAAATAAAATAAAATAAAGAAATGGGGGGAGGAGAAATGATTACAACCCTCTATTAAAATTAAATAAACAACTAAAATAAAAATAATTAAATAATCAACTAGAATAAATTAAAAAAAAAGACATAAACTAAATATGCAATGAAAATTAAACATATTCAGAAAGTATAAATTAAATAAAAAGACAATAAAATACCAAAAAAATGAAAATAACATTGTTCTGGGACATAGAGGCGCGCACCTCTGCATTACATGGGCATGCGTCTCTGTACAAACAAATGCACGCTTTTATTCATTAGGCGCACGCTTCATTGTAACTGTCAGAAAATTCAAAAATGACATACAAGGGCGCAGAGGCGTATGCCTCCACATATTGGAGCGTGTGTCTCGTTGTAGAGACATGAGCCTCTATGTAGAGACACATGCCCTTTGGTTTAAAATAGAGGCTAACAGAAATATGTTTTCTTTAATTAAACAGCATGTTTAAGGAATTAAAATGACAAACAAAGCATATAAATAAAGTTAAATCACTTTAAAAATTAAAAAGGCATGCAATAACGACGAAACACATAAGCAAATTGAATAAAAGCAAAATTAAAATGAGAAATTGAAAATAGAAAAAAGTTACTGTGAAGCTTGATCTTTGAAAATAATTAGCCCTTAGATTGATTCTTGATGACCTTTTCTGCCTCTGGTTTCCGGATTCAGACCCTTTTGTTTTTATTTTTGATTCGCTCGTTTCTTAGTGTTCTTTCTTCTTCTTTTTTCCTCTTTTTTCTCTTGATCTCTCCCTATTTTTTTTTTCTTTTTTTTTCTCTAGCCCTTTTTTCCTCCCCTTTTCTGGTTATCCTGCCCCTCCTTTAATGCCCATTATCTCACATTAACGCAAAACGTGGAGTAATTGCTCCACGTTTTGCCCATTATTTTTTTTGTACCATGTGTCACAGAGGCGTGCACCCCTGATGATAGAGGCGCATGTCTTTAACACACAGAGATGTGCGCCTCTATGTACAGAGGCATGCACCTCACCGACGGGAAATGGGCTTTAATTAGGTTAGGCTGAAAGTATTGGTTTGTGGGCTGGGTTAAGTGTTTGGGCTTGTCAAATGAATTAAAGGCTCTCACTAGTGGGTCTGAATCCAATCCTTTAGCAAATTGGGCTTACTTGTAAACCTTCATCATTGGGCTTTTGCCACGCGGGTTGGGCCGGACCATATGTCCACAATTAGTTAAAAATAGTAAATAAGTTATAAAAATCATTTTAATACCCTATATAATTCTAAAATCATTTAAAACATATTATTTAACTATAATTTCAATAAAAATACACAAATAATAACAATAATATATAAATAAAATTTAAAATTTTATTAATATTGCATATCTCAGAATAATTTTATATTATTTAAAATACAAGGTCATTACAGGGTTGTCATGACCCAAACCGAGGCCTATGACCAGCGCTACAGAACGGGAATTCTTTCGAATCTTAAACTCGTAGTAAGCCTCAAAAGAAAAGCATGCAATAATATAAAATAAATATACACCATAATTAAAATCATAAACCAATGTAATAGAAATAATCTCTTTCATATCATAACATAAATATATTGATACAATATTCAGAGAAAAACCTCTGAATTAAAATCACATACAGTAAATATAAATATAACTCACTACTAATACAAAATATGACTATTGCAGTTTTTTAGAGTACAATATAAAAATTAAGTAGATAATTTACATAAAAGAGCCTAGGCAGAAGAAATCCGATGGATGGGTTTACTATTGAGGTCTGAAGAAGAAGCCTCTCCTGTAAAAATGTCAACTAAGGGGAGTCAGACCACATTGAGTGAATTGTTATAATATATATACATGCATATCCTATATGTCAAATGCAATCAAACATTCATATATAATAAATATATATATACAAGCAACCCACACAAATACTGAAATTCAATTATATAATAATACGAAAAAATCACAGTTTTATGAAGAATCAAATAAAATCCTATTTAATCACAACCTCAATCAGTAAGAACATCACTTTAGCCATACAGGCTCATTTAATTTCAAATAAATTCACTTAATCCACATGGACAGTAGACTGGCCCCAAGACACTAAGTCAACCGAGCTCCAGCAGTTTGACTATTAGTATGATTGGCCCCTAGACACTTGGTCAATCGAGCTCCAGCAATCACACTACTCAATTACATCAATCTCAAATCAATTAATCAGATCAATCTCAAATAATTCATAATACCACAAATGATTCTCACTTAACCCTAAATCTATCGCAGTGGTATATACACGGTCATAGTGTTGCCCACTATGTGGCACGTTCTATCGATATCCTTCATTTAAAATAAAACATACATACAAAAAAAATAAGTAATGCATAATATCATTCAAAATGACAAAATAAACCATATATAGAACAAAATGACAAAATAAACCATGTATATACCAGAAATATACTTAAAATAAACTAAGTATATTTCGAGTATATATATGTCAGATAAAGTCAAATAAATCATGAAATATGCCAAAAATAAACCAATAGTATACTAAAAACATATTAAGTATATATTGAAGATAAAACATGCATTTATTTAGAAGTATATCAAAAATATACTAAACATATACCTAAAATATACCTAAAGTATACTAAACATTTTAATAAAACTATTTATGAATAAATACAATTAAAACATGAATATGTGCTAAAACATGCATCCTAAATGCAATGTACATATAAGATAACAACTCACAGGTTTGCACTCCACGAGACTAGTCTGACGGGCCCAGTCCACTAGGCCTCAGTCTTGGCGCAACTAAACAAATAAAATAATTATAGAAATCATAATAAATCTAACTTAAGCTTTATAGAGACTCGATCTAAGATTTCGAAACACAGAATTTCAAAGTTGACCTAATGTCACGTTTTACGAGAATTCTACTAAAAATTCGGCAGATGCTCCTTTATAAAATGGATATCTCTCTACTAAAAAGTAGAGCCGGTCCTGCAAGAAAAACACACTATGAATCATAGAATTCACACAATCTTTAGTTGGGATCCCGAACTACACAATTTCCTTAACCGAGGTCCACAATTCATCAAAATCCAGATAATATAATAAATATACTAAAAATCAATAAATGTCATAAATATCCTCAAAATATCAAAATATTACATATTTAACACTAAAACACTAAATATACTTAATTTCATAATAATTACATAAAAATCCCAAAATAATAATATAATATTATTAAAATAAAATTTTCTCGATAATTCAATATAAATTAATAAAAATTCACTTTATATATTCAAATAACTAAAATAGCCTAAATACATATTAAAATTATTAAAAACCCATTTTATTACCAAAATAATATGTAATATATTATTTGAAAACAATTTTTGAAAATTAGTATTAATTAGTTAAAAATAGTAAATAATTTTTAAAAATCATTTTAATACCTTAAATAATTATAAAATCAACTAAAACATAATATTTAACTATAATCTTAACAAAATTACATATTTAACCCTATAATACAAAAATACACATAATATACTAATATTACTAAAAAATTCTATAAAAATTCTATAAATACATGAAAATTATTTTCTCAACATATATATTACTAATATCAACTAGAACACATTATTAATCAATAATTTCAATAAAAACTAAACTTTAACATAATATAAAAATATTTATAAAAATTACATAAAAATCAAAAAAATTATAATCTCAACACTAAAATTAATATCAATTTATAATAACACCTAATATACCAAATTTATAATTTAATAATTTAATTTATGAAAATTCAATAAATAATAATAAAATATTCAAAAATTCACAAAAATTAAAATAAATTCCAAAAATTCAAAAAAAATATAGACATGTAGATTAAGCTACCAAAATCAACTTTTGTGAAGGGAGTGTGTGTGAATCATCAAGATCAAGCTTAAAAAAAATCGAAAACCCTAAAGCTCAAAAACTAAAATTCAACAAAACTCAAGAAATAGATGTTTTGAGCCCAAACTGAAGCTAGATTAGTGCTCACTGGTGTTTGGAGAGTTGATAGACACCAGAAGCTCAAGAAATGGTGGTCGGAAAGGTGAAGTTTTGGTCTCTGCGGGTTACAGTTGATGCCGGGCACCGGAGAAGAAGGAGGAAGGGCGGTGGAAGGTGATAGGAAGGAGGGCGGTCCGGCCAAAGGAGAGGGAGACACACCAACGAGCACAAAACAGGATGATGCAGGGGAGGGAAGAGATGCACAGTATGTTTTTACGGTAAGTTTCTGTTTTTGTTGGTTTGTATGTTTATATATATGTATATATTAAACTATATATTATAATGTATATTAATATAATAATAAAACTTTATGTTAAAAAATCTCCACCACATAAAAAAAATAAAAATGTCTGATACACACACACACACATATATATATAACACAAATAATCACACACATACATTAACATAAACCCTAATTATAATATATAAATATAATACATAAAATAACATTTATGTAACAATAAATAATAATATTATCAATAACGTAATTTTAATAAAAATAATAATATCAAAATAATAATGAAATTTGATAAAGCAATAATATAAATTAATGTTTAAAATAATAAGTCTCTAAAATAAAATATTTATGTAGAAAATTTAATTAAATATAAAATAATAGTAATTAATCACAAATAATGAAAATAAATCAATAAAATTTTCAAATCTTATTAACACTGCATATCTCATTTTAAAATAAAATAATTTAAAATTATGGGTCATAATAAGGGTGTTTAAATTATTGTACGGCGGGTTCAACCATGTGTAACTTAGGTTTTAGATTCTAAATATTTTTTTCCATTTAATTATTAAATTTTTTTATAGACTATAAGTATTTAAATCTTTACACGACAAGTCTACTTGTGTGCAACTTAGGTTTTAGATTCTAAAAAAAATGTTTTATTTTTTTCATTTAATTATTAAAAAAATTTTACATGCTACGGGTGTTTAAATCTTTGTATGATGGATTCACCCGTGTGCAATTTAAGTTTTAGATTTTAAAATAAATTTATAGATTACGAGTGTTTAAATTATTGCACGATGAGTTCACCCGTGTACAACTTAAGTTTTAGATTAAAAAAAATTTGAAATTGAATTTTGAAAAAAAATAAAAATTCAAAAAAATTTACAAAAGGATAAAATTGACATTTGAGCTACTCGCGATGTTATTGTAGATGTCGCAGGTAGCGATGCCTATGAGCCTATCCCCGTCCTATATATATACCTACCTGAATGCTCTTTTTCACCCTTGAATTTTATCCTTTTGGTATATTGCATCTTTCAACTTTTAAATTTGCTTATTACACATCTAAACTCTTATTTTGTGCTTATATCACTCATGATTTAACATTTCAATTTTCTATTAAACACATGCATTGCCAGTTTGGATAAGTAAGTGAAATCAAACAAATTCAAACGCGTCTGTCACTGTAATATAATGGGTAATATAAGTACAAAATAGAAATTGAAATGTGTAATAAATAATTTTTTAAAAATTGAGGGGTGCAATAAATTAAAATGATAAAGTTTAGGGGCGAAAAAGAGTACCAAGTTGGCATAATATTTGATACATCAGTGCATATTTTGTACACACGCTTTAATGCTCTAAAATCATGAGTGATATAGGTACAAAATAGAAGTTGAAATGTGTAATAGATAAATTTGAAAATTAAAAGGTACAATAGATAAAAGGATAAAATTCAAGGGTGGAAAGGAGTATTTAGCCATATATATATATATATATATATATATATATATATATAACATTATTCTTTAGGTAATATTTTTTTGGATAAAATTTTTTGTCGCAACTTAAGATAAGAAACAGTACATCATAGGAAAAAAATTCTAAAAATAATCCTCCCTAAATAGATATCCCTATATACTAGGGGTAAAATAAAAAAAAATTAAATGTAAACTATAATTTTATAAGAACTAAAATTGACATTCGTGCCAACCGTGAAATCTGAATCTATCATTGTCCATGTTTTTTTACCAAACTTCACTCCTCAGACACTTGGCTAATTATAGTAACAATAAACATGAATCAAAAGTGCTAACACTCTATCACCAATAGTTAGAATCAACTACCCCATAATAGTTAGAATCAACTGCCCAATGATGTTGGGTTGCAAGTATTGGTCTTCGGCGTGAAACCACCTCCTCCTCTCCACTTTGGTGGTAAAAAAAAAAAAGTTAGTATCAACTAATACTAAACTATACTTGTTTATATACAATTGGATTAAATTTTTTTTATTATAGCTGTACTTAGGTTAAATTTATTATATATAATTACGTTAAATTTATTACTAGAAAAATTTTATAATTTTCTTAATTATGTACAAATCCAACTAAATAAATTCTAAATACTCATAATTTCTTAAAAAAATTTAAACTAAAATAGTCAAAATTCATAACTACTCAAAATGGAAAGCATCAAACTAAAAAAAAAAAAAATTAAACATAAAGTGATTTACAAAAGTGTAAAAAAAAAAAAGTAACCATTTTTTCATGATAATTTTTATGCATTTCTCCATTTAATTAATTTTTTTAATAAAACGGCGTCGTTACTGCCTCTCGATTCCATAAAATAGAACGCAACAAGGAATTGATAAAATCCATGCAATGACTGGAGTGAAAGAAACCAGCCAACCAATAAACGAACAAAAAGGTAACGATCTCGCCTATTATACCCAAAAATCCAATCTTTTCCTGTGATTGATTTGCTATCAATAACCCATAAAACCCAATTTGTGGGTGTCTTCTTTTGCTGAGGGTTTTTGTGGGGTTTCTCTTCTTCCTTTGCTCCTTCTCCACGAAAACTAGACATTTATAAGATTATATAAAAACACTCACTTCGAGCGACGGCAGAAACAGATACATGGAAATGGGTTCTTTAAGAAATGGAACAGAGACGCCAAGGGACAGAGCTAATGAAGAAGAAGAGGAAGAGCCGATACTTAAGGAACAGAACCAGAGATTTTGTATGTTTCCTATTAGATATAAGCCGCTTTGGGAGATGTACAAGAAGGCTGAGGCCAGTTTCTGGACCGGTATTTATGTTAACTGTGTTCCTTTCTTTCTTGCTTTTGTTGGAAATTTTCTTGGTTGTCTATGCATAGTTTCAATTGGGCATGGCTTGAATTTTGCTTTATGCTATGGTTTGCTCTGTCACAGGAGGTTTTGTTTAATTTGGCTTCGTTTTGATTCTTCTCCTTTAAAGTTTAGAACTTTTTTTTTTGTTTTTCAATTTTGAAATTCTGTCTCTATCTCATATGTCTATCATAGTTATTTGATGTGTCGTTCTTTGGCATATATACTCTCTGCTCTGTTTCTAATCAATTCTTTTTGGGAGATTCACTTGTGGATGGTATCACTAAACTTTTTAGATGATGTAAAGCCACTGCCTTTGTGACATAAGTGAAGCAATTTCTATATTGCAGAACACAGAGGTATCCGATTTCTTGTTCTGCTGTTGCGGTACAATTAACTGGTTACTGTTGTATTCTTGGCCTTTGGTGATTATGAGACTCTATATTTCATTGGATGGATTGTGATAAAGAGTTGGAATTTTAGAGTAAAGAATATAATGGGTTATAAATTGTGGTTTTCTTTGAAAATTCTAGGATTTGTTTGAATGCAGATGATATGTGCCATATGGCTAAGTGAGCAAGCTCATAATTTGATGGTGAACTATAGCATTTTGTATACACTTTTTTTTTCCTATGTCAGAGTTTGCAGTGATTAGAGATTTCAGATTTGCCTTTTCTTTATCCATCAGTTTTTCGTCGCAGCATAACTTTGATTCACCTTTTTATGGATGTGTAGAATTTATGAATGGCCTCTCTTTCTTTCTAAATTTGATTAGTTTTGAAAAGTAGACTTCTAATTTCTTAGTTGGAACTTTAGTTTAGAAAGGTATATGATCTTTTTGTCAACTCTAACTCTATAATTGTTCCTTTATTCATTGCTCATTGATTTTCAGCTGTTTATTTATTTTTCTTTTTCTATTTGTTTCATAAGTTGTTGGTTTGCTTACAGCTGAGGAGGTCGACCTCTCACAGGATGTGCAACAATGGGAAACCCTGTCTGTTTCAGAGAAGCACTTTGTCAGCCATGTGTTAGCATTCTTTGCTGCATCTGATGGGATTGTTTTGGAGAACCTTGCAGCAAGATTTCTTAATGACATTCAACTTCCAGAGGTAAATTGATTGGCAAAGCTTGTGCATTTTATCTTTTGTACTTACTATTTCAAAAAGATGCCCATGCTCAATACTTTTAGTTATATCTTCATTTGTTGAGGACTTAATTTGCTCCAAGTTACTTGTTACTTGCGAAGTTGAGGCAACCAGTGCTGCTTCTGAGTATTTGTGACTAATTGTTTATTGAAATTGGAAAAGAGTGGTACACGTGTATAAGGATTAATCATTTTATGTTATTGGATTAATAATTTGATGGTATCACCTTTTGATTTTTCCTTAGCTGATCATCTAAAATCAGGGCTGATTTCTTAACTGCAGGCCCGTGCATTCTATGGATTTCAAATTGCAATGGAAAATATTCATTCTGGTACAGCTTCGTAAATGATGTTTGTCAATTTGTATTCTCATCATACACTACAGGCCACCTGATTGAGGTTTTTTTTGTCTCCTATCATCAGAGATGTACAGCTTACTTTTGGAGACATACATCAAGGATTCAAGAGAGAAGCACAGGTTGTTTAATGCTATTGAAAGCATTCCTTGTGTGGCCAGGAAAGCAAAGTGGGCATTGGACTGGATACATAGGTCTATATCTTACTATTCTATTAACTAAATGTTAGTCTCAACTCATTCAGAGCATATTGTCACAAATCCCACATTGGAAAGTTATGGAAGAGCTCTTGGGATTATAAATGTGGGCACTGCACACCCCAATAGGCTAGTCTTTTGGGGAGAGGGTAATGGTCCCGTGATAAGTGGTATTAGAGCTGACTCTACTCTTTTCCAATGTGGGGCCCTCACGAGAGATATCAGGGCAAGGTAGGCCCGGACCACTGGAGTATTGGAGTAATGGGTCAGTCCTTAGGTACCTAGGTAGGTCCATCTCTTCTGACACATATGGAGCCGGTGCAATGTGTAACGAGGGCATTGCACAACCGGGTGGGGTAGAATGTCACAAATCCCACATTGGAAAGTTATGGGAGAGTTCTTGGGTTTATAAATGTGGGCATTGTACACCCGAATATGCTAGTCTTTTTGGAAGAGGGTAACGGTCTCGTGACAATATAGATCCTTTCTTTGCTTTTTCACCTGCTACTTTGGAAGTCCACATATAGAGCAGTAGTCTTGGGCCTCATGTTGGGAGCTTTTGCTATCATTATCAAACCCTTTCTTTTTACCCATTGTGCAGTTCCTCGTCGTTTGCAGAGAGACTTGTTGCTTTTGCTTGTGTTGAAGGAATCTTTTTCTCAGGAAGGTAATCTTCTTTAGATATCATAATAAAGAGGCTCTTTTATGCTATTTGAAATACTTCACATACTTTAATTTTTGTGATGATGTTCATATTGCTTATTGTCATTATTTGTTTTCATTTTGTCCTGTTGTTCTCAGCTTCTGTGCCATTTTCTGGCTTAAAAAGCGGGGCTTGATGCCAGGTTTGACATTCTCAAATGAGCTTATATCTAGAGATGAAGGCCTCCACTGTGACTTCGCTTGCCTTTTGTATGGGTGAGATTTTTCTTTTCCTTTTTAAGATCCTTTTCACATTTTTTTAGCTAGAACTAAGACTTGTTGATTTACCCATGTTTGGTTTTTTTTTTCCCCTCATGATGCAAAATGGCTAAATTTATTGGAAATGTATATATCATGTATATATCATGCTTGCTTACAGTTTGTTGCAGAAGCAACTTCAGTGGCAAAAGGTTCAGCAAATTGTCCATGAAGCAGTTGAAATTGAAACTGAGTTTGTGTGTGATGCCCTCCCATGTGCATTAATTGGCATGAATTCAACACTCATGAGCCAGTACATAAAATTTGTTGCTGATCGTCTATTGGTATATGTTTTGATGAATGTATTTCTTTAACTTTCTCTTTTCATTGGGAAAAGAGAACTAGAGAACTTAAAAGCTCTTTTTTGTTTTTGCTTCTATTTGCAGGTTGCCTTAGGTTATCAGAGGAACTACAATCTGGAAAATCCCTTTGACTGGATGGAATTTATATCTTTGCAGTGAGTATTGATGATCATCTCCTTAAAGTTTTGTGAATTATTTAACATAGGAAGTTAATACGTCGCTTCTAGGTGTTTCATTTTAACCTTTAGTCATCCTTTGGGAAGACAGGTTTCTCCCCCAAACTAGGCCTGATCAAACTATAACTTTGGTTATAACCTGGAAGTTAGTCTCGTTTTTAATCTTTTGATAGAATTCATAAACTGTGGGTGACTACTTTTATCAACAAAAGATCTATACAAAAAAAATTGTGGACCTTGTTTCTTACATCGCATTATATTGTGAACTGAGAGAACTTGTGAAGGTTTGGCCTTGTAGAGAATCAGATAAAGGAGTGATGGTCCCAACTGATATTAGCTAAATTTGTTTTCAAAGATTGTGGTTCTTGTTACATGCTCGAAGGACATTTGAAAATAGAATCCAATGCATTTTTGACATGCTCAAAGGCCAAAGCACAATGGCCTCCTGTAGCCATAGGAGAAATAGGTAAGATTATGATGTTTACTTGGTTTTCCAGTTATCCTTGTTTTTATTTTGTCCTTTTGAATGAACAGAGGGAAAGCGAATTTTTTCGAGAGAAGGGTGGGAGATTATCAGAAGGCATCTGTAATGTCAAGCCTTCAAGACGGTGGGAAAAACTTTGTCTTTAAAATGGACGAAGACTTCTAGTCTTAATGATGCAACTCCAAGTATGATAGATACGCAGGAAGTAGGCATCCAAATTTTGCTGCAATTCTTTATAGTGACAAATTTGTCTATACTACTATTTGCAAGCCAACTCATGGTATATCAAGCCCACATAGAAATTGCTGCTTTATGTTTGGCTGGCTTTAAACTGGTCATATGTACAAGCATTCTGGCTACTGCCGTATTATATCTGTTACTTGTAGATCTACTGATGCTGCTCTTTCTCTAGGTGGAATGTTTTTGTCACCATTTTGTTTGAAGCATGTATCTTATCCTATTATGCGTTTTAACTGTGTATGTTCTAGAAAAATAATTGTTGGTTCAGAGATTTTAATCAAGGCTGGTAGTATGTTATGATGATTGCGACCAATTAGTGCTCTTCTATCATAAGCCTTTAGTCTTGATAGCAATCATTTTCTTTTGTCATGTTCTGAGCTTGTCATGGACAACAGTGAATTATCAACTTAACATAAATGATCTGAGGATGTTTGGTCTGTATGTGTATGACTTGCTGTTATGAAATATCCTGTAATTTTCTTGTGGGAGGATTTTTTTTTTTTTTCCCGGGGTCTGTCTTTGTAGAGAGTTGGTTGTGTGGTTGGTGAAATCAATGGTATTGCTTGGCATGCCTTAAAGTACAATTTGTTTTGTTTAATATCCTTGACATTTGACATTTCAAGAACAGGATAAAAACAAGATAGGTTGCATAAAGGTATGTATATGTCATCACTAAAATTATCACTTCTCCATCGCTTCCCTAGTAAAATTTGATTGAACCCCATTTCACCTCCTGCTGTGTTTAGGCCACCCTGCTAAGTACATTAACTTTGTGTTTCATCTGTATGTGTCTGATGAGAGTTTACACAAAACAAAACATTCATGTTTCTTCGTTGATACAGTTTCGCTACTTCAGCCTTACTATATAATGATTGACAAAGTTGTTTAAGTGACAAGAGATATAAACATTTTGTTGAGGATAGTGAGGTTCGAATTGATCTTCTCTCTTTTATGATGTTGGAAATTAACTATTTCTACTGGTCAAAAAAAAAAAACATATATTAATTGAGAAAGAAATATTATCTGAAAACGAAATTACACTATCTCATTTTCATGTCACGATGTCCCGATAATGCTATATGGTTATGTAATCTACAAGCAATGTGTCGAGGCTAATTAAACTAATAAATTATTAATCCAATGCTCTTTTCTCGTATTATAGGTAATCCATCCATTTTCTTTCTTAATTCGGTGTCAACTAAATTTTGACAAAGGAAACAAACCACCATAAAAGAAATTATTTTGCTAAATTTTTTAATTTGGCATGTTTTATTTGTTTGTCCTTTTAATTTATAAATTAATTATTTTAATACTTTAACTTTCTAAAAATATAACTTACTAATATTTTTTAGTTAGTTTAAATAATTTCTTTTAAATTTATAAAAATATTTAGAAATCTTACTAATAATTATTTATAAATTTTATTTTTAAAAAATTAAGATGTTTAAATGATTTCATGATAATTGAAAAAAATAAACAGATAACAAATCTCAAATTTTAAAAATTACAAATGTTTAGACCATTTTCAAAACAACAAATCCATCGTTAAGTTTAATAGATAGATTATATTACATAAACATCAGTGAATTATATAACATGAGATATATTTTACTTTTTTTAAGTCATATAAAAATTAACTTCATAAACTATCAACTACAAAATTTCACATCTCATAATATCTTAAAAAAAAAAAATTACCAATACACCTTTATCTAACTTGTTAAAATTTTAATAATTTTGTTCAATTTTAAATGTTCCCATTATGCTTGCTTGCCTTAGCCGTTTTGGTTCAGTTTGGTAAAAGGCATCTTCTTCCTTTTGATGGGAGGATCAAATAAAGAATTTGATTAATTGCTAGGGACAAGTGTAGGACTATAAATCAAAATAAAAAAATTGCTTTTAAAATTGCAAAATTCTAATCCATTAATCAGCCAATATATATATATAATCTGACTTAATTTTAAGGGCATTGTTAACCACCTTTAATTAGATAGTACCAACTTGGACTTTCTCACATAAGTGTGCAGTTATAATAGATGATTAGTCCATTTCACCAACCTCACTTTCTTATAATCATTCATTAGCTATAGTCTTCATGCAGTGGAAAATTTCAGCTTAGTTCACCTTTTACGTCTCTTCTATAATATAAATACATAGTGGATAGTTGTTATAAAATAAAATAAAATACGTAGTGGATATACCAAAGACACATCATCTAATCTCCAAATTAATTATCTTAATCATCTCGTTATCACTTTTTTTATGCTTCACAGCTCTCACATTATTACAATTCAAGTTCAAAATTGCTTAAAACTTATTAAAATCAAAATTATACGGTTTAAGTATCAAATATACTGCATAACAATAATCAGCAGTTTTAAATCAATTCAAACCACAACAATCATTTCATCGCTAGTTTTATATTGTTTTTAAATTTATTTAGAAACAAGTTAGATTTGCTTTGCATGTAAAATAAGAATTTTGCACCAACTGTTTCACCAAGAAATGGAAAGAAAAGAAGAAGTTGTTCTTTTATTCTGGCTTTATTTAACCAGTGGTACTATAATTTTACTTTATGTTTTAAAATGGTATTAAATTTTTAATTTTTCTTTTTTGTTATTAAAGTTATATTTTATTTCAAATTAAAATATTTTGAGTATATTCAATTAAATTTATTATACGTGACAGTTAGAATAAATATTGATATCCTATTAAATAGTTTAATAATCTTATTGGCCTTCATAAAATAAAATTTACTTATGTATCCTATAAAATAAAATTTTAGTAAATTTTAATTTATGGAACTCATAAAATAATTAAACTGTTTAATAAGATATTTACGTGATAAATATATTATTCCAATTGCTTAATTAAATATATTCAAAATAATTTAACTTAAAATAAAAATAAAATTTTTGAGATTATAAAAGAAAAATAAAATTTTTAGTATCAAAATAAAATATGTTTCAAAGTTAAAAGATACCAACAATACACTAAACCCTCTTATTCTTTTTAGTTGGGTGAAATCTGTATTTGGTGGGGAAGTTGAACCATACCTTTTGAGATTGTAAAGAGATAAAGATTGTGCCAATACTATACACGTCCCTTTCAACTGAGAAAGAAATCTTTAACTGATCAAATCCATTGCTAGTGCTCACCTACCTTTCCATAAGAAAGAGAACAAAAATTACATATTTATGTGTTTCAATAATATATATATATTCAAAAAAGGTGAAGATGCATAGGGGATGAAGCAACCAAACTTTGGTCCCATTAAAATAATAATAATAATAAAGTGAAGAGAAAAAAAAGAAAAAAGAGGATTCCATTGCCTTCTGTGGACATTAGGGGGTAGGCATCATAATTTATGACCTTGTATGTGATGATATATTATGCCACCATTGCTTCCTGTCACATCTCCACCAACCCCTACCCACCATAGTTTTTCTTTCCCCCTATCCGCCAAAACTATAACAAAATTATAAATAAATTGACATAAATATTATACCTTCTTCAATTAGGTGACTTACAATTAGTGAAAGTTTTGACTTACAATTACTGAAAGTTTTCGGATTTTTTTATTTCAACCATCACGGTTTAAAATTTATTATTTATTTTTAATTAATTTAATTCAAAATGATGATAAAAAATTTTTTCATAAATAATTCAATATAATTATATAAATTAAAAATTAAACTCAAAATCTTATTTAAATCCTACTAATTGATCTTCGCGGCTGTTGACAGAAGTTTTTGTACTTCAAGCATATAAGCTATGGTTTTTTTTTCTCCCTTATTGGGTACAATGAGATCTTTCACTCATTATGAGACAAATCTTAAACAATTATTCAACTAAAGGCATAAGAAATTCTAAACAAAATTAAATTCATAAATCCCTTATATATATATATATATATATATTTATTTATTTATAAAATATTATATAAATATATATAAATTTAGTTCATTTAAACGATTTTTTTTTTTTAAATTTAGATCATTTAAACCATTTAAATATTTACATGTTACACAACAAAAAATAATCTTTCCTTATAAATGAAGAAGAAATTATAATTTTTTAAATTAAGAAGGATGGAATTTTAATAGTGCACTTCATGCTACTTCTTAATAGAAATAACTATTGACCCAAATAAAATAAATCTTAGCTCTAAACTATTTAAAATAATCCCAAATACATTAGTACTAACATGTTTTGTTTAAGAGATCAGCTACCCACCCTGGTAGATTAGCATTTATAACTGGTTTATTTTGTATATATTTATTAGAGAACACATCACCTTATTTGATATGATGTAGCAATTGACCATATACATCATAAAAATATTTGTAACTTCAGTATAGGTGAGTCATGGATCACACCCTGCAGGCAGATGCCTTTGGAATATGTTGATTGTTTAAAATTTAATAAATTTAAATTAATTTAATTTGATTTAAATAAAATTATAAAAATAGTAAATATTTTTTAATTACGGTAATTTATCTGTTAAAATCTCGCTCATGTGTAATTATTTTTTTATAAAACTCATCAGTTATTGAGTATTAATAAATCATTTATTATTTACATTTGAAAATTGTAAATTAAGGTCATATCATTTTTTTAATCAAATAATGAGATTACAAATAAGTAAACAAGTGGTGTCTCTTTTCATGTCTCATGTGACGACTCAGCTCTCAAATTTGCAGGTGTTTGTTTGCATGTGCTTATAAAAATTAGAATCATTGAAACAAAAATGCAAAATATTCAAAGCTAATAACATTAAAGATACTATAATTTAAATTTAATTGTCGTTAATTTTAAAAGAAAAAACTATCCTATTAATCTATATATTTTAAAAAAAAAACCTATAGAAACAAGAACCATTCAAGAGTTTGAAAGCAATGTTATAAAATTATTGATATATATATAGCATTGTGTGATTTTTTTTATCAATGAAAGAGTTTAAATGTTTTAAGTTCAAATTATAAAATTAATTTAAAAAAATAAATATTTTTTATATGATATTTTTAACATTCAATAACCATAAAATTTTTAATAAATTTAAAGTTAGAATAAGATGAATTTACAATGAATATAAATTCTTTTCATCACTTATTTTTTTTATATAAAAAAAATGAAAAGTATTTACCGTCACATGTCCACCTATTTGAACAATATTGCCTAATTTACTATATGATTATTTGCAAATTTGAACAATATTGCCTAATTTACTATATTCACTGCGAAAATAATTTGCACAAGTGGTACATTTCCATTGTTCCTAAAAAAAAGCGGTACATTTCCACATCACGAGATTCCAGCATGTGATCTAAAAGTCTCTATTTTAATTTAATTAGCATTATCACTAATAACACAATTAAAACAAAATTAGTAAACAATTACCATTTTGCCTGCCACTACTGTGTCCAACTGAAAAGTGAAAGCAGTTGGATTCAAGATGTGGATCTGAGATTCCTCCTATACGGACCATATGTTACATACATCATACGTCTCTCTTTGCACTCTTCCAACGTCACAACTTATAATATATATTATTTTATTATTGATGCAAATAAAAAAAATTATTTAAAAGTTGAGTAATAAAATAATATAATTTAAAATTTGATATTTATTTTTTTAATTTTATTACAATTGAATTGAATTTATTTAAGAACAGCTATCAAATTCTATATTTTAAAATTTAATTCAAAGCTATTTTCTCACTCGTAAAATATTTGTAATTTAAATAAAAATAAAAAATATTATTTTATTTCCATTTCTCCACTCACTCTGCTTTAGCTTGAACATGTTTCCAAATGATCCATTTTTTACACCTCAAATTCATAAAACCCATTTAATTAAAATGTAGGAAAAAAAAAACAGAGCCCATTTCAAGAACAGGAAAGGCCACTGGCTACCTACCTACGCAAAGCCGAAATTTATGTGTCTTAACTGAAACACCCGCCTGCCTGACACCTCTCTCCCTGTTTCCATAGGCTAGAAATGGCTGTTTCCGTTGGAAGCAGCATCTGGGATTATATTACTGAGTTAACCAAGCTTGCACAAGAAAAGGGTAGTGATCCTCTGCTTTGGGCTCTGCAGATATCCTCAAATTTAAGCGCAAATGGCGTTTCTTTACCTTCTCCAGAGCTTGCAGATATATTGGTGTCTTACATTTGTTGGGAAAATAATGTTCCCATTCTTTGGAAGTTTCTTGAGAAGGCCTTGGTTCTCAATATTATGCCTTCTTTATTAGTTCTTGCTCTTCTTTCTGATAGGTTGGTTTTTTTTTTATGTTCTGTTCTTTTGGGACATCTACTTTGATGGGTTTCCTTTTCTGAGTTATTTAACATTGTAAAGATTGAATCTTTTTGCTGTTTTTATGTATGTTTGTTGCTAATTAGCTGGAGTTGTATTTGAAAAGTGAAAGTTTTAGCTAATCAAGATTTCTCCACTAAGCTTTTTAACCATCAGTCAATATTCTGTTATGGACTTACATAGGACATATAGCTTTTTCACAAATGAAGCAAAAGTTCATGTCTTTGTGTAGGTTGCCCAATGTGTATCTTCAGCATTCAGTCATGTAGCTTTCTCCATTGACGATATGCTTTGTTTTTTGTTTTCTCTGTTCGTCATTTTTTTTTCTCCAGTTTGACAATTTTCGTCTTGTCAGTTCTTTGAACTTATAAAATATGGATGGTTTGAATAGCAAGATGGAGTTTTTGGTTTTCTGATTTTTGTCAATGCTTCGTTACCAGAAGTCAACCTACCTATAAGACAAAAAAAAAAAAAATTATAGCAGCATGACATTAGGCTTATTCACTGTACTCTTCTTCATCTTTGTCTGGGATGTGCTGGGTGCCTTGAATTGAAATTTGTAGCTTTCATTTTGGACTTTCTCTGAATCCTATTTGACTATTGTGTTGTTTCACACATCTCCATTTTTTGTTTTTCTGCCTAGGAATCTTGCGGGTTTTCTTACATTAATCTTTTTTATTTTCTGGCATTGTTGCGATGTTTCTTCTCTCCACAGGGTTATTCCATGTAGGAATCAACGACCAGTGGCATATAGGCTTTTTCTGGAACTTCTTAAGAGACATTCCTTCTCACTTAAGTCTCAAATTAACGGACCAAATTATGAAAAGTGAGTTCTTACTTAATCCTTGTGTGCCATTGGAAAGTGAAGATTCATGCACTATTTTTGCTTCATTTGGCCTGTTAATATTTGTTTATCTTGTATGTACCCTGTTGCCTATTAGCCTGTTACCATTGTACAGCCATTGAATCTCACCGTTTCTATCCCCTTACGCATACTTAATTCCAGAGAACAACTATTCTGTGCAAAGCTGCAGTTTGAATAAAAATTAGAAATTGCCTTATCAAATGAAGCATGAAGAAATCTCAAAAGAGAGGGTTGGAAATTACCAACATGGCATAAGTTAAGATGTCTGTGCTCTTCAAACAACTTTGCTTGTTGAAAAAAAATATATTGGATATTGAGTGCATGTAAGTTCCATAATAATTACATGTGGAATGTGCAATTACCATATCATGCTATTCTAGTGCTATGACAATGTCGATATAAACAATGGAATCAACTATTTATACATGACATCTAGAACTTAGGTGTGCATAGAATTTCTTAGCAGGAGTTGGCTTTTGAATATGATGATTCGAGAGGGTAAACTGGAGTCAATGGATCTAACGGAGATGATAGTGACTTTTGGCCTTTACTTATTAGTTTTATGTGTAATTTTCTCTCCTTACAGGGTCATGAAATCAATAGATGATGTTCTCCATTTGTCCCAGAATTTCGGACTGGAAGCTAGTGATCCTGGGATTCTCATGGTTGAATTCATATTTTCAATTGTATGGCAGTTGTTAGATGCATCAATGGATGATGAAGGACTGCTGGAACTTACACCAGAGAAGAAGTCTAGATGGGCAACAAGACCTCAAGAAATGGAAATAGATGTTCATGATAATTATGATGAGAAGAGGACTGAGCATCATGAGAAATTGCAGAATATGAATACTGAAATGGCTATTGAGATAATTGTCCTGTTTCTAAAACAAAAGTTGACTTCAAAGATTCTTTACTTGGCACAGCAGAACTTGTATGTATATTTACCTTGTAATTGCTTCTCAAAAACTTTGGTTTCAACTATATTTTACTCGACATCCAAGTGTTTTTCATTGAGCATAATGAGATTCCCTCATTATATTGTTATATGATCTAACAAACCATAGTCATGATGTCTCTTCACAAGCACTGTAATTGATACTCTTCTTGAACTTTATTTTGAATGTGCAATTTTACTCTTATACTTCCTTGCTGCTTTGTCAGGCCCACACATTGGGTAATGTTTGTCGAAAGAATACAGCTGCTTGGATCAAATTCATCAGCAATAAGAAGTTCAAAAACTTTGAATGCTGAGGATCTGCTGCAGCTGACTTCAAAAACTCGGGCATTGTTCACTCAAGAATCCAAAACAAAACGGCTTCAAAAGTTCCATGAAGTTATGGCTTTAGGATCCTTAGTGTCTTCTGCTGGTCTTTGTCATGGAGCTAGTCGTTCAGCTCTTTGGCTTCCTCTTGATCTTGCATTAGAAGATGCCATGGATGGGTATCAAGTAAATGCAACAAGTGCTATTGAAATCATACTGAGTAAGGCTAGAGTTTTTTTCTTGGCATTCTAACTATTCTTTTAATCAGAATAATATGATTTCAGTTCTTACAAAACAAATATTCCATAATTCTGCAGGTTTAACTAAAACCCTTCAAGCAATAAACAGCACCTCATGGCATGACACCTTCTTGGGCCTTTGGATTGCAGCTCTGCGTCTCATTCAAAGGGTTAGAATTTCTTATTGCTGAACATGAAAATTCTTATTTTAAAGCAATTTAAAAACACCTAAATTATATTATTATGTTTCTTGGAGCACTAAAGTTGGGACCTAGAATGATTAAATAAATGCATTTTGTCCAAAAAATAGAAGGAAGACCAAGAACAATTCCTGCTATGATTGTTTGAATGCCTTGTTCCTCCAAATTTAATCTGTGTCACTAAAGCTTGCTTTATTATAGAGGCTTCATATTTGTTTTGCGGAACAAGAGAGTATTATTTCCCAGATTTTGCAGATTCTTGTTTATTTCAAGAACCTTTGGCTGCAAGGCACTACAATTCTTTTTAATTTTCAGGAAAGAGATCCCATTGAGGGTCCTATTCCTCGCCTGGACACCTGCTTATGCATATTGCTGTCAATCATACCTCTAGTTGTTGCTGATCTTATTGAGGAAGAGGAAAATGCACCAATTGAAGAATTAGAATGTGGCTCCACAAATCATTGGAAGGATAAAAAGGTTCAAGGAAAGTGCCGCAATGATTTGGTGTTCAGCTTACAGTTACTGGGTGATCACCAAGACTTGCTAAGTCCACCTCAATCTGTTTTTTCAGCTGCCAATCAGGCTGCCACGAAAGCAATGTTGTTCGTTTCTGGAATCACTGTTGGGAGTGCTTACTTTGAGTGTATTAACATGAAGGACATGCCAATCAATTGTTGTAAGTCACTTCCATATATCTTTAATCATCATGGCTTTTGTGAAAATTTTTGGATGTGGTTTTATTCTACTTGGATCTGCTTTTATGCTCCATGGAGATATTCATTTGTTTTTGAGGTTTCTTAATCTTAGTTTTATGCTATTACTTTTAGCTGGAAACATGCGCCATCTTATAGTTGAGGCCTGTATTGCTAGAAACCTGCTGGACACATCAGCATATTTCTGGCCTGGATATGTGAATGGATGCATCAACCAAATACCTCACAGCATGCCATCCCAGGTTCCTAGTTGGTCATCATTTATGAAGGGGGCCTCTCTTAACCCAGCGATGATCAGTGCTCTGGTTTCAAGTCCTGCTTCATGGTAATCTGCCTCTTTCTCATTAAAATTAATGCAGTTATTAATCTAGACCATGGTGGGTTAACTTTGTTTCCTCAATGATGCATTTTTGCTGCACGGATTCAGTCCTATGCTATGGTTGACCCACAATTATAATTCTGATTTACTTTTAAAATGTAACCTAAGATTTAGTTCAAAATTAGCCATTTCGTGTTAATATTTTTAAGCTTTTCACTTGGATTGTGGAACATAATTGTGTTTTGTGAAGGTGTCTCAAGGTTGTGAGGTCAGGATTGTTTCATCAATCCAACAGTATAGAAATTCTGTGGGACCTATGACTAAGAATTCTAAATTTTAATTTTTCAAAGAACATGCTCAATGCACCAGTTAATTTTCAGGCTAGAGATTCCAGTTTGGAAAAAATAATTAATGAAATCCTATATGCAAAAACATTTATCAAAAGTTCCAGTGTACAAAAACCCATATGTATGGATAAAGTTTAGTTATCATCTGAATTCTTTTATTTTAGCCTGGTCTTCAGCTACTCTTTCTTTCTAGAAGTTAGCTATTTCAGATGCTTCTTTTTTGTAACTAACCAAGCGTAAGCAACTGAATTTACTGAATTTAAACTCATGGATTTGATGGAAGTTTAGCAGAGCTTGAGAAGGTGTATGAGCTTGCGGTCAAAGGGTCAGATGATGAGAAGATATCTGCTGCTACAATTCTTTGTGGGGCGTCTCTTCTTCGGGGTTGGAACATACAGGTAATGATATTGATATTTTTAACAGTGCATACCTTTTAATCTAGTTGCTTTAGTATGCAAGGCAATCGTTTGCTGCACAATGGCATAATTTTGTAATGATTGTTTGCAATTTCTCCCCTTCCTTCTTTGCTATTTTTTTCCCCTTCATTCAAAGAATTAACCACTGTAAAAAAGTTGACAGACTTTTAATTTATTAATTTTTTGCAGGAGCATACTGTTCATTTCATTACTAGATTATTGTCGCCTCCAGTTCCTACAGATTATTCTGGTGGTGACAGCCACTTGATTTGCTACGCTCCAGTTCTGAATGTGCTTGTTGTTGGATTAGCATCTGTTGATAGTGTTCAGATCTTTTCACTGCATGGCTTGGTATGATTTCATTTTAATGAACCCATCATGATGGTTGGCTGCTTAACCCTTTTTTTTTTCTGAGAAAAAGAAACAGTCTGAGAACAATTTAGAATGCTTGAATAGGAATGGGGACATTGATTGAATCCACGAATTAATTTCCTCATGTATTTTTTACTCTTTCATTTTTTGCCAGGTTCCTCAACTTGCATGTTCATTGATGCCAATATGTGAGGTTTTTGGGTCATGTGTGCCAAATGTCTCATGGACTCTGCCTACAGGGGAAGAAATCTCTGCCCATGCTGTATTTTCAAATGCATTTGCACTTCTTTTGAAGCTATGGAGGTTTACTCATCCTCCTCTTGAACATGGTGTTGGAGATGTACCCACAGTAGGTTCCCAGCTAACTCCTGAATATCTCCTATCAGTTCGGAACTCACACCTAGTCTCTTCTGGAAACACCCATAAGGATCGAAATAAAAGGAGACTCTCTGCAGTTGCAGCTTCATCATCACTGCAGCCAATATTTGTAGACTCATTTCCAAAATTAAAAGTCTGGTACCGGCAGCATCAGAAGTGTATAGCTTCTACCCTTTCTGGTCTGGTCCATGGAACCCCTGTTCATCAGATTGTTAATGCCCTTCTTAACATGATGTTCAGAAAGATCAACAGAGGAAGCCAATCAATAACTACTGTCACTTCTGGAAGTAGTGGCTCCTCTGGATCTGTAAACGATGATTCCTCTTTAAGGCCAAAATTGCCTGCCTGGGACATATTGGAAGCCGTTCCTTTTGTTGTTGATGCAGCATTGACAGCCTGTGCTCATGGAAGGCTTTCACCACGAGAATTGGCTACAGGTCTGTCTTAGTTGGCCTTTCTTATTTCACCTTCTAAAAGGGATTAACTCAGGAAAAAAGAAAATATGTAGAGCTGCTATCCCAAAAGGTTGTGGCTGACAGTCTGATGACAGCAGTCATCAATTTCCAATGGTTATGAATCTTATGACTCTAGCTTATAGCTTAAGATTTTTTGAAATATATATACTCTTATTTTGCTGATACCTCCTCAGTTATGATGAAAGTAAGCTCCTTCTATTTATAGCTCTTGCAAATTTGCTATTTTAAATTGAAATCTTTTGAACTCACAGGGCTTAAAGATTTAGCAGACTTTCTTCCTGCATCTTTGGCAACTATTGTCAGCTACTTCTCTGCTGAAGTAAGTCGAGGTGTTTGGAAGCCTGTTTTTATGAATGGTACAGATTGGCCAAGTCCTGCAGCAAATTTGTCCAATGTTGAGGAAAAGATCAAGAAAATCTTAGCTGCTACTGGTGTTGATATCCCTAGTATTGCTTTAGGTACTTTTTGCTGCTGTTACATTATCTTTGTGGTTTTGTAGAGAAGTCTGCATGTTCAAAAAATGGAAAGTTTGGAAGTATTTTAGATTCAATTGTGCTTCCTAGACTTCCCACTTCATATGGATGTGGTTAGTATAGAAAGTTAGAAATGATTATTGGCATTTCTTCAACTGCCATAATGCATTTCATATTTCATTCATCTCCAAAGTCATGTTTAATTCATCTTTAAGAAGTTCCTTTACTTAACTGAGACATGTTATTTTCTCAGGAGGAAGCTCTCCAGCTACGCTTCCCTTGCCATTGGCTGCTTTTGCGAGTCTCACCATAACCTACAAAATTGACAAAGCCTCCGAAAGATTTCTCAATTTGGCTGGTCCAGCCTTGGAGTGCCTTGCAGCAGGTTGTCCCTGGCCTTGCATGCCAATTGTGGCATCCTTATGGACCCAAAAGGCAAAGAGATGGTTTGACTTCCTTGTCTTTTCTGCATCTCGCACTGTCTTCCTCAATGACAGCAATGCAGTGTTTCAGCTTCTTAAAAGTTGCTTCACCGCCACACTTGGCCTGGGTGCCACAGCCATCTCAAGCAATGGTGGTGTTGGGGCACTTCTTGGCCATGGATTTGGTTCTCATTTTTATGGTGGGATCTCTCCTGTTGCCCCTGGAATTCTTTATCTTCGTGTTTACCGATCCATAAGAGAAATTGTGTTTATTACAGAAGAAATTCTCTCTCTCATAATGCTTTCTGTGAGAGAAATATCATGCAGTGGGCTTCCTCTAGAGAAACTAGAAAAGTTGAAGAGAACAAAGAGTGGACTGAGATGTGGACAGGTTTCTCTTACTGCAGCAATGACACGAGTGAAACTTGCTGCTTCATTGGGAGCATCTCTAGTATGGTTATCTGGTGGTGTAGGCTTGGTTCATTCATTGTTCAAAGAAACTTTGCCTTCTTGGTTTATTGCTGTTCACAGGTCGGAGCAGGAAGGAGGGCCAAAAGGGATGGTAGCTATGCTTCGGGGATATGCCCTTGCTTATTTTGCTGTACTGTGTGGAGCTTTTGCCTGGGGAATTGACTCATCATCAGCAGCATCAAAGCGACGTCCTAAAGTCATTGGTGCACACATGGAATTTCTAGCAAGTGCACTTGATGGGAAGATATCACTTGGTTGTGATTGGGCCACTTGGCGAGCATATGTTTACGGGTTTGCGAGCCTAATGGTAAGTTGCACGCCCTCTTGGGTGTTGGAGGTGGATGCAGATGTTCTGAAGAGACTAAGCACGGGGTTGAGGCAGTGGGATGAGGGTGGGCTTGCACTGGCTTTGCTAGGAATTGGTGGATTCAAGACAATGGGTGTGGCTGCTGAACTCATAATTGAGGATCAGTGATTTCCAATTACTTTTCCAGTTCCCATTTTTTGGTCAACTTTTCTTGCTCACCGGCTCGACCATTCTGCATATAGTTGTACATATAATCTTACATGCTGGAATTTTATGTATCCACAAACCTTTTGTAGTATCAATTTTGGTACAAATAGAAAATTTTAGATTTTTTTTTTTTTTTGTCTTTTTAGGAATCAGGATAGAATTATTTATTGTAATTGTGCAATCCAGATGCTTAGGGATAGCTGGTAAAAGAGGGATTGTATATAACATCAAAATGTTAATGTAGTTGAAACAGATATATGTTAACCTTCAGATTAACAACAAAACTACCAAAACTTTTTCAACTACACAAGTTGTTCAGGTCTGCTTTTGTGGATAATGTTGTTTGTAGTGGCAAGTGACGGCTACAGTAGTCGCAACAAATTACGAAAAAGTCCCTGCAATTTTTTCCCCTTACGAATATGCTAAAATTGTAATTTCATTTTTTTTTTAACTTCTATATAGCAAACTGTGAAACCTAACCGCGTCCATCTCAAATTTGTTATGTAACAAACAGGTGTGTCTAAAAATTTTAACTTGAAGGCTAAATAGGATGTGTTACACAGCATGTTAGGAAATATTCCTCTATAATGTACTAGAAACTGCCATCCAGAAGTAAACATTTTTTGCCAAACTGAATGGCAGCCTCCATCAAAAACTAGATTGAAAATTGAAATACTTGTTTGCTGGGTCTCTTTCTCCATATCATGTAGCGCCACTATAGCCTGGCAATCTCTGCATTCTGTGGCGTTGCATTGCTCTCCTTACTAAAAAGGAATCATCCCACTTCCCTGCATCTGCATATATGTTTGATAAAAGAACTCTGCTTGCCCCATGAGACGGTTCCAGTTTTGCTAAATTTTCTGCAGCTCTTTCTCCTACAGTCACATTTCCATGTGTTCTGCATGCCGCTAACAGTGTGCCCCATATCACGACGTCTGCCTCCATAGGCATGCCCTTTATCATTTCCTCAGCTTCTTCCAGAAGTCCTGCTCTACCCAGGAGATCCACCATACAACCATAATGCTTGATATCAGGATCTATATTATGCTCACTCTTCATGATCCTAAAATATCTCTTTCCTAAACCCACCAATCCTGCATGGCAACACGCAGTGAGGACTCCAATGAATGTAATTGCATTGAGCTTGATCTGGCGCTTTTCCAGGTCAGAAAATATTTGAAGAGACAAATTCGCATGTCCATGCATTGCTAACCCACATATAATCGCATTCCAGGGTGAGACAGTAGATGCCTTATCTCGGATTTCATAGAACACCTCTAGGGCATTGTCGATGCTGCCACATTTGGCATACATGTCAATAATTGCAGTACTTAAATTATCATTGATAGGAATGGAATTATTACCCACATATTCATGGGCCCATCTTCCCTCTTTCAATGTGCCTAAAGTGGCAATTGCAGAAAGAACACTCACCATTGTAACTTCATTTGATTGGATGCCAGTAGCCACCATTTCATGGAACAGTTCTAATGCTAAATTAGGTTGCTCATTCTGTGTGTAACCAGAAATCATCGTGCTCCATGAAAAAACATCTCTTGTAGGCATCTCATTGAACAGTTTTGCTGCCTGATCCATCATTCTATTTCGTATAAATCCTGCAATAAGGGCATTCCAAGAAACAACATTCTCCTTACTGCAAATCCTAAATTGCAAACAAGCTTCATTCATCCTGCCACAAGCTGCATAAAGATGGGTGACAGTTGCCTGAACAAAATCATAACAGTCAAAACCCAGTTTCATAATAGCACCATGTAATTGCTGACCTTCGCTAACTGCTGCTGTCCTCCCACAAGCAGAACTTAAACTAACAATCAGAACATCATTAGGTCCCAGCCCAGTAGATAACATTGATCGATAAATCATGAAAGCTTCTCTTAACTTTTCTACTTGAGCATATCCATCAATTATTGTACACCATGAAACCATGTCTTTATTCGGCATCCTCTCAAACACATCTCTAGCCAAATCCATAAACCCTGCTTTTGAATAACCATTTAACATAACATTCCATGAAACTATATTCCTCTCAGGCATCTCATCAAACAGAGCTCTTGCTTCAACTAAACTTGAACAGACAGAATACATATGCAACAAATTAGTCGAGATGAGAACAAACTCATCAAACAGCATCTTGATAACCAATCCATGAAGCATTCTACAATCCCAAATCCCACCAAAATGAGAATAAGCTGAGATCACTGTTGCAATTGTCACTTCACTAGGAACAACACCCACATATCTCATCTGCTTAAAATGTTCAATTGCTTCATCCCAAAATTCATTCTGTGAGAAACCCATAATCATAGTAGTATAAGACACACAGCCTTTAACCGGCATTTCATCAAACAAATTGCGCGCGTCATCTAATTCTCCAGATTTCACGTACCCAGAAATCATTATATTATAAGACACAGGATCATTCTTAGGAAATACATCAAAAATGGATTTAGCATCAGTTAAAATCCCACATTTTGCATACATGTTGATCAAGCTGTTTTGTATGAAATTGTTGGAATCAAGGCCAGATTTCAAAACAAGGCAATGAATTTGTTTGCCTTGAGAGATATACAAATGGGTCGAGCAAAATTTCAGAGCTGAGACCAAACCCAGTTCGTAATTGGAGTTGTTTTCGTCTGTTTTGGTATTGAGGAGAGAGTTGAGATGGAGAAATTGGTTCTCTTGTTGATGGAGAAACTGAGGAGTCTGGAGAATTTTTGTGGATACCCATTTGACAATGGATACTGCAGAAACTAGAGGAGAGTTGATTAGAAAGTGGAGTGGGGATTTGGGTTTGGAATATGAGATCATCAGGTGAGACCATGCAACTCTTTTACTGAACCAAAAAGAACGCTTTTTTATTCATGGACAGAATATGGAGGGAAGGCTAAAACATGACAGTTGACAGTTTGTCTATCTACATGATTTCACCCCTAAACTCTATTCAAATATTCACTACAACCCTTAAACATTTTATTTTAACAAGTCCTATTTCAGAGGCGCATTTTACATAAATGAAATTAAAAATTATTAAATTAATTTTTATTTAACTATATTTATTGATGTACAGTAACAAGAGGCTATTTGAACATATTATATATTATGGTGGCCATGATTTGGAACCAGATGGTTCCAATTTGAAATTTTATGGAATTGAACTTGAACTGAAAACATGATGGTTAAAGGCTGGTTCAGAGCTGGCCGATTCAAGTTCTGAACCATATTTTAGTTCTAAATTTTTTATTATTTTTAAATTATATATATATATATATATATATAGTTTGATCGGCCTGTGATAGGGAGCAAATTTTGGGTGTTTAGTTTGATCGGCCCATGATGAGGCCCAGTAATGAGAATGCATGAAGCTTGAATGTAAGAGAGAAACTTGAAAACTTCTTGAGGATGAACTTAAAAGCTCAAATCCAAGCCCAAGCTCGCTTTGACCCAAAGATCCAATTCTAGGCTAGGGTTAGAGAGGTGATGCCTCATTAAAGAGGTAATAATCTTCATTTATTTTCAATATTAGAGTTGTAGATTTACATAAGTTTTTTACTTACTTACTTGCTTGTTTATTTTTTGTGTTTATTGTTTACTTTATGCCATGTTTTTAACATGATCTTTTAAGGCATTGAAGATAGTTGCAAGCTTTTGAGTATATACAGTTAGTTATTGTTTACTTAAAATTAAAGCTTATTTTTTGGTGCTCCTATGACTGCTAATCAAGCAACACCTCTAATTTGAAAAGAGGCAATTGCCTCATTGAAGAGGCGACTACCACTTTGACAAAGTCTTATACAATTTTATTTTGATTTTCATTGTAAATGACGTATGGTTTGCACTTCCATGTATTTCAATGCTTGTGTATTTCAATTTTCTTTACATGATTATTCTACTATTTTGTTTGATTAATACTTAAGCATTTACCAACCTTATTTGTGTTGATTCAACCCATAAGTTAACTTAGTGGTTTCCGTTTGTAGGATTTTATAAGTTCCGAAAGTCAATATTTTGTCCATTATAGGAATTTGGGATGATTTTAATCATCCAACTTAATTGCTATTCTTTTTTGGTTTTATTTATATTTATGCTTAGTTTTGCTTCTGTTTACTTTTGGTTTATTTTATATTTATTTTACTTAGTTTTGCATGTAAAAATAATTGTAATCTATTCTCCTCCCCCATTTATTTGCATGTGTACTTATTTGTTTATTCTTATTTTATGAATATTTTATATTACTTGTAATGAATCACCTTTAAAATGCATGAATTTGGATTAATATGCAAACTTGAACTTAAAGTATAAAATTGAAAGTTAATTGGAAACAATTATAATTTCCATGTTAATAAGGAAATAATTGAATAATTAAAGGTAATAAAATACAAAACACAAAGAGAGGCCAACCGCAAGGTTGGGTGGGCATTCCAAAAGCCCATACCCAGTTTCCAAACCTGTTATATGATGACGGCTTCTGAGAACCTCTATGGAATCCAGTTGTCATATAGTGTGTCTCAGCTCTCATCCTGGTGGTGACTCCTTCTCTGATTTGGGCTCCAAGCTATCTTATATTTCCTAGTGGGCCTCGAGCTCATACAATGCCGTGGTCGCCAAATACTTGGGTGTATGCTAAACCTCACCGCCTATAATGGTGACTCCACTAGGGATAAAGAAACTAATTCCATTGTTTTTTATTTTATTATTTTTAATTATTCTCTTATTTCCTTTGCATTTCTTTTGCATTAATTATAGATTTTTGCACACAACGAGCACTAAAGTCCCAACTAACCCTTTAATAATCATTATTTTGCTACCTATATTTCATTCAAACTTGGTAGTGGAATACTTGATTATTATCACTCATAGCACGTACTTATTCGCATCTCATGGACCCTTGAGTGGGGAGACGTAAATGGAGGTATATCGTTGTGGGAGCCGTAGCCTATTACCTGAGACTCAAGCTCATGCAATGACTTAGTAATTTCCTTTAGGGCTTTTCTTAAATGCATGTGTTTTATGCCATATAGTGGTTTCTCAAAATAAAAACTTAGCCCATTATAAATGGACCTTATCAAAATGGGCCTCTTATGCCCATTTAAGCCCATTATGAATGAACTTTGTTAAAATGGGCCTTTTATGCCTATTTTTAGTTATGGATCTTGACAAGGAGGGCCTTTAATATTAAATCTTTTCCTATTAGGACTGGATTTTGGATTTATGAAAAGAGTTTGCAACTTGTTTGAACTATCTTGAGAGTTTTCATATGTACTTCAGTCTTATTATCCTTTATTAATGATTAAGACCCAGCCCAAAAATCTTAAGGAAAGAGACTTTCCATTAAACATGTGTGTGGGAGGAATAAGGATAGAGATACCGCTTTAAGAGCTTATGTGTTTATTTTTTGCCATGTGTGAAATAAAGTGTTTATTTTTATACTTTAAATAAATTCAGTAGACCTGCATCTCATTCATACATGTCAAGTATAGTTTTACCTTATGGTGGTTGCAGATATAGATTCATGCTCATCTTTTGCTTAGAAACGGTTAGATTCAGGGTGCTTGGTTAGAACTCCTAAAGAAGCAACAATTGTAGGATTTAATCCTAAAGCTTTTAAGGAGGAGTTGAAGAGAGAAATGGCTAAACAGACCCAAACAATTATGAGGGAAATGATGGCAGAAATAATGGGGCCAACCAGCCAGAAACAATCAGCAGTCCAACCACCACCTTTTGATTTTGACACTAAAACCTCTACAAGGCAACAAATAGAGGATGATCAAGAAACTTTACTAGTAGAACCAATAGCCCGACAGAATGTTGACATTTTTGAAATTATGGAAAATTTTGATTAGGCCAAAAACATGTCCAAGGCCATGGCCTAAATCCAAATGATGATGAAGGAGAAAGGGATTAACACCCCAATGGACTACACTAACCTTGATTTAGACAAGGATGATGATCCTTTGCCCTAAAAATTCAAGTTCCTCGACATGAAGAAGTATGCTAGGACTAATGAGTTGCACTTGCATTTGTAGTAGTATATGACTTGTATGAAGGCAATAGGATTGACCAAAGCTCAAACAGTCAAACAATTCCCTATGTCCTTAGAAGGGGCTCATATCCGTTGGTATTATACCTTAGAACTGCACGTGCAAAGTGATTGGAAAGAGCTATATACTACATTTGTGAAGCAGTATAGTTTGAACACTCAGATGGATGTATCTTTGAGAGACTTACAAAACACTAAAAAGAGGTTTAATGAGTCTTTCATTGACTACCTGACAAGGTGGAGGGGAAAGTTAGCACAGATGAGATACCTATTAGTATAAGTGGTATGCCTTAGAGGCTAATCATATATTTTGATATTGTAAATTATCCCAAATGGCAATAAAAGAATATTCTATTATTTAAAGTGTTTATTTAATTGAATATTTATCCATTAGCATCATGTTAAATATATTTATTATCTAAAGTTGATAATATGAGCTATGAATTTATTTAGTACATATGCTATAAAATGCTCATAGTCATATAATTAATATTTGGGTAATATTAATTAGATTATCACCTATGTCTATTTTCCTTGATTAGTATGTGATACTAATAGTTGGAGGTAGTGAGTCTCATGCTACTTGATATGAGATATCAGAATAGACATATAGATATTCATGTGATTGGTGGATCAAACAGTGACGTTAGATATGTGATTACAAGGATGTTCACTTATAATCAATGATCACAGTCTAGGTTATAATGGTGCATATAGTCCTTTGACCTGAGGTGACATGGTCATCCACATTTGTGTGGTTAGAGTTTGTTACTGCTTACGTACTTGTGTTAATCACACATGGGTATATGGCGTGTGGTGGCTCTAGTAAGTTAAATATAGGGATGAGTGTTCAACCAAGATGGGATTCATTGCCTAAAGTGAAATAGGATAAGATCCTATGCTATCTAAGTTTTTTCTGGATGAATAAGTTCCTGGTTAGGATAAATATAACAGTCTGAAAGAGTTTCAGTGCTAGAAAAGTGTTTATAGTATTTGTTATATTTTATCAAGAAATAGATCTTGAGATGAGGTCATATTATATTGCTATTAGAGTTTGATTAAACCTTGACTATAGGCTATGTAGGGATCTTCTAATGAAGGGATTTTAGTGCACGATAATTATGACTAAAAGGGTTCGTGTGAATCAATATATGCATTCATTTCTAATTGGGTAGTTGTGATATCAATGGTAGGGGTCACACTCATAACTTATGAGAACTAAATGTGAATAATTAGGATTTTCATATTTAGACTTGAAAGGAGTTTAAAATAATATAAAGTGTTGATATTATCTTCTCATTGCCAATTGGACATGAACCTAGTAAGTCACACTTAAAAGGTTTTTACCAAATCTCCATTATTATGAATCTAATTATTGATTAAAGTGTTTAATAAATTAATTATGATTAATGAAATTGGATTTATGCTTAAAGTAATGATTCTAGCATATCATGAAATCTAATTTCAAAGAAAGGGTTTAATTATTAATTTGTACTTAATTAATATGAGATATTAATTAAGATATTAAATTAATAATATAAATATATGTTATTTCTATTTGATTTAGATTAATAGCCCAAATGTTATGGACTTAGGCCCAAATGAGTTTTGGACTAAAGATTAATTCAATATATTGACAAAGCCCATCAACCTTATCTAGGTTCACTTATTTGATGGAATGGGCTTGGGTCAAGTGTTGGCCCAATGACTTAGCCCAATTCCATTAAGTGATATTATATTTGATTTTTTATTAAATTAAATTAAGATAAGGATGTTAAATGACATGGGTAAGTCCATGGTAATGTAGAGAAAGTGCATGAGTTGTAATCTCTACATCCTCCTATTTTGGACACTAGTGACTTACACAGTAGTCAATATATCATGCCAAGTGGCATATGGGTGATGTCATCAATCTCTACACTTATTACTTACCATGGTTATTTATGTTGGTAAGTAGAAATTAATTATGATAAGAATTAATGTAGAGAAAGTGTAGGGAAAAAGAATAAACACATATACACAAAACCTAAGAGTTTTTGCAAGGATCATATTAGTGCAAGATTGTAAGGGCAATTAAGAGAGGATACTTGCTTCTAATCGATCAAGGCAAGAAGAAGATTTGGTGGAGCTTGGTGTTTCAAGCTAGAGGTCTCATACTTAGAAGACTAAGGAGTTGATTTAAAAGTTAAACCAAGAGGACACAAAGATAGTAGAATACTTGTGGTCTATATCAAACTTAGGAGATTGTAAGTTTTCTTAAAACTTAGAATTTCTAGGTTGTTGATTACTTGTTATTTGTATTGTCTTGTGTATTAGTAATATGTTAATTGCAATATTAATCATTGAGATTGGGATTCTTCATGAGATGAAGGGTTGTGTTTAGTAAATTTTTGAAATTTGATCTACTTAGGATTTAATTCCTAAATAGCATAACTGATTCCTGATAGTGGTATCAGAGCTCCTTTTTACACTTAACATATACTATATTGGTTAATAATTGCAAATGTTGTGATTTAGATGGATGTTAGTTACAAGTGTTATAGCTAAACCTATGCAAAAATGGCCTTAAGTTTGTGCACAATCGTGGCTGTGCTGACTCATCACTATCGTGCTAACTCGTGACTGTGGCTGGCTATGTTGACTCATCATGGGTGTGCCGACTTATGACAGTGGCTAGCTGTGCCAACTCGTCACAGGTGTGTCGACTCGTGATAGTGGCTGTCTGTGCTAACCATCACAGGTGTGCCAACTCGTAACAGAGGCAGCATTGTAATATCCCGAGTTTTTAAATAATTTTAAACTGAATCGGGATATGCAGTGTTAATAATTTTTGTATATATATTTATGATTATTTTCATGAGTTTGATAATTATTAAGTTATTTTAATTATTCTTAATTATTTTAAGTTCTTTATGTAAATTTTTTCCGAAAATGTTATTTTCGGGGAAATTAATACGTAAATAATTTAATATTAATTATTTTAACTAGTTTTATGAATTTGCATGAACTTATACATAATTTTAAAGTGCTAAATAAAATTTATATATGTACATTTATTTAAAATAAATTAGGGTTTAATTAATTAAATTAATTTTTATTATTTAGTTTTTATATTAATTAATTAATTAATTATATAAGTGTATAAATTATTAAAATATATGTGTGGTGAGTATTAATGTGTGTGGGATTATATATTATTATAATATATGGTATGGATATATATACATACATATATACATAATTATTTAACAAAAATCAAAAGTTTGCCAAAATTACAGTTTTGCCATCCGGTCATCTCCTCCCCTCCCGATCGCCCCATCTCCATTTTCGGATGCTACAAGCTGATTTTCTTGCCATCGATGTGCCTCTCAGCCTTTCTCCTCCACCCCCAGCCATTCCCGCCGCCCTTAGCCACCATTTTCGGCGTGTTTTGGTCGAAAAATCAAGAAGAGGTCGAAACTTGATCCATCACCGATCGACGTGATTCTGGCCACTGTTTTTGACACTGTCGATCTCTATCTTCTCCTTGAGCTCTGGTGAGTGTGATTCCAAGGTTTGTTTCAGTTAAAATGCTTTAGATTTTCCTAGGTTTTGATTTTCCATTTTCGGCCACTTTGAGTTTTCAATTTTTTTGAGCTTCAATTTGATTGATTCAAGTAAAATCCCTTCATAAAATTTGATCCTTCTAGCTTAATCTACATGTGGTAATTTTTGTAGAATTTTTGGGAATTATTTTGATTTTTATGAATTTTTGATTATTTTATTATTATTTTCTAATTTTTGAAAATTAATTAATTAAATTATGAAATTGTGTTTTATGGTAATTATAGGTGTTGAAATGCATTTATAAATTTATTGGTAATTTTTGTGAATTTTATATGTTTATTTTGGAATTTATTAAGTTTATGTAATTTTGAAAAATTAGGTTAATTATTTGTTTAATTGAAATTAATTGGTTAATTGAGTGTATTTATTGATATTATTGAATTATATGTTTAGAAAATTAATTTTGAGTAATTATATTATTTTGGTGAATTTTTGATTAATTTTATTGAATTTATATATATAGGGGTATTTTGGTAATTTGACACTAAATTGGTTTTAATAGTTATTTAAGGTATAAAAATGATTTCTATAAATTATTTAGCATTTTTAACTAATTAAAACTATTTTTCATAAATTATTTTTAAATTATATATATAATATACGATTTTTCTAAATAAATGAGTTTATCGGTTTTTAATGTGTTTTAGGGGTAATTATGTAATTTGGATTGATAAAATGTATTTTTATTATTAAAGGGCATTTTTGGTATTTTTGTAATTGTTCTGTGAATTGTGAACCTAGGTCGGTGAATTGTAGTTTGGAGTCTAACCGAGGGATTGTGGTTGTGAATTTTTTGTTATTTCGAAGTGTATTTTCTTTGCAGGACTGGCTCTACTCTTTGAGTAGAGAGATGTCCGTTTTACAGGAGAGGTTCTGCCAGATTTTCGATAGAATTCTAGTAAAATGTGATGTCCGGTTGAATTCTGATTCTAATTCTGTGTCTAGTATTCTAGATTGAGTTTCTAGGAATTTTTATTAGATTTATTCTGATTTTCTGTTGTCGTTTGTTTGTTTAGTTGCGCCGAGACCGAAGCCTAGTGGATCAGGCCCGTCGAACCCATCTCGTGGAGCGCAATAACAGTGAGTTGTTATTATATATATATATATGTTTTAGGGTGCATGTTTTAGAAATGTATGGTTTATTTTGATAAAATATGCATAAATGATTTAATTAGTACTTAGGTTTATTTTTGGTTTATTTTTGGTATATTTTTGATATATTTTAAATTATATGCATGTTTTATTAAACATTTATACTTAAAATGTTTTAAAATATATTTCTAGTTTATTTTGCAATTATATTGGATTTATTTGACGTATATATACTCGAAATATACCTGGTTTACTTTTTGTATATTTCTAGTATATATATGGTTTATGTTGCTATTTTATTGAAATTCATGCATCATTTATTTATGAATGTATATTTTATATATTAATGAAGGATATCAATAGAACGTACTACCTAGTGGGCAGCACTAAGATCGAGTACGTATCGGTACGCTGATAGCATTTAGGCTTCATTACTAACCTATTTGTGGATATTGATTGGATTGATTTATATGATGTGAGATGTGATTTGGGAGTGATTGTTGGATCTCGGTTGACCAAGTGTCTCAGGGCCAATCACAATGATAGTCAGACTGCTGGAGCTCGGTTGACTTAGTGTCTTGGGGCCAGTCTACTGTCCAAATGGAACAAGTGAATATATTTGGAATAAGTGAGCCTGTATGGCTAGAGTGTTGTCTAACACTGTTTTGAGGTTGCAATTTTCTAGGGTTCTATTTGATCCTTCATAAACAGTGATTTTTAGTAAATATATAAAATGATTTTGTTGCATCTGTGTGTATTTGCCTGTATATATATTTATTATATATACTATTGACTGTGTGCATTGTCATTTTGTATGCATGTATATATATTATAACAATTCACTCAGTGAGGTCTGACTCCCCTCCATTGACTATTTTTCAGGAGAGTCATTGTCTTCAGACCTCAGTAGCAGACCCATACGCCGGATTTCTTTCGCCTCGGCTTCATTATGTAAACTGCTTATCTGAGTTTGATTTTATAATCTAGACACTGCAGTAGTTGAAAACAGTTATGGAGTTTATGTATTATATGTATATGAGTTATGTATTTCAAGTATTTGAACTAGAACTTGTATTAACAGTTTATTTATATATGAGATGAGTTATTTGATTTAATTTCATTTGGTGGATTATTATTTCAATATTTATGATTTTATTTCTGATACAGAATACTTTATTTATGTTATTATTATTATTATTGCATGTTTTATTTTATTTTAAGGCTTGCTACGGGTTCTGGATTTGAAAGAATTCCCGTTCCCTAGCGCCGGTCATGGCCCCTGTTTTGGGTCGTGACAAGCATATACCGAGTCAATCCTGAGTCAGCACAGTGGTGTCAAGTTGTGTCTACTTTCCTTTTTTATACCCTTTTATAATAACCCTATTTGAAAGGAGCACGAGTTAGAATGCTTAAGGACCTTTAAATGCTTTTTTTTCTTGACATACATGTAAGAATGATCATGGACTTAGTACATATCCTATGGTTTATAATAATAATTAATTTTATTATTTTGCATGTAATTAAGTATTGATTACATACAATTAGGATGTAAATTTCATCTTGGTATGCTAAGGATTAATTATAAATCACAAGTGTTGTGATATGGAGCTTGAAGAGTTCAAGGGGGATATCCATGGAGATGATTACAAGGTGGCCCTTTATCTAGCTTATTCTAAGAGTTAGAATAGGTTTTAGCAAAGTCCATGATCACTCTTTATTTGTGCATCTTATTTGTACATCTTATTTGTATGTTCTATGTATATATATGATATATATGTTGTAATATGAAATGTGCATATATGATATGTATAATTGGATGCCATAAGTGATATGTATATGTGATATGTATAATTGGATGCCATAAGTAATATGTATATGTGATATGTATAATTGGATGCCAAAAGTCATATGCATATGTGATATGCATATGAATGCCATGCTATGTATATATGTGATGTATACAATATAAAAATGGTAATGTGTAAAGTGAGACCTAAAATAAAAACCCAAAAATCTTCCAAAATAAATTTAGGTCTTGGCTCTCCATTGAGGTAATGACATGAAAAATTTTAGACAAATATACTTCGGCTATAGATACATAGGGGTGTATATTTGTGTTAAAAGATCTTTGTAAGGTTCATTATTAATCATAAGATGTTGTGAGTTTATAGACACACTACATGCCAAGAATGGCAAATAGGCATACCTGAGGTGTGTAGTGTTTAAGTTTATAAATTACACTGATTTAATGGTATGAACCTAACTAATGTAAGGAGACCAAGAATGGAAATTATGCATACCTGAGGTTTCTAAACATTAGGAGTCGGATTGATTGAACCTCATATGAGATGTGATGAACAAAAGTTATTCACCTGATGAATATTAATATTCTAAGAATGGCAATTATGTGCACCTAAGGAATATCACTATTTCATCATAAATACGATGTTCCTTGAGAAGTATGAGATTTGCTATTTATGATTTATTGTACTAAACCTCTTGATTTTCATGATGAATATTTTTATAAATGTGATGCTCCTTGAAGTGAATGTGATTTATTATTTATGATTTGGTCAAGCTTTATATTGAAATGGTAACGTGGTAAGTTATTTGAATTTGGTATATATATATATATATATTATTGTATTGAAGAAATACATGTTCCTCATTATTAATTCTTAATCTATTCACTGAGTATTCATACTTATTCTTTTATTACTATTTCTTTTTGAAGAATCTATTTTAAGAGTGAATATTTAGCTTGGGTGGATATTGTTCTACACTCTTCCACATTAGAGTTAAGGTCGAGCCAACATTTAGCTTTTTCGGTGATGTTTTAATATCTAGAATAACTTAGTATATATTGTTTAGTGAATATGGGCATATCCATATGTGTGTATATTTTTGTTATAAATGGATAAGTGTGTTGTTTGGTTAATACATGTATGTTTAATACACTAAGTCTTGTTAATAGAATTCTGAAAATAGGACTTATGAGTATATTTTCTTCTTGATGAGATATTAAGAATTTTAGTGTTGAGTTTCATCTGGATTGGGGTGTTACAGTTTTGGTATCAGAGCGAGTTTTAGATTCTGTAGACATGTGTTTTACTTATGGTTTTCATGCCATTTGTTAATTTTCTATTAAATGGTTATGCTACCATGTGTGAAAGGTGGTAGGAGTAAGGGCTGAGGCTAGTGGTTTGGTCAAGGCCGAGGCATGAGACTTATTAGACTTCAGGATGTTGGTCGACCAAATAGGAGTCTTCCTCCCATAGATGTCTTAAAAAAAGGTGTAGATGAACATAATTTTAATGAGAAAATGGTGCAAGAATCTTAAGAGGAAGGAGAGGTTGAATATCCTCCTTTAGTACTACCTGTGGTACAGATTGGGATTGGTATAAATTGTTTATGCCGTAGGTAGCTTTCTTCTGCCTAATAAATATGAGACCTTTGGGGGCTGAATTAAGCAAATTGTTAAACATGAGTTTTGTTCCTTTATATGTTATTTAAAACCCTTTGATGTAGTTTGGTGAAATAATATGTGTGTAATGAGAAATCATCCTTGGGGTGGGACTGGTGCTACTTGCTATATTTGCAGGTTGTCCAATTTTTCCTAGACAAAATGAGGGCCTTAGAGGCTGAATTAGATGAAGTATAAAACATGAAAGTTGTTATGTGTTTAAAAAGTGCCTAAAATAGGGTTTTGCAATTGGACTTGTGTAACTTGAGAAATTCTAAACTGAAAATGACATGTTCAAGCTGTTTTTGTGCAGAATATAGGTTTGAATTAAAAAATTCACCATAAATTATACAGAGCTTATATTTTTTTAATTTTTAGATATGTTATAGCCATGTGTGTCTAATTAAAAAAAAAGAATAAAGTAATTTGGAATTATGTGGTGATAGTTATTCACTTTCATGTCTAGCAAGGTCAAGCTGTCCAACAAGAAAGAAATATGCATAAATGTTAGGCTTACATATAAAGAAAATATCCTAATTGCATACTAAGAATAAACACTCATTGTAGTATTTAATCCACTTGAGGCATGTAATAATCCTAACTTTTAAATTATTTTATTTTAAAATAGGATATGCAGTGTTAATAAATTTTAAAACTATATTTGATTATTTTACTATTTTGTGAATAATTATTATTATTTTTACGTTTAATTATAATTTTATACGTAGCTATATATATTGAAGTTTATTATTTCGGACAATATTATTTTAATAATGCTTAATTTAGTGCATTAATATTTTAATAAGTTACATTATATTATTGTATTTTATGTGTTAATATATATATATATATATATGCACATAAATATTAGGGTTAGTATTATTTTATTGTGTGTGTTATTATGTGTGTATATATGTATATATCTATTGAAATATAAGTGTGTGGTGTGAATTTAATGTAATATAATAATATTTATTATAATATATAGTTTATTAAAGTATAGTATATAGTATTATGAAAATAATATACATACAAAATTAATACAAAAGCTTCCCCCTCCCAATTTATTTTCTTCTCTCTCCTTGATCCTTACCATCATCGTTTGCCATCCCATTTTCTGGCTGTCAGAGTGCCTCCTGCCCCTCCGTTGTCTACCACCCCTCCCTCTGCCAGCTCCGCCACCTTTCCTTTCTTCCCCGGCATCGGCAACAGCTCTAGTTGCCATGAGAAGCCGAAACTTTCTTCTCCTCCGTTCAAGGCAATTCCGGCCACCAAATCGAGCATTTCTGGTGCCGTTGAACTCCTGGAGCTTCGAGGAGGTTGAATCCAAGCTCTTTTTAGCTTGAAAATGTGATTTGGTGAGGTGTTTTGCTCATTTTATGGTTTTTGATTTTTTTTCAAAAATTCTTGCTTGATTCATGGAAATTGTCTTTACAAAAGTTGTTCCCCTTAGCTCAAGCTACATGCCTGAATTTTTGTCTGATTTTTGGGAATTATTTTATTTTTGATGAATTTTTAAATATTTTATTATTTTCGTAAATTAATTAAATAAATTATGAAATTGTGATTTTTAGTGTTATTGGTGGTTAATATTAATTTTAGAATTTAGTTTATAATTTTTGTGAATTTTGTGTAATTTTTATAATTATTTTTAGTTTATGTCAATTTTAAAAATATAGGTTAAATATATATTTTGTTAGAAATAATTGGTTAATTATATGTATTTATTGATATTAATGATAAATATGTTGAAAAAATAATTTTTATGTATTTATATAATTTTTTATTGAGGTTTTTGAGTATTTTATGTGTATTTTTTAATATTAGGGGTTATTTGGTAATTTGGTGGTAATTTTAGTTAAATATTAAGTTTAATTGGTTTTAATATTATTTGAGGTATAAAAATAATTTTTACAAATTATTTACTAATTTTAACTAATTAATACTAATTTTCAAAAATTATTTTCAAATAATATATAATATACTATTTTTGTAAATAAATGGATTTTTAGTAAATTTTAATATATGTTTGGACTAATTAAGTAATTTGGATTTATAAAATAAATTTTTATAAATACTTGTGGAATTATCGAGAAAATGGATTTTTAATAATATTATATTATTAATTAGGGTTTTTAAGTAATTATTAGGAAAATAATTATTTTTGGTGTTTTAATGTAAAATATGTTATATTTTGATATTTGAAGGGTATTTATGGTATTTATTGAATTTTAATATATTTTATTGCAGTAGTTGATTTTTGGTGAATTGTGGACCTTGGTTGGGGAATTTTGGTAGTTCGAGATCCCAACCGAGGGTTGTGAGAATTTTTATTCTCGAAGTATATTTTCCTTGTAGGACCGACTCTACTTTTTAGTAGAGAGATGTCTGTTTTACAAAGGAGGTTCTGTTGAATTTTTGATAGAATTCTCGTAAAACGTGACATCAGGTCTAATTCTGATTCCGTGTCTGTTCGTGTTTTGTAATTCTAAATTGAGTCTCTAGAAGTCTAAGTAAGATTTATTCTAATGTCGTGATCATTTTTATTGTTTAGTTGTGCCGAGACTGAGGCCTAGCGGACCAGGCCTGTTGGACCAGTCTCGAGGAGCACACCTCTGTAAGTTATTATTATATATATACATTGCTTTAGGTTGCATGTTTTAGAATTATATGTTTTAAATGTAAAATTTTGCATAATTGCTTTATTAAATGTTTAAGTATATTTTAGGTATATTTTTAGTATATTATTGGTATATTTTAAAATAAATGCATGTTTTCTTTTTGATTTATATTCAAATTATGTTTAAGTATATTATTGGTTGATTTTGAGTATATTTCATAATTTAATCGAATTTATTTTATGTATATATACCTGAAATATACTTAGTTTATTTTAGATATATTTCTGGTATATATATGGTTTATTTAATCATTTTGAATGCCATTTTATATATTATTTATTCTCGAATGTATGTTTTATTTTTAAAATGAAAGATATCGATAGAACGTGCTTCCTAGTGGGTAGTACTAGGACTGAGTACGTATCGATGCGATAGATTATAGGTTGAATTACTAACTTATTTGTGGAAATTATGATTTGATTGATGTGAGATGTGATTGATGGTGTGATTGCTGGAGCTCAGTTGACCAAGTGTCTCAGGGCCAATCATACTGACAGTCAGACTGCTGGAGCTCGGTCGACTTAGTGTCTCGGGGCCAGCCTACTGTTTAGTTGGATTAAGTGAATTCACTTGGAACTAAGTGAGTCTGTATGGTTAGAGCGATTTCTATTGGTATTTGAGGTTGTGATAACTTAAGGTTTAATTTGATCCTTCATAAACTGATATTTTTCACTATTAAGTATAAAGTGATTTTTAGCATCTGTGCATACCTGCCTATATATATATTTATTATAAATACTTATGAGTGTTTGCATTTGTCATTTAGTGATGTGTGTATATATATTATAATAATTCACTTAGTGAGGTCTGACCCCCCTCAGTTGATGTTTTTACAGGAGAGTCCTCTTCTTTAAACCTCAGCAGTAGGTCTATCCGTCGGATTTCTTCTGCCCCGACTTTATTATGTAAATTACCTACTTAATTATTTATTATTGTACTCTAGAAAACTACAGTAGTTGTATTTGTAACAGTAGCGAGTTTTATTTATTTTGCTGTATGAGATTTTAATTCAGATGTTTAATCTGAATATTATATTAAATTATTTCATGATATGAAGGAGTTTATTTTATTATATTAAATTGAAAATTTTAATTATGGTATATTATTTTAATTTTATTTATTGTATATTTTATTATTTTAAGGCTTGCTATGGGTTCCGGATTCAAAAGAATTCCTGTTTCCTAGTGCCGATCATGACCTTGGTTTTTGGTCATGATAAGGCACAACAATTTGCTTTTAAAAGAGAGTGATGTGCATTGTCTACTTATCTCATTTCTTCAATTACAGCTCGAAAGTGGATTATAAAAGGATGTTAAGGCTATCTTGCATATGTAATTAATATTAAAAAAAAAGTTGAAAATAGATAACATTTTAGTTGTGAAAGAATTCATTGACGTGTTTTTGGAAGAGTTTTAAGACTGCCTCCTGATAAAATTGAATTTTTAATTGATTTGCAACCTGGAACAATCCTTATTTCACAATCACCTTATAAAATGGCCCTAGCTGAATTAACGGAGTTAAAGGTACAATTGTAAGATTTACTTGACAAATGTCACATTAGACTTAGTGTATCACCATGGGGAGCACCATTGTTGTTTGTAAAGAAGAAGGATGGTATAATGCGGTTATATATTGATTACCGATAATTGAATGAAGTAACAATACATAATAAATACCCATTACCCTATATAAATGATTTGTTTGATCAATTACAAGGTGCAATGGTATTTTCTAAAATAAATTTAAGGTCAGGGTATCATCAATTGAAGATCAAGGAAGCAGATGTACCTAAAATAACATTTGAAAATGATATGGCCATTATGAATTTTTGGTAATGCCATTTGGGTTAATCAATGCATCCACAACATTCATGGATTTGGTGCAAAGGATACTCATGCGCTTTTAGATCAATTTATAATTATTTTCGTAGATGATATCTTGGTTTATTCCAAGAGTGAAGAAGAATAAGTTGAACATTTAAGGCAAAATTTGCATACTCTAAGGGAAAATAAATTATATACCAAATTTAGTAAATGTGAGTTTTGGCTTGATCGGGTAGCTTGCATTTCAGCTGAAGGAGTGTTTGTTGATCCCATAAAAATATAAGTAATTGCAAAGTGGGAAGCTCCTAAAACTGTGGGTGAAGTATGAAGTTTTCTTGGCTAGGCAGGATATTATAAATGTTTCTTAGCTAGGCAAGATATTATAAATGTTTCTTGGCTAGGCAGGATATTATAAATGATTGGTGTAAAATTTCTTTATTATTGCTTCACCATTAACTGGGTTGCTTCATAAAAAGGTACAATTTATGTGGAGTGATGAATGTCAAGAAAGTTTTGATAGATGGAAAACATGTTTGATCTCAGCTCTAGTTTTGACACTTTTAGAGGAAGATTGTGGGTTTGTTGTGTATAGTGATGCATTCAAAAATTGTTTGGGGTGTGTGCTTATGTAATGAGGCAAAGTGATTACCTATGCTTCAAGGCAATTATGCCCTTATGAGCTTAATTACCCCACAAATGACTTAAAACTTATACTAGTTGTATTTATTTTGAAAATCTAGAGGCATTACTTGTATGGAGTGTCATGTCATATTTTTTTTACAAATCATAAAAGTCTAAAATACATCCTTAGTTAGAAGGAATTAAATCTTAGGGAGTAGAAATGGATAAAGTTACTCAAGGATTATGACATTACCATTGAATATCACTCAGGCAAAGTGAATGTGGTAGCGGATGCCCTCAGTTGTAAATCCTTTAGTATTCTATCTCATATTAATACTGCTATGCTTCCATTACTTATTGATCTTTGTGCTTTGAATATAGAATTAGCTCATGATAGCTATAGAGCACTGTTAGCCACTTTAAAAATTTGATAAATATTTATATATTGAATTAAAAAGACTCAAAGACAAGATGATGGGATTAAGAAGATTATGGGAGAAGTAAAAAGCAACACCTGAACAAACTTCTCAATTTTTGAAGATGGTACTTTATGCTTGGAGAAAGATTTTATGTACCTAATGTAGAAATCTTGAAATGAGAAATCCTGAAAGAAGCTCATTGTTCTGCCTATTCAATGCATCTAGGAAGCATATGGAGGTATAGAACATTATAGAAAGAAACTATTGATGGATCGGAATGAAGAAGAATATTGCAGATTTTATTGCTAGATGTTTGGTGTGTTAATAAGTGAAATCTAAACATCAACATCTAATAGGTACCTAACAAATTCTTGCAATTTCAGAGTGGATATGGGAGCACATTGCAATGAATTTTGTGACAGGGTTACCTCGTACTCAATAAGGAAATGATGCTCTTTGGGTAATTATTGATAGATTGACAAAATTAACCCATTTTCTACCTATTAAGGTGAGTGTTTCACTTGAGAAATTAATGGAACTATATGTTAGAGAAGTGCTAAGATTGTATGGTGCATTATTGTTTATCATTTTTTATTAAGACTCAAAATTTACTTCCAAATTTTAGCATAGTCTTCAATATGCCTTAGGTGCTAAACTTTAATTTAGTATTACATTTCATCCACAGACTGATGGCCAAACATAACGTGCAATTCGAACATTGGAAGATATGCTTCAGGCATGTGTAATTGAATTCAAAGGTAGTTAGAAAAAAATGTGTACCACTAATGGAGTTTGCTTATAATAACAATTTCCATTCTAGCTTGAATATGACTCCATATGAAGCATTGTATGATCAAAATGTAAAACTCCTATATGTTGGAGTGAAGTAGAAGAAAGAAAGCTTGTGGGTCCGAAAATTGTTCAAGTGACCATGGAAAAGATAGAAAATTTTCAAGAATACGTTGAAAACTGTACAAGATAGACAAAAGAGCTATACAAATCTCAAGCGAAGAGAAATAGGATATGAAGTTAGGGACAAGGTGTTCTAAAAATTTCTCCATGGAAGGGCATAATGAGGTTTAGGAAACGTGGAAAATTAAGTCCAAAATTCATTAGCCCATATAAAATTATGGAGAGAGTTGGCCAGTTGCCTACAAATTGGCATTACCACCAGAACTATCCCAAATTCATAATGTTTTTCATGTTTCTTTATTGAGGAGGTACCAAAGTGATCCATCTCACATTTTTCAAGCACATCCAATTGAATTGGATAATGACTTAAGTTATGAGGAAAAAAAAAACCATTACTATCCTGGCAAGAGAAGAAAGAGTTTTAAGAAATAAGGTGATTTCTCTAGTCAAGGTGTTATGGAGAAATCAATCAAGGAAGAAAGTAACTTAGGAGCGTGAGGAAGACATGAGAAATCAATATCCTCACTTGTTTGAAACTGTAGGTATGTAAATTTCGGGGATGATATTTCTTAAGATGGAGAGAATTGTGAGACTTACATTCCCATAACATATATGTATTGCATTTTCATAAGCATATTATTTTAGTTTATAAATATTGATTAAATAAACTAGATGGATATTTATATTACATAAATATAAAAGTGGGTCAATATGAAATTTTTTATTAATTGTTGGATTAAAGTGGTAATTTGCCATAAATATATATTTATGGTGTTGGAACAAAAATAAAACGTAGAGGAACTCAAAAAAAAAAAATTAGATTGAAAACAATAGGGAAAGGGGGAAAAGAAGAGAAAACCTAAACCTAAATTCCCAACATCTCAATCCTAAATCCTAACTAAAAACACAACACCCATCTCACAAATAGTTAGGATAAACCTTCATTATCATGTAAATTGATGATTGAAGCTTGAATTAAGAGAAGAGGGGAAGTAGGAGAAACTAAATTTAAGAAAATTCAGCCATATATTATGTTGAATAAGGTGAGCAAGATGCTAATTTTCTCTATTTTTGAATATCAAGCATCATATGCATGTGATTGTATGTTTATGTTCTTGGTTAAATCCCTTGATTTCAAGTATAGTGATTTATGTAAATTAAATGATCTGAGTAGAGAATAGATATGTATATGGCTGATTTTAAGAGCTTAGAATTAATAGATGTTAGTGGGAACTTGGTTAATGGAAGTGACTTGTTGGTGTCTTTGCAAAACTCTGTTTTTAGTAAACAGGGCTACTTCTGTCTTTCTGTGATTTCAGACCTTTAAATCTGGTATTTTAACCTCATATTCTGTATAAAAATACTTTTATATTTTTCTAATCATGTTTTAAAAATTCATGATAAAATGCCTTCATTTGGTTGGGTAATTAAATTGATTTCCTAGGCTGTTGCAGTAGATAATTCTGCAAAGTCTGATTCTGAAATTTGCATCTTTGAGGCCCTTAAACTTGGTTTTCTGATCTTATTTTTATTGTGCATATACTTTAATATTTTGACCATATATTTGAAACTTTTTATGTCAAAATTCAGTCATTAAGGCAGTCAACTAATTTAAGCAATTAGACTGCTGCATTAAACAAAATCCTGTAAATTGTGTGAATTGCATAACTTGCATCATAAAGCATGGCATATGCACTTCATAATCATTCTTGTATTTAGATTCTGGTTGTAGTTTTGAGGTTATGATGTTTGGTGTTAGGAGATGGTAGAGTAAGGCGTGATGCCTCGGAGAGATCGAATCGGGGAGGCTCAAGCATGTGGTACTCTTCAAGAATTTCCTTATTTTGGTGTGTAAATTTTTCTTTGATAAGGTGAGTAGATTATTAATTAACGATGTTATGATAAAATTTTTTGTATAATATGTACATATAAATATGTGTTTCTATAAGACTTGGCTTAATACTTGAAAATGATATGGTTATTATGAATAATTTTGATTATATTTTACAAAAGGTATTCTAAATGTTGTTTTGTTAATGAATGATGGGAACATATATTATATTTTGATATGAGTTGATAAATAAGAGTGCAAAAATATGTATTACTTAATGATAATGATACACACTCATATTGTGGTTGATATATGAGATCTCTATATGCATGTATGATATAAACATTTAGGGGGAGTAACACATTGGATGGGTTACCACCTAAGTGTGCTTAATGCTCTTAGAGGACTAACATATTGGATGAGTTAGCACTAAAGAGCTTAAAATGTTGATGATATCTCTACACGCGTGTATAACATGAACATTTAGGGTATAACATGAACATTTAGGGAGAGTAACATATTGGATGGGTTACCACCTAAATGTATATGACCACTTAGGGGGAGTAACATATTAGATGGGTTACGACCTAAGTGTGTTTGAGGCTCTTAGGGACTAACATATTGGATGGGTTAGCACTAAGAAGCCTAAAATGTTGATTATGAGTTGAGTGTGTACTAATTTCTTTATTTTGATAATGAATATTTATATAAATATGATGTCCCTTAAGAATTATGAGATTTGCTATTTATGATTTGATCGACTAAACTTTTTGATTTGATGATGAATATTTATATAAATACGATATTCCTTGAGAAGTATGAGATTTTCAATTTATGATTTAATGTACTAAATCTCTTGATTTTCATGATGAATATTTTTATAAATGTGATGCTTCTTGAAGGGAATGTGATTTGTTATTTATGATTTGGTCAAGCTTTATATTAAAATGGGAACATGGTAAGTTACTTGAATTTGGTATATATACATACATACATACATACATACATACATACATACATACATACATATATATATATATATATATATTGTATTTAAGAAATACATGTTCCTCATTGTTAATTCTTAATCTATCCATTGAGTATTCATACTTATTCTTTTATTACTATTTCTTTTCAGAGAATGTATTTTAGGAGCGAATCTTTAGTTTGGGTGGATATCATTCTACACTCTTCCGCATTAGAGTCAAGGTTGAGTCAACATTTAGCTTTTTAGGTAATGTTTTAATATCTAGAATAGCTTAGTATATATTGTTTAGTGAATATAGACATATCCATATGTGTATATATTTTTGTTATAAATGGATAAGTGTGTTGTTTGGTTAATACATGTATGTTTAATACACTAAGTCTTGTTAATAGAATGCTGAAAATGGGACTTATAAGTATATTTTCTTTTTGATGAGATATTGAGAATTTTAGTGTTGAGTTTCATCTAGAGTGGGGTGTTACATCTAGTGCCCTTCTTTCACTTGCTAATAAGTTAAACATTTGGAAACAAACTCTGCTATATCTCTCTTCATTCCATCCTACCAATAAATATCCTTTATGATGTGGTACATCTTGGTAGAACCAGGATGTACACTATATGCTGCATAATGAGCTTCCTCCAAGATCTTTTATCTTAAGTTGTCCACATTAGGAACACACAACCTTCCACTAATCCATATCAAACCTTCATCATCAAGATTAAAATTAGCAAACTTCCTATCATGAATTTTCTCTATAAGCTCTAATAAATTAGAATCTCAGCTTTGAACTACCTTGATCCTATCCCTCAATATTGATCGAACTCTGAACTAGGCTATCAATCCCCTTGACTTGGTTATCTTCATCCTTAATCCTTGGTCTACTAACTTGTGCATCTCTTACATCAAAGGCCTCCTGTCCACACTAATGTAAGCAAGACTACCTGAAGACTTCCTGCTTAATACATCTGCCACTACATTAACTTTGCATGGATGGTACAAAATGTCATAATCATAGTCTTTTAGAAGTTCCAACCATCTCTTTTGTCTCAAATTCAGATCTTTCTAGTGAAAAACATACTTTAAACTCTTGTGGTCAGTGAAAATCTTATATGTCACCCCATACAGATAATGTCTCTAAATCTTGAGAGCAAAGATAATAATGACCATCTTTAGGTAATGAGTAGGATAGTTCTGCTTATTCTTTTTCAATTGTTTGGAAGCATAAACTACTGCTTTACAATTATGCATTAATACACAACCTAGGCCAACTTTGGAAGCATCACAATACACAGTGAACTTGTCTTCTCCGTTGGGCAATGTCAACATTGGTGCTATGATCAACTTCTCCTTTAGTAGTTGAAAACTATCCTCACGTGCTTCTGACCACACAAATTTCACATTCTTTTAAGATAAAAGGGTTATAGGTGTTGCAATCCTCAAGAAATCATGAACAAACCTCTTATAATACCTTACTAAACCTAAGTAACTTTGAATCTCTGTAACTAATGTCGGTCTAGGCCATTTAGATATTGCCTCAATCTTTTATGGATCTACTTGAATACCATCCTTAGACACTATATACCCAAGGAATGCCACACTTTCAAGCCAAAAATTACACGTAGAGAACTTAGCATAAAACTGATGTTCCCTTAGTGTCTGCAACACTGTTCTTAGATGATACACATTCTCTTCCATACTCTTTGAATACACTAATATGTCTTCTATGAATATTACCATAAATTAATCTATAAATGGTTTGAACACCCTATTCATAAGATCTATAAAAGCTATTAGTGCATTGGTTAATCCAAAAGACATCATAATAAACTTATAATGGCCATATCTTATACGGAAGGCCATTTTATAAATGTCTACTTCTCTGATTCTCAACTGGTGATAACCCAATCTCAAGTCAATCTTAGAGAAGAACTATGCACCATGAAGCTGATCGAGTAAATCATCTATCCTTGAGAGTGGATACTTATTCTTAACAGTCACCTTGTTTAATTCTCTATAGTCAATACACAATTTGAGTGTACCATCCTTTTTCTTGACAGACAACACTGGTGCACCCCAAGGAGAAGTGATGGGTCTAATGAAACCCTTATCCAACAACTCTTTGTTATGACCCAAAACAGGGGCCATGACCGGCGCTAAGAAATAGGAATTCTTTTGAATCCGGAACTTGTAGCAAGCCTGTAAAATAAAAATAAAAGCATGCAACATATATTAAAATGAATAAAACATTATACAGTGGAATTAAATCTCATAAATAAAATAATAATCCACCAACAGATTTAATAATACAAACTCATGTCATATATATAAAATCTTTTAAATACAATTCTCGATTCCCCTTTTAAAATTTAAATCTCAAACAAATATAATACATACTGCTCGCTAAAACAACTAGTACAGTGTCTAGAATACAAAATAAAATCAAGTAAGCAGTTTACATAATAAAGCCGGGGTGGAAGAAATCCGGCGTAAGGGTCTGCTATTGAGGTCTGAGGATGAAGACTCTCCTGAAAAATAATCAATGGAGGTGAGTCAGACCTCACTGAGTGAATTGTTATAATATATATACATGTATAACTAAATGACAAATGCACACATTCAATAGTATATATAATAAATATATATACAGGCAAATACACATGGATGCAGCAAAAATCATTTTATATAACTCTAAAAATAATAACCATTTATGAAGGATCAAATAGAACCCTAGATGATTGCAACCTCAAATAGTGTTAGACAACACTCTAGCCATACAGGCTCACTTATTCCAAATAAGTTCACTTGTCCATTTGGACAGTAGACTGGCCCCAAGACACTAAGTTGAATGAGCTCCAGCAGTCTGACTGTCAGTGTGATTGGCCCCGAGACACTTGGTCAACCGAGCTCCAGCAATCACACTCTCAAATCACATCACACATCAATCCAATCAATATCCATAATAGGTTAGTAAATAAACCTAAATTCTATCGTCGTACCGGTACGTACTCAGTCCTAGTGCTGCCCACTAGGTAGCACGTTCTATTGATATCCTTCATTCAAAATAAATCCATTCATTCATGAAATAAATGATGCATGACTTTAATTAAAATAACAATATAAACCATATATATACTAGAAATATACCAAAGATAAACCAAGTATATTTTGAGTATATATACGTCAAATAAATTCAATCCAATTATAAAATAAACCAGAAATAAACTATATATATACTTAAAAACATTTTAAGTATAATTCAATAATAAAACATGCATTTAATTTAAAATATACCAAAAATATACCAATACATACCTAAAATATACCTAAGCAATTATTAAACCATTTATGCATATTTCATAAAATTTAAATATACATTTCTAAAACATGCAACCCTAAAACACGTATATATAAAATAATAACTCACAGTTGTGCGCTCCACGAGACGGGTCCGACGGGCCTGGTCCACTAGGCCTCGGTCTCGGCGCAACTAAACAAACAAATGATAATATGAAATCAGAATAAATCTAACAAAATTCCTAGAGACTTAATCTAAAACACTAGACACAAATTAGGGATAGGGTTTGACTGAATATCATGTTTTACGAGAATTCTATCAAAAATTCGGTAGAACCTCCCCTGTAAAACAAACATCTCTCTACTCAGAAAGTATAGCCGGTCTTGTAAGAAAACACACTTCGAGTATAAACAGTCACATAACTCTTCGGTCGGACTCCCAAACTACTATTCTACCGACTGAGGTTCACAATTCACGAGATAAACACAAAACACATTTAAATTCTAAAAATATCGAAAATACCCTTTATATATCAACATATAACGAATTAGATATTTAAAACACTGAAAATAATTATTTTACTGATAATTACAATAAAACCCTAATTTTAATAAAATATTATTAAAAATCCATAATTCTGGAAAATTCATAAATATTAACCAAAATTCATTTTATAAATCCGAATTACATAATTAGCCCAAAAACATATTAAAAAATCAATAAAAACTCATTTATTTACAAAAATAATATATTATATATATTTTGAAAATGATTTTCAAAAAATAGTTTTAATTAGTTAAAAATACTAAATAATTTGTAAAAATCATTTTTATACCTCAAATAATTATTAAAACTAATTTAATTTAATTTTTAACCAATTTATTACCAAATTACCAAAATATCCTTAATTATATATATAAATTCACATAATATACTATAATTATTCAAAAATTAACTAAAAATTATAAAATTGCTCAAAAATTAATTTCTCAACATATAATTCAATAAAATCAATAATTATACTCAATTAACCCATTAATTTTAACAAAAAGCTCATTTAACCTAATTTTCCAAAAATCACCTAAACTAAATAAATTCATAATAATTATACAAAAATCACAAAAATTACAAATTAAATTCTAAAATTCATTTTAACCCCTACAAACACCATAAATCAAAATTTCACAATTTATTTATTTAATTTACGAAAATTAGAAAATATTAATAAAATAATAGAAAATTAACAAAAATCAAAATAAATTCCAAAAATTCCACAAAAATTACAGGATGTAGATTGAGGTACTAGGAACAATATTTGTGAAGGAAATTAGCTTGAATCGTTAGAATCAATGTTCAAAAAAATCAAGAACTCAAAGTGGCCAAAAATGAAAATTGATCACCAAAGAAAATCTAGGCCAAATCAAGTGAAACCAAGCTTGGAAATGCACTCACCGGAGCTCAGGGAAGAGATAGAGATCAACGGCGTTTAATTTGGTGGTCGGAAAAGGGTTGAACGACGACGAGCTCAAGTTCTATTTCTCGGGTTGAAAACGATGAAAACTTGCCGGAAATGGAAGGTACAGGTGGTGGAATGAGCTAGAGAGGGTGGTGGGACGCCGGACGGCACACCGGTGGTGATGTAAGAGGTTTCAACGATAGAGAATGGGGGTGGGGGTGCGTCGGGAGCTAGGGGAAGAAGAATGGCACAAAATGTAATTTTCTTAACTTTATTAACTTATATTATAATATAAATAATTCTACACCACATGTTAAAAATCAAACTAATATCTATATATATATATATATAATACATATTAATTAAATAAAAATATATAATATATACTTAATTAAAATTAACCCTAAAATGCTAAATATGTATATATATGCATGTATATGTATATATATATATTAATATGATAATTAAAATCATGCATGGACTCATGCAATTACGTAAAACCGAGTAACATAATTAATAAATATTTATTTAGGTTTTAATTTTCCCAAAAATAAAATTCTCGAGAAAATTTTACGTAAGAAATTTAAAATAATTAAAAATAACTTTAATAATTATCAAACTAATTAAATAATCAAATATATTTATCAAAATTATTAACACTGCATATCTCGATACAGTTTAAAATTATTTAAAATCTCGGCATATTACACTCTTACAACTGCTCCTTCAACTCTGTAAGAGCTATCCTATACGGTGGCATAGAGAGAGGAGCTATGCCTGGAACCACATTAATGCAAAATTCTATCTCTCTATGAGGTAGTATACCCGATATTTCATAAGGGAAGGCATAAGGAAACTTACAAGCTACAGGAACATCTGAAATAGATTTTTTTCTGCTAATGTGTCCCTGACTAAAGCCAAATATACTTAACACCCATTTCTTAACATCTTTTTTGCCATAATAGCGGAGATAAGATTTTGAGGTGCAGAACTCTTATCACCCAAGAACTTGAATTCCTCTTCACTTAGAATTTTGAAAATCACCACTTTACTATGACAATCCAAAGTGGCATAATACTGAGACAAACAATCTATTCCTAGGATTACATCAAAGTTAAACACTTCCAGCAATACCAAATCTACTGGCAACTCTTTGCCCTTTACTAACATATGACACCTAAGAAAGATAACATCAGTGTTCAATGAATCACTCAAAGGTGTGGTAATTGATAAAGGAGTTTTCATCCTCGCAGCTTGCCAACCCGACTTCAACACAAAAATAGGAGATACAAAAGAATGGGTAGCACCTGGATCAAGTAAAAATCTAGCCTCAATATAACATATCGAAAGTGTACCTGCTCTGATTGCATTGGATGCCTGAGCATCCTGTTGAGTGAGGGTGAAAACTCGAGCCTGTCCTCTACCTCCCTATTGATTGGTAGAAGCTTGCCCAAAACCTTTGGCACTGCCTTTGCCTCCTTTACCTCACCCCTGCTAGGCTATAAATTGAGAAGTACCCTGATACTATAATGGTGGCGGTTGAAACCGTGCTGGGGCTACACTGACTGTAGAAGACTGAGGAAACTGCTAATGAAAACCCGTGAGGACACGATCTAGCATAGTGCTCGGTCTGTCCATATCTGAAGTATGCTCTTGGAGCCATATAACATGGTCCCTGATACCATAAGTCTGACAAACACTAGCTGCAGACCTTGCATTACCATAGCCCAAACTTTGACCATTATTGCTGTTTGTAGCACCGAAACCAAATCTGATAGGCCTACAGGTCCCACTACAGCCATGTTACACCTGTTAAGGATGTCAGACATACATTGTATGCATGTGACTAATAAATAATATATCCATTAAAATTAAATTTTAGTTCATGAGTCAATATATATACAATACTATTTATATAAATAGCACATAACACATATCACAAAGGCTCACAACATCAAATAGTTCACATCTTTCCTTATGTTATTTATATATAATACACTGGTCTTAATACAAAATATGAAAATTTACTAAGCATGTTACATTCTATAAAACTACAGACGACCTCCTACTGACCCACCTGACATAATGCTAGTGCAATTGATGCAAATGTTTCTTCAAAACAGACTACAGTTCTTCTAGTCCTGAAAAATAATGCAGAGGAGTGAACCTGCAACTTAACAAATGAATAACATAATATTTCATGAAAAATAATACATTCAAACATGTAATATTATCAATTATCAATCCATTCAATGTTTAACTATAATTTATAGTATGTACATAGTCATAGTAGCATAGTATGTACAACATATTTCTTTAGTCTTTATACGACTTATCAAAGGGATTCCATAACACACACAATATTGCCATAATCATAGTGTTTTCTTTTGGACAACAATAACTTATAGTTTGTATAAAATTGTAATAGCATAGTATTTTCTTTTGGACAATAATGTACTTGTGAATTACATGTAATTCAATTTTTTTTATTTATGGATTCCTATATGCACACAACCTTGCCATAATCTTTTTTCAACTATATATTTTTTTATTAGCCATTTTATGACATATAAAGGAGATTCTAGATCACACACAACCCTGCCTCATTCATAAGCAGCATTGTGTCTTAATATTCATCCATTCATATTTCTTATATTTACATATACATCAAGAGTTCACCATACTGTCACAACACTTTATTCAACTCATCATTAGTTAAATACATCACATATTACTCTATAAAGCCAATTAATATCTCCCCCATAATTTATAAGAAAATAATAATATACCAAAATATACCATATTTCAATATGGCAGAATTAACAGTGCAAATTCAAAAAATACACAAAAAATTTCACATTATGAATATCAAAGCCATATTCTACATATCAATATTATTATAATTCTATATTAATTTACAACTAATTTCACATCAATTAAATATATATAGAAGGAGAAACATAAAAAACATTCTAACATGGTTAATCTGTCATCAAAGACTAACCTACATAAAGTATGGCCAAATATTGGCCATCAAAACAAAAAAATTAAGCTTCCTCTATTTCTATAAATTTTGTAGATAACATCTCAAAGTTTTCATAGGAACAAACAAAACTCTAGATATGGCTTCAACAAGTATTATGTTCTCACCCAAACATGACACTCGAAGTTAACAACCATTATTCATATGTACAATCTCATTCATGTGTAAAATCTAATCGCAAGTACAATAAATCATCAAAAAAATAATAAAAAAATTTAGCATCTATCAATTAGAACACATATATTTCTCTTATCCAATCAGCTTAACAAATAAATTTATAATTATTTATTTTAAGTTTTATATTCATATAGAACATTAAATTATTCACTTACCTTTATTATTTCCTTGCTTTTGCTTGAATTTTCTTGTGTGATAGCATCTTTTACAATTTGTTTAGTTGAAATAGATCATAACTTACTTTTCTTAAACACTTAATAATAATAGAACCTCATTTAGCATTATAACATTATTAAATTACTTAAGCATGTACGACTACCAACTATAACAAATTTAATAGGCTAAATTTAAAAATTCTCTAAAAATTCTATACAATGAATCTTAAAATGAAACTTTCCAGATCACTAGAGATATGTGTCTAAAGTAATTTAAAATTAATTTTGTTTCAATCAAAGGTGTAAAGAGGAAAATCCCTAAGAAATAATCTACCATACTGAAACCAACGATGGAAACTGAGCAATAAAATGTTCAGCCAAAAATAACCATCGAAACAACATAATTCGACTTCCACTTTTTCTGTAAGTTTTATAGTAGACATCTCAAAGATTCTTTAGGTTCAAACAAAACCTAATTTGGAATTACAAAAATCAATATATATTTTAAATAATATTACTATTTATACCTTATTTGAACTTTAGACTCCTCTCTTTCTTCTTCTTTTTTTCTCCTTTCTTCTCACTTCTTTTCTATGCGTAAGTTTTTTCTTTTTTTTTATTTGATGGCAACCACCTAGCCCAATTCTAGCACCTTCTATTTCTTATCACATATTTATTTATTTATTTATATGTTATTTTTATTTTTATTTATTATTTTTTTCTTCCTTTGCCATATAATCAAATTCTAGAAAAATCTTTGTATATATACATATATGTATATATATTTTAGTTATTTTTTTTAAATCAAATTAACCAATTTAACTCCTTTTTTTTCTAATAATTAATTTAAACCCTTAACTTCTTTGTTCTTATTATGGACTTAATTGTAATATTTATATTCTTCTCCTATTTAACATTGGAATTATTATCACACATATCTCATGCATATCTCATGTCTATATGTTATGCATGTTTTGCAAATAAATGCAATGCATTAGGTGGGCATTACAAGCCATGTCTATCACTCCTGTGGACCCTATGCGAAGGTCTCTGGCCTTGCTGAAAAGGTCCTTTAGGCTAACTACTACTACCCATCTGAAATGCTGCATGCTATGCACTATGAGATCCTGTTACTTTAGCACCTCTAGTTTAATTGTAATCGGGCATAATTTCCTGCCTAATGAGCCTCTACTCAATCTCCCTGGCTAACTCCATCACTTCCTATATAGTTAAGCCTACTGTAGGCATCCCGACGAAAGCAATCCTCAAGCCAGTGACATAAGTAGTGATGATAAAATACTAATCCCTTATCATAGCAGCACAGTCTGAAAAACTCCCTCGTATACTCCTCCATTGATCGATCACCTCTGGATATATTAGTCAACCAAAGTTTATTGCTTTTTCTCATCGACTCTAGACAAAATTGTCTCATAAACATCTCTTTAAATTGAGCCCAAGTAAGCGTAGTCATGTGGGGGTAAATCATATGAATAAACTAATCCAACACTGCCCCCTCAACAAATAACTCCACAATGAGCATCCTCTGATACTCAGTATGCCCTGTCTGAGTCCTTAACTTAATAGCATAAAGAAAATCCAGTGGATTCAAAGTCCCATCATACGAGATCCTACCGACTCTAGCATAAAACACCACTACCTCTAGGTGTAACATATCCATAGCTCTCTGTTGAAATAAAGGTTGCATAGGTGGTACTGCCTAAGGCATAACTGTTGCATCCTGCTGAACTCCTGGTGCATAAGCAACATCATCAAAATCCTGAGCCGCAGGCTCCTTATCCTACTGTTCTTGCTGTCTACGGTGACCACCTGCTCCTTTAGGTCTACCTTTACCCCTATGCCTAATTGGCTGTGGAGCTTCATCATGATAAGACTCCATCATCGATCGGTGGAGTGACTCGCGCTCTCCTCATATTAAAAAGAAAAGAAATAAAGCACATAATTTAGGTAACAACAGACATCCTAACGGTTACAAAAAAAAAATAAAAGTAAGGAAGACTTTTTAAGGACATAATTGAACCTAATTGCTACAGTAGTTTCAAAGAAATTTGAACTCTACCAACCTAGGTCAAACAATACTAAACCTAGGCTCTGATACCAACTTTGTCATGACCTAAACCTAATGGTCATGACTGGCACTAGGGAATGAAAATTTGCAAGAATTCAGAACCCGTAGCAAGCCTAAAATAACACAAATAAAATGCCATATATACACATAATATAATCATTAAACCCTAATATTATTCATGCATGCAAAAATAATGTGTTATTCATAAAAATTTAGGATAATAATGTAATTTATTTAAATAATAATATTCAAATATAAATGCTCTAAATTAAAGGTTTAATAAAATACTATTTCCCGAAATGATAATTTAACGACCTATATTTATGTAAAATATATTAATTGAACATAAAATAATAACGATAATTCACAAAATAGTAAAATAATCAAGTATAGTTTCAAAATTATTAACACTGTATATCCTATTTTATATTAAAATAATATAAAAACTCGGGTTATAACAAAAATATAAAAATACTCGAGCCTGGAACAGTAACCCGAAATAGTACCGGTCACTGGAATAGTGACAAAAAAATTCAACAAATTTAGAAAATTATAAAAAAATATCATTAAAAAGCTCTTGACTCCAATTTATTTTTTCATAACTTAAATAAAGTCTAATTACAACTCAAATTGAAGAAATGAATAAGAATTGTAAAAATCATTTTACCTCAAATTAGGGTGGTTGCCTGTGTAGATCGGTTCAATTGAAAGAGGGGAAATATTGCCCAGACGAAAACAAGTCCAATGAGACTAGCAGCGATGGCAGGTGACACTGAAAATGACGATGACACTCTGATTAGTGTTCGGTTGGCCAAAAAAATAAAGGGAAAGGGAGGAAAGTGGTCGACCAGAGGTAGGAAGGCTGCTGGCAACATTCCGGCGGTGGTTGATGGTGGGGCTGGTGCTGGTAAGTGGCTGGATGGCAAGAAGAAGAAAAAGAAGAAGAAAGGAAAAGAAAAGAAAAGAAGGAAAAGAAGAAAGAGAAAAGGAAAATAAAAAAAATAGTTTATATATATATATATATATATATCTTTACCAAAAATTATATACATACACATAGATATGTATATATATTTTCTCTTAATAAATTTTAAAGTTCAATAAAATACTCATTTAATAATAATTCCATAAAAATAATATTTAATACTTAAAATCCATATTTAATTTAATAATTAAATATATAGGTCATTACAAAACATGACACTCTTGAAAATGGAAAGATGATGATATGCAAGCAAGTTGCATTATGTGGGCTTCTATGAGTAATGATATTCCTAGAAAATATAAGAAGTACACTAATGGGAAGAAAATCCTACTTCACCTACTAGAATTATTTGATGAACAAAGTAGAACCACTAGATATGAGATATCTAAGTGGCTTTTCCATACTAAAATAAAGGAAGAAGATGATGTTGGAGCACACATGAATTCTATGATTTATTCTATTTAGGAACTTGAAAGTCTATATTTCATGATGGATGCTTAACTTCAAACAGATTTGATCTTACAATCCTTTTCGGACTCATTTGGGAAATCTATTACAAATTTCCACATGAATAAAATTGAGTGCACTCTGGCGGAATTATTAAATATACTTGTGACGGTCCAAAAGGCTATTCATAATGAAAAGAGGAAGTTACTTTGGTTGCCTCTTCTAGTGAGACTAAAAAGAGTAAGGGCAACAAAAGCAAGAAAGCTAAGGAAAGAGTTCCTAAAGCTTCAGGAGGTGTAAAAAAGAACAAAGGCAAAAAGAAAGTTAAGAACACAAGCAAAGGAAAGTTTTTCTATTATGATGGAGTGGGACATTGGAAAAGAAATTTTCCTAAGTTCCTTGAGTCTCTTAAGACTAAAGGAAAGGACAAGATTGGAAAAGGTGAGACTTTCTCTAATTTATTTATTTCTAAATGTTCTAAGAGCTCATCTATGGCATAGGTATTGGATACCGGTGCTAGTTCTCATATAGGTTCTTCCTTGCAGGATTTAGCAAGTGAAGGAAGGTTGGAGTCAAATGAGGTGACTTTGAAGCTTGGAGATGGAGCAAGTGTTGTAGCCAAAGCTATTGGAACCACCTTTATTGACTTAAATGATCATGGTTTGTTATTGAACAATGTTTTATATGTACCTAATGTTTATAAGAACATAATCTCTATTTCTATTATGACTAGAAAAGGATATAAGTTTTTATTTGAAAGAGATGTGTGTACTATCTATTTTGATAATGAGATAGTTGGCATGAGTTATGTATTACGTGGTCTTTATTATGTTGATAATAAATCCAATAACAAATAATATCCAACCAATTTGAACGTTGTGAATACAATGCTAATTGATAATGCCTTTAATCCAAAATATCTATGGCACTTGCAATTAGGTCACATTGCGGATGATAGAATCACAAAGTTGGATAAATTAGGAATCTTGAGTAATATTGAACCCTTAAGTATTCCAACTTATGAAGCTTGTATCCAAGGAAAAATGACCCGGTCACCATTTTTTGGACAAGTGGAAAGAGCTAAAGAGATTTTAGAAATCATACATAGTGATGTATGTGGTCCATTTAATCAAATGGCAAGAGGAGGGTTCTACTACTTCATTACCTTTATAGACAATCTATCAAGGTATGGACATTTATATTTGATGAAACATAAAAATGAATCCTTTGAAAAGTTCAAGGAATTCAAGGCCTAAGTAGAGAACCAAATGGGAAACAGTATTAAAATCCTACGATCAGATCGAGGAGGTGAATACTTAAGTACCCAATTCATGGAGTTCCTTAAGGAACATGGCATCATATCACAATAAACTCCAACTGACACACCTTAATTAAATGGTGTATCCAAGAGGAGGAATCGAACTCTATTAGATATGGTTTGATCAATGATGAGCTATACAAATTTACCTACATTCTTTTGGGGTTTTGCATTGTAAATTGCTACTTACATTTTCAATTGTGTTCCATCTAAGTCTATTTCTATGACACCATATAAGATATAGCATGGTAAGATACTAAGTCTTAAGCATATTAGGATTTAGGGATGCCTAGCTTATATCAAAAGATTGAAAATAGACAAATTAGATGTAAGGCTAACTCAAGGTAGATTTATTGGTTATCCTAAAGACAATTTAGGGTATTATTTCTATCTTCATGCTGAATAAGTTATTATTTCTTGTGAAAGAGTTTCTTAAAAAAGGTGGTAAAAGAAGGAAGATAGCATTAGAAGAGGAATCTTCTAATGAGGCCAATCATGTTAATGAAATGAATATTGATCAATCTTACGAGTTTAATCCCATTAAAAATATTATCACACTAACTCCTAGAAAATTGGGTAAAGTATCTCATCCACCAGAGATATATGATTTTCTATATGATATGCAAGAGTTTCATATTCATAAATAAGGCAATCATGATGATGATCCTATAATATTTAAAGAGGCTTTATCAGATAAAAATTCTTTAAAATGGTTTGAAGTAATAAAATTTGAAATGGATTCTATGTATGCAAACTAAGTCTGGACACTTGTAGATCCACCTGAAGGTACTGTACCTATAGGTTATAAATGGATCTTCAAAAGAAAGATTGGTGCAAATGGAAAGGTTTGTACCTATAAAGCAAGGCTTATAGTGAAAGGGTTTCGCCAGAGGTAAAGGGTTGACTATAAAGAAACCTTATCGTCAGTAGCCATGCTTAAATCTATTCAAATACTTATTGCCATTGCTACAAACTATGATTATGAAATTTGGCAAATGGATGTCAAAACTGCTTTTCTTAATGGTTATATTGAGGAAGAGATTTATATGGAACAACCTAAAGGTTATAAATCTAAGGAAAGTTCCAAAGTGTGAAAGCTTAATAGATATATTTATGGTTTAAAGCAAGCTTCAAGGAGTTGGAATCATCATTTTGTTGAAGCCATACAATCATTTGGTTTTATAAAAAATGAAGATAAGCCTTATGTGTACAAGAAGGTTAGTGGGAGCCAACTCACTTTCCTAGCACTATATGTGGATGATATTTTATTAATTGGGAATGATATTGACATGCCTACAAATGTGCAACTATGGTTATGTAAATCTTTCTCCATGAAAGACTTATGGGAAGCTACCTATATTCTTGACATTTGCGTCTATAGAGATAGATAGAGAAGAATAATAGGTTTATCCCAAAGTCTTTATTTGGAAAAGGTGTTGAAGAGGTTCAACATGCTTGATTCCAAGAGAGAATTGTTATCATTTAGGCATGGTGTCCATTTATCCAAGGGTATGTCACCTAAAACACCCGAGGAGATAGAATAAATGGCCAAAGTTCCTTATGCTTCAGCTATAGGAAGCTTAATGTACGCTATATTGTGTATTAGGCCTGATATTGCCTATGCTGTTAGTGTGACTATCAAGTTTCAATCCAATCCATGTTTGGAACACTGGATAGTAGTTAAGGCAATCTTTAATTACGTAAGAAGGACTAAATATTTAATCTTAACTTATAGAGGAGGTGATCTACAAGTAGATGATTTCATAGATTCTAATTTTTAATTAAATATTAATGATAGAAAGTCTATCTCCAGGTTTGTTTTCATTTGTAATAGAGGTGCAATGAGCTAGAAGAGTTCCAAGCAAAGTGTCACTATTGACTCCATTGCAAAAGCCGAGTATATAGTTGCATCATATGTCGCTAAAGAAGCTATTTGGATTAACAAGTTCATTACTAAACTAGAAATTGTTCCTTCTATTGAGTCCCTAATTACTCTTTATTGTGACAACAATGGAGCCATTGCTTTAGTAAAAGAATTGAGGTCTCACTAGAAATCCAAACACATAGAAAGGCATTTCTATATTATCAGAGAACTTATTGGAAAATGTGATATCATTATGCAAAAGATAGCTTCAGCTAAAAATGTCTCTGATCCACTTACTAAAGCGTTGACACAACTATAGTTGGATTGACATCTTGAGAAGATGGGTCTTAGATACTATAGTGATTGGCTCTAGTGCAAATGGGAGATTATTAGTATAGGTGGTATGCCCTAGAAGGTAATCCTATATTTTGATATTCTAAATTATCTAAAATGATAATAAAAGAATATTCTATTATTTAAAGTGTTTATTTAATTAAATATTTATCCATTAGCATCATGTTAAATATATTTATTATCAAGAGTTGATAATATGAGCTATAAATTTATTTAGTACATATGCTATAAAATGTTTACAGTCATATAATTAATATTTGGGTAATATTAATTAGACTATCACCTTTGTCGATTTTCCTTGATTAGTATATAATACGATTTTCCTTGTATATAGTCTTTTAACCTAAGGTGACACGGTCATCCACATTTAAGTGGTTAAAGTTTATTACCGCTACATACTTGTATTAATCACACATGGGTATATGGTGTGTGGTGGCTCTAATGAGTTAAATGTAGGGATGGGTGTTTAATTAAGATGTGATTCATTGCCTAGAGTGAACCGAGATAAGATCCTATGTTATCTAAGTCTTTTCTTAATGAAAAAGTTCCTGGCTAAGACAAACATAATACTTTAAAAGAGTTTTAGGGCTAGAAAAGTGTTTCTAGTATTTGTTATGTTTTATCAAGAAATAGATCTTGAGATGAGGTTATATCATATGGCTATTAGAGTTTGATTAAACCTTAACTCTAGGCTATGTAGGGATCTTCTAATGAAGGGATTTTAGTACATGGTAATTATGACCAGTAGGGTTTGTGTGAATTAATATATGCATTCATTTCTAATTGGGTAGTTGTGATATCGATGTTAGGGTTCACTCATAACTTATGGGAACTAAATGTGAATAATTGGGATTTTCACATTTAGACTTGAAATGAGTTTCAAATAATATCAAGTGTTGATATTCTCTTCTCATTGCCAATTGGACATGAACCTAGTAAGTCACACCTAAAAGGTTTTTACCAAATCTCCATTATTATTAATCTAATTATTGATTAAAGTGTTTAATCAATTAATTGTGATTAATGAAATTGGATTTATACTTAAAGTAATGATCATATCATGAAATCTAATTTCAAAGAAAGGGTTTAATTATTAATTTGTATTTAATTAATGTGAGATATTAAATTAATAATATAAATATATGTTGTTTGTATTTAATTTGGATTAATGGCCCAAGTGTTATGGTCCTAGGCCCAAAATAGTTTTGGACCAAAGATTAGTCTAATATAATGACAAGGCCCATCAACCTTATTTAGGTTCACTTATTTAATGGAATGGGCTTGGGTCAAGTGTTGGCCCAATGACTTAGCCCAATTCCATTAAATGATATTATATTTGGATTTTATTAAATTAAATTAAGAGATGTTAAATGACATGTGTAAGTCCATGGTGATGTAGAGAAAGTGCATGAGTTGTAATCTCTACATTCTTTTATTTTGGACACTACATATCATGCCAAGTGGCATGTGTGTGATGTTATCAATCTCTACACTTATCACTTACCATATTTATCTATGTTGGTAAGTAGAAATTAATTATAATAAGAATTGATGTAGAGAAAAAGAAGAAACATATATACACAAAACCTAAGAGTTCTTGCAAAGATCATATTAGTGTAAGTTTGTAAAGGAAAATGAGAGAGGATACTTGCTTTTTAATCTATCAAGGCAAGAAGAAGATTTAGTGTAGAGGTCTCACACTTGGGAGACTAAGGAGTTGATTCAATAGTTGAATCAAGAGGACACAAAGATAGTAGAATACTTGTGATCTACATCAAACTTAGGAGATTGTAAGTTTTTCTTAAAACTTAGAATTCCTAGGTTATTGATTACTTGTTATTTATGTTGCCTTATGTATTAGTAATGTGTTAATTGCAAAATGGATCCTTAGGATTGGAATTCTTCATGAGATGAAGGGTTGTGTTTAGTAAATTTTTGAAATTTTCTCTACTTAGGATTTGATTCCTAAATAGCATAACTGATTCCTAATAACACCACCCTATTGAATCTGATCAACTAATGATAGCAATCCAAGGTTGTGTTCTTTTACTGTCTAAGAAGCTGAAAGATCTCAGAATTCAAAATTTTAAAGAGTTATATAGATTTGGGGTTCAGAAAGAGTCTAACTTGACTCAGGAAAAGAAATTCTTTAGTGGACAATATAGGGGCAGAGAAGCAAGCAGATCAAGTAGTAATGTGCATATCAATGCCATCAGATAGCCATAAAGATTCTCCAATCTTGGTAGACCACTCTCAAAAGTCATGGAAAAACTAATGAAAAAGAATCTCGTTTAACCCTTACCCCCTAAACAACCTTTACCAAATGCCAACCCAAAATTTTATTACAAATTTCATCATGTCATTGGTCATGATACTGAAAATTGTTCTTGATTGAAAAATGAAATTCAAGACTTGATTGATTAGGGTAAAATCATTGACCTTAAGACCAGAAAATTGAACACCCAAAATAACCTTTTACCTAAGTAAATAAATGTTCCAACACCAAACACACCCATTCTTATGATTAATACCAGCTTCACAGAAGAGCAAGTTATGAACTCTTTTGTGGATGTCAAACCTAGCTTGCCAAAATTTGGCTTTAAACTAAACCTATCATAACTTGGCCTTAATATATAAAATACACCTCAACCTGACCCACAACCTATTGAACTATCTTTTAAAGTTCTAGACATTTGGAGCTTTGATGATGAAGGGGGACCTGTACAAGTGGACATGTAGAATAGTGATAAGGTGAGAGAGATTTAAGCCATTAAGAAGATTACTGAAAAAGGAAAAGGAAATAATGAAACCTATATAGTGATTGAGATTGGAAAAGAAACTGGGAATGGGAAGGTAAAAGAAGAGGGGCCAAAGGAAGAATCAAAGAAAGATGAAAAGTTGTGGCATGCATATAGGAGTTGTTGATGAATTCTAGAATAAATCAGGAGGCTCTAGTTCAAATCTTGGATCAAAAAAAGGTCCTTAAGGCCTATACTCTAGAGTAGATAGTAAACTCCTTAATGGAAAGTCCCAAGGGTGCTATTATGTTCACTGATAATGATTTTCTATTGAAAGGAATCATTATAAAGCCTTGTTCATTAAGGCTAAAGTAAAAGGCAAATTAACCTATTGCATAATAGTGGACAACAGTTCGACCATAAATGTATGCCCTCTTAAGATTTTACCTAAGTTAGGATTGACTGTTGATGACCTCAAGCCTTCTAATGTGATTATCAAAGTATATGATGATTTAAAGTGACCTATGGAGGGAACATTTTGCGCTTTAGTAAAGACTAGTCCTATCAAGAGTTGGGTAAACTTGCATGTGATTGACATCCCAGTCACTTTTGCTATCTTACTGGGAAGGCCTTGGTTTCATCCCTTGGGAGATGTACCATCCATTATGCACTAAAAAATTAAGTTTCCACATAAAGGGAAGGTGGTTACAATTTTAGCAGAAACTAAAGCTATTGTTGCTGCTTTGAAGCTCACTCCTAAGGAGATTCCTATTAGCATGAGTTTTGAGGTTTGTGTGCTTTATGAAGATGAGTTGGATGAGAAAGTCATGAACATGATGAAGAGTATAAAGTTCAGGCTTGGCTTGGGATTAGGAAAAGAGTAGAACGGGCCACTTGAGTTTATGGAGCCAAATGTCCCTATTTTGAAGTATGAAATTGGGTATTTTGGACCCGAGGATTCTAAAGATGAATAAGAAGTTACAGTTCAAACTGAGAAACAAGGATTGTGAGATGTTTTTGCTAAAGAAGGAACTGGTTATCCATACAAGGGAACTCCCAAGCCATTGATGCTAGTTAGAAAGATGGTCCCTGAGTTTGAAATTTTTGCTAATTATGTGGATGGGATCAAGGGGTCTACTATTGAAAAAGACATGGTTAAAGAACTGGTTTACCTAGGGTCAGAAGAGGATGTTACTACTAAGGAGATCAAAGCTGAGGAACTGGTTATCCATACAAGGGTACTCCCAAGCCATTGATGCTAGCTGGAAAGATGGTTTCCGGGTTTGAAATTTTTACTGATTATGTGGATGGGATCAAGGGGTCTACAATTGAAAAAGACATGGTTAAAGAACTGGTTTACCCAATGTCAAAAGAGGATGTTGCTACTAAGGAGATCAAAGTTGCTGATGATCAAGAAGAGGAGTTGGATCTAGAAACCTTCATCCTGAATTCCATCACTGACATTTTTTATGATGATTTTAATGTTTCTATTGAAAAATTATTTGAATTGATGATGTGTTTTTCTCAAAAATTGATGCAATGAAATCTGACTTTACCTACTTATATGATATGCTTCGTAATGGTTATTTTGTTTATGATGATCATTCTATGCATATATTTGACATTAATTCTATGCAAACTTCATCATTTAATTTAGGCATAAATGATAACCCTAAAAATATACTGATTTCTTCTAATTTAACTCCTGATGAGAGAGAAAAATGAAAGAAACTTTAAAAAGAAGACAAAAAGTATTTTATTAAGGCTATAAGGATATGCCTGGAATTGACAAGGAAATCACAGAACACAGGATCCCTACGTACTCTCACATCACACTAATAAAGCAAAAGAAGAGAAGGCTAAAGTTAGAATGGTCTCTTTTAATCAAAGAAGAAGTTGAAAAGCAGTTGAAGGTGAATTTCCTAGTCCCCAAAAAGGACGAAAGGGTGTGAGAATTATAGAGATTTAAATAAGGCCTACGCAAAAGACGATTTTCCTTTACTGCATATTGACATGCTGGTCGGTAGTGTAGCTTCTAGTGCAATGTACTCCTTCATGGATGGTTTCTCAGGATAAAATCAGATCATGATGATAGTAATTGATAAGTTGAAAAAATCTTTCACCACCGAATTGGGTATCTACTATTACTTGGTTATGCCATTTGGATTGAAGAATGCAAGGGCTACATATCATAGGATGGCTACTACCTTGCTACATGATATGATCCGTAAAGAGATAGAGGTATATGTGGATGATTTGATAGTGAAAACTATAACTAAAGAAAGGCACTTTGAGGCTCCAGACAAGTTTCTGGCAAGAGCAGAGAAGTACAATCTCAAGTTAAACTCAAAAAAGTATGTTTTTGGTTTGACATCTAGAAAGCTGCTAGGACACATTGTCAGCCAGAAAGGAATAAAGGTGGACCTGAATAAAGTTAGAGCAATCAGGGAGACGCTCGCACTAAAAAATGAAAAGTCAGAGGGTTCATTGGGCGATTGCTATACATCAATAGATTCATAGCTAAGCTGACTACCATTTGTGAGCCAATTTTTAAACCCTTGAGAAAGAATCAACCCATAATTTAGGATAATAAATGTTAGTAAGCTTTTAAAGTTATTAAGGATTATTTGATGAATCCTCCAGTCTTACAACTGCTAAAGTCGGGAAAGCCTTTAATTCTTTATTTAACAATTGATAAGGATGCAGTAGGTGTAATGTTAGCTCAAAAGGGTGAAGGTAAAGTTAAGCATGTAGTGTATTACTTAATTAAGAAGCTCTAGCAGTATGAGGCTAATTATAGCCTGGTGGAGAAGACATGTTTGACCGTGATTTGGGCAACTAAAAAACCTCAATATTATTTTTAATCTTACAGAGTTTAGGTAGTCTTTAAATATAACCCTCTTAGATACTCTAACAGACTCCCTTGCTAATAGGAAAATTAGCTAGATGGTTGGTTCTACTCATTTATTTTGATATAGATTACATGGTAAAGAAGGTAGTGAAAGGTAGAGTAATGGCAGACTTCTTAGCTCAGAGTCCAGTCAATGATGAACAAGAATGGGAGTTGGAGTTTCTAGATGAGCATTTGGGATCAACTGAGATCTAGGGGTGGAAAATGTACTTTGATGGAGCAGTTAATAACAAGGGGGTATGGATTGGTATAATTTAATCATGTCAGAGTGAGAAATAATCCTAATGGCGAAAAGGTTGGAGTTTAAAGTAACCAATAACCAAGCCGAGTATGAGGCATGTATCTTTGGCTTAGAAATGCTTCAAAATGCAGAAGAGATCACAGTTTATAGTGACTCTATACTAGTGATAAAGCAGGCATCAAAAGAATGGGAGGTGAAGGAAGATAAATTATGACTACATTAGGACTATTTAGCTACTATTTTATTATCTATTACCCAATGTAAGTTTGTTCATTTGCCTCGGGATAAGAATCAATTAGCTGACGCTTTAGCTGCTTTGGCATTGGTATGGGAAAATGCAAAACCAATAAGTGTTAAGCCCTTTATTTTATTAAAGTCCCAAAACCCTTATTGTGAAGAGATAAGGGTGATGCCGATTGATATTGTTGAAAAACCCTAGTTTCGTAATTTACATCAATATTTGGAAATAGGATAGTTTCCAGTAGATGCAGATATAAAAGAAAGAATGTCTGTAAGGATGTTGTCCTGACAATTTATCAGTTATAATGGCATGTTGTATAAGAGAATGCCAACGGGAGTCCACTTGAGATGTGTTGACAAGGATGAGGCCTGAAAAATTATGGAAGTAGTACATGAAGGTTTTTTGGGCGATTGCAATACATCAGTAAATTCATAGCTAAGATGACCACCATTTATAAGCCAATTTTTAAGCTTTTAAGAAAGAATCAACCCATAATTTAGGATAATAAATATCAATAGGCTTTTGAAGCTATTAAGAATTATTTGATGAATCCTTCAGTCTTGTAGCTGCTAAAGCCTTTAATTCTTTATCTGGAAATTGAGAAGGATGCAGCAGGTGCGATGTTGGCTCAAAAGGGTAAAGGCAAAGTTGAGCTTGCAGTGTACTACTTGAGTAAGAAGCTCCTACAGTATGAGGCTAATTATAGCTTGTAGAGAAGACATGTTTGGCTATGATTTGGGCAACTAAAAAACTTCGGTATTATTTTCAATCTTATAATGTGCATGCAGTCTCTAAACATGACCCTCTTAAATACCTCTAACAGACTCCCTCGATAATAGGAAAATTAGCTAAATGGCTAGTTCTACTCACTAAGTTTGATATATATTACGTGGCAAAAAAGGCAGTGAAAGGTAGAGCAATATTAGACTTCTTAACTTAAAGTCCAGTTAATAATGAATAAGAATGGGAGTTGAAGTTTCTAGATGAGCATTTAGGAGCAATTAAGATCCAAGGGTAGAGAATGTACTTTGATGGAGCAGTTAATAACAAGGGGGTAGGCATTGGTGTAATTCTAATCACATCGAAAGGAGAAATTATCCTAATGGCAAAAAGGTTAGAGTTTGAAGTAACCAATAACCAAGCCGAGTACAAGGCCTATATCTTTGGCTTAGAAATGCTCTGGAATGTGGGGGTATAAGAGATCACCGTGTATGGTGACTCTATGCTAGTGATAAAGTAGGCATCAAAATAATGGGAGGTAAAGGAAGATAAATTACGACTATATTAGAACTATTTGGCTACTATTTTGTTATCTTTTAACCAATGCAAGTTTATTCATTTGCCTTGGGATGAGAATTAACTAGCTAATGGTTTAGCTACTTTAGCTTCGATATGGGAAAGTGGAAAACTAGTAAGCATTAAGCCCCTTATTTTAGTAAAGTCCCGAAACCCTTATTATAAAAAGATAAGGGTGATGCCAGTTGATACTGCTAAAAAATCCTAGTTTCATAATTTGCAACAATATTTGGAAATAAGATAGTTTCCAGTAGATGTAGATATGAAAGAAAGAATGTCCGTAAGGATGTTGTCTCGACAATTTATCTGTTATAATGGTATATTGTATAAGAGAATGCCAACAGGAGTCCACTTGAGATGTGTCAACAAGGATGAGGCCCAAAAAATTATGGAAGTAGTACACGAAGGGTTCATTGGGTGATTATAATACATCAGTAGATTCATAGCTAAGCTGACTACCATTTATGAGCCAATTTTTAAGCTTTTAAGAAAGAATCAACCCATAATTTAGGATAATAAATGTCAACAAGCTTTTGAAGCTATTAAGAATTATTTGATGAATCCTCCAGTTTTGCAACTGCCAAAGCCTTTAATTCTTTATCTAAAAATTAAGAAGGATGCAGTAGGTGCGATGTTGGCTCAAGAGGGTGAAGGTAAAGTTGAGCTTGCATTGTATTACTTGAGTAAGAAGCTCTTACAATATGAGGCTAATTATAGATTGTGGAGAAGATGTGCTTAGTTGTGATTTGGGCAAATAAAAAACTTCAGTATTATTTTCAATCTTATAGAGTGCATGTAGTCTCTAAACATGACTCTCTTAAATACCTCTAATAGACTCCCTTACTAATAGGAAAATTAGCTAGATGGTTGGTTCTACTCATTGAGTTTGATACATATTACGTGGCGAAGAAGGTAGTGAAAGGTAGAGCAATAGCAGACTTCTTAGCTCAGATTCTAGTCAACAATGAACAAGAATGGGAGTTAAAGTTTCCAGATGAGCATTTAGGAGCAATTGAGATCTAGAGGTAGAGAGTGTACTTTGATGGAGCAGTTAATAATAAAGGGGCATGCATTGGTGTAATTCTAATCACGTCGAAATGAGAAATGATCCTTATGGCAAAAAGGTTAGAGTTTGAAGTAACCAATAACCAAACCTAGTATGAGGCCTGTATCTTTGGCTTAGAAAGGCTCTAGAATGTGGGGGCAGAAGAGATCACAGTGTATGGTGACTCTATGCTAGTGATAAAGTAGGCATCAAAAGAGTGGGAGGTGAAGGAAGATAAATTATGACTATATTGGGACTATTTGGCTACTATTTTATTATTTTTTACCCAATGCAAGTATGTTCATCTGCCTTGAGATGAGAATTAACTAACTAACACTTTAGTTGCTTTGGCTTCGGTATGGGAAAATGGAAAACCAAAATGTGTCAAGCCCCTTGTTTTAGTAAAGTCCCAAAACCCTTATTACGAAGAGAAAAGGGTAATGCTACTTAATAATGCTAAAAAACCCTAGTTTCATAATTGCAATGATATTTGGAAATGGGGCAATTTCTGATAAATGCAAATAAAAAAGAAAGAATGTACTTAAGGATGTTCTAATAATTTATCAGTTATAATGGCATGTTGTACAAGAGAATGCCAATGGGAGTCCACCTGAGATGTGTCAATAAAGATAAGGCCCAAAAAATTATAGCAGTACACAAAGGAGTATGTGGGCCATATATGAATGGGATAGTCTTGGAAAAGAAAAGAGCTCGACAAGGTTACTACTGGCTGACCATAGAAACGGAATGTATTAAGTTCATAAAAAGATGCCATAATTGTCAGGCCTATAGGGACGTCAACCATTTTCCATCTATGGAACTTTAAGGAATGACTTCTCCTTGGCCATTTGTAATTTAAGGAATTGACATTATATGTTAGATAAGGCTAAGAGCATTAAATGGTCATCGATACATTATGGTAGCGATTGATTGTTCTCAAAATGGGTTAAAGCTAAGTCATACACTATCGTCGGCTCGAAACAAATGGCAAGGTTCATTGAGAGGAACATAATTTGTAGATATAGGCTACCTTATCATGTTGTCACAGATAATAGCATTCAGTTTTGGGCAAAGGTAGTGGTATTGTTAAAGGAATATAAAATTGAACATCATAAGTCATCTCTATATAGACCACAGGAAAACAAGGTGGTAGAGGCCGCAAATAAAAATAGGGAAAAAGGGTCAAATTAGACCTTCAACTTTGAGCTAAATCCTACATTGGACACTATTATTTTTTTATTCCCAAATAGACCTTAATGTATGAAAAATGGCTCAAGAAGAACCTCCACCAATAGCAGCCTAAACTTTCATTAAAAAAAAAATAATGTGGCATAATGGGCCTTACTCCAATTACTGAATTGACACCAACCTAGTGTTGCCCTTGTCCTCTTCTTTGCACTTCAATTGAAAATTCCAAAGAGAAAATTTTAAGACTTGCATTTTTTCTTTTAGGAATATGAGTTATATGATGCAATGAACAATTTTAAATGCTACAATCATCATATTCTTTATATAGAATTCTAAGTTCTAACTTAAAAAACGAAGAAATAAAGGGAAAGAAAGAATTAATTGAGCCTTGGCCTGAATAATCTCTTGCAGCTCCTAAGAAAAAGAACAGTTTTTTCTATTAAATATTCTTTATAGCATGAGTTGTTGTATTGTTGTCGCTTCTTTCCATTCATGACGCACCCATCTACAAAATCACTCAAAATAAAAAATAATTAATTGCTTATATAGTCCTACAATTCTTTAAAGCAATGTTTAACCCAACAGTTAGCTTCATAAAACTTCTTCTTTCCAGTTTTATTTACTTATATAGTCAGATGATGCAAAGTTCCAGCTACCACTTGCCCTTTCATTTTCACCATTCTCACAAATTCCACCATCACATTCTTCACTCATTAACAATAATAGCAGCAATAGCATCATCGTCACAATAATAAAACTAAATTGATCTAAGTTTCAAAGAAAGAAAAAGAATAGTTTAAACTTGTTGCTTATTGTATTCTTTGAGGATGAAGCGTCTAAGACTATTGATCTTGGTACTGTTTGCGGTGGCTGGAGAATCGCAATTTTATTCAAAGAATTTTACCTGCATTTTTAAATAACCATTAGTGTTCCTATATGTAATGACCCTATATTTTTAAATTATTAAGATATATTTTAGGATATGCAGTGTTAATAATATTTTAAATATTATTTATATATTATTATTATTATTATTATTATTATTATTATTATTTGTGATTAATATTCGTTATTTTACGTTAAATATATTTTCTTACATAAAATAATTTATTTTGAAAGTTTTATTATTTGAAAATACTAAAGTCATTATTACTACTGTTATCATTATTATTATTATTATTATTTTTGCACTATTATTATTGTTATTATTAATATTATTTTTATTGTTATTATTATGAATATTGTTATTGTTATTTATTTATTTATTATTATTATTATTATTATTATTATTATTATTATTATTATTTGTGCATGTAATGTGCATGTGTTATGTGTGATATATATATATATATATATAAAATAAAATAGAAAAAGGGAGGGGGGGGGGGTGGTCAGGATAGAATCGGGTTTTTCCATTTTTCCCCTTCCTTTTTTTTTTCTTCCTCTTCCTACATTTATTCTTCCCTTCCCAACTTGCAGAGCCTCTTTACCATCGCCGAAGCGCCACCAACCACCACTACCTGTCATCATTAACTCCCCTCTTCCTCTCCTTCCCACCGCCGTTGTCAGCGCACCTCCAACACGCCAAAAACTGCTTGGACAGCAACAACAACCGAGAGAGCTCCATGAACACCGACGTTGATTCCGGCCACCAAAGCTTGTGATCTTGGACTCCTTGAGCTGCGAGGACTCCATTTCTAGGCTCGGTTTGAGCTCAAACCATCTCGTTTGTGAGTTATCTTCAATCTAAGTTTATGTCCATTTTTAGGTTTCATTTTTTTAAAGCTTGTTCTTGTTTGATTCTTGAGAATTCCTAAATATGTTTTGTGTTTATTTTTTTGAATTATTTTGAATTATGGGTATTTTTGAATATTTTAATAATAAAAAATGCATTTTATTAATTATGTTATTTATTTATTTTGGATGGAAATTTGGTTAAATTAGTATTGTTAATTTCAGTTATAAATTTTGGTAGTAAGAAAATAATTTTTAGAAATTTTGTATAATTTGTTAATAATATTTTTTGTATTATGTGATTTTGGATTTATAGGTAAATTGTGTGTTTTTGTTGAAATTATAGTCAAACAATATGTTTTAAATAATTTTGGAATAATAAATGTTATTAAAATAATTTTAACAAATTATTTATTATTTTTAACTAATTAATACTAATTTTTTAAAATATATTCAAATAATAATTTTATATACTATTTTTGTGATTAAATAAGTTGTTAACTATTTTTATTATGTATATAAAGTATTTGAATAATTATTTGTGAATTTCACTATTTTATGTTAAATAATTGAAAATCAGATTTTCTTTAATATTATATAATTTGTTTGAGATTTTATTTAGTTAATGTGAAAATAATTATATTAAATGTTTTTGTTGTTTAAATATATTATATTTTGGTATTTTATGGATATTTATAGAATTTAATGATTTTTATTATATTTATTATTTAATATTGATTTGTAGTAAATTGTGAACCTTGATTGGGAATTTGTGTAGTTCAGGGTCTCAACTCGAGGTGTTGATCCTTGTGAATTTAGAAGTGCGTTTTCTTGCAGGATCGACTCTACTTTTTAGTAGAGAGATGTCTGTTTTACAGAGGAGGCTCTGTCAATTTTTGATAGAATTCTCGTAAAACGTGACACCGGGTCGATCCTGAGTCTCTAATTTTTAATTGAGTTTTAATTCTTAGATCAAGTCTTTCTTAGAATTCTTAGAAGTATATGTTAGGAATTTATTCTAATTTTATTATTATTTATTTTTCTAGGTACGCCGAAACTGAGGCTTATCGGACCAGACCCGTTGAGTTAGTCTCGAGGAGTGCAAACTTATAAGTTATTATTTTATATATGCACTGCATATAGGATGCATGAATATGAATTTTCATATTTCCATAATACATTTAAACATGAATTAATTTATTAAATGATTTAGTATATTTTTTGTATATTTCGATATATATGCAATATATATGCATGTTGTAATTTTCAATATATACCTAGTATATTTTTGGTATATTCATGGTTTATTTGGGTATATTTGTGGCATATCCATCTGGTATATGTTTAGTATACATTTAGTATATTTTTAGTATACTTTTGGTATATAATTGGTATATTCCTCATTAAATGGATGCTATCGTGTTTGTATCATGCATTTTATTATTTTTAATAATTATAAGATTGATTTGAAGGATAGTAGGAGAACGTGCTACCTAGTGGCCTATGCTAGGATTGTTGCACGACATTATGGTAGAATTAGGTTGAGAATTTGATAATTTTTATTGAGATGTTGGTTATTGGCTAGGCTGACTGTGGATCCTTGGTTGACCTAGTGTACTCGGGGCCAGTCATGCTGGTAGTGAGATTGTGGAACCTCGATTGACCTAATATACTCAGGGCCAATCTACTACCTTAAGTTGGATAAATAAATATTTGGAGTTTTGGATAGGCCTGTTGGCTATTGATTATTATGATCAAGGTTGTGAACTGTTAGGGTTCTGCTCTGGTCCTTCAACTAAAATGTTTTTATGTTTTTATTATATATAAAAATGAATTTCAGCATCTATGTGAAATGTGTGTGTGTATATATATACACACACACACACACTAATGCTTAAATGTATATGGATTTAGGTTGCATGTATATATATTATAATAATTCACTCAGTGAGGTCTAACTCCCCTCAATATTTTTTTACAGGATCTTCATATTCTTCAGACCTCACCAATAGTACTTTACGCCGGTCTTCTTCAGCCCTGGCTAGACTATGTAATTAATTTATCTGAATTTTTATTGTACTCCAAAAAATTGTAGTAGTAGTGTATTGTATTAGTAGTAATATTGTATGAATATATTTTTATTTTTTAAGGCTTGCTACGGGTTTCAAATTCGAAAGAATTCCCATTCCCTAGTGCCGATCATGACACCTGGTATGGGTTGTGACACTATAATTCAATTTCAATGATGCCCACTCCATTGAGTCTTCCATTTATAATTCTATATTCATCATTGATGCCTCAAGTGTACTCAGTTCATTTTCCAGTGATGGAAATGCTTTAATGAAGAACTTTTGGATAAAGGCAATCATTTATACCCTTAGAAAAGCTCTAATTGAAAAATGCCTTCAAGAAACTCAAACATGATCGAATCAAAATGATTTCTTCAGATCATCATCATCATCAGTGGAAGCAACAAATTGTAATTGAGCTTGCACTTCTTAGGTAATTACTGCCATGCTAAAATCTTTCTTCCTTTTCAGTTGAAGTTATGCTTTGTTAAGTAAATTGGGAATCCTGTAAATCATAATAGATCATGGTAAATAGGACTCGCTCTTTGCATTTCCTCCTCTAAGCTATCGCTTTCTTCTTTTTTTTTCTAGCCATAGGCATGCCAATCTACTAAGGCTCTCTCTATATTTGAAGAAGCCAAACTAGAACCAAAACTTAAACCTGAACCCATTCATCTTCAATCGTTAAATACAGAGCCAGAAAGTTAAATTTTGTCGTTGAAGAATAAGCTAAAGCCAAAGCAAGAGTAGTAGAAGAAGGGGTGGCACATTGATCTTGTAAGAAATTTAAGTGGTAAAGATGATTTCAGAAGCCAAGAAGAATATCTAGAAGAATCGGAAGAAGCAGCAATGAAAGAATTGGAGGGTAGCCAAGGAGAAGACCTTATTTTTTTAGGGTTTTTTCTAAGATGATTCACAAGTAGAGGTGGGTCCCATATGCCACCTGACACCATTTAATAATGAATTTTGCCACATTAATTTTTTTAACTCCACTAGTACTTAAGGGTCATAATTGAGCCACTTTCAAACATTAGGGTCCATCTTGGAATAAAAAAATAATTTTGTCTAACTTAAGATTTTGCTTAAAGTTAAGGGTCTAATTTGGCCCTTTTCCCATAAAAATGTAAAGAAGATTTTAGCTAATAAGATGGAGAATTACCAAGATTGGGCCGATTATCTACAATTTGCACTATGGGGATATAGAACTATTGCTAGAACATCAATTGGGATTACTTCGCACTTCTTGGTGTATGGGTGTGAAGCGGTATTACTAGTGGAGGTTGAGAACCAATCTTTAAGGATCCTTTTGGAATCCAAAATCCCTGAATATTAGTGGGTGGAAAGTTGGTTGGCATAGTTGACGTTGTTAGATGAGAAAAGGAGGAAAGTTATGTATCATTTGCAGTTGTATCATAAAATGATAGCTCAGGCTTATAACAATAAGATTAGGCCAGGAAAGATTAAGGAGAGTGATTTGGTACTGAAGTTCATAAAGTCGATCATGACATACCCATGAGTAAAGTTCAAACCAAATTGGGAAGGTCCTTATGTAGTGAAGAAGTTATTCTTTAATGGTGCTACTGTTTTATCTAACTTGGAAGGGAACAAGTTCAAAGAGCCCATCAACCTAGACAAGCTTAAGAAATACTTTCTATAAAAGTCTCATTAGGGAGAAAACCTCAAAAAGAGGCTATTTATGAAAAAATTTAGAGACATAAAAAAAAGAAAAAAAAAAGAAAAAAAGGGGTCCTGGTGGATTAAAAACCTCAAAAGAGGCAATCCAGACAAAGGTTAAGGATGTGTAAAGGGAGAAGGAGAGTAGAAAATGGTTAATTAGAAAACTTGCAAGGGCAAAATAATTAACGACAGGAGTTGTGTCGGAAGCAAAATGTATATTCATTTATGCCTAAATTAAATGAAATAGATTGCCTTTATTAGTGCTAAATACTACGTTAAGTGTTCTTTACACACTGTTTAACTAAAAGGAAACTCCATTTAAAAAAAAGGGTAAAGTAGAGATTCAATCCTATAAATTAACTTTGTCTCCTTTTCTTTTGTTTTACACCTTGAACACTCAACATTTGTAGCTCTCTTATTTTTCTATGCTTATGAACTCATCTTTTTTAGTTTGTTGCAATTGGATCCACGCTTTGTATTGATCACCAATAGACAGGTCTTCATCGTAGTTAATGTTCCTTAGAATCACTCTATGTGACCATGTTGCAGCTAAGTTATTAAGAAAGTTCTGAGTAAGAGGTCCAAACTTAAATTCATGGATAGGTTCTATGATAAGCTATTTCTATCCATATTGTCTACAAAGGTGAGCTGAATTGTAAAAGGTAGTAAAGTGGAGACCCGCTATTAGAATGTGGTATGTGTAAGTCTGTATGGTCACATGTTAAAGCCTCCACCATGGACATATCCAACGGACCATTATATTAGGGAATGTTGAAGCCTCCACCATAGATGTCCACTATAGTAGGATGAAGCCATCTAGTTTAATAGTTTTTAACCTTGTAATACGCAATATCTCATGAGGGTTCTAGTAATCTTAGATTTTCATGAAGCCACATCTACAAGATTGATAAATGAATGAATGAAAGTGACAAAAAAGTAGAAAATAGTGATAGAAATGAAAAGATCTAACCTCCAACAACAATGAGCTCTCAGAAAATCTCTTAGTCTTTGAGAAATTATCTAGACTGATGATAGTTTCTGTCAAAATGAGAGGGAAAGGATTAAACCCTGTTTCCACTTGATCCAGTATCTGGAGGATTTTTGACTCACAATTGCTAGAAGAGGAAATTAGTAGGAACTACATGTACAGGCCAGAGGACATCATCCGGGGCCAATAGACTTCTCTTTTCTCTATGCCTATAATAATTTTGAGAAAGAATTCTAATAGGATCTCGAGGCTGAAAATGCAACAAAATAAGGACTGGGGTGGAAGATTAAACATCTAGGCCATTTGATACTGAATAAAGTGTAAATCTAAAGTTCCAACTTAAAGGATCACGAGTTAACAATTTGAATCTAGTTGGCAGCCTAGAATAACTTCAAATTCCTTGATCAGGGGGCATATTTCTAATGTACTGAATGAAAAATGTGCTTACTTGGATCCCAAAATTAGGCTACAACATGGAGGAAAGGGAAGTTAATTTTTCTAGCATGTAATGATTTGAAAGCAAACAGATAAAATGTTTCAGCTTTGCTAATAATTCACCATCTAATCTCTTTAAGATTGTTTGGAGTTGTTTCAAGCTTCTCTCAATCATGTTAGGGGTATTGGATATGTTAGGAGAGAGGAGACAAAGAGTTGAGGTGTTGGTAAGGAGGGAGAATGGATATGTCCTTGTGTAGAAGAAGAGGGGCTTTAAAAAGGGGGTTTGCAGATGAGGCGGTAAGGCAATTTCCCCTTCAATAAGGTGCCACCTTATTGAAAAAAGGCATCTTTCCATTGCTACTTCATAATGAAGAGGCAATTGCCTCTATAGAAATCTAAGGACATTTTTTAGTTGTAATTTTCAGTTGTTCCTTCCTATTTTGATTCATTAATGGAAAATTTATGTGATTGGATGACCAATTTCTTAAAGCACAGTGTTAGAATAATCAAAATTTTCTATTCGAATGAATTAAAATGACCAAGCATTCAGTTGAATATAAACCTAAAAATCCAAAAGTGAAATCAAAATAATCTGTTTGTATTAGAGATCAGAGAATAATAAAAAGGGGATCCTAGCCTATTATGCCTTTAACACAGTAGCCTATGTACCACCACCATCTCCATCCTCATCTGTACCATTGTCATCATCATCATCAACGTCCTCTCCTTCTTCATCTTCCTCTTCCTTAACCAAAAGAGCAGCAACCTAGCGCTAAAGGGCCGTGATCCCAACCTAACTAATCGCATCATGATCCTGTCCATACATGACCCAAGGTAAGCACTCATGTGAGCATGCATACATACAAAAATAAGGAAAATAATTACCTTCCATTACTGAGTATCGTGCATTAGATCGTCCCGCTGGGCCTCAATCATGCGATACATGTACACTCCTTGATTTAGAGGAATCTGCATTATTAAAAGTCAGTTATTACTAATGCATTGTTAAGATTAATCATGAAAGTAGGAAAAGGAAAAGGCTTACGTGAGTAGCATTTAAAGTGCATGCTGGTGACAAACTCTGGACAAATATCAAAAACTCGCGAGATAACTCTTTTAGAGGCACCCAACAATGAGCTATTAAGTCAAGTATATGAGTCAAGGAACCAACAACCATCTATGAGCTAAATCTAGCAGGGGCTCTACGAGGTGGTGCTCCAACCAAAGTACCCTCTCAATTATCAATGCAAGGACACTGGAGTGGTCTCTTAAGTGCATGAGGCCTAGCTCTATGAGTAGGACCTATGGCTGCCATCTGTGAATAATGGGTCGAGTCAATACATTATCTGAAGGGATAAAAAAGGAAAAGATGAAGTCAAATGAGTACCTGGCCAAGAGTAGTAGCAGTAAGAAGCACTTGCTGTAATAGATTGGCTCGAACAAAGTCTAAGTAGTGGCTCTTGCTCCTCACAATATGGTCCTCAACGAGATCCCCTGCAACCACTAGAGCTAGCTCGACACCCTCTAGTAAATGCACTCAGAACATGCCCATAGGGAGTGATGCATGAATGCGCCCAAAACATGCCCATAGGGAGTGATGCATAAATGCACCTAACACAAGCACTATGGTCCTGGTGGAGGATCCTCTCATCGAGATACCAAACCCAGTAACTAGTCCCATAGAGGAGCGCTCATTGCAAGGACAGTGGTCTCGAGCAGGTCATCTCTGGAAGCCATCTGTCTTGAGAGCCCCATAAATCTTGAGGCAACTGTATCAATACAAAATAGATAAGTAAATTAACCTTGTGTTTTTATTATGCTAAGTAAGTACCTCACCATAGGTAAAGGAGTTCAGCCGCTCCTGATGGATATGCACGTGAGCCAAATGCCTCCTCCACAAGCAGCTACCACACAACCAAGCCAAGGCCAAAAAGCAAACATGACTAACACAAGTGATCCCTCGAATCAGTTTAAGCTCCAAAGCCTAAACCTATAAAGAAAAAGGAGTTAGAATAAAATAAAAAATAATAATCAGTAAATAATGGTAAGAAGTAAAAAAAAAAAAAAGAAGGAGCACTTACCAAGACAGCATGCCAAAAGCCACATAATCATCTATCTGCTCAAACTACCTCATTTATACTCTTGTATAAATAGGCCAGTGCACAGCTGCCCTAAATCATAAGAGGACACTCGATCTAAGTCCCGATATAACACCCTATATCTTTACTATTTAAATGCCCCAAGTCTTTATTTAACATATTAATATAACCACAACATGATCAAACAAAATCCATATATTATTTAAACACATAAACAGATCATAACATTTATATTCATATAATACACATAAGCTATTGTTACATATGTACAAAATATATCCCTTTATTTAAGTGTATGCTTATGATATAAGGAGAGAGAGAGAGAGTGAGGGTTTAGCTGGTGACTTTTTCTCCATACTTTATTTATAATGTTATATGCTTCAAAATAGTCACACTTCAAGTTCCACTATTTTAAAAAAATAATTGCAATTTGGTGAGTCATGACTCAATGAATATAAATATCAATTAAATTCTAAAGGCACAAAAAGTAAACAATTGATATTAAATTAAAATACTCGTATGATTCATTCAAATGCAAGTGCTTATGAAATATTCATTAATTTTGTTGTGGCTTGACAAGAAAAATATTGCTCCTGGAATTCATGTGAAACAATTGCCATTTGATTTTACTAGCCAGCATATAACATGTTAATCATGTGATTTTATTTTATCATTTGTATTTACTATGTAATTTGCAAATATTTGCCAAGCCGGTCATAACATCCTTTTATATCCATATGCAAGTGCTCACATGTGAATTTGCAGTTAACATGTAAAAACTTATGTATAGATATAATCAATCAATAATAAAACCATATAAATTTAAATAATCAAAAGGAAGTTCACCTTAATCACACAATTTCACCCAAGAATTTAATCAATATTTATACTCACCCTTTAAGATACCAAACACGCTATGGATGATTTGAATCACCTTCTCAAGCTTCAACAATGCTTTAGGATCCTAAAATATAACATATATTTGATTACAAAAATATGCCTACACTGAGTGTTTATGTTTAGTATATAATTGGGATATGTTCTGTATATTTGTAAACTAAACATTTATGCATATTTTCTCTTTGTTAGGCAACTTGACCATACTAGACCTAGGAGTGAATAAATTTAACCACATGACTCCAAATTACTTGATTCAATTTAAAACAAAAAAAAAGACACTTAGGGCTATAACATATCTAAAAATCAACTCAATATTTACCCCGCACAATAAATGGTGAATTTTTGAATTTAGACATGTGCTCTGCACATAAATAGTTTGAGTAGGCCTGATTCCTTTCATAATTTCTCAAGTTATACAAGTCCACTTATAAAATAAATTTTCAAGAACTTTTAAGGAACAACTTTCATGTTTTATACTTCATCTAATTGAGCCTCTAAGGTCCTTATATTAATTGGGGAAAATTAGACTACCTGCAAATGTAACAAGCAAACCAGTCCCACTATAAGGACGATTTCTCATTACATGCATATTATTTCATAAAAATGCATCACATGGTTTAGATAACATATAAAAAAATAAAAATCATGTTTATCACTTTGTCTAAATCAGTCTCTAACATCCTCAAAATAATTAATTAACTTCAGGTAGCCTACTGGAATAGTTACCTAAACTAGGCCCAAGTAAACTTCCACAAAGTATCACATACTTGATATTTCATAAAACCCTTATATAGGCATTAAGATAAGACATAAACCTATAATTTTCATTTTTTACACTTCCCTTAATTCTACTTTTATGGCCTAAAAAATTAGAGTGCAATCTACAACTACAAACCAGAATTTTGAGCATGAAGAACATTATATTTATTATCAAAATCAATTAACGTATTTTCCTTTTTAATTCTTCAATTAACTTGTTTTTCTTGCTAATTCTTTCTAATTACCATGATCAACATATCAAGATGGGAGAATTATATAATAAAATAAGATGAATTTACTTACTTTTGCCAAATTAGAAAAACTTAGAATTTTCCCTTTTCTTATTCCTTCTTCTTCTCTTCCTCTTTTTCTTTCTTTTTTTTCTTCCTACTCCTTCCATGTTTCCATCCCCCCTTTCCCTTTTATTTATTTATTTATTATTATTATTATTATTACAAAATATCATGCAAAAGTTCAAATCAATCCTCATTTTATGTAAAAGCTTAATTTAGTCCCTAAAGTTACTTATGTAAATAAATCAAATAAATTCAATTCTTTACATATTTATTTATTGACTAGCTTTCAATTTTATAATACTCCAAATACATTATATATTACACATATTCAAGTATACCATTGCAATTACTAAAACAAATGAAAGGATGTGGAATTCACATAGTCAAATGGAATAATTTTAGATGCATATGTTCAAGTGAATTATATATAATACATGAAAATTTAAATTAAATATTTATTGTTAGGGTCAAGGATGTTACATTTTTCCCCCTCTTTTAAGAATTTTGTCCTCAAAATTCAATACCTGTGAATAAATAAGGATATTTTCGCTTCATGTTCTCCTCAATTTCTCATGTGGCCTCTTTTTGTGAATGGTTCCTCCACAACACTTTGACCAATGGAATTTCTCGATTCCGTAACCATTTTGTTTTATAACCAATGATCTTTACCATTTTTTCAATATAACTCAAATCATCGACAATTTTTACTTCTTGATTTTTAAGTATATGTATAGGATCAGATTGATATCTTCTAAGCATACTCACATGAAACACATTATAGATCTGGGCCATCTCGGGTGGTAATGCTAATCTATAAGCTAATGAACCAATTCTTTCAAGGATTTCATATGGCCCTATATATCGAGGACTCAATTGTCCCTTTTTGCCAAATCTAATTGCTCCATTTCCCTTCTATGCTAGATCGCATAGCTTTTTTGTCTATCCTATGCTGCTTTGAGTTTACTTTTGATTAGTTTTACTTTATCCATTATGTCTTGTACTATCTCTTGTCCTTCTAATACACAGGTTACCTCTTTATCCTAATAAATAGGACTACGACACTTTCTTCCATATAATGCCTTATATGGTGTCATCTAAATACTACTATGATATTGATTATTATAAGCAAACTCCATTAAACCAATATGTTCATTCCACATGCCTTTAAATTATATTACACAAGCTCAAAGCATATTTTCAAGTGTTTGAATTGTTCTCTCTGATTGCCCATCTATTTGAGGATGAAAAGCAGTGCTAAAATTCAATTTAGTACCCAAAGCCTCGTGTAAACTCTTCCAAAAGCCATATGTGAACCGTGGACCCCTGTTTGATATAATGGACACTGGAACTCCATGCAATTTAACAATTTCATTCACATATTCTTTGGTAAAAAATTCAAGTGAACTACCCCATATGATAGGTAAAAAGTGAGCTAATTTAGTTAACCGATCAATGATCACCCATATGGCATCATTCTTTCTTGGAGTTTTTGCCAATCCACATACAAAATCCATCACTATTCTTTTCCATTTCCATATTAGGATAGATAATAGTCTTAACTTTCCAACTGTAGCTTAGTGTTCTGCTTTGACTTATTTACATGTTAAACATTTTGAAACATAATCTGCCATATCTTTCTTCATTTTAGGCCACCAATAATAGGGTCACAAAGTGTTGTACATTTTGGTCATTCCCGGGTGTATAGCATATGGAGCAGTATGTGCCTCTTCTAAAATTTCTCAATGTAGGTTATCAACATCAGGTACACAAATACAAGATCCCATCATCAAAGTATCATTTTGAATGTTAAACTCTTTATCTTCCCCTAATTTTACTTTCTCAATATTTTCTTGTAATTGTGGATCCTTACTTTGTGCTTCTTTAATTCTATTATGTAATATCGATCTAACTTGTAAAGTAGCAATCAACACTCTATTTTCTTATGAATTTAATTTCACATTCATAGACCGCAATTGAATTAAATAAGAGAATGGAAATTCTTGCAAATGAGCTACACTGCTTTTTGTCTTCCTATTTAAAGCATCAGCTACTACACTTGTTTTTCCTAGACGATACTTAATTGTGCAGTCATAATCCTTCAACAATTCTAACCACCACCTTTATCTTATGTTTAACTCTTTTTAGCTCAATAAGTATCTTAAACTCTTATGACCAATAAATATCTAAAATGTTTCTCCATATAAGTAATGCCTCCATATTTTTAAAGCAAACACAATATCAACAAGTTCTAGATCATGTACTGGATAAGATAATTCATATGGCCTTAGTTGTCTAGATGCATATGCAATCACCTTACCAGGTTGCATTAACACACATCCCAATCCTTGATGAGAAGCATCACTATAAACTACAAATCCCCCATTACCTATTGGAATTATTAGCATTGGAGCAGTTGTCAACTTGGTTTTCAATTCATCAAAACTCTTTTGACACGCTTCAGACCATTTAAATGCAACATTTTTTTGAAGTAACTTTGTTATAGGGCTAGCCATCAATGAAAATCCCTCAATAAATTGGCAATAATAACCAACTAATCCTAAGAAACTTCAAACTTTTGCAATATTCTTCAGAGTTTCCCATTTCATTACTACTTCTATTTTCTTTAGATCCACTTCTATGCCCCGTCTAGGAACCACATGTCCCAAAAATACAACTTCATCTATCCAAAACTCACATGTACTCAATTTAGCATAGAATTATTTTTCTCTCAACATTTGTAACACAATTCTCAAATGTTATTCAGGTTCCTCCCTACTTCTTGAATATACATGTATGTCATCAATGAACATAATCATAAATCTATCTAAGTAGCGCTAAAATACCTTGTTCATAAGAGCTATAAATGCAGCTAGTCCATTAGTTAAACTAAACAACATCACTAAAAATTCATAGCACACGTACCTGGTTCAAAAAATAGTCTTCTGTATGTTTAGATCTAAAATTTTAAGCTGATAGTAGCCTAGTTTCAAATCAATCTTGGAAAACATATGAGCTCCCTACAAATGATTGAATAAATCATCTATTTTGGTCAAAGGATATTTATTATTCACAGTGGCCCAGTTCAATTGCTTATAATCAATACAAAACCTCATTATCCCATCTTTTTTTTCAAAAATAGAACTAGAGCACCCTAAGGTGACACACTGGCTTAATGAACCCTTTGTCAAGTAGTTCCTACAATAGATTATTTAATTACTTCAGTTTAACTGGTACCATTCTATAAGCTGAAATGGATATTGGCGCCACTGCCAGCACCAATTCAATTATGAATTCTACTTCTCTATAGGGGTGAGCAAGACTAGCCTAAATTCAAGTTTTCGGCCTAACTTGACCAAAGATGCTACTCTAGTTCAGCTTCTGTGGTGCTTAGAAGATTGGTTTGGGTGATGGGTAATGAGGTTTTCGAGTTTCGGGTGACATGTGACGGGTCGGGGGAGGTATTTTTTTCCTTAACCTGCCCGAATTTCTGAAATTTGGATATTAACTAAAATGATGTCATTTTAGTTAATAGGGTTAGTTTATAAACTTAGAACCCTACCCTTATTCATTTTACACTTTTTAACAAACACACCACCTCAACGCCTCTCATCCTTTGTCCTCTCCTCTCTCATGTTGTTTCTCATCATCTCCTCTTCTCTTCTCAAACCCTAATATCTATTTTCATTCTTCAAGACTTCAACCTTTAAGAAACCCTACTCTTCACTTATCTCTCTATAGTTCTCTCATTCTCAGTTTAGTCTCTTTTTTATTTATACTAAATCACAGTGCCTTTTTTTAATAGATCGCCTTCCCCATTAACGATCTGTTTATTAATAGTAATCCATGGAAGATCTTACATTTTTGTGTTATAATATGATTTTGCTTTATCATTTCAGTTGGTTATTTGTAAAAAAAATATTCCTATAAATATAGTTTATATTTTGTATAAATATGTAAAATTTTTAGATTTGTGCTCGATGTTAGATTTTGTTGATTTTATTATAACAAAATCTTTGATTTTTGAAAAAGAAAATTATGTGTAATATTTGGTGTTCAATATATGTTAAATTTATATATCTATTATTTTTTTTACAGTAATTTATAGTTATAGATCTATTGTTTATGACAGTTAATCTTGTTTTTATTTTTAAAAAATGTAAGGCTTGTCAATATATATATATATATATATATATATATATATATATATATATATGTTATAGTTATAGATTTGTGCTTATTTTAGATGGATCCGTTATGGATCTAACATGCATGTTAAAAAATTATGTCTTTTATACATATCGAATTTATTTTGGTTAATTTTTTTAAAAAATAATTTGACAATATTAGACTATTATTTGTTATCTGGGACTCTGTGTCAAAATAAATGTGTGTTTAGATAGTTTTTTAGATTCAAGAAATTTATATATTTTTATATATCAATATAAATTTTTTTATAGATCTGTAATAATTTTTTATAGATCTCTAATTTTATATTATTTTTTAAATAATATCTTTTTTGTATTTATATTTATTTTAAATAAAATTTGGGTATCACCATTCACCATATAATTAAAATAGTTTTTGTTGATGTTTATATGTTTGTAGTCTCATTTATAATAATGATCTGTGAATTTTTTTTTAATCTTGTTTGCGGCTTTTGAAAAATAACAAATTTTTTCTTTATTCTGTGTATGAATCTGTGACTGCTTCTAAAGTTCCTATTGGTGGAAGCTTAAAGTTATAACGCAAAAAAGGGGTGCAAGCATAAGCTTTACAAAATTGAGTTATAATTTTTGAAAAAAAGGGGTTGAAGCATTCACTACTATCTTAGTGGAAGCATTAACAGCTAAAATAAGGTATAAATAAATTCATTTTTTTTTATATAATTGATAAAATGAGATTGTAGACACTCAATTTTAGGATGATATGTTATGGATGTAACAAAGGATTCCAGTGATGAAAATTTCTTCGAAACTTAATCCTAAAAAATTCTAAGGGCTTTTAAAGGAACGATTTAATGTTTTCAGGGACTAAATCACAAAGTTTTTTTAGGACCTAATTGCAAAATTTAAATTTTTTCGAGGGCTTTTTTGTAATTAATTATTTTTAAGGGCCTTTTTATAATTAAAAAAAAGAAGTGCGTTAGAATTCCATAATTCCAACCGGAATTATGTAATTCCGATCGGGATTGTATAATTCAAATCAGAATTATACAATCCCGATCGAAATTGAATTCCTCCGTTTTCGTTTAAACTTCCTAATTAATTCAATCCAAATTGGTTTAAACTTCCTAATTAATTCATTCCTAATTGGTTTAAAATTCTTAAATACACTTTAGGAATTAGAATCACACTAGGATTAGGGCTAGCCCTCCTGGTTCTACTATAAAAAGAAAGGGAGGAGAAAAGAAGAAAAAAAAAGAGAGGAGAGCGTAGAGAGGAATAAAGAAAAAGAGGAAGAAAAGAGAAAAGGAGAGAAAGAAAATTGAGTTTTTTATTTACTTTCAATCAAAAATTCTTTTGATTCATCAATTAATTCAAAGACTCGTGAAGGATTTTTTGAAGGAAAGATTCGAAGATTTATCAAGAACGGTGAATTACAAATCTGAGGAGCTCCCTAATCATCCATAAGCATATCATATTCTTCTATTTTTCTTTGATTTATTTGTTTATTTGTTTATTTATTATTCTATTTACTTTATCATAATTTATTCATTAATTATTATTCTTTTTTATGGTGATTGTGGAGGAAAACACATGGTGATCATATGAGGAAGATGAATTGGAAATCCACAGAAGATTATGGATAAAGCCCCGTAGAGACTTAGTTTCTAGGGTTTTATTTTTATTTTTATTATCTCTATTTTTTATTCTTTATTTTTTCTATTTTTATATTAATTGTTTTGGGAACTAATATAATAGCCCCAATAGTGGGAATAGTAACAAAATTATGTATGTGGTTGCATGTTTATTTTTATTAAATTGGTTAGTAAAATTAGGTTTCAATTTGGTAATCATTTAAAATCAATGGAGGAAGTAGATTAATTTAGGTTGTATGTTAATAAAAATTAGGATTTTAGTAAGGATTAATTTAATTATTTGTTTGATCTTATTTAATTATTTCTTTTATACTTTTATTTGTTTTTGGGTTTATTTATTATTTTTGTGTGTTTGGGGCCTTAAGCCCACTTTAAGCCTTTATTTATTTATTTAAGTTTAGATAATTCTTCTAGCCCATATCACTTAATACTTAATTAGGTTTAATTAATTAAAATATATTTTTAGGTCCACAATTAATTAGATTTTAGGTTAGAAATACCTTTAAGCCCATTTAGTTAATTAGACATAGGCCCACCTAATTTAATTTAATTAATTTAGACTTAGCTCACTTAATTTAAGCCCTTTTTCATAATTTGTAGATTTAAGATCGTTATTTAATTAAAACATGTAGAGTTAAGCCCACTAATTTAAATATTCCATAATATGTAGAATTAGGCCCATTTTTTATTAAAATTAATAGACTTAGGTTCATTTAATTAAAATTAAAAAGAATTAGGTCTTTAGGTTCACTTATAATTTAAAACATGTAGATTTAACTCATTTAATTAAAATCCATGTAGATTAGACTAACTTAGGGGTTATATGATTGAATGCGTTATTTACTTGTATATTTCATGACTAGTTTGCCTTGGAGTTATTTTTTTTTTTTTTGGGTTTATATGAAATTGCATGTAAATAGAGGATAAGATAGTAATTCATAAAGTAATTCTAAATGAACATAAGACTGAAAGAAGTTGGTATTCCGTATCCAGAATCTCCTGATTATGGTGCTAGCTTTCTTTTAGGGAATCGAGTACCACCTTTTCGATTTGTCCCAATTATTACCCTGGGTGGCGACTCCTCATCTCCACGCCATGTCTTTGTGACAGTGGTTAGTGTGTTCTCTAGAGCCCTGAGCTCAAACAATGACGCGTTTGCTAAAATCTTGGACGCACGCTAAACCCCACCGTCTACAGAGATAATGATCTATGATCTGATTATGTTTATTTTTCTTTTATATTTTTTATGGAGATGGAGAAGACCAGTGGCAATAATAATGCCACTAGTTCAAACCCTGAGGTGGTGGAAGCCTTAAATGCACTTGCTAGCAATCAGACTGAGACTCAGGGTTAGCCTAAGCTTGCTCTTAAAAAAATGAATAGAGACTGAACCAAAATCTGCAGTCTGGTAGTTTTTTAAGAGAATTAAGGATGAGAATGGTGTTGGCATCAAGGGTAAATGTATTTATTGTACTTCCTCTTATAATGCTCACTCTAAAAAACATGGAACTTCTTCTGTAAAAAACCATGGTAAAAAAATGGAACTTCTTCCTTGAAATTTCCTTATAGTAAAGATAGTAGGTAGTCACTGTTAACATTTAAAACTGCTAAGGTGGAGGAACAGGATAAAACATAGAATGCTTGCTCAGGAACATGGAAATTTGAGCAAGAGGCTATTAGGAAATCACTTGCACAAATGGTAATAACTGATGAATTACCATTTAAATTTGTTAAAGGGGTGGGTTTAAGAACTTCATGTCTATTGCATGTCCACGCTTTAAAATATCCTCTAGGTGGACTATAAGTAAGGACTGTTATGATATATTTGTGTCTAAAAGGGTGAAGCTAAAAAATTTTATAAAGGAACACTATTAAAGAATTAGTATCACTACTAATTCTTCAACATCCAATCAAAGAATAAATTACATTTGTGTGATTGCTAACTTTACTGATGATAATTAAAATTTTCACAAAAAGATAATATCTTTGTCCCAGTTACATCTCATAGGGGGAATACCTTACTAAGACTTCAGAGAATAGTTTGATATATTAGGGAATTAGAAATGTATTCTCAGTCATAGTAAATAATACTTCCTCCAATGACACTACAATTAGGTATTTTAAAAATAAAATGTTAAGTTGGGGGGCCTCTTCTATTAGATTAAAATGCTTACATATGAGATTGTACATGAATCTGATTGTAAATGATAGGTTAAAAGAGGTTAATGTGTCTATAAAAAAAAGTGAGAGAGGTAATAAGATACATTAAAAATAGTCCTGCTAGGCTAAGGAAATTTAAAGAAATTTTTGAGTTAATTGGTGTGGATTCAAAATGCTCTTTGTCTCTTGATGTCCCTATAAAGTGGAATTCCACCTACATAATGTTACAAATTGCATGTTTGTTTAAGAAATCTTTTGACAAATATGAGGAGACAGAGTCCTCTTTTAAAGCTAATTTAGGTGATGATATACCAGATTTCCTTAACTAGCAATCTATTTGTAAAATGGTTAGTATGTTGAAGGTGTTCTATGATATAACTGTTAAGATTTTTGGTTCTAATTATGTGACATCAAATAGTTTTTTCTCTAAAATTTCTGATTTGAATTGCATAATTACTGAATGGCAATCATCCTCTTATCTATTTTGTTAACCATTTGCATTATCAAACTTTTAATTTTGGACTTTGACAAACAAATTTGATACTAATGATTTTAATTAAGTGTGTAGGGAATTATATACCAAACATATACACTTTTGGTATATAGTGATATTTTGGGCTAAATTTGACCTTTAAGATTCAAAGAGCTTTTTGATATCTTTAGAGCTTTAAAATAAGAAAATTATCTTCTTAAATTTTAAAGTAGACATCTTAATCTTTCTAAATTGAGCTTACTTGTCAAAATTTGAGCTGATTTGGGTATGCAAATCTTCAGTTGAAGTTAGCATATGCAGCTTTCATTTCAAGTTGCATAAGTCTTAGTATTTCAACAATATCTTAAGCTACAGATGTCCAATTAAGGAGATTCAAAGTTTTATGGAAAGATAAGAAAATTTTATGCAACTTTTATAAAGAATGTTTAGGCTGATTTAATTCAATACCTTTCATGAGCATCTCACAAGCTTATCATGAGCTATCCCCTTTTTGGTGTTCTTTTTGAGAAAAGGGGCAGTGCTCCTCACAAGCATTTTTGCTTATAAGATGCTTGTAAGGATAGTACTGTCAACTCAAAATGGAAATATTTGAATGCAACGGCTATTATTTTTCTCCTCACGAGCCAAAGCTAGCTCCTCATAAGCACTGTTCACTCATGAGCGGTGTTCTGACAGAATAAAGTCCAAGATTGATTCAAAATAAAATATAGATGTTGGAGACATGTTTGATACATCCAACAACCATATTTTTTAGTATTTGTCTATATAAACACTCCTTAGAGTTCAATTGAAAGGTTAAGAAACTTGTTTATCATTCATTCTCTTTTAAGCATTCAATTACGCTCTCAAATTCTCTTAAATGATTCTTTGTTTGGATAAACTCTTATGAGAGTTAGTTGTGTGTTAGAAATAGAATTTATTTTCATCTTAAATCTTGGGATAGATTAGAAGGGAAGTGAGATTTATTTCTAAAGGAATTGGTTTAAGTGTTATCCATTGAAACACTTAGGATTTGGTTTTTGAGTGAGCCTTGAAAACTCCAGTTGTAAGGTTATAAGAGTGAGACATAAAACTCTTGTGTAATCTTAATCTTGTGAATAAGATTATGGGTGAAATCCTAACTTAGAGATAAGTTAGGTGGAGATGTAGGATTATTGTTGAATTTGAACTCCTTAAATTTTGTGTTCTTCATTCTTCCTTTTTAACTTTCATTCAATTCTTGCAAAGAATTATTTTAAATTCTCATTTTTATTTGATAGTCCTATTTACTCCCTATGACTCTTTTTAATTGGTATTAGAGCTTGAATTCTAGGTACTTCATTGCTAGAATACAAGATCATGGGGAGTCAATCACAAAACATCTCTTCTCTTAGACCATTCTTTAATGGTAGTGACTATCCACATTAGAAATTCAAAATGGAATTATACCTTTATTGTGATTCCATCAAACTTTAGGACATTGACCTAAGAGGTTGGGAACCACTTACAATTATCATTGATGGTTTGGTAACTACTCTTACAAGAAGCCAATGGAGTATTAATCAAAAAGAAGAAAATCACAAAAATAAAAAGGCTATGATCACTCTAGTCTCCTTAATGACAAGAGAAGAAGGAGGCAAGCTTCAACATTGCATTTTGGCTAAAAAAATATGGGAGACCTTAGAACCACTATGAAGGCAACATTCAAGTAAGAAGCAAGAATGTTCAACTTCATATGTATGAATATGAACTCTTCAAAATGAAGCCTCATGAATCAATTACAGAAATGATAAACCATCTTAATGTTCTCCTCACAACCCTCAAGAATCTTGGAAAACATTTCTCCAAGGAAGAGCTAAACAACAAGATTCTAAGAATCCTACTTAAGAAGGATTGGGAATCTCATGTTACTTTAATTGAGGAAGCTCAAGACCTCTTAACTCTTTCAACTGATGTGCTCATTGGTAAGCTCTTAACACATGAGCTCACCATCAAGCAAAAAAGTGGAGAATAAGAAGTGAAAGAAGAAAATAAAAAGAACATTACTTTAAAAGCTCTTTAAGAAGATAGTGGAAAGGAAAGCATCAAAGATTCTAGTGATGAAGATGGTGACATTGCCATGCTCACTAGGAACATCAAGAAGTTCTTGAGAAAGAAAAACTTCTCAAGAATAAGGGACTTCAATAAGAAGTTTGAAGGAGATGGGAAGAAGAAAACAAAAGAGGTTACTTGCTATAAATGCAAGAAACTAAGACACATTAGAAGTGAGTGTCCCAAACTTAAATTCAAGAACAAGGAAGCAAAAGATAAGAAGAAGGCATTCAAAGCTACTTGGGATGATTCCTCCAAATCTAAAGAGGAATAAGAACAATAAGAAATGGCCAATATTTGCTTCATGGCACTTGAAAATGAGGTACCGTCCACTTCTTATTCTTCTTTTAATGATTATGATGATTATTATAATGAGAGCTCTATTATGAGCAAGTTACTAGTTAAATGTAAAAATTTATTATCTAAAAAGAAATAATATAAACATGAGTTAGCTAGCTTAAACAAAGAGTTTGAATGCTTAAAAATGATTTTGCTAAACTTATTGCATCTAATGAAAAACTTTTTAGTGATGCAAAATGTTCTAATTCTTTGGAAGATCAACTTAAGAAAGCAAATGATGAAAATTATAAGCTTTCTAAGGAGGTCTTAGAATTAAAGAATTCCATTACTAAATTTAAGAGAGGAAAAGAAACTTTAGATAGTCTTCTTGACTCTCAAAACTTCATGGAGATACCCATGGAATTGGATATAAGAATGGAATGTCTTCATCATCTTCATCATTTATTAATTTTGTAAAAGCCTCATATGATTCCACTCCTTTAACCTCCAAATCAAATAAGACTCAAGCTAGAGCACCTTAACCCAAAGATGCTTATATGTACACTAGACACAATTATAATAGGCATGCTACACAACACAATGCAAATAAACATGTTGCACAAACATATGAAAATACACATCACCATTGCCAACACATGTCTCACTCAATGACATAAAATAATAGGAGATACACACAACACCAAAGGCGTGTTGCATATACTAGGCAAGAACATCATCCTAGAAGAAATAAATTCAAAAATATTATATGTTCATATTGCATAATCAAAGGACATACTAACAATGTGTGCTTCTATAGAAGACTACACATGAATTTACTTCCTTTGGACTATCTTGAAACTAATCAACCTAGACCAAGAAAGGTTTGGAACCGAAAAGACACTTAAATTGTTTTGTGTAGGTGTACTTGAAATCCATAAGAACAAAAAGCAAGTGGTATCTAGATAGTGGATTTTCAAGACACATTACGGGAGATAAGGAGCAATTCAACAAACTTAATGCTAAGGATGGAGGACATGTTACATTTGGAGACAATGCAAAAGGAAAATTATAGGCATTGGAGAAATAGGTAATCTTAAATCCTTATCTATACATCATGTGTTGTTTATTAATGGTCTTAAACATAATTTGCTTAGTATAAGTCAATTATATGACATGGGAATTAAGGTAAGTTTCTATCCTAAAAATTGCTTTGTTAGTAGTCTTGATTAAAACAAAGTTATTTTTAATGGTGAAAGAGTAGTTAATGTTTATGTCATTGATTTGAATAAAATTGATAACAAAGACATAAAATGCTTAGTGTCTATCTCCCATGATAAACGGACATGGCATAGAAGGTTAGGACATGCAAATTTTAAGCTTTTGAATGATCTTTGTATGCATGAGCTTGTGATTGGTTTACCTAAGCTTGAATTCACTAAGGATAAACCTTGTGATTCTTGCCAAAAGGGAAAACAATCCAAGTCTTCATTTAAGCTAAAAAATGTAGTGTCCACCTCTAGGCCACTTGAACTTATACATATGGATTTATTTAGACCAACTAGGGTTGCTAGTCTCGATAGAATGCACTATGCATATGTATTGGTTAATGACTACTCTAAATTTACTTGGGTGTGTTTTCTTGCTCATAAGAATGATGCATTTAAAGCTTCTGAAAATTTTTCAAAAAGAGTTCAAAAAGCAAAAGGATTTTGTATTTCATCCATTAAAAGTGATCATGGAACCAAATTTAAAAATGAATTTTTCAAAACCTTTTGTAATGAAAATGGTATTTCACATACATTTTCATCTCCTAGAACTCCTCAACAAAATAGGGTAGTTGAAAGGAAAAATAGAACTCTTGTGGAAGTGGCTAGAACAATGCTTCATGAGTATAATTTGCCTCTATACTTTTGGGCAAAAGCCATTAACACATCTGGTTCTATTTCAAACTGAGTTTTCAAACGACTAATTTTAAATAAAACATCTTATGAGCTATAGAACAATAGAAAATCCAAAATCTCATATCTAAGAGTATTTGGATGCAAGTGTTTTTTATTGAACACCAAGGAAAATTTTAGGAAATTTGATTCCAAAGTCGATGAAGGAATTTTCCTAGGCTATTCTATTTCTAATAAAGCATATAGGGTCTTTAATAAGAGAACTCTAGTAGTTGAAGAGTCAATGCATGTTGTATTTAATGAATCAAACTCACTTGATCCTAGAAAGGATGTTTATAGTGTTGATGATCTTATAGGTGACAATGAGATTGTGGAAACACAAGAAGAGAATGGTAGTATGCCTTTGGAACTTAAAGGTCCAAGCAAGGATGAAAATGAGGAGGCATCTCAACTTACCTTGAAGGATGAACTTCTAAAGGATTGGCAATTCAAGAAAGCACATCCTCAAGACCTCATTATATGTGACACTACAAAAGGGGTAACTACTAGATTAAAATTTAAATCTATTATTAATTTAATTTTCATTTCTCAAATTGAACCCAAAAATGTTGATGATGCTTTGTATGATGAATTTTGGGTCTTTTCTATGCAAGAAGAGTTAAATCAATTTAAGAGAAACAAAGTTTGGACCTTAGTTCCTAGACTTAAACATCATCCTATTATAAGCACCAAATGAGTGCTTAGAAATAAGATGAATGAACAAGGTGTCATAACCAGGAATAAAGCTAGACTAGTAGGTAAAGGTTATAATTAAAAGGAAGGCATTGATTATGATGAAATCTTTGCCCCCGTTGCAAGGTTAAAAGCTATTATGATGCTACTCGCATTTGCATCATTCATGAATTTAAAACTGTAATATCCCATATTTTTTTTTAAATATTTTAATACTGTATCGGGATATGCAGTGTTAATAATTTTGCATATAATTATGAGATTTTATGAGTTAATATGTATTTAAAACTTATTTTAATTATTGTATATTATTTTAAGTGCTTTACATAAAATTTTCCCAGGACTTGCATTTTCGGGGAAATTTTCATGTAAATAATTTCCTATTAATTATTTTAAATAGATTTACGGACTTGCATGAACTCATATATATTTTTAAAATACTAAATAATGTATAAATGTGTATTTATTTATTTAACTAGGGTTTAACTAATTACCCTAATATTTTATTATTTATTATTAGTTTTAATATTACTTAATTATTTTTAAGTGTATTAAATTTTAAAATATTAAATTATATGTGTGTGGTGTATATTTAATGGGTGCGATTTTATATTATTTTAATATATAGTGTAAAGTATATATATATACATATATATAGTTAAAAATCAAAATTTTTGCCAAATTATCGAATTGCCCCTCCCTCTTCCTTCTTCTCTCCCGACGCCTACCCTTACTGTGCCTCTCATTCCACTATGCCAGACCGCCCTTCGCGGCCACCAACTGCCGCCAACCTCCTCCCCCTTCCTTCCTCTTCCTCTCCGACGTGACCAGGCCACCGGAAGCCCGCTGGAATACCTGGAATTCGCAGTGGCAGCAAGTGGAGCTCCTCGTCGTCGATCACGTTTTCGACCACCATTTTCGACACCGCCAGTCTTCATCGACTCCTTGAGCTCCGGTGGTCCCTATTCTAAGCTCCTTTTATCCTGAAAACCAGTGGTTGTTGAGGTTTGAGCTAAATCTTCAATTCGTCCATTTTAGGGTTTTTGATTTTTTGAACTTAAAATTGGTTGATTCATGAAAATTTCCTTCAAAAATGTTGATCCTAGTAGCTTCATCTACATGTGTGAATTTTTGTAGAATTTTTGGGAATTATTTTGATTTTTGTGTATTTTTGAATATTTTATTATTATTTTCTAATTTTCGAAAATTAATTAAATAAATTATGAAATTGTGTTTTATGATAAATATAGGTGTTGAAATGAATTATATAAATTTATTTGGAATTTTTATGAATTTTTATGTATTTATTTTGAATTTAATTAGTTTATGTAATTTTGGAAAATTAGGTTAATTGTGTTTTTAATTGAAATTAATTAGTTAATTGAGTTTAATTATTGATATTATTGATAAATATGTTGAGAAAATTAATTTTGGATAATTATATTATTTTTGGTGAATTTTTGGAGTAATTTTAGTATATTTATATATATAGGGGTATTTTGGTAATTTTATCCTAAATTAACTAAAAATATAATTAAATTGGTTTCAATAGTTATTTAAGGTATAAAATGATTTCTACAAATTATTTAGTATTTTTAATTAATTAAAACTATTTTTCGTGAATTATTTTCAATTATATATATAATATACGATTTTTCTAATAAAATGAGTTTTTATCAGTTTTTACTGTGTTTTAGGGCTAATTACGTAATTTCTACTTATAAAATGTATTTCTATGATATAAGGGTATTTTTGATATTTTCATAATTGTTCTGTGAATTGTGGACCCCGGTCGGTAGGCTGTAGTTTGGAGTCCGACCGAAGGGTTTGGATGTGTTTCTGTGTTCATTTTTTGAAGTGTATTTCTTTGCAAGGCCGGCTCTACTCTTTGAGTAGAGAGATGTCCGTTTTACAAGGGAGGTTCTGTCGGATTTTCGGTAGAATGCTCGTAAAATGTGATATCCGGTCAAACCCTAATTTTGATTCTGTGTCTAATATTCTAGATCGAGTTTCTAGGATTTTCTTTTAGGTTTATTCTAATGTCTATTATTTATTGTTTATTTAGTTGCATCGAGATCGAGGCCTAGTGGACCAGGCCCATCGGACCCATCTCGAGGAGCGCACTAAGTGTGAGTTACTATTTTATATATATATGTTTAGGGTGCATGATTTAGAAACATATGTTATTTTGATTAATATGCATAAATAATTCAATTATTACTTAAGTTTATTTTTAGTTTATTTTGGTTTATTTTAGTATATTTTAAATTATATGCATGTTTTGCTAATGAATTATGTTTAAAATGTTTTTAAGTATATTTCTAGTTTATTTTGCAATTTATTAGATTTATTTGACGTATATATACTCAAAATATACCTGGTTTACTTTTGGGATATTTCTAGTATATATATATGGTTATTGTTGCTATTACATTTAAATTCATGCATCATTTACTTTTAAGAATGTATGCTTTATATTTTAATAAAGGATATCGATAGAACGTGCTACTTAATGGGCAGCACTAGGACCGAGTACGTACCGGTACGCTTATAGCATTTAGGCTATATTACTAACCTGCTTGAGGATATTGATTGGATCTGATTATTTGATATGTGAGAAATGATTTGGGGGTGTGATTGCTAGAGCTCGGTTGACCAAGTGTCTCGGGGCCAATCACACTGACAGTCAGACTGCTGAAGCTCAGTTGACTTAGTGTCTCAAGGCCAGTCTACTGTCCAAATGGATCAAGTGAACATATATTGGAATAAGTGAGCCTGTGTGGCTAGAGTGTTGTCTAACACTGTTTTGAGGTTGCGATTTTTTCTAGGGTTCTATTTGATCCTTCATAAACAATGATTTTCAATAAAAATATATAAAATGATTTTATTGCATCTGTATGTATTTGCTTGTATATATACATATTAGATATATATTGTTGACTGTATGCATTGTCATTTAGTATGCATGTATATATATTATAGTAATTCACTCAGTGAGGTATGACTCCCCTCTGTTGACCATTTTTCAAGAGAGTCATCTTCTTCAGACCTCAGTAGCAGGCCTGTACGCCGGATTTCTTTCGCCCCGGCTTCTTTATGTAAACTGCTTATCTGAGTCTTGAGTTTTATTTTTATAATCTAGACACTGCAGTAGTTGTAATAAATATTGGGTTTTATGTATTATATCTGTGAGAGATATGTACTTTGAATATTTGAACTGAAACTTGTATTAAAGGATTTATCTATATATGAGATATGGATTATTTTTTTTTTATATTTATGATTTTATTCCGCTACACAGTATTTAATTTAATTGTGTTGTTATTATTATTATTGCATGTTTATTTTATTTTTAGGCTTGCTACGGGTTCCGGATTCGAAAGAATTCCTGTTCCCTAGCGCCGGTCATGGCCCCTGTTTTGGGTCGTGACAAAGTTGGTATCAGAGCAGAGTTCTGTGTCAGGGCTTAGTTTTATGAGTCGTGGCCCTAGTTTTTAAGTTGTGTTTTCTTTTGGTAACTACTGCAGTGAATTAGGTTCGAGTATGTCTTGATAAGTATTCCTTGCTTTAGTTTTCTACGTTAACCCTCTGTTGTCTATTTTTTCTGAACCTTTCCGTTTGTCTTTTCAAAATGAGGAGGCAAGCGCGTGTCGCTCCATCGATCGTTGAGGCCGAGGATGATGAGTCTTTTCAGGATGAGGTTTTACCTCCTGAGCAGCCAGTTAGACGTAGAGGTCGTGGTAGAGGTAGACCTCGAGGAGCGGCAGGTCACCGTAGGTAGAGAGAGTTATAGGACGAGGAGCCTGTAGAGCCTGAATTTGATATTCCTGTGCCTCCAGTTGTTCAGCCTGTTCAGCCTACCTATCAGCAAGGTATGTCTGACCCTGAGGCAGCTTTATTCTATGCCAGAGTTGGCAGGATTGCGTTTGATAGGACTTCCGATCCGTTAGACTTTCTGCATGCGATTGAGACTCGAACTTGGACTGCTCACACCGAGTACTAGCGAATCATGATCTTCGAGTTGTCTGTCGAGGGACCAGCCCTAGATTGGTTTATTCAGATGATCCTGCCTTATATGATGATGATGACCTGGGCTCAGTTCAGAGAGCAATTTATGAGAAGATTCTGTCCAGAGCCTCTTCGTATAACCTATCATCTCTGACTGACCAGCATTTCTCGTGGTGATTGATCAGTTGAGGAGTATACCCGAGAGTTTCTTCGGCTGGGTAGATATGCAGAGGATCTTATGCGAGACCAGTATTTCACAGTCACTACCTATGTCACAGGATTGGGTTCAGCATTTGCTGGTATGCCTACAGCAGGCCTTACTTTGGAGTCTGTGATAGAGTTAGCCAAGGAGATTGAGCTGAGGCTAGTTAGGCAGGGAGCAATGACTGATTATTACCAGCTGGGAGTTCAATCGAGTGGATTGCAGACTACTCCATATTCGAGTTTTCATGTTGGATCGAGTAGTCAGCAGCAAGGTCCGACTCAGCAGAGTCATAGGTAGCAGCAGCGAGTGCATCGAAGCAGTAGACATGGCCGTGGAGGTCAGCATAGACCATTCAGATTTGGGTCAGGTGCTTCGACCAGCAGCAGTGGTCGTAGTTCTGGATCAGCTGCCAGTGTTTGCCAGACCTACGGTAGAGTCCATCATGGACCGTGTTACCTGACACCACTGACATGCTTCAGATGCGGGCAAACAGGACATTTTGCCAAATCGTGTCCTTACTCCGGGTATCAGCAGTTGTAGATTCCGTGATTCCCACAGCAGTCGATTGCTAGTGCTGCACCCATGCCATTTCAATTGCCTCCAGCCCAACATCAGAGTTCCACTCAGCTTGTTCCACAACAGAGTCATGGTAGAGGTACTAGAGGAGGTGCCAGAGGTGTTGACCAGGCTTCTACTAGTCAACAGGGAGGTCGAGGACAGGCCAGAGTCTTCCATCTCACTCAGCTGGATGCTCAAGCATCCAATGCAGTCGTGGCAGGTATTGTTTCTATTTGTTACCTAGATGCATGGGTTTTGTTTGATCCGGGTGTCACGCATTCGTTCGTTTCTCCTGTTTTTGCTTCTAAATCTTGTTGGCAAGCTTCAAGGATGGCTTTTCCTTTGTCTGTTGCCACTCCTCTGAGCAATTCTTTGGACACTGATATTGTTCTTTTTAGTTATCCAGTTCTCGTGGGAGATAGAGAATTACCCGCTGATTTGATTCTGTTGGATGTGATGGAGTTTGATGTTATCCTGGGAATGGATTGGTTATCTTAGCACTATGTTGTGGTAGATTATCAGAATAAAGAGGTGACTTTCAGAATTCCTGATGAAGAAGATTTTAAGTTTGTGGGTGATAGGAGTTCAGCACCTCAGAATCTTATTTCTGCTATTAAGGCTAGGAAGTTATTAAGGAAAGGTTGTCAGGGATATTTGGCATTGGTCAGGGATACTTTAGTGGAGAAGTTATCACTCACGGATGTTCCTGTTGCTTGTGAGTTTCCTGATGTTTTTTCTAAGGAATTGCCAGGTTTACCACCTCACAGAGAGATTGAATTCTGTATAGATGTGGTACCAGGTACTACTCCTATATCTATGCCACCCTACAGAGTGGCTCCTGTGGAGTTGAAAGAGTTGAAGGAGCAGTTGCAAGAGTTATTGGATAAGGGTTTCATCAGACCCAGTGTTTCTCCTTGGGGTGCACCAGTCCTATTTGTGAAGAAGAAGGATGGTACCCTGAGACTGTGCATTGACTACAGAGAGCTGAACAAGGTGACAGTGAAGAACAAGTATCCTCTTCCGAGGATAGATGACTTGTTTGATCAGCTACAGGGTGCACAGTTCTTTTCTAAGATTGATTTGAGGTTGGGTTATCATCAGCTGCGGATTAGTGAAGCCGATGTTCCTAAAACGGCATTCCGCACTCGATATGGCCATTATGAATTTCTGGTGATGTCTTTTGGTTTGACTAATGCACCAGCAGCTTTTATGGATCTGATGAATAGGGTATTCAAACCATATGTGGATCAGTTTATGGTAGTCTTCATCGATGATACACTGGTTTAATCAAGGAGTATGGAGGAACATGTATATCACTTGAGGATTGTACTGCAGACACTGAGAGATCATCAGCTTTATGCTAAATTCTCGAAGTGTGATTTCTATATAGAGAGTGTTTTTTTCTTGGATACGTGGTATCTAAAGAAGGTATCTAGGTTGATCCATAGCAGATTGAAGCAGTGTCTAAGTGGCCTAGACCGACTTCTGTTACTGAGTTTTTCGAGTTTAGCCGGGTATTATAGGTGGTTTGTGTAGGATTTTTCTAGAATTATAGCCCCTATGACTCGCTTGACTCAGAAGAATGTTAGATTTGAATGGTCAGAATCTTGTGAGAACAATTTCCAGTTATTGAAGGAGAAATTGACCACAGCCCCAGTGTTAGCTTTGTCTAATAGTAGGGACAAGTTCACAATTTATTGTGATGCCTCTAGAATTGGCCTTGGTTGTATGTTGATGCAGAAGGGAAGGGTGATAGCCTATGCTTCAAGGCAGTTGAAGAAGCATGAGCAGAACTATCCCACACATGACCTTGAGATGGCTGTAGTGATCTTTGCTTTGAAGATTTGGAGACATTATCTGTACAGGGTGACTTGTGAGATATTTACTGATCACAAGAGCCTTAAGTACATTTTCCAGCAGCGAGATCTGAATCTGAGGTAGAGGAGATGGTTGGAATTATTAAAGGATTATGACTATGAGATTTTATATCATCCGGGTAAAGCTAATATGGTAGCAGATGCATTGAGTAGAAAGTCCTCAGGCAGTCTTGCTCACATCAGTGTTAAGAGGAGACCGTTGATCCAGGAGTTGCATCTGTTGGTGGATCAAGGTTTGATGATAGAGATAAGTAGATCAGGTGGACTGCTAGCTCAATTTAAGGTGCGATCTGTACTGAGGGATAGGATTAAAGCAGCTCAGAGCCGAGATCCTATTCTAGAAGAGCTTGCAGAGAATGTCAGAGCAGGGAAGTTCACTGATTTCACACTCAATGATGATGGTGTGTTGTGGATTAGTGGTAGATTGTGTGTTCCTGATGTGGATGATTTGAGAGAAGAGATCCTAGAGGAAGCACATTCTACAGCCTATAGCGTACATCCGGGTGTCACTAAGATGTACCACAGTATCAGAGACTTATACTGGTGGGATGGATTAAAGAAGGATGTCACTGATTATGTTGCTAAGTGTCTGACGTGTCAGCAAGTGAAAGCTGAACATCAGAAGTCTTCTGGGAAGCTTCAGCCTCTTCCTATTCCCGAGTGGAAGTGGGAAAGGATAGCTATGGATTTTGTGGTTGGTTTACCTCATTCTAAGGATGGATACGATTTCATCTGGGTGATTGTAGACAGGTTGACGAAGTCTGCACATTTCCTACCTGTGAAAGCCACTTATTCTATAGCTAGATTGGCGAAGTTGTATGTGAAGCATATTGTGTGCCTTCATGGAGTACCTGTGTCCATTGTGTCAGATAGAGGTTCAGTGTTTACTTCTTGTTTGGCAGAAGTTGTAGGAAGCAATGGGCACTAGGTTGGACTTCAGTACTGCTTTTCATCCTCAAACGGATGGTCAGTTTGAGAGGACGATCCAAACACTGGAAGATATGTTGAGGATGTGTGTCCTGGATTTGGGAGGTAGTTGGGATGATCATTTGCCACTCGTAGAGTTTGCATATAATAACAGCTACCATAGCAGTATTGGCATGGCACCATATGAGGCTTTATATGGAAGGAAGTGTAGATCCCCGTTGAGTTTGGGTGAGATTGGTTAAAGAGCTTTGACTGGACCTAAGATAGTTCAAGATGCTGCAGAGAAAGTCACCGTGATTAAGTGCAGATTAGAGATCGCAGTTAGTAGACAGAAGAGCTATGCGGATCCTAGGCGCAGAGATGTGGAGTTTCAGGTTGGAGATTTTGTTTTTCTGAAGGTATCTCCGATGAAGGGTGTGATGAGATTTAGTAGGAAGGGTAAGTTAGCACCAAGATATATTGGACCATTTGAGATTCTGGAGAGAGTTGGCATTATTGCATATCTGTTGGCTTTGCCTCCGAATATGTCACAGGTGCATCCAGTATTTCATATCTCGATGTTGAGGAAGTATATCTCAAACCCTTCACATGTGTTGTAGCCCGACAGTGTAGAAATGAGTGAAGATTTGACGTTTGTGGAAGAACCTATGGCGATCGTTGATTATCAAGTTTGACAGTTACGGTCGAAGCAGATTCCAATGGTCAAGGTTCTGTGGCGTAGCAACAGAGTTAAGGAGCATACGTGGGAGACTGAAGCTGAGATGTGAGCTTCTTACCCGTATCTCTTCCCTTCCTGATCTTGTGATCTTTTTTTTTCTGAAATTCGGGGATGAATTCTTGTAAGGGGGGGAGACTGTAATATCCTGTATTTTTTTAAAAAATATTTTAATACTGTATCGGGATATGCAGTGTTAATAATTTTGCATATAATTATGAGATTTTATGAGTTAATATGTATTTAAAACTTATTTTAATTATTGTATATTATTTTAAGTGTTTTACGTAAAATTTTCCCGGGACTTGCATTTTCGGGGAAATTTTCATGTAAATAATTTACTATTAATTATATTAAATAGATTTACGGACTTGCATGAACTCATATATATTTTTAAAATACTAAATAACGTATAAATGTGTATTTATTTATTTAACTAGGGTTTAACTAATTACCCTAATATTTTATTATTTATTATTAGTTTTAATATTATTTAATTATTTTCAAGTGTATTAAATTTTAAAATATTAAATTATATGTGTGTGGTGTATATTTAATGTGTGCGATTTTATATTATTTTAATATATAGTGTAAAGTATATATATATATATATACATATATATAGTTAAAAATCAAAATTTTTACCAAATTACCGAATTGCCCCTCCCTCTTCCTTCTTCTCTCTCGACGCCTACCCTCACTGCGCCTCCCATTCCACCTCATCGGACCGCCCTTCGCCGCCACCAGCTGCCCCAACCTCCTCCCCCTTCCTTCCTCTTCCTCTCCGACGTGACTAGGCCGTCGGAAGCCCGCTGGAACGCCCGAAATTCACGGTGGCAGCAAGTGGAGCTCCTCGCCGTCGATCACGTTTTCGGCCACCATTTTCAACACCGCCAGTCTTCATCAACTCCTTGAGCTCCGGTGGTCCCTATTCTAAGCTCTTTTTAGCCTAAAAACCAGTGGTTGTTAAGGTTTGAGCTAAATCTTCAATTCGGCCATTTTAGGGTTTTTGATTTTTTGAACTTAAAATTGGTTGATTCATGAAAAGTTCCTTCAAAAATGTTGATCCTAGTAGCTTCATCTACATGTGTGAATTTTTGTAGAATTTTTGGGAATTATTTTGATTTTTGTGTATTTTTGAATATTTTATTATTATTTTCTAATTTTCGAAAATTAATTAAATAAATTATGAAATTGTGTTTTATGATAAATATAAGTGTTGAAATGAATTATATAAATTTATTTGGAATTTTTATGAATTTTTATGTATTTATTTTGAATTTAATTAGTTTATGTAATTTTGAAAAATTAGGTTAATTGTGTTTTTAATTGAAATTAATTAGTTAATTGAGTTTAATTATTGATATTATTGATAAATATGTTGAGAAAATTAATTTTGGATAATTATATTATTTTTGGTGAATTTTTGGAGTAATTTTAGTATATTTATATATATAGGGGTATTTTGATAATTTTACCCTAAATTGACTAAAAATATAATTAAATTGGTTTTAATAGTTATTTAAGGTATAAAAATGATTTCTACAAATTATTTAGTATTTTTAATTAATTAAAACTATTTTTCGTGAATTATTTTCAATTATATATATAATATACGATTTTTCTAATAAAATGAGTTTTTATCAGTTTTTACTGTGTTTTAGGGTTAATTACGTAATTTCTACTTATAAAATGTATTTCTATGATATAAGGGTATTTTTGGTATTTTCATAATTGTTCTGTGAATTGTGGACCCCGGTTGGTAGGCTCTAGTTTGGAGTCCGACCGAAGGGTTTGGATGTGTTTCTATCTTCATTTTTCGAAGTGTATTTCTTTGCAGGGCCGGCTCTACTCTTTGAGTAGAGAGATGTCCGTTTTACAGGGGAGGTTCTACCAGATTTTTAGTAGAATTCTCGTAAAATGTGATATCCTGTCAAACCCTAATTTTGATTTCTAGGATTTTCTGTTAGGTTTATTCTGATGTCTGTTATTTATTGGTTGTTTAGTTGCACTGAGATCGAGGCCTAGTGGACCAGGCCCATCGGACCCATCTCGAGGAGCGCACTAAGTGTGAGTTACTATTTTATATATATATGTTTAGGGTGCATGATTTAGAATGTATGTTATTTTGATTGATATGCATAAATAATTCAATTATTACTTAAGTTTATTTTTAGTTTATTTTGGTTTATTTTAGTATATTTTCGGTATATTTTAAATTATATGCATGTTTTGCTAATGAATTATGTTTAAAATGTTTTTAAGTATATTTCTAGTTTATTTTGTAATTTATTAGATTTATTTGACGTATATATACTCAAAATATACCTGGTTTACTTTTGGGATATTTCTAGTATATATATATGGTTATTGTTGCTATTACATTTAAATTCATGCATCATTTACTTTTAAGAATGTATGCTTTATATTTTAATAAAGGATATCGATAGAACGTGCTACCTAATGGGCAGCACTAAGACCAAGTACATACCAATATGCTTATAGCATTTAGGCTATATTACTAACCTGCTTGAGGATATTGATTGGATCTGATTATTTGATATGTGAGAAATGATTTGGGGGTGTGATTGTTGGAGCTCGGTTGACCAAGTGTCTCGGGGCCAATCACACTGACAGTCAGACTGCTGGAGCTCGGTTAACTTAGTGTCTCGGGGCCAGTCTACTGTCCAAATGGATCAAGTGAACATATATTGGAATAAGTGAGCCTGTGTGGCTAGAGTGTTGTCTAACACTGTTTTGAGGTTGCGATTTTTTCTAGGGTTCTATTTGATCCTTCATAAACAGTGATTTTCAATAAAAATATATAAAATGATTTTATTGCATCTGTATGCATTTGCCTGTATATATATATATTAGATATATATTGTTGACTGTATGCATTGTCATTTAGTATGCATGTATATATATTATAGTAATTCACTCAATGAGGTCTAACTCCCCTCTTTGACCATTTTTCAGGAGAGTCATCTTCTTCAGACCTCAGTAGTAGGCCTGTACGCCGGATTTCTTTCGCCCCGGCTTCTTTATGTAAACTGCTTATCTGAGTCTTGAGTTTTATTTTTATAATCTAGACACTGCAGTAGTTGTAATAAATATTGGGTTTTATGTATTATATCTGTGAGAGATATGTACTTTGAATATTTGAACTGAAACTTGTATTAAAGGATTTATCTATATATGAGATATGGATTATTTTTTTTTTATATTTATGATTTTATTCCACTGCACAGTATTTAATTTAATTGTGTTGTTATTATTATTATTACATGTTTATTTTATTTTTAGGCTTGCTACGGGTTCCGGATTCGATAGAATTCCCGTTCCCTAGCGCTGGTCATGGCCCCTGTTTTGGGTCGTGACAAAAACTTTATCAAATGGATGTTAAAAGTGAATTTTTAAATGGTTTTATTAAAGAGGAGGTATATGTTGAACAACCCCCAAGTTTTGAAAATTTTGAATCTCTAAATCATGTGTTTAAACTTTCAAAAGCATTATATGGACTGAAACAAGCTCCAAGAGTTTAGTATGAAAGATTGAGTAAATTTTTACTAGAGAAAGGTTTCTCTAAAGGAAAGGTTGACACAACTCTTTTTATAAAGAAATCCAAACATGATTTATTAAATATGAAAATTTATGTTAATGATATTATTTTCAGTGCTATTAACCATTTCTTGCATAAGGAATTCTCAAAATTAATGTAAGGAGAATTTGAGATGAGTATGATGGGAGAACTCAAATTCTTTCTTAGACTTTAAATCAAGCAATGTAAAGATGGGATTTTCATCAATCAAACTAAATATGCAAGAGACATTCTCATGAAGTTTGATATAGATGGAACTAAATCAAGCAAAACTCCAATGAGCACCACAACCAAACTTAACAAGGATGAGAATGGCAAATCGATTGATGAAAAGTGATTTAGAGGTATAATTAGATCCCTTCTTTATTTAACCACTATTAGACCCAATATTATGTTTGCTACTTGCTTGTGTGCTAGATTTCAATTAAGTCTTAGGGAATCTCATTTACATGCTTTCAAAAGGATTTTCAAATATCTTTGTGGTATAATGCATTTAGGACTTTGGTATCCTAAGAGTTCTTCCTTTGACTTAATTAGTTATTCGGATGCAGACTTTGCCAGTATTTTACTAGATAGAAAAAACACTTCTAGAACTTGTCAAATTTTTTGAAATTTCTTAGTTTCTTAGTTTAGTATGAAATAAGTTTCGGTTGCCTTATCCACCGCTAAAGCAGAATATGTGGTGGCTAGTTGTTGTTGCTCACAAGTTCTATAACAAAAACAACAACTATTGGACTATAGCATTGATATTAATCATATTCCAATTAAATGTGATAATACAAGTGCTATAAACCTTAGTAAGAATCCCAATCAGCATTCTATAACTAAGTATATTGATATTAGACATCATTTTTTGCATGATCATGTGCAAAATTGTGATATTTTTCTTCATTTGTTGATACTAATTATCACTTAGCAAACATCTTTACTAAGCCTCTTTATGAGGAAAGATTAAATTTTATTAAACATGAACTTGGTATGATTGATGGTTCAAATTTGTCTTGATGACTAGCTTAATTGCTTAATTAATGATTAGATTTGTGTGAAATTATTTTTTTAACTAATGGTTCATTTCTGTTTATTTTTTGTATTAGATATCATTTCCTAAAATTCATGTTTAATCATGGATTATATATTTTTAGTTTATTTTATATATATATATTATTTAAACATTTATTATTTATTTAATTTTTTATATTTATTATTTAAAATATTTTCTTTCTTTTCCCATTAAATTTTTTAAACTAGCAAATTTATTTTTCCCATTTGCATGATTGATTTTTTTTTAAATAGTTATTTAAAATTAAATTCTTTTTTTTTGTTAACTCTTAATGGTATATGTCAAAATATTTGTCTTTAGGTGTCATTTGTTTTAATTTAATGATTAATTTTATGCTTAAGGACCTATTTGTCACGTTTATAGAACCTAATTGCAAACATTTTGAAAGTATAGGGACCTAATTGCAATTTTTGTCACGAGCCGTTGAGCTCATGACCTTTGCTAGTCTTTTTACTCAAATGCGCTCACGAGCGAACCACTTGTGAACCACTCATGAGCAGCGGTCTAACATGTTACATTTTTTTTATTTTTTTGTTTTGTTTGTTTTTTTAATAAAAATGATAACCTTCCATTTTTTTAATATTTTTAGGACTTAAATTTTTTTTTACCTATATAAACCCCTCAAACTCTTCTTTTCACTTAAAATTAGTTGTATTTACATATAAACTCCTTCAAATAATTTTTTTTCTCTAAAAAACTCTTCATTCTTAACCATTTCATATTTTTGTCATAGCTCCAAAGATCAAGAATACACAAGGTGCCTCTTCATCCTCTAGAAGAGCTACCAAAGATCAACCTAATAAGCAACCTCCTCTCTCATATAATTCAACTCAATTTAAGGAAAGGCATGCTCATTTCAAGGATAGGCAAATTATTTCTTCCAAGTATATGTCATAAGCTAACTTGGAAAAGATGAGTTATTTTGATGAGGTTAAAGGTTTACTTGATAATGCAGGTTTGTATGATTTTACATTCAATGACTATCTTACCTATCCCAGATTAGTTCATGAATTTCTTGCCTCCTATTGCTTAAGAACCCATTACTTTAATGAGAAAAATCCTATGAATAGCATGAGATTTAGATTAGGTGGGAAAGATAGATTCCTTACCTCTCAAGCATTTTATAGCATCTTTAATTTTAAACAAGGCGGTTTAGCCTCTCCTATTTCAACTTGGCTTCCTAATCCTTTTTAGTCTCAACATTCCAAACCTAATGCAAAACCCTTTGAAGCAGGACATACTAAAACATCTAATTTTGCTTCAAAATCTCTTTGGTATGTACATAGGTTTATTACCTACTCTTTTCATGCTAGGGGCTTGAGTAATGAAACTATTTCCTTTAATGAACTTTTCCTTCTTAGATTTCTTGTTGAAGGCATAGATGTTGAGCTAGGAAGATGGCTTCAATGGAGGCTTTGGTTAGCTAATTATAGTATTAGTGGTGCCTTATGTGTATGAGGCTTTATCACTAAGATTACTAATCACTTTAGGATTAACTTGAGAAACATCCTTTCCATTCCCCCATCTTTTCTTGATGATAAATTCTTAAGAAACACTAGGCAATTCAAGCTTGTTAGAAATTCTTGGGTTTGTAAAGACAAAGTAAAAGAAAAAGATGTTTATAAAGAGCTAGAATAAGATTTAGAAGATACTGAGCAAATAGGCACTCTTGGTCTTAAAGATATTCCTTTTGTGGAAGAATTTCCTCAAGAATATGTGCCTCTTTAAAATCAAAGAAAAAAGGCAAGAGGACCTTCCACTTCTCAAAGTGTTAATGATGAGCCCGCTTGGGTTGGTGGTTTCTTTGATCACTAATCCATAGTGGAGTCAAACTTCAACATAAGGTTTGATTAAGTAAACACTAGACTTGATTTATTTTAGCAAAGAATGGATCACATGGAGTATGATATTCATCAATTGTATACTCATCATAACATAAAATGCCCTTAGTCTCCTCCTCTTCCTCCTCCTCCTCCACAAGGGTAATTTTTTTTATTTTTTGTTTATTTTCATTCTACTTTATGTATCTAAGGTTTTGAACTGTTAGTTTGTTTTATGATTAGTTTGTAACAGTTTCTATTTGGTTTATCTTCTAGATATTTTCTGGATATAGCGATTAATTTATCTTCTACATATCATTGTAACTCTATTTTTTTAATGTAAATTTTTTATTTATGCATAACTTTTAATTATGTTTATACATGCAAAATTCATATTTTATTTAATCATGTATAAATTCTTCGTAGGAATTATTTTTATCTTTGATAATGCATGGATATTTTTAATATTTCTTCTATCTTTGTTTTCATTGCTTTGGTTTTTGTTCTTTTATTCCCTCTAGAATTTTTTGCTCTTTTAGGTTAATTTCCCCTTATATCTTTCTTTTTTCTTTTTGTCTTTGACAAAGAGGGAGAAGAAGCTATGGTCATGGGCTATGGAGATAAATAATTGTGTTTATATTTGTGATATGATAAGTACCACATTATTATATATGATTGATTGGCTAGCTACAAAATTATATATGATTGATTGGCTAGCTAAACTCTACATGATCATGTGATGTTTCAATATAGCATATGTACTATTTTTGTGATGCATTACATATATGTTTGAAATTATTTCCTTCATGTTATCTAGCATGATTTTTTAATGATCATGTTATCATGTTTTCAACACCTTTTTCTTGATAGACATTGTCCATCATGTTAAATTTTTATGTTGTTTTTATTTTTAAAAAATAAAGGGGAATAAAGTATTAAACATATATTTCTTATCATGTCCAAAAGGAGGAGAAATAAAGAAATATATTTGTTACAAGAAATAAATTTTTTAAATTTCAATTGTTATCTTTTCAAAAATTGTCTCTTTTTTTATTATTTAATTTTTTAAAAACATGCTATATCAACCCTTATACATGCTATGATAATTCATTTATTTATATGCTCTGATACATGATAAATATTAAATTTATGCATATGTTAAAGGGGAGCAAAATATTTTCTCATTTTGCATCTATTAATTTGAAAGGGGGAGCAATTTTAATTAACATGCTTATACATGTTATATATTTTTGAAACACACACACATTATTTATTATTTTTTCAAATTGGTTGTTAAAGCCAAAAAGGGGGATATTGTTGATCATTTTCATGATCAAACTACTAATTTTGGACTTTGACAAGCAATTTTGATACTAATGATTTCAATTAAGTGTGTAGGGAATTATATACCAAACATATACACTTTTGGTATATAGTGATATTTTGGGCTAAATTTAACCTCTGAGATTCAAAGAGCTTTTTGACATCTTTAAAGCTCTAAAATAAGAAAATTATCTTCATCAATTTTTAATTATACATTATAAGCTTTCTTAATTGAGCTTACTTGTCAAAATCTGAGCTCATTTGGGTATGCAAATCTTCAGTCGAAGTTAGCATATGCAGCTTTCATTTTAAGTTGCATAGGTCTTAGTATTTCAATAATATCTTGAGCTACAGATGTTTAATTAAGGTGATTCAAATTTTTATGGAAATAGAAGACAATTATCTACAACTTTCACGAAGAATGTTTAGTTTGATTTGATCATCTTCAGTACCGTTCATGAGCATCTCAAGAGCCAGTCATGAGTTATCCCCTTTTTAGTGTTCTTTTTTAGAAAAGGGGCAGTGCTCCTCATAAGCCAAAGTCATGAGCACTTTTTCTAATGAGCTGCTTATGAGGGCAGTAATTTTAGCTCAAAATGGAAATATTTGAATGCAACAACTATTATTTTGCTCCTCACAAGCCAAAGCTAGTTCCTCACGAGAACTGTTCACTGGTTAGCGGTGTTTTGATAGAATAAAGTCCAAGATTGATTCAAACTCAAATATAGACATTAGAGACATGTTTGATACATCCAACATCCATATTTTTTAGTATTTTTTCTATATAAACACTCCTTAGAGTTCAATTGAAAGGTTAAGAAACTTGTTTATCATTCATTCTCTCTTAACCATTCAATTGAGCTCTCAAATTCTCTTAAACAATTCCTTGTTTATATAAACTCTTATGAGAGTTGGTTGTGTGTTAGAAATAGAATTTCTCTTCATCTTAAATCTTAGGATAGATTAGAAGAGAAGTGAGATTTATTTCTAAAAGGAATTGGTTTAAGTGTTGTCCATTGAAACACTTAGGATAAGTTAGGTAGAGACATAGGATTGTTGTTGAATCCGAAATCCTTAAATTTTTTTGTTATTCATTCTTCCTTCTCAACTTCCATTCAATTCTTATAAATAATTCTTTTAAATTTTCATTTTTATTTAATAGCCCTATTCATCCCCCCTAGGACTCTTTTCATGTTTGTTCATAAAATGGGCATTAACATGAAATAAAAATTTGACAAATATTAGGGAGATCCACAGAAAATGAACTCTTTTATCTTTTTTGCTACAATCCTTGATCCTCGATATAAACTGGAGTTTCTTGCATTTTCTTTTAATTAAATGTATAGTGATGATAGGGTTGGAAGCAATTTGTTCATTAATATGAAGTCTGATATGCATCTCTTGTTTGATGATTATGTGTCTTCATATGCTTTATCTACTACCTCTGAGTCTAGTTCTGGTATTAAGTTAATCCAGATTACTCAGTCATGTTCTGTAACTGATTTGGCAACTTGTGGGAATACAATGTCTTTAATGAAAGTCATATTCAAGAAGCATAAATAGGAATCTATAATGGGTGGAAGTAATTGGTTAGAAATTGAAATATATCTTAGTGAGGCAATTATATAAGATGAGGGGGCTTTTGATATCCTCAGATGGTGGAAGTTAAATTCTGAGAGGTCCCCAATTCTTTTTCATATGGCTAGAGATGTTCTAGTTATTCTTGCATCAACTGTGGCTTTTAAGTCCTGTTTTAGTACTTTTAGTCGTGTTCTTGATTCTTTTTGGAGTTTATTAACTCCAAAAATAGTTAAAGAATTGATTTGTTCATAGGATTGGCTTAGAATGCCAAACCAAACAGTTAGAGTGGAAGAAACTATAGAAGAGATGGAGACTTTTGAAAAAGGTCATGTTTTAATTCATTTCTCAACTATGTTTTTTCTTTAAGTTCATTTAATCACATGCTTGTATAAATTCTAATAATCTGCTATTTATTTTCTTTGCAGATCTTAAACCAGTGGGCAGTGGCCCTTTTTTAGCTCTGTTAATTAACTCACTACAAATTTATTAAATTATCTCTTATTCTGTGTATAAATTTATGCCATTTTTATCTGTTTACCTCCTTTAGTTATTATGACCAACCTGATGTGCCTCAATTGAAGTGCCTGTGTTGATGTTGCAGCACCTCTAATTGTGTTTGAATATATTAAAGAGGCGATGATAATGCTTCCACCCTTAGGTTTTTTATAGATTCAAAGTATGCATGCTTAAGTTTCTTTGGTGGCTTTTGTTTTAGTTTAGTTACCAAAAATGTGGTTGCATCTTGATGTTAAAAATGCTCTTTTTTAAGCCTTTTTAATATGTTTTTGGCAATGATGATGCTTCCACCCCTTCTATGTTTTCTGATATAGATTAGAATGATGTGCTCTATTTCACTAGGTGGTTGTTTTCCTTGCTGCTAAAAAATGGAGCTCTATTCTAAACATGATCTGATTATAAGCATCCTGAGCCTACTCTTTTCTATCTACTTTTACTTTCATATAGTAATATGTTAATTTGTTTATAATTGAAATTGTGCTTGTTGTTTGCAAATGAACTCTACAAATGAATTACAAATATATAAATCTGCTACAGTTGGATTTTTGGGATTTCTGCAGTCTATTTTTTGGTACTTTTTGAACAGATTGCTACAAATGTCAATATTAGACTATAATACGGTGGATAACAATTCTTGAGCCTACAATCTTAGTCTACTTTATTTTTTTATGCAGAATACAGTGCTTCAATTGTTTTGTAATTAAAACTTAATTATTTTTTGCATCTAAAGTTATAGTATTTGTATACAATAAAAGTAATATTTAGACAGTGTAAATGTATGGGCTTGGCCCAAATATATTAGTGATATAAGTATATAAATTTAGTTATTTTATTTTTGTAGCCCAAAAAAATGGGCCCAATCTATCTGAGCCCAAACTGAGTTTCGAACTGACTAAACCCGACTATTTTTGGCTTCTGAAAATTCAAGTTATTCCTCTTAATCGGATCAGTTCGGGCCTAAAATTGTTCTTCCGAAAATCGATCAGTTTTAGTATTTGTGCCACCCGACCCACCCGATGCTCACCCCTACTCCTTTATCAGGTGGCAAACCTAGTAAATCATCTGGAAACACATCTGGAAATTCGTTTACCACTGGGATCTTCTCAATTGAATTATTTGTAGTTCTGGTATCTATCATATGTTCTAGATAAGAATCATAACCTCTTCTAATCATTCAGAAAGCCTTTACAACAGAAAATAAACATGCAAGCACAATTTGTCTTTCCTCTAGAAACATGACCCTCGGTTGCTTCAGAGATTCTAAAATAACCTCCTTAGTGAAACAATTCACTATGGCATGATGTTTGGTCAACCAATCCATACCCAATATCACATCAAATTCATGAAGTGGCAACAATAATAAATTAGCTCTCAACTCTGCTTTATCAATGCAAATTAAACAGTCACAACATACACTATTCATAACCATTATTTCTCCCAAGGGAGTACCCACATTTAAATCAAAACCTAAGGGTTCAAGTTTATTACAAAATTGAGATTCCATGTTCTATAATATGAAAGAATGTGTGGAGCCAGGATCAATTAAAATGTAAGCTTTTAAATCATGGACAACAATTTTACCAATGAAAACTTCTAGGGCAGCAATAGCTTCTTGTCTGGTCATGTCACGACCCAAAATAGGGGCCATGACCGGCGCTAGGGAATGGGAATTCTTTCGAATCTGGAACCCGTAGCAAGCCTTAAATTAAAATAAAAGCATGCAATATTAATAATAACATAAATAAAATAACAACCAACGGAAATAGTTCTCATAAATAAAATAAAGTAATACTCCATCAAACTCGTTTAAATAAACAAGCTCATCTCATATATAAAAATCTTTTAATTACAAATCTTTAAAATACATATTTCATACAAACATAAGATATAAGTTCCACATCTCACTACAACTACTGTAGTGTCTAGATTATAAAATAACATCAAGTAAGCAGATTACATAGTGAAGCCAGGGTGGAAGAAATCTGGCGTATGGGTCTGCTACTGAAGTCTGAAGACGTAAACTCTCCTGAAAAATAGTCAACGGAGGGGAGTCAGACCTCACTGAGTGAATTGTTATAATATATATACATGCATAACTAAATGACAATGCATACATTCAATAATTGTATAATAAATATATATACAAGCAAAGTCACACAGATGCAGTGAAATCATTTATATAAATACTGAAAATAATATCCGATTATGAAGGATCAAATAGAACCCTAGGAATTCGCAACCTCAAATAGTGTTAAACAACACTCTAGCCATACAGGCTCACTTATTCAAAATAAATTCACTTGTTCCATTTGGACAGTAGACTGGCCTCGAGACACTAAGTCAACTGAGCTCCAGCAGTCTGACTGTCAGTGTCATTGGCCCCGAGACACTTAGTCAACCGAGCTCCAGCAATCACACTCTCAATCACATCACACATCAAATAAATCAATCCAATCATAATCCACAAATAGGTTAGTAATATAACCTAAATTCTATCATCGTACCGGTATGTACTCGATCTTAGTGCTACCCACTAGGTAGCACGTTCTATTGATATCCTTTATTATTATATAAAACATACATTCATAAAACAAATGATGCATGATAAATTAAATAAAATAGCAACATAAACCATATATCTACTAGAAATATACCAAAAATAAACCACGTATATTTTGAGTATATATACGTCAAATAAATTCAATTTAATTATAAAATAATCTAGAAATATACTTAAAATCATTTTGAGAATCATTCATTAATCAAACATGCGTATAATTTAAAATATACCAAAAATAAACTCAAGAAATAATTAAACCATTCATGCATAATTTATAAAATAAATCATACATTTCTAAAAATATGCATCCTAGAACACGTATATATAAAATAACAACTCACAGTTGTTGCGCTCCTCGAGATGAGTCTGATGGGCTTGGTCCACTAGGCATCAGTCTCAGCGCAACTAAACAAACAAATGACAACACGACATTAGAATAAATCTATCGCAATTCTAAAAACTCGATCTAGAATCTTAGACACAGAATTAGAATAGGAATTCGACCGGACATCACGTTTTATGAGAATTCTATCAAAAATCCGGCAGAACCTCCCTTGTAAAATAGACATCTCTCTACTTAAAGAGTAGAGTCGATCCTGCAAAGAAACACACTTAAAAAATAAACACAGTTCACAATCCCTCGGTCAGACTCCAAACTACAATTTCACCAACCGAGGTTCACATTTCACGAAATAATACAGAACACATGAAAAATACCAAAAATGCCCTTCAATACTCAAAATATAGCAATTTAGATATTTAAATGCTACAAATAATTATTTTACCGATAAATGCATAAAAACCCTAATTTTAATAAAATATTATTAAAAATCGGTAATTCTCAATAAATTTATAAATATTGACCAAAATACATTTTATAAATCCAAATTATATAATTAACCCTAAAACATATTAAAAATCGATAAAAACTCATTTATTTAGAAAAAAAAATACATTATATATAATTTGAAAATAATTTACAAAAAATAGTTTTAATTAGTTAAAAATACTAAATAATTTGTAGAAATCATTTTTATACCTCAAATAACTAGTAAAATCAATTTAATTATATTTTTAGCCAATTTAGTGCCAAATTATCAAAATACCCCTAATATATATAAATTCACTATAAATGTTCAAAAATTCATCAAAAATACTATAATTACTCAAAATTAAATTTCTCAACATATAATTCAATAATATCAATAAATATACTCAATTAACCAATTAATTTCAATAAAACACATAATTAACCTAATTTTCCATAAATTACATAAACTAAATAAATTCAAAATAATTATATAAAAATCAAAAAAATTACAAATAAATTTCTAAAATTCATTTTAACACCTATAAACACCATAAATCACAATTTCATAATTTAATTAATTAAATTTCAAAAATTAGAAAATATTAATAAAATAATCAAAATAATTCCCAAAAATTCCATAAAAATTCACAGAGCTAGATTAAGCTACTAGGATCAATGTTTGTGAAGGAAGTTTGCATGAATCAACCAAATCGAAGCTCAAAAAAATCAAAAACCCTAGTAGGCTGAAAATGAAAAATTGAAACCTAGGGAAATCTAGACCATTTCAAGTGAAAAAAAGCTTGGAAATGCACTCACTCGAGCTCAAGGAAGAGATAGAGACTAGTGGGGCTTGAAACGGTGGCCGGAAAGTCAATGAACGGCATTGAGTGTGAGTTTCGGCTATTCTCTGAAAATCCGGCCAAACTCACCGGAAATGGAGGCTCTGGATGTCAAAAATGGCTGGAACAGAAGGTGGCATGCCTGGAGGCACACCGACGGGAAGAGAATGGCGTAGCAGTGGCTAGATTCACGAAGAAGATGATCGGGAGGGAGAAGAAGTAGTTGATGGCAATTCTGTAATTGTTGTAAACTTTATTTTTGATATGAATATTATATGTATATATGTATATATATATCTAACTTATATTATTTTAATATATAATATAATACACATAATAAATATGCACCACACACATATTTTAATAATATGTATACACACATATACATATATACACACTTAATTAATATTAAAACTATATAATTTAATTTAATTAACTAAACCCTAATTTTAATTTAAATGCATGTACGTATATATATTTTATTTGACACTCTAAAATCATGCATGAACTCATGCAAATTCACTAAACCGCTTAAAATAATTAATATTTAATTATTTACGTCTTAATTTCCCCGAAAATAAAATCCCCAGGAAAATTTTACGTAAAGGACTTAAAATAATTAAAAATTTATTAAAAATGACTTTAATAAATAACAATCTCATTAAATAATCATAAATATATATTAAAATTATTAACACTGCATATCTCAATACAGTTTAAATTATTTAAAAACTTGGGATATTACAGGTCATGGCAAACACTCTAGCCTGTGCTTGAGGTCTAGAACCCTGACTTTCTGTTCTACTCATACTTCTGCTAGTTGTAGTTGTTCTACCTCTACCTCTGCCCCTACTAGATGTTGCTCCAACTCCACTTGTTGAAACTCCTACAGTAGGTTCTGATATAACTCTATCTCTCCTACTTTTTGCCACACTAGTTCTTTTAGGATAGTCTCTATACATATGATTAAAAGATCCATAAAAGTAGCATGCACCAGTAAGTCTCCTACACTCACCACCATGTTGTTTCCCACAATGTACATATATGGGTTATTGTGCTATAACTTAACTTTGACCTCTACCTAAATAAGATGGAACTCCATATCCTCTTCCTTTAAAATTAGAATAACCACCCCGAGAGCTAGCCTATGGTGGTATGTATCCTCCATGTTTGCCTTATTTTCTACTAGAATCTCCTACAATTTCACTTAATCCCCTTTTTACTCATTGTTATATTCCCTCTTTTGCTTGTCTTTCGACTCTGATTACAACTGCTCTCAACTTAGTATGACTCTTAAAATCTATAGGTGTGATCCTATTTCTAATTTCATATCTTAATCCCTCTTCAAACATTCAACATTTATCTCTATCAATGTCTACCAGAGAAGAAGCAAAATGAGATAACTAATTGAATTTTACTTTATATTCTGCTATAGTCATCGTCCCCTGTTTCAAGTTTAAAAACTCTTTTCTTTTATGATCTTTATATGCTTCTTGTATGTAGTTATTAGTGAACTCATGAAGGAAGTCATCCCATGTTAACACCGAAGGCTGAACATCATTCCTTGAAATGGTTTCCCACCAGTCATAAGCATCTCATTATAATAGTGACACTACATAATCAATTTTTTCTTCTGGTGTACACTTCATCAGATTAAGAGTATGTCCTTTTTAGCTAAGTCCATACAATTAAGGGATCTATAATGCCATGGAAATCAACTGCATCTTATTTCCTTAATTTATCATATCTCCTTTCCTTATACCCCTATGGTCCTTATAATTCCTACTCATGTTGCTCAAAGTGTGCTTGTTCATGAGGTGCATATTGTGCAGGAGAATGTGTAGGAGATCCAACCCTATTACTAGGTTGATCTCATGATGGATGATATGAGGCTTCTATTGAATGTGTATCGGTCGACTCCTCTCTCCTTGATGGTGGCCTATAGACATATAAAACTATATTATATGACAATGTTTAGTAATGCACATGTCATGTCATGCTATTATGTATATGCCCTATGGAACCTATCCCTGCTTTGATACCAATAAATGTAACACCCTATATCTTTACTATTTAAATGCCTTAAGTCTTTGTTTAACATATTAATGCAATAACATCATGACCAAACAAAGTCCACATATTATTTAAACACATAAAAAGATCACAATATTTATATTCATATAATACACATAACCTATATTTACATATGTACAAAATATATCCCTTTATCTAAGTGTATGCTTATGATATAAGGAGAGAGAGAGTGTGACTTTTGTTTCATACTTTATTTATAATGCTATATGCTTCAAAATAGTCACACTTTAAGCTTCACTATCTGAAAAAAAAGAATAGCGATTTGGTGAGTCGCGACTCAATGAATATAAATATCAATTAAATTCTAAAGGCATAAAAAGCAAACAATTGATATTAAATCACAATACTAGTACGATTCTTTCAAATGCAAGTGTTAATGAAATATTCATTGATTTTGTTGTGACCTGACAAGACAAATATTGCTCTCAGGATTTATATGAAATAATTGCCATTTTATTTTGTTGGCTAGCATATAAAATGTGAATCGTGTGATTTTCTTTTATCTTTTGCATTTGCCATGTGATTTATAAATATTTGCCAAGCCAGTCATAACATCCTTTTATATCCATATGCAAGTGCTTATATGTAAATTTCTATTTAACTTATAAACACTTATGTATAGACATAATCAATCAATAAGCAAACCATATACATTTAAATAATCAAAATAAAAATCACCTTAATCGCACAATTTCACCAAAGAATTCAATCAATATTTATACTTACCCTTTAAGATGTCAAACACACTATGGATTATTTAAATCACCTTCTCAAGCTTCACTAATGATTTGGGATCCTAAAATATAACATATATTTTATTAAAAAAATATGCCTACACTGAGTGTTTATGTTTGGTATACAATTGGGATATGTTCTATATATGTGTAAACATAACATTTATGCATATTTTCTCCTTGTTAGGCAGCTTGATCATACTAGACCTAGGAGTGAATAAATTTCACCATATAACTCCAAATTACATGATTCAATTTTTTATAAAAACTAGACACTCAAGGCTACAATATATCCAAAAATACACTCAATATATGCCCTGCACAATAAATGGTGAATTTTTTAATTTAGATATGTGCTTTACATATAGACAGTTTGAGCAGGTATGATTCCTTTCATAATTTTTCAAGTTATACAAGTCCACTTATAAAATTAGTTTTCAAGAAATTTTTTAGTATATAAAGGAACAATTTTCATTTTTTATACTTCATATAATTTAGCCTCTAAGGTCCTTATATTAATTGGGGAAAATCGGACTACCTGCAGATGTAGCAAGCAAAAATAGTCCCACTCCAAGGATGATTTATCATAACACACATATTATTTCACAAAATTGCATCATATGGTTTATATAACATATAAATAAACAAAACTAATGTTTATCACTTTGTCTAAATTAGTCTCTAACATCCTCAAAATAATTAATCAACATCAGGTAGCCTGTTGAATAGTTACCTAAACTAGTCCCAAATAAACTTCCATAGAGTTTCACATACTTGATATTTCACAAAACCCTTTTACATGAATCAAAATAAGACATAAACCCACAAGTTTCACATTTTGAAATTCCCCTAATTCTACTTTTATGGCCTAGAAAATTAGAGTGCAATCTATAATTATAAATCAGAATTTTCAGAATGAAGAACACTACATTCATTATCAAAATCAATTAACTTATTTTCCTTTTTAATTCTTCAATTAACTTGTTTCCCTTGCTAATTATTTCTAATTACCATGGTCAACCTATCAAGATGGAAGAATTATACAAGAAAATAAGATGAATTTACTTACCTTTGTTAAACTAGAAAAACCTAGAATTTTCCCCTTTCTTCTGCCTTCTTCTTCTCTTCCTCTTTTCCTTATCTTTTCTTTCCTTTCTTTTTTTCTTCCTACTCCTTCCACGTTTCTAGTCCCCCATTTCTTTTTATTTATTTATTTATTAATTTATTCATTTTTATTATTATTATTATTATTATTATTATTATTATTATTATTATTATTATTATTATTATTATTATTATTATTATTTTAATAAATATCAAGCAAAAGTTCAAATCAATCCTCCTTTTATGAAAAAGCTTAATTTAGTCACTAAAGATACTTATGTAAATAAATCAACTAAATTCAATTCTTTTTATATTTATTTATTAACTAGCTTTCAATTTTATAATACTGCAAATACATCCTATATTACACATATCCAAGTATACCATTGCAATACACTAAAATAAATGAAAGGATGTGGAATTCATATAGTCAAATCGAATAATTGTAGATGCATATGTTCAACTGAATTATATGTAATGCATACAAATTTAAATGAAATGTTTATAGTTAGGGTCAAGGATGCTACACCTGAAGAGGCATCAAGAAAATCAAATTGATGGAGCTAGCAGTGTCAGCAAAGAGGGTAGTCCCTAGTAGATAAACTAAGAATGCCCTAATCACCTAGTCAATCTCACGGTATATGGTAGCTGCCTCAACCATAGCGCAGGTGTAATGACTCCGGATCAAGTCAATCTTAATTGTATGGGCCCCTTCATATCAGGGACCATGCCAAGGAGTCACTCGATGTAAGCCACTCGATTTGGGGTCATCTTGTAAATGCTCACATCAAATGGGACAACATTGCCTGCACATGAGATCCCGGTGATAATAATGAAGGAGATGAGGTCTAATGTCAGCTCACCGAAGGGAAGGTGAAAGGTATGTATGGTCTCAAACCACCTCTCCATCAATGCATACAATGGCTGATAGTCAATACAGCCCTGAGCCTCTAGAAGTGATAGGATGAAGTCCTCAAATCCGGTATCCTAGATGCAATTTTGATGTCTTTGGTGAACTCATTGTATTAGGCTCATGCCTCACTAAAATTCCTAGCACCCTTGAAAGTGTGCCCGTCATACTAAAAATAAATAGGGAAGTTGAAATTTATGTCATTCATTTGCAAACAAACACAGAAAATGTTGAACACCATCGAAAAGAAGACGTCTCACTGAAGAGGTGACACCTTAGTGTGAAGAGGTGATGCCACATAAATTTTGAGAAAGCAATTGGCTTTATGTTGAAGAGGCGATGCCTCTCCTTAATGAGGTGATGCCTGATTAAGATGAGGCAATCGTCTCATCAAAGAGGCGATTCCTCTTCATGTTGGCAACATGAAGCAGTTTTTAGATTTTCCTAATTTCTTCAATTTTCCCATTTTAATTAATCATATTCCTATTTCTAAAGATGAATGCATATCAATTAATCATAACCCGATGTTTTCTTGCAAGAAAAATAATAAGTTTGGGTCCTAACCTCTCTGGAAGCCAAAGCACATAAATGGGTGCCCAAACTCACGATAAGTAGAATCTCATCCCTGATCGAGAATCCAAGGGTCCATAAAGGCTCTATAGGAGGAGGCACCAGGTCCTACGGTGACGACTCAAGGGTACAATTGTCAACCATTATTGAAGAGAGAATATATGGAGAAGAAGAAAAGAAAAAAGAGGAAAAAGAAAAGAATGAGGAAAAAAGAAAAGAAAAAAGGTATATATATTCAATTAAAAAAAGAATTTTTCCTAGGGTGCACCCAAAATTAGTGGAGTGAAAGATTAAGACTTTCTAATCAGATTATCAAAAATGAGTGATGAAACGGACTTTATAGAATTCCTGAAGATCACATTTCAATGAGTGACAAAATGGGCTTAATAGAGTTTGGCTTAATAGAGTTCCTGAAGATTATGTTTCAATAAGTGACAAAAAAAGCTTGATAGAATTCCCGAAGATCACATTTCAATGAGTGATGAAACGAGTTTGATAGAGTTCCCAAAGATCATGTTTCAATGAGTGACAAAATTAGCTTGATAGAGTTCCCGAATATTACATTTTAATTAACGACAAATCAGTTTTAATAGAATCCCTAAAGATTGCAGTCATGTTTTAAGTTTCTTAATAACTTTTTGGGTTTGAATTCATGAAGCTAATGGACCAAAATTGGAAGTATTTCCCTCTCGAATGCATTTCAAAGGTCAAGTATATCTTTTTATCCATTTATTACTTTGTTCTGCATATTGATTTTTCAAATTACATGCATTTGGTTTTTTGAAAAATCAAGGGGCAAACTATAGAAACCTGGTTTAATTGGCTCGTGATAAGGGCAAACCTTGGGTGCTCAATTAATCAGCCCATGATGAGGCCCAATGATGAGAATGCGTGAAACTTGAATGTAAGAGAGAAACTTAAAAACTGTTTAAGGATGGACTGAAAAGCTCAAATCTAAGACCTAAACCCAAATCTAAGCCCAAGCTTGCTTTGCCCCAAAGGCCTAATTCTAAGCTAAGGACGATGCCTCATTAAAGAGGTTCTACCTCTATGGCAACTACCTCAATAAGGGATTGCCTTTTTACCAGCCACTTGCTACTATATTGAATGCAAATATGACAATGGTGGTCAAGTTGGTAAGGCCCACCTATTACAGACTTGCACTAGTTGCATAAAAATGAGACTTTAGAGAGCAAAAGGGAAGGAAGGAAAAGTGTATAATGAGGAAAGAGGTCTTATCAAGCATAGGGAGGCGAAAAAGAGATCTTGGGAGTAAGTGTAGAGGATAGCAACCATTAGGAACTAAAAAGGAAGTTTTCAGGAAGAAAAAATAAAGGAGCTCTAAAAAAGAGAGAGAGGATAGAGAGAGCAAATGTTCTTGAGAGGAAAAGGGAGGAGGAGAGCTAGAACATCCATTCTCTTGAAAGAATAAGGTAGAGATCTTACATTCAAGTGGAGCTTTAAACTAAAAACAACCTCTGAGGGCCAATCATTTTGAAAAATAAACTTTATAAACAGTAATAATCTTCATTTCTTTTCAATATTAGAGTTGTAGATTTACATAATTTGTTTACTTACTTACTTACTTACTTGTTTAGTTTTTATGTTTATTGTTTACTTTATGCCATGTTCTTAACATGGTCTTTTAAGGCATTGAAGATAGTTGCAAGCTTTTTAGTACATACAATAGATATTGTTTACTTAAAATTGAAGCTTATTTTTTAGTGCTCCTATGCCTGCTGATCAAGTGATGCCTCTTTAAAAGGCATTGCCTCTTTGAAATGAGGTGATTGCCTCATTAAAATGGTCACCTCTTTGATAGAGTAGGCAATTTATTTTGATATTTGCCATAAATCATGTATGGTTCGCACTTCCATGTATTTTAATTTCCTTTACATGATTATTCTACTATTTTGTTTGATTAATACTCAAGCACTTACCACCCTTATTTGTGTTGATTCAATCCATAAATTAACTTTGTGGTTTCCCTTTATAGGATTTTATAAGTTCCAAAAGTTAATATTTTATCCACTACAGGAATTTAAGATGATTTTAATCATCTAACTTTAATTCATGTTCTTTTTTGGTTTTATTTATGTTTATGCTTAGTTTTGCTTCTATTTACTTTTGGTTTTCTATTTATTATACTCAATTTTGCATGTAAAAAGGATTGTAATCTATTCTCCTCCCCCATTTCTTTTCATGTATACTTATTTGTTTATTCTTTTTTTTATGAATATTTTCTATTACTTGTAGTGAATCACTTTCAAAATGCATGAATTTGGATTAATGTACAAACTTGGACTTAAAATATAAAATTGAAAGTTGATTGGAAACAATTATAATTTGTATGTTAATAAAGAAATAATTGAATAATTAAAGGTAATAAAATACAAAACATAAACGAAGGCCAACTGAAAGGTTGGGGGGGCATTCCAAAAGCTCATACCCAGTATCCAAACTTGTTCTCTAATGATGGCTTCAAGGAACCTCCATGAAATCCAATTGTTGTACAGTGTGTCCCAGCTCTCATCCAGGTGGTGACTCCTTCTCCAATTTAGGCTTCAAGCCTATCTTGTATTCCCTAATGGGCCTCGAGCTCACACAATATCGTGGTGCCCAAACATTTTGGTGTGCGCTAAACGTCACCACCTACAATATTTTTAATTCAGTTCAAAACCGTTGAACTGACGGTTCCAATTCATGGTTCAAACAAATTGGAACCGACCCAGAATCATTTCTCACTTGGTTCTAGGTTGGTTTAGACCTAGTTTTGGGTTGGACGATTTTGGCTTGATTTTTTACGAGCCAATTCAAGGTCTGAACCGGCCCGTAGCCACCCCTAATAAATATTCTTATTTTTTATTTAACTTTTTTCTCATCAGCAATGCACATAGTTAAAATATTTATTAAATGTATAATTTATGCTAATTTTTTTATTAAAAATAAATATTGTTATAATAATAATAGAATAAATTATTAATAATAAATAATATATATTATAAATAATTCTTATAAAATGTATATTACATTTTAAGAGTTATTACAAAAAAGAATACTAACATAAAAATAGTTGTTTAAAAATCTTCACATAGTGATAGTTTTAAACATTGTGCATGAAAAATAAAAAATATAATATAATTATAGAATATAAAAATTAATATGGAAGAGTAATATTGTTTTTATCAATAATATAATTTAAATAAAAATGAAACTTATACTAATTTATGTATTTATTTAAATTTGATAATAAATACAATATAATTATTCTATTTTTATTCAAATCTATACCATTGTTAAATATAAAATTTTTAATTTTAAAATACAAACTAAAACTATTATTATTAATTCTAAAAACTTTTGAAAATCAAATTAAGACTATTTTGTGAATATATAAAATATATATGCCTATTTTTGTCCAAAAAAAATTTCCTCTGTTCATATTTTTATATATATAGTATCGATTAATTTCTTGCACTCATAAACTTTTACTTTTAAAAATATATATATTATATTAGCTTGGTTTGTGACTTTTTTATGTGCTTAAAAATATTTATTAGCATATATATAATGTTTTAAATTGTTGCATACTGATAATATATGATCAATTAGAAATAAAAGTTGAAGTGTTTGAATAGTTTGAATGAAAGTTTAGAAATGCTAGAAGTTAATTGAATAAAGTTTGTTCCTCCCTTTGTAGTCTAGTATCTCAGTTAATGAATATTATAAGATGAGGTCATTGGTTCAATTCCTACTCCTCTAACCTCCCGATTGTTAAAAATATAATAATAATAATAAAATTTGGAGATGAAATTATATAATTGACCACATTTCAATAAGCATACTGGGCTTGGCATTTAACTTCTTGGTGTGTAATTAAACTGGTAAACCAGGCCCAAGGATGGGATATTATTTTTGAATTCTATTCCTTGGAAATTCTAAATAAAAAAATTAATAATTAAAAAAATAATATTATGAATTTATTATAATTATAATTATTATTATTATTATTATTATTATTATTATTATTATTATTATTATTATTATTATCATTATTATTATTATTATTATTATTATTATTATTATTATTATTATTATTATTATTATTTATGTGTATTGTGTGTGTGGCTTAGTTTTTTTTATTTTTTTTATTTTTTATTTTAATATTATAATGATTATGATTAATTAATTATAACAATATTAAAAATAATATTGTAGATACCCGGTCCGATTAGTCCATGAATCAAAGGCGAACCGCAGGTGCTCGGTTTGATTGGCCCGCAATAGAACCCAATGATGAGAATGTAAAGCTTGCATACATGTACAAAGCTCGAATTTTTTATTGGGAATGGACTTGAGAGCCTGAGGACCCAAAATCTAGACCTAATCATCCAAACCCACCCTAGAATTGACTAAAGAGGCCTAAATTTGCCTTGGCCCAACGCAAAGCAAGGCCAAAGAGGCACTGCCTCTATGCAAAGAAGTGATCGCCTTTATGGCAACAACCATTAAGGTGATTGTCTCATCGTAGTGGCGTCGCCTCTGTGGTAGACCACTTGCAACTGTAGCAAAGGGTGGCCAATTGGTGTAGGCCCTACACCCTCCAAACCTGATTTTGGCATGAGGAAGAGATTTTTGGGACAAAAGAAAAGGCTATGGAAGTTCATGATGGTCTAGGAACGTAGGGGCATGGGTGAAGGGTGAGATAATGTCACGACCCAAAATAGGGCCATGACCGGTGCTAGGGAACGAGAATTCTTTCTAATCCGAAACCCGTAGCAAGCCTTAAAATAAATTAATAAATGCAATAATAATAATAACATAAATAAAATATTTTGCAGCAAAAATAAATCTAATAAATAAAATAAGTATAATCCTCTAACTCATTTAAATAAACAAGCTCATCTCATGTATAAATAATCTTTTAATACAAATCTTTAAAATACATATCTCACATAAACATAATATATAAGTCTCACAACTGACTACAACTACTACAGTGTCTAAATTATAAAATAACATCAACTAAGCTTATTACATAATGAAGCCGGGGCAGAAGAAATCTGGCGTATGGGTCTGCTACTGAGGTCTGAAGACGTAGACTCTCCTTAAAAATAGTCAACGGAGGAGAGTTAGACCTCACTGAGTGAATTGTTATAATATATATACATGCATAGTTAAATGACAATGCACACATTCAATAGTATATATAATAAATATAAATACAGGCAAAATCACAAAGATGCAGCAAAATCATGTTGTATAAATATTAAAAAATACATTCGTATATGAAGGATCAAATAGAACCCTAGAAAATCACAACCACAAATAGTGTTAGACAACACTCTAGCCATACAGGCTCACTTATTCCAAATAAATTCACTTGTTCCATTTGGACAGTAGACTGGCCCCGAGACACTAAGTCAACCGAGCTCCAGCAGTCTGACTGTCAGTGTTATTGGCCCCGAGACCCCTGGTCAACCGAGCTCCAGCAATCACACTCTCAAATCACATCACACATCAAATCAAATCAATCCGATCATAATCCACAAATAGGTTAGTAATAAAGCCTAAATGCTATCGGCGTACCGGTACGTACTCGGTCCTAATGCTGCCCACTAGGTAGCACGTTCTATTGATATCCTTCATTATTATATAAAACATATATTCATAAAATCAATGATGCATGATATTAAATAAAATAACAACATAAACCATATATATACTAAAAATATACCAAAAATAAACAATGTATATTTCAAGTATATATACATCAAATAAATTCAATTTAAATATAAAATAATCTATAAATATACTTAAAATCATTTTGAGAATAATTTATTAATAAAACATGTATATAATTTAAAATATACCAAAAATATACTAAAAAATACCAAAAATAAACCCAAGAAATAATTAAACCATTCATGCATAATTTATAAAACAAATCATACATTTCTAAAAACATGCATCCTAGAACACATATATATAAAATAACAACTCACAGTTATTGCGCTCTATGAGACGAGTCCAACGGGCCTAGTCCACTAGGTCTCGGTCTCGGCACAACTAAATAAACAAATGACAACAGGACATTAGAATAAATTTATCAAAATTCTGAAGACTCGATCTAGAATCTTAGACACAGAATTAGAATAGGAATTCGACTGAACATCACGCTTTACGAGAATTCTTTCAAAAATCTGATAGAATCTCCCCTGTAAAACGGACATCTCTCTACTTAAAGAGTAGAGTCGGTCCTGCAAAGAAACACACTTCAAGAATAAACACAGTTCACAATCCCTCGGTCGGACTCCAAACTATAATTTCACCGATCGAGGTCCACATTTCATGAAATAATACAAAACATAGGAAAAATTCCAAAAAATACCAAAATACCCTTTATACTCAAAATTTAGCAAACTAGGTATTTAAAACACTGAAAATAATCGTTTATTCGATAATTACAATAAAACCCTAATTTTAATAAAATAGTATTAAAAATCCATAATTCTCGATAAATTCATAAATATTGACCAAAATACATTCTATAAATCCAAATTACATAATTAACCGTAAAACATACTAAAAATCAATAAAAACTCATTTATTTAGAAAAATAGTATATTATATATAATTTGAAAATAATTTACGAAAAATAGTTTTAATTAGTTAAAAATACTAAATAATTTGTAGAAATCATTTTTATACCTCAAATAACTATTAAAACCAATTTAATTATGTTTTTAGCCAATTTAGTGTCAAATTACCAAAATACCCCTACTATATATAAATTCACTATAAATGTTCAAAAATTCACCAAAAATAGTATAATTACTCAAAATTAAATTTCTAAACATATAATTCAACAATATCAACAAATATACTCAATTAACCAATTAATTTCAATAAAACACATAATTAACCTAATTTTCCAAAAATTACATAAAATAAATAAATTCAAAATAATTATATAAAAATCAAAAAAATTACAAAGAAATTTCTAAAATTCATTTTAACACCTATAAACACCATAAATCACAATTTCATAATTTAATTAATTGATTTTCAAAAATTAGAAAATATTAATAAAATAATCAAAAATTCACAAAAATCAAAATAATTCCCAAAAATTCACAAAGCTAGATTAAGCTACTAGGATCAATTTTTGTGAAGTAATTTTGCATGAATCAACCAAATTGAAGCTCAAAAAAATCAAAAACCCTAGTAAGCCGAAAATGAAAAATCAAAACCTAGGGAAATCCAGACCATTTCAAGTGAAACAAAGCTTGAAAATGCACTCACCAGAGCTCGAGGAAGAGATAGAGACCGGTGGGGCTCGAAACGATGGCCAAAAAGTCGATGAACGACGTTAAGATTGGTTTTCGGCTTCTCACTGAAAATCCAGCCAAACCATGTCGGAGAAGGTGGTAGGTGGTGGAGCAGGCTGGAAATGGTGGTGGCACGCCGGAGGACACACCGACAAGAAGAGAAAGGAGTTGCAGCGGCCGGACGGGAAGGAAAACGATTGAGAGGAAGAAGAAGAAGGTGATGGCAATTCTGTAATTATTGTAAACTTTATTTTTAGTTATGAATAATATATATATATATATATATATATATATATATATATATATATATATATATATATATATATATATATATCTAAATTTATATTATTTTAATATATAATATAACACACACAATAAACATGCACCACACACATTTTTTTAATAATATATATACACATATATACATATATACACACTTAATTAATTAATATTAAAACTATACAATATAATTTAATTTAATTAAATAAACCCTAATTTTAATTTAAATGCATGTACATACATATATTTTATTCGACACTTGAAAATTATGCATGGACTCATGCAAATTCACTAAACTGCTTAAAATAATTAATATTCAATTATTTACGTTTTAATTTCCCTGAAAATAAAATTCTCGGGAAAATTTTACGTAAAGAACTTAAAAATAATTAAAAATGACTTAATAAATAATAAACTCATTAAATAATCATAAATATATATATAAATTATTAACACTGCATATCCCGATGCAGTTTAAAATTATTTAAAAACTTGGGATATTACAGATAAAAAGGGAAAAGAAGAGAGTGAAAGGGGGTTATCAAGATAGAGGAAGAAAAACCAAAAAAAAAGAACAAGGGGGAGGAGGCTCTAAAACTAAGGAGGGGGGAGATGTTCTTGAGAGGAAGAAGAGAAACTCAAGCTCAAGAGTCATTTCCTTGAAAAGAAGAAGGTGAAAGAAGCTTGTCCTCAAGCGTAGCTCACATCCAAATAGAGTTCAAAATCCAAAGTAACCTCTAAAGGCTAACCATTTTGTCAAAAGTTCATACTTAAGTAAATCCTATCTATTTCTTTGGTATTTTGATATTAGACTTGCATATGCTTAGTTTGTTTATTTATTTAGTATATATTTTGAGTTTGTACTACTTGTCATGCCATGTTATTAATATGATCTACTAGGGTGTTGCACGTAGTAGTAGAATAGTAAGTTTCTGATTGTTTATTTGCATATCACCTGCTTAGAATAAAAGTTTAGACTTTTTTAAAAGTCGAGTTGCCTATTGATAAGAGGCATCACCTTTTTGCCTTGAGGCAATCACCACTCAGGCAGGGCGACCCACGCCTTTGGCTTGAGATTTTTTGTAATATGTATGCATAATTTTGATTTCCAAGCATGTTTAGGTTCTTATACCTCATTTATTGGCACATGATTGCCTCTACCATGTCTTCTAATTTAATTTACTTAGTTCTTAACCTCTATTTGCATAAACTCATGTTATGAATTAGATTAAATGCTTTCTTTTAAGAGGTTTTACGTACTTCGGGACTAATATTTTGGTGATTATAGGACCTTTGAGACTGATCCCCATGAATTGTTAAGGATTTATCCTTTAACTCATTCTTGAGAGGTTGTCATGGGTCAACTAGTTCTTGAGAGGTTGTCATACGTCTAAGGGCTAGTTTAGTCTCAATTAATCTTTGGTACATTTTTAGTTTATTATGCTTTTATTTGTGTAAAAATATTGTAATCCTTCATCCCTTCCCCCTTTGAATTCTAAAGTATTATTTTGATTTATCATTTTAATGAGTTTTGGGACCTTAAGGCATGAAATTGAGTTAATGTGCAAACTCAGGCTTAAGTGCAAAACTGAACAATTGATTGAAGGCAATTCCAAATCATATGTAAATAATGGAATAACCGAATAATTAAAGGTAATAAAATATAAAACACAAACGGAGGCCGATCACAAGGTC